>CM062807.1:411721551-412425530 GCA_031772625.1 Pinus tabuliformis | reverse complement strand
ACGAAAATAAAACACTGTAAAATCCAAAATGCATGGCGATGCAACAAAGAAAATAAACTTGAACAAGAAACAAGGCAAGCCAATGCAATGCAGAGCATTGAAGAAAATGATGAGATGAAAGTGAGAACGCGCTCTGTGAGATTCTTAATACTAATCAGTTCTTGCCAAAAGCCAGGGAAGAAGAACAGTGCTTGCCAAAAGGTAGGGAAGAATAACAACAACAACAACTGGCAGGGAAAAATCAGTAAAAATATCTTCAAGAGTGACATAAAAGAATGGGAAAAAGCAGTAAGACAACTCAACCGATATCTGGAAAAAGTAGTCACACTTCAAATCAACGGTTGAAAGTGTCTCACCTGATCCAGTGGAGTAGGGTAAAAGTGTTGACGATTATTGATGGATAGGAAGGCCTATCAGCCTAATTAATAATATAGAATTATTTTCCTGTTACTATTAGCCATCTCTTTGTTCACATCTATTATATATTACCTCCAGTGGGAAGATACTTGGACTTCTTTTCTCACATAAGGCTATCGTTAGTACATTTAAATCAGTGGTTTTAACTAGTGTTAAAAGGCTCTATCATTAGCTTTTTAGTTTTTGTTATTCTATGTGATTTTTTGGTGGTATCGATGGCAACTTTGCATTGATCCTGAATTCATGGAGAGTGTCTTGTAGTTGTTGTAGATAAAATTTATTCAAATTATATTGATAGGAGGAATGGCCATGCAAAGAGATGAATTCTCAGGTCATGAGGAGCTGATACATGCCACTTTGGAGGTAGAGTTATCTCTCTCTTTCTCTAGCATGCACTCTCACGAAAAGTCCATCCCCGTTATAAATATTTCTAAACATAAAAGTGATGTCCATCAATACTTTACTACTTATGTCAATGTTTTAGAAGCACAGAGGGATATTTTCAATCTGTGATGTGTTGAATCCTGAAAAGGAAAATGAAGACAGTAAAACCGAGATAAGAGATCACGAAATTTGGTTTTGGTGTGGGTTTTTCTTCGGATAGAATTGCAGATCTTCAACAAAGAACACTCGTTTGGAAGTGGGAGTTTTTGGATATGAATGGGGAGTGTATACGTAATTGGGTTGAGAAAAATTGGGAGCTTGTCATCTCTTTTATGCCCAAAATAAGTATTTTATTAAACAAGTGGTTTAGTTTCCACTTCTTGGACGTTGAAAACATTCTACAAAGAGAGGGTAAGTGTCAAAAGTTTTCTAAGGCTGCCTAAATGGTATAAGTGTTTCAATGTTGTGAGAGAGGTTCCCTTTCAGGGCTTGGTTTGGGTAAAAATTCAAGTACCACCCTTGGAATTATTATGGACTAGTCAGGCCATAATGGTGATTGGAAATTTAATTGGAAAGAGTATTTTTCTAGATGAAAAATGCTTACTAAGTATGGACGAAAGGGTTGCATGAGTCTCGGTTGAGGTAAAATTTTTAGGAGGTTTGTTGGCAGATTTGGATCTATTTTTGTGTTTCACTTCTTTCTGAAAAAGGATAAACTATTGGGACATCCCCTTCCAATACCTAGATTCCATTAGACATGGATATTCTATAAAGTTTTCGTGGCCAAAAATGCACAAGGTGTTTCAAGGACGTGGGTCACAAAATTCTTGGTCCTCAAGATTCTCATGCAAACATAGAATATGAACCTAACATTAAAGGGGGGGTTTCTCTACCATATGTTTAAATTCAGCAAATTCCTCTGTTTATCCATCTTCTATTTCTAGTGGTAGAATTCATAATCACCTCAATTTACAGTCTAATAAATTATTAGATGATATTATTAGAAATTTTCCCCTCCCATGTGTATGAATCTCATTGTTCAGACCGGTTCGATCAGAGCTTCCATCATTTTCAAATCCTTTCCTAATTTGGCATTAGTCTCATCTACGAAGGAACTTTGTATGCCCAATGTAGTCGCAGCTAGCGCAAACCATTCAGTGGTTTCCCCCTCAACCTAGACACTCTACCCATTCATTTTGGTTCTTTCTAGGGTATCCAATTCCCAACAAACTCCATAGGGAGTGATATTCATTTCTTATGCAAGAACTGATCTCTAGATTTGGTACGTCTCTCTATATACTAAAATTATGTTTCCTTAACCATCTCCATTAGCCTCAATTCGACTAAGCCATTAGAGATATTTTGATGTCTAACACGGGCCTACTAAAGAATATTATAAAATAATAGTGACAATAATAAAATAATATTAGATTACCTCATCATGTTTTGGAGGGAAAAAATAAAAAGCTACTATTTCAAACTTGTATTTTCAACTTTTCTCACTACGATTTTACACAAATTTCAAGCAGAGACACGTGTTGGATGCCAAATTTAATTTTGCATCCAAGGAGTACCCATATTGGATACTTTAGATGGACCGTGGTATGGGAACAATGTGAAATACATGAAAAAACCGTGATTTCAATCACATGTTTTCATGTATTTCACATTTTTCGTGTAGTAGGTTCCATAGAAAGTATACAACATGGGTACTTCTTGGATGAAGAAGAAAAGTATGCATCTAATGACTGATCTTGCTTGAAATTTGAGTAAAATCATAATGATATAAATTGAAAATATGAGTTGATAAGGTAGTTTTTTTTAGAGCTTTTTCTTCATTTATCTTTTACCTTTTTACTCCAAAAATGGTGAATTATCCTCCATGGTTGACATCCTCATATTCAATCCTATTGGTTCTTAAAAATTTTATTTTTTTTGGACATTTTTATTTTGAGGCCCATATTTTACCTCAAAATTTCTCTAATGAATATCACTGACCATATGAAGTGAAGAGGTCATTTCAAAATGTCTTTGATTGGTGAAAATGACCCATTGACAAAATCCATAGATTTTGTGGAAAATTTAGATTTACATGTTGCATTGTTCCAAGATTCTCATGATCATCAAGCCCTTAGAGAAAAAAAACTTGTCATTCTTGGTCAACATGAAGATTATTTCAGTTAGACTTAGAGGGTTGGGGAATGCCTCTAAAGAACATTTCTCTTAAACATTTGATCGAATCAGTCTATGTGACTATTATTCTAATTCAATATTCCATGGTCTCTTGGGACAAACCTCTACATTATTTTGTGAAATTATTCCCTAGCTAGAAGGTTGTTACAATAAATGATTTCAGTCTATCGGGCAGTGTGGTAGGTCTTTGGGATCTTGGGTTAGTTGATTTCTATGCATTCAATTTTTTTGCAACTATATTATTAACCGGGTTCACTAAGGGGGTCTTCCAATTCATTCCACATCTCAATATTTATGTGCCATACAATGGTAGAAGGGAATTATGACAAAAGATGGATGCCTCTGGAACTATGAAGATTGACTCAGTTATTCCAACGATGTATTTAAATCTCATTGTTTCTAGGGTAGAATGTTGGGGGATATATGTAAATTAGATCCCATAGGACCCTACTTTTACGAGCCCTTCATTGCAAATAACTTCATGGACATTCTTGAAGATACACTCTCTCCAACACAAAATAATGGTCACTTGGGGTTGGTAAAAATATCCAAATGGTTAGATCCTTTTCTTGGACATAAAAATATTGTGAAAAGGTTTGATATATGGGATTATGGATATCTTATGCAATCATGTCCCAATAATTCTTCAATGGTCGGTCGATTAAATTTGGCAAGGACTCCCTTTCAAGATTAATCACTCTTAGATCCATGAATCATACTTTTAGTAGTTATTTATCAACCCTGGGAAAATAGTGCCCCATATCCAAGGATCATCTTGGATGGAGGTGGTTTTCCTAAAGCTTTGAATTTAAAAAAAATTGGTGAAACGTCAAGAGATGAACAAAAAACAAAATGTCCAGTGGTATTTGGTCAATATTGTAGAGGTCATGTCATGCCTAAATGATCCCTCTAATCCAATTTTTTTTTATTTAGAAAAACATACACAAATTATCTAATTGGAGGCCTGCAAGAGAGATATTGAAAATTGAGGAGGAATGGCAACTCAAGAGTCAAACAATCTAGATAAAGGCCAGAGATTAAAACAAGAAAATTTTCCATCATTTTGATACTCAATGAAGGAACCAGAATACCATTTGGGATAACTGATGACACAAATCAGAAGTTTTATAAGCTAAATGAAATACATATGGATGCTATTCAATTCTTTTGGGATTTCTATCGAGCATGTCTGATGATGAACTTTAAAAATAAATTGGAATGCATATAATGTTTCCCTCAAATTTTCTTGGTAGAGGATGATTCCTTTGTTGGAGGGTTGATCGTAATCCATGTGGTTTCTACATTCCTTATGTCCTTCACCAAAGACAAGTGTCCTATTTAATATGGTTAGACTATGTGTATTTTAGCCATTCTTGAATTCAAGGGTAATAAGTTGTTATAGATGGTTGAGGAGTCGAGATTGTATCACAAAATATTTGGGGCTATAAATGTGAAATTCCTTGCTCTCATTCCAAATACTTCATGGACATCTACCTTCTCAAATTATAGACCCATATCATTACCTAAGATCACATATAAACTAGTTTCCCAAATTATTTCTAATCGGATAAAAGTTAAGCTCTCTGAATAGATCTCTCCTCAAAATTTTTGTACCTTAAATAACAGACAAATTCATGATACAATTTCCATTTCTTAGGAAATTTTACATTCTATAATAAATAACCATCAGGATTATATCATATTAAAATTGGATATGCATAAGGCCTATGATTGTGTGGATTGGACCTTCCTCCATTTGATCCTTTACAACATGAGACTTTCAACTGGGGTCATTGATTTTGTGATATCATGTGTATCCACAATTTATTATGCAATTCTAATCAATGGAGTCCCACAGTATTTCTTTCAAGCCTTCCATGGACATTTTGAGTGTTTCCCTTTTTTTCCCTTAATTTTCGTTTGGTCCTTGTTGATTTAAGTTGTAAAATCACAGTGGCAATAGTGGATGGAGTATTCACAGGTCTTCATGTCACTAAAATGGTATTTGTCTCTCATGTCTTGTTTGATGATGATGTTGTAACATTTTATCATGTCTCAGTGTATCAATGGAAGAATCTTTGTCATGTCATATCAATTTTTGGAGTTACATCAAGTCTATACATGAATAAGATAAAATTGTTGATTATATATGAATCATATGTATAAATAAAATTAAGGAAATTTCCAATATTTTCATAGTATACATCTCTCCTATCGACCTATGTGTTAAATACCATTGCTTCTATTTCAAACCAAATAGATATCTTATCAAGATTGGAATTGGATCATATAACATTCTGAAGACAAGCTGACTACATGGAAACATAGATGGTTATTGAGTAGAGGTAGGAAGATCCTAGTGTGGGTCATATTACATAATATTTTTGTATCTGGATTCACTTATATATGATGGAAACACACATCATGAAGATAAATACTCCATAATTTTGAATTTTTTTTGGTTCAGAGTGAAGGGAAACAAAAAAAATAATCTTGTGCATTTGGAAGATATTTCACAAAAGACAAGAATCGTGCAATTTTTTGCTCAACAATATGATAGACTATTATTAAGGAGAAATATTTAAAAAACTTGGATTACCTCTCTTCAATAAAAATGGTGTGGATACCTCAAAAAATGTTTCTCTAATTTGGTATGGATTCATGAAAATAAAAAAATGGTTCATTGGCAATTTACAATGGGAGAATGGGATTGGTTTAATGGTTGAGGTACAAATAGATCCCATTTGCAGTATCCATGATGATCATACACTACCCATTGAGGTCTTATATCACCTTCAACGTATGGGCATTAAACATATCTCCCAAATTTATTCAGAGGTGGTTTTAGGTCTATATAGTACTATCTAGAATCATGCTGAGGAATTGAGCATGAAGCGGCATTTGATAGTTATTCAAGAAGATTACATCAAATAGTTTTATATGGCATGTATTAAAATCTAAAATTGTTTCGATTCTCTTTGGTGGGGTGGTAGACCTATCTAGGGAAATATTACGGTTAAGGAGATTTATGATTTCATTTCTTATAATCCATTGACTTTTGTATCAATTTGCTGGTTCAAGTCAATTTGGTCATGGAACATGCCACTACAATTAAATATTTTTGGTAGGCTTATGTGGAAGGGCAATATCCTCACTTGGAAAAATCTCTGCAAAAGGTCTTTCCATGGACCTATTACATGTTATTTGTGTAAGGATTCAAATGAAAATGTTAATCATTTACTTATTACTTTCCCTATTACCATAGTCATCTAGTATAAAGTTTTGCAAGATTTATCCATACTTGTTACTTTGGGTTTTACATCAATAAAATCATGCATTTGGGAATGGTAGACAAAATGCAAGGAGTACAACACAATACTTTTCTTCATCTTCTTGGGTATATGGCGTTGTTGGAGTGCCATAATATTTGACAATATCCATTATGATCTAGATAGGATTAGTAATAAAATTTGTGCATATTTCATTGAATATGGTTCTT
Organism: Pinus tabuliformis; assembly: GCA_031772625.1. Taxonomy (NCBI): domain Eukaryota; kingdom Viridiplantae; phylum Streptophyta; class Pinopsida; order Pinales; family Pinaceae; genus Pinus; species Pinus tabuliformis. The sequence goes on along the minus strand of CM062807.1, from coordinate 412,419,037 downwards.
TCCCCGAAAATTGCAATACATGAATTATAAAGTCATTAATTTCATGGGGAAATTTCCCACAAGATTCTTTGATGGTGTTGTGAAATTACAGGAATGTGGATGGTAGGAACAAATTGTTTTATCTCCATATTTTAATATACTTCTTAGTCGGATTGTGTATTGAGAACAAATACTTGGGCATAATTTATATCACTATGGGGTATTTTATTTTACAGTACATGGCTCCATATTGACTCTCTATTTATTTTTGGTGACTCAAAAGTAATAATGTATTGGATCAATGATTTCTCGACACTCGACCCTCCATTAATATGTAGCTAGAAGTGTATGATAAAGGAAATGAAAAGTTATTTTAAAGAGCTCACATTTACTCATATATGTACGGGTAAAAATTTTGTGGCAGATGCGCTTTCAAATAGGGACACCATTATCAAATGGGTGAAATTTGCTACAAATATTTCTTTTAAGGTTCTTTGCAAATCTCGAGAAAGATCCCAATCTTTTGATCGTTACATTAATATTTTTATGATGGACATAGTTTCTATAATTGTTGTAGGTATAGAACTTATATTTAGTTTTTGTTAAAACTATGTTGCATATCTCATAAGGGAATTTTTTTGTCTCATCTCTGGTAAGTGATATATAATAGCTGCTCAATTTGGATTATGTTTGTACTATATAGAATTTCTATGGTTATAGTTAATTTTCTCTTTTAAATATCTCCATTAGAATTATGTAAACAATTTTTTATTTCAATATATATATATATTTTTTTGTCTTTCCTAAAAAAAATGAAATAACAAGTACAATTAAGAATAGGGAAACATAATTTTTAAGTTAAAACTGAACAATGTATTCAGAGAAACCATGAGGAAAGATCAATAGATCTTTTATTTCTAGAAAGAAAAAGCTTCAACTTGTGATCCCAACACTAAATTTCTTCACTCAAAATGGATGAATTCAACATTATTTATAGAAGGATTCTCTGTTACATTCGAAGAGAAGTCTCTTTTACACTCAAGAATAAGACTTTGTTACATTTGAGAAGAAGCCTTCATTGCATTTGAGAAGTCTCCATTACATAATAAAAAATATTATTTTATTTATTCAGACTCACATATAACAATCGCTCACTTGACACCAAATATATACTACTGAAGGTTCCTCAAAGTTCATGCTTATTCCTTCGAAAGATCTTTGTTAACATGTTGGATAAAAAAATTTCTAGGTATGTTTTCCTTAATCACAGTAGCCCATCATCCATCTCTTGATGAATCGAATTATATCTAACATCAGTGTGCTTTGTCAAGTAGTGAAAGGTAAGGTTTTTGGCAATGTCTATTGCACATAGGATATCACAATTTAGTACATATTTTTGTTGCTGCAAGCCCACTTCTTCAAAGAACCTTTTCATCCAAATCATTTATTGCATCCTTTAGTACCTTGTGCTCTCATAGAAAGAGCCACCACCTTCTATAATATCGATACCTAGGAAACTATAACTCCTGCAAATGTACATATGTAACATATTGTGGAAATTCTAAAATCCATGTCACCTATTGTTTCAACATCTCCAACTCATTTCAATAAGCTACCAATACATCAAAAAACAAACAATAATCAATTAGGCATTTAATGCATCTCAAAATCCATTTAACTACATCTTAACGTTCCTTTCATGGATTTGGAAGAAACATACTTACCACTCTAGTTAATGTACAATTTCTAGGCGAGTCAGTGCTATTGCATACATCAAGCTTCCTTCAGCTGAAGCATATGGAAACTTGGACATTTACTCCTTTTCTTCAATGCCATAGGGGAACTGACTAGTCATTAATTTGAAATGAGATACAAGTGGTATACTTATAAGTTTTTCTTTAGCCATATTAAAAATTTCCAATACATTTCCAAGGTATTTCTTTCATGATAGCCAAAGTCTCTTTTTTTATCTTTCACGCATAATTTGAATCCCTAAATTTCACTTTTCCCTCATAAATTCATAATTGCAATGGATGGTCTAGTTCTTCTCTAAATATATATTAATCATTAATTTATCTTTTCGAACAACCAACATATCACCAACATATGATAATCAGATTGTAACAACCTCTAAAAGTTCATGTAATAAAGGTTAATAGAAGAAAAATAAGACCAAGGTCAGTGGACATGTATTCCAAGTTGAATGTTGGCTAAACTACTATAGTGGGTATCACTTGTTGTTTATTATGGCTAAGGAATCTGGAAAAGGAATCAGAAAAGGAAAAGAGGCATTAATTGGAATTTAATTATGAAAATAAAGGAAAATAAGAGAAAAGGGAGATGAAGGGTCAAAAATTTGCATGAGAGGGAAATTGAAGGAAAAATTAAAGAAAGTGAAGAAATGAGAGGCACCAATAATGCATCAGGGGATAAATTTCAAGCTTTTTGTTAGTTTTGTTTAGGAGTTTTCTTTAGAGAGGAGAAAACCACCAAGAGAAGAAGAAAGAAAGTAAGAAAAGGAAGGGTAAGGACAAGCATGGAAATCAAGGACAGCGAAGGAAGCTTAGGCCAAGAAGCTTTAGCAAGAGGATTTTGTAGGTAACATGTTGCATGTGTGATTTCCTAGCATAGGTGTGAATGCATGGTATGTGCATTTGTTCATTTTCTATCATTGGCATTAGTTTTTCCTAGTTTGACAGTGGTTTTAACGTTGCCTTGTAATTTCCTAAATGGCCACGTTGTGATGAGAATTATTTATTGGTTGAGCTTTGGATTACCAGAATATTTTTGAATTAGCTGAGGTGGTCTCAGGAAAATTCCCAAGGGTTAGGAGTGGAGATGGTTAAATATTTGGGAAGACGTCGAAAAGTGGGTGGAGATAGGAAAATTCCTCAAGGTAGTGGTGAAGAAATTATGATGCATCCAAGCTTAATTTGCCTTTATGATCTCTTGGCTAGTTTTGGTGAGATCATGACATCCTAAGGGTAGAGGTGGTTTAATTGTAGGGAAGCCCTAGTTGTTTATGTCTTTAGATCCACACTTATTCTTGGAATATGGCATGAATGTGATTGACTAAAAGAAATGTTTGTTTCAACCCAATCTATGGTCGGGTGGCACAAGGAAGTGCCTGACTTGGTTCACTTTTGCACACATTAATAAGATATATTTTACTATTGTAATCTATAAGCACTTGTACTTGTTATTATGATGATGTGATGGTTCTTATATCATGGTTAATAATATGGTTATATGTTGGTTATAGGGATTGATTTGTAATGTACTCTAAGTATGACTTGTTCAGGATTTGATAAATATATGAATGGTTGATGAATGCATGGAGTAACAAGTGTTATTGCAGCTAATATGAGATGACATTAGACAGTATTGATGATTATCAGATGGACAACAAACCATTATGACCAAATATGCATTCATGACCTATAACTCGATTATTCACCATATGTTTGACGAAATGAATCTCATGGTTAGTCATGGTTAGGTCAAGTTATTGTTCAAGTTTTGTATGAATAACATTATCATTTTGTCATTTACCATTCTACGAAGTTATAGGTAGTTCTGGGTAGTGGTTTAGAGGCTAGCCTGGAGAACTGTCTCAAATCTAAGGGCCACACCCTATGAACTGAATATTTTAGGCTATAACAGTAGGGAAGAAGAGTTGTGCATGTGGTTGGAGGCCTATAACCACACCTTTTCATTGTCATGCATGTGATTGTGGTCCCAGGTCAGTGAAAGAGAAATCCATCTCAGGGGTCGAACACCTAGAGTGGTTGTTTATCTCACGAGTGGTCTATAGCCCCTAAGGAAGGTAAGGAAGGTTTAAGTTTGAAGGCCCCACGTCCTCTACTACAATTTGGAGGTCAAGTGTGGCACTTAACTTCACATTTACCTAAAGGGATTGTAAAAGCGGTTAAATGTTGGGGAGGAGTTATTACATATTGGTATCAGAGAAGGGTTCAAATACTTAGACAAGATCGGCTAGATGCATATTGTTATGCATGCATTGTCATGTTTATGGCTATCGTCCATGAGGTCATTGTATGAAGTTAGTGTTATCATGCATCATGTTGATAAATTAACATGATTATGTATATACATGTATCGTATTAATCTACATTGATTTTGCAGATAAGATAGCCTCCCATGAACTTCACTGAGGTATATTGATTACGTTTATATTTGGTTATCTGACATGGTATGTTTATAGGAATAAGAGGATAAACGATGATTAGAAGAATGGTGGATTATAGTTCATGTTACCCTCATTATAGATCAGATGAGAAACCAAAAGATGAGTACTCTCTTGACATAGAAAATAGCTTGAGAATTATAAAGATAGAAATCAAAAGTCATAAGGAAAATAATGACAGGATCATTGAGTTGCAAGAAGTACTTACCAAGGCATAGGAAAAGAAACCAAAAATCAATGCAGTTGTCCTTCAAAGCTTATCATATTTGCAGAAACAAGGACAACCACACATCATTTATGGAAAGGAGGAAAGTACTAATGGGGGACATCGTAGCAGGTCTCATGGAGGGCATAGGTTGGGCAAGGATGACATAGTCAGAGGTGATAATTTATTGGATACACCTGACAAAAGAGGTAGCAGTTATGGGTTCTATTCTATTTCTAGTTCAGGCAATTATCATGGTCATCATCGTTATCATCCTTACAGGATGAGTGAGAGGAGATAATTTCTAGATGAATTCAAGAAAGCCAAGCCTCCTACATTTGATGGGGAATTTAAGAAACTAGAAGATCTATAAGCATGGTAATTGGGATGAAGAAGTTCTTTGAGATGCATGGCTATATAGAGAATATGAAGGTCACGATAACTATTTTCAGTCTCAAAGCAAAGGAAGACATTTTGTGGAAAGATCTAAAACATGTCAGAGGCATCCAGACAAAGGAGTTTATTTTTCATGAGTTTAAAAACCTCTTCCAAAAGAAGTAATTGTCAGAGAGATACTATGAGTAAGGCTATGGAGTTTTATGAATTGAAGACCAGATTTATGACAGACGAGGAGCACATGGCCAAGTTCCTGGATTTGTTGAGGTATGTGCCTTACCTCAAGGATGAGAAGATGAAGGTTCATATATTTATTAGTGGAATTCCATTATAATTCAAGGATCGAATTAGGTATGATGAGCCTTAATTTTTGGAGGAATTCATTGGGAAGTTGAAGTACTTTTATGAGAAATTGAAGTGTAAATATATTCCTATGTGAGATTAGAAAAATAATGACAAGAATAAAGGAAATTGGCCACTAAAGTGAGAAAGACCTCAGGATGTAGGTGAGAAGGAAACAATTTCTCCTTACAAGAAGTTTAATGCGGTAGAGAAGGGACACGGACCACAACCTGGAGAGCAGCAAAATAACGGTCATGGCAGATAATCGTTGCAGTGTTGGATTTGTGGAGAAAATCATCTCAATAAGGATTGTTCATTGTATGTTATGAAACTAGCTCACAAAAAGATAGAAAGGATAGATCAACACCTTAGAATTCAACCTCTTCGAGGGGGGACCTCCTTTACATTACACAAATGAACAATTCTTTGATGATACAAATGAAAATACCTCCTTTATATATATAGCAGTCTAAGGGGTCATAATATAATCAAAGGCGACATAACAACAATGATGTAAGGTCATAATAATAACAATAGTGGGTTGGGAAGAGGACAAGAGGAGGGAACGAAGTAGGAAAACAACCAGGGTTTCGAACTGTCATAGAGGCAGTCCTCCATGAATCGACGCATAGGAGGGAGCTCCACTCCCTCGTACAAGTAGGCTGTGGCTAGCAGGGGAAAAAAAACCAATGGAAAATGACAGAGAGCCTTTAGAAGGAAAGGACAAAAGCAATGAAGAAGAGTGGGAGGGAACTAAGTCAAGGGAGCAAAATGTTGCATTGGAAAATGAGGAAGAAATCAAGGAACAAAGAAATAAAGACAAAGCAAACATGGGACCATGCAAACCCAAGGTGATGGTAACTCCAAGAGTCATTTTAAATTATCGATTGATGTAGGGGCATAGGGATCATATGCAAACATATGACATCATTTGTAAATTCATGGGATTGTGGCCCACTGAAAAAGCGTTACAAACGTGGATTAAATACCACTCGAGACCAAAAGGTATCATTTTCCTACATCTTGGGTCCAAGGGATTTTTGACTGTAGTATTTACAAATATTGAAGATAAGGACAGAGTATTTGAAGGAGGGCCATACTTTTATGCTGCAGCAAGCCTCCATATGCGACCTTGGATTATGGCCTTTGTTCTGGAACACGAAACTTTCACTTCAGTACCAGTCTAGGTAAGGCTCTATTCTTTAGCTCTTGATTACTAGCAAACAAAATCTCTATCAACCACAGGAAATAAGTTAGGGTGTTTTGTCAAAGTTTCTGAGGCTACTAGAAGGGGAAAGTATACTTCCTTCGCCAGAATATATGTTGAGATGGATCTCTCTGTAGCCTTACCGAATTAGGTTATTCTGGAAGCTTTTGATGAGGAATGGATACAAATTGTAGATTATGAACATATTCCTTTCAGATGTCACAAATGTCATGGGCATGGACATTTGTTCAGGGACTGCCCTCTCAGCAAGATAGAGAACAAAAATAAAGCTGATATAATGAAGGATCCAGAAAACTTCTTCAAGGTGGAACACAAAGGAAAATGGGGCAAAAGAGGAATAAGAACATGCAAAGCTACAGGGCAGCAAGTTAACTAGAACATGTTCCAAGTCCTAGAAGTAGACAAAGGTCGAATAGATACTACTAAAGCAAAGGAACGAAGCTCAGTGGAGGAGGAGAAAGAAGAAGAAAGTGAACAAATACAAGAAAATGACAAACAAAAAGAATTTATGCTAAGTACTATAGAATAGGCGATGGATCTCGAAATGAGGCAAAGTGAGATGGATATGGAGGACCATGAACTCCAGGAAATTCTTGAGAAGGAGAACCTCGATTTAGAAGGTTTCTTGAAACAAGGAATCAAAGAAGGGTTAGACTCATTACCTACAGAGGAATTCAATAGGGTTCAACAACTGTTTTTATGGAAGACCCAAACTACAAGGTTGGATAGTCTAAAACACAAAGATAGACAAGGCAATGAACGAGTGAAAACGATGAAAAACACAGCAGGACTAGCACCCAGAATCCCAGGAAGGAAGAGGGGCAGGAAAAAGAAGAACGAGCTATTGATGGAATGCGTGAAGCTAATGATAGATCCAAGTAATATGAAAGACCTATCTAGTTACTCCTTTACTAATCCTTAATTATGAAGTTCACTTCTTGGAATATCAGGGGTCTAGGTAGTAAAAGGAAACAAAGGTTACTGAGTAATAGAATGAAACAAGCATCTCCGGATGTGATTTTCATTCAGGAAACTAAGTGTTCCATTCAGAAGATAAGACATATACACAGTAAATGGCTCAATAGTTTTGAGTTTCTGGAAGTCAAAGTAGAGAATACAACAGGAGGTATTCTCACTCTTTGGAATCCACAAAAAATCGACCTAATAGGTGTGGAGGCATCTAGGGATTACTTATCTATAGTAATTCAACCAGTAGGAGAAAAGGAAACCTACCTGGTCACAAATTTCTATGGCCCAGAAAGAATGGATGACAAACTTAGGATTCTAGACTCTCTAGAGACTCTCAGAAATAGACATGCAGGAATACCTTGGATCTTAGGGTGTGATTTCAACATGATTAAATCACTCATGGAAGAAAAAGGGGGAACCAGAGTTCTTGGCAAAGACTCTTTGGCTTTTCAAACCTTTACTGATAAGATGAAGCTGGCGGATATTGAAATGAATAACGAAATCTTCACCTGGAACAATAAAAGAGGAGGAGAGTCTCAAGTAGCTTCCAAATTAGACAGATTCATAATCTCAAAGGATCTTATGCTCAATGACAAGGAAATGGTAGCAAGAGTGCTACCCTTTGGAGGTTCAGATCACTGGCCGGTACAACTGGAGGTTCAGGGCATTGGCAACCCCAGGAACAGATCTTTTAGATTTGAGAATATCTGGCTTTCCCACTCAAATTTCATCAGCAATTTAACCAAATGGTGGGCAAAGGATTTAAACATTCAAGGAACCAAAATATTCCTCATACAAAAAAGATTAAAACACATCAAGCTCTGGCTTAAAGATTGGAACAAGAATGAATTTGGTAATATCTATTAAGAGAAAAGAATGATTGAAGGCAGACTACAGGAACTTAACCAAACCCTTATCAAAGAGGGCCATGACAAAGTCCAAAGTGATCAAGCCACCAAATATCAGCAACAATGGGAGAATATATGCAAACAAGAGGAAATATTTTGGAGACAAAAATCTAGAGTCCAATGGCTAAAAGAAGGTGAGAGGAATACTAGATTTTTTCACAAATCCACCATGGCAAATAGAGCACATAATAGAATTTCTTTGATTAAGGATAAAAGAGGAAATAATCTCAAATCTCATGAAGAAATAGAAGCAATTCTAGTCCAGTACTTTAGAAACATAGCATAGGAAACATGTTATGAAAGAGATCACTACATCCAGGACTTCACTAAGCACATACCCAGGTTAGTTTCTAGAGAAGATAATGTTAACCTTTACAGGCTTGCGACAAAAGAGGAGGTAAGTGAGGTTCTCAAAGAAATATAGAATGGTAAGGCGGTAGGCCCAGATGGTTTCAATGTTGATCTCTTCAAAGCTTGCTAGAATATTGTCAAGCAAGACATTCTGTAGGTTGTGGAAGATTCCAAGAGGCACAAAACCATTTTGAAAGCTCTAAACTCCTCTTTTTTAGCCCCGGTCCCTAAATAGGAGCTGGCTCAAACCCCTGATAGATTCAGACCTATAGCTTTATGCAATGTGATTTACAAGATAATATCAAAGGTGGTTGCAAATAGACTCAGACTCCTCTTGCCTTCACTATTTTTGGGGGAACAATATGGATATGTGGAAGGAAGGCAAATTCTTAATAACATCATTCAAGCTCATGAAGTGGTGCACTATCTCACCAGTAAGAGAAAAGCGGGAATGATCGTGCAACTGGACATAGCCAAAGCTTATGATAAACTAAATTGGAACTATATCAGGAAAGTTCTTACTACTTTCGAGTTTGATCACAACTGGGTAAGATGGATCCTGACGTCGATTACTTCTTCTAGTTTTCCAATTCTAGTGAATGGTTCACCTTCGGAAAATTTTACCCCTTTTAGGGGCCTTAGGCAGGTTGACCCTCTATCTCCCTTTCTCTTTGTCCTCATGATGGAAGGACTGGGCAGGGCTATCAAGCATGCCAAAGTAGTTGGTAGCATCAGGGGGATACAACTCTCCGACAATGGACAAGCTTTGACTCATCAATAATTTGTGGATGACACCATGCTGCAGGGAATACCCATAGTCAAGGAAGCTCTTGCTTACAAAAAAATCCTCAATGACTTTGCCATGGCCTCTAGTTTGGAAGTCAATCTTTCCAAATATAATATCTTTTTCTTTAATACTAACATTGCTATCCAGAGGAACATATTTAGGATTCTGGGCTTCCAAGGAGACTCTCTTCCCTCGAAATACCTGGGGGTTCCATTAACTACAAAACCATTACACAAGAGTATTTCGGAGCCGATGATTAGTAAGCTGCAAGACAAGACCAGGAAATGGACAATTAGATCATTAAACTTGGTTGGCAGGCTAGTCCTCACAAAGGTTGTGCTTCAACCAATCCCAATCTTTATGCTTTTAGCTATCCCTACCCCTAAAGAAATTCTGCATCAAATGAGAAAAATTCAAAGAGACTTTCTTTGGGGCGAGGGTGAAGGAAAGAAAAAATGGGCCTTAGTTGCATGGGATAAAATGTGCAAACTCAAGAACCATGGGGGTCTTGGATTGGATGATCGTGAGATTCTTTGCAAGGTTCTAGGGGTAAAACTTTGGTCGCGATGGATAAAGGAACCAGAATCATAATGGGCCATCACATGGAAAGAAAAATATGCAAGCTCTTGGCTAGAGAATGACTGCATAAGGATGGATGGGAATATAAGAGGTTCACATATTTGGAACAAAGCCTGGGATAACAGAAGCTTAATTCAAGACCATAGCTTCTGGGAAATTAGAGAGGGAGACTTAGCCTTATTCTGGGAGGATAGATGGCAACAAGAACCTATTCTATTACAGGAGGAATTTGAGAACCTCAAAGTAGAGATAAACAGCAAGGAGCTCACATAGGTAAAGGATTTTTGGGATCAAACTCATAGTTTAGGGAAGTGGAGAAAATGGAGGAAACTTGATCTCCGAAATTATGGTCCTCTACAAACTAATGCGGAAAGACTAATGAGAATGTTAGAGAAAAGGAAAATTGTAGTTTCTAAGGGGCATGACCAGCTTAGATGGGGCAACAACAATGAGGGGAGCTTCAATCTCAAAGAAGCTAAACTCATACTCCTTGAACTCGATTCCCATGCTCCTGACAGGATTTGGTAGAGCCTTTGGAAGTATCAGGGTTGGATGAAAATTAAACTTTTTCTGTGGCTGGTTCTGCACAGGAAAATCCTAACCTGGGATAATATCAGGAAAAGGGGTTTCCTAGGGCCTTCTAGATGGAAACTCTGTGAGGCTCAAGAGGAGACCATGGAACACCTTCTCAACAATTTCATTTTCACCTCCAGATTATGGGATTCTTTTGCAGCTATCTTCTAACAATCTGACAGAGATTTTGGAAGTCTTTCCATTACTATCACCAAATGGAGAAAGAACTTTTTGGATAATGAAGTTCTTGGTTCAACATGGGCTCTTACACCAAGCTTGATTCTTTGGAATGTTTGGAAAGGAAGGAACAATAGAATCTTCAAGAATGTTAAGAAATCTTCTCAGTATATTTATGATCTGATCCTAAAACAGATTAAGGAAACGGTTAGCACTACCATTCGAAATCTTCCCTTGAATCCCCTTCTGCTACAGACTGGAGGATTCTTTGTAGACTAGAATTGCAGAGTCTCATTCCTCAGGGCTTAGTCAAGAAAGTTTCTATTATAGATCCTAAACCAGACTTTTGGCATCCTCCCCCTAAGGGCTTTCTAAAATTCAACATTGATGGGGCTTCCAAAGGTAATCCAAGCGAGGCAGGCCATGGAGGGGTGTTAAGGGATGACAGGGGAGATATTCTGTTTATCTTCCATGGCCACCTGGGAAAGGCTACCAACAATATGGTGGAGTTAACGGCCATGGAATACTGTCTTGAGTTCCTGGTTCAGGAAAATCGCCAAAATACGATCATTGAAGCTAACTCCGAGTTGGTCATTAACTCAGCAAAAGAATAAGCTGGGGAACAAAACTAGAAAAATCATCTACAAACTGGAGGCTAATTCAAGTCTTACAACGGATTCAAAGTCATCTTCAGAGACTGAGAATAGTCAGTTTTGCACATGTGCGAAGAAAGGCCAATAAACTACCAAATTTGTTAGCTAATCAAGGAGTGATCTACACGGATAATAGGCCAGTGAGGAATTGGTGAGAGTTCCCCACAAACAGACTAAAGATGGAGTGTTAAAACCAAGCAAATGAAGACTATACAGTGTTCCTTAAGAGAGCCATAGAGGCAGGTATAGTTAACCAGCAGGTGTTTGTACAGAGGCATGCTCACAATGGAGTCTTTTGAAAGCGGTCTGGAGAGGTTAACCGACGATTCTCAGATTAATTGGTTCAATAAAGAATCCAGTTGTACTGATGAGAATGAAAGGGCTTCAGGTGTTTCAGCAAGGTAGGCGTCATATGCTTCATGCATCGGGTCAAGCAAGGTTGGCGATGTGGACAATCAGGTGTAGATGATACCTAAAGACCGTGAAACCAGAGATTTCCATTTTTTCCCTTCTGACGGTGACCTGAGTAGTTTTCAGGTGATCAGGGCCAACACAAGCGGGAAGCAGTTTTCTCCCTTTCGGGAGCGATCCCACTCGGTGAGCTCCACGTGGCGGTGGGGTCAAGAGGAAAACCATGCTTATCACACGCTAACTTCCATGAAGATTGGTGGTTGCAATATTTATCTCCACCATTGCATTTCATAAAGCGATTCAACGGATCAGATCGCTCGTGCAGTTTGGCGCATCCTGGCAGTAAATGGTGAGCAGCTTATCACAGTGATTTGGTCTACAGCTGTTAGATCAATCAGAAAGGTTCAACGGTCATGATTAAAGATGAAGGCTATGTTTGGTGGGAAAAGAGATTCCCGGGGGAAAAAATGCTTACCGTGTAGTTAATCGTAGCAAAGTTTAAGAAATGGGGTGGAATTATTGCCTTTATAGGCAAACAACCATATGTTCCTTTCGGGTCCGAGTCCATGTGTATTTTTCTTTTGAGAAATGTAAAGTTTTGAGATAGGGTGTAGGGAACAATTTCTTTGGGGTTTCTCCCCAATCACTGACATTGAGAGTTTAGATGTATTCTGTGTACTTTATTTTTTGATTAACAAATTGGAAGGTCGGGCTCTTGCATTATCAAAAATAAATAACAATAGTGGGCTTCTATGGGGCACAATAGTAACAATATGGGGACTACATGGGTACAACAATATAATAAGGGGGTTGTACTAATAACAATAATAGGTTACACTAGTAGTATAGGGGCCTAACATGCCCCTCTCCTTCAAAAAGTGTTTTCCTCAATGCTTGAGTAGTTTTTGATGCATCTGTATAAAATTTTTGTCCTTCCGTGTGGAAAATTCAGTGGGTAAGTTCTTCCACTTGTTGAGATACTCTAAAATTGATTGACTTCCTACCTGTCGGATTCTTGTTTCTGTGACTTCTCTAGGTTCCAATATGATTTTTCCTTCCTCTTCAAGTTCTGGCAATATTGTTTGAATTGGGATATTCTGCAACTTTTGAATGGTGGCCACACTTCTTTGTCCTTCTTCCATTCATCCCTTGCTTCATTTATCCAATTTGGTTGGATAATAGAAATAGTACAAAACAATGCTTCCACATCCTCATCCTTTCTTGAGAGTGTATCTGCAACAAAAAATTTCTTCCCCTTTCTGTAGATGATGTCAAAGTCATAACCCAATATATTTGTGACCCACTTTTTATGTTCTTCTAATGACAATATTTGTTCTAAAATGTATTTAAGACTATCATGATCCATTTTTACCTTGAAGTGTCTTCCCATTGGGTAAGGTCGCCATTTCTTAACTGTATGTAGTGTTGCCAACATTTCCTTCTCATAAATAGCTTGCTTGAGATGTAACCGTAAAAATACCCAATCACCTACATCAAAACATTTTTCACTGTGATGTTGATCTACCTGTTTTTTCCTTTGATTTTGCACCAAAGTGGCGTTATCCTTTAAAAGTTGGAGAACTTGTTATTGATGCTCGATGTGATCTTTCACTACTTGAACCTTTTTCTTCTTGATATTTCCTTCTATCTTGAGAGTTTGAGGAGTGGTAATTTCTTCCAATGCTTTACAGGATATGGTCGGATTCATTTCTTGATGCTCGATGTGATCTTTCACTTCTTGAACATTTTTCTTCTTGATATGTCCTTCTATCTTGAGAGTTTGAGTGGTAATTCTTGCTAATGCTTTACAAGATATGGTCGGATTCATTTCTTTTTTATCTGGGGTTGGTTCCTGGCATATATCCACTTCTTTTGATGTTTCTTGATCCTTTTCTTCCTCCTCTTCATACTCTATATAGCATAATTTCTTCTCAACACACTTATAACCTTTAGTGCATTTGCTGTCACAATTGTAACAAAGCCCTTTTTCTCTTTTTTCTTCCAATTGTTGTGGTGTAACCATTACAGGTTTTGGAAGGCTAGGAGAAGAAACACTTCCATAATTATAGTCATGAGTGGTGGAATTCCTTGTTTTCATAATTTCGCTTTCAATTTTTCTTGCCAACTCGAATGCCTCCTCCAATGAATTAGGTTCCCAAAAACAAACCTCATGTTGAACGTTATCCTTTAAAGTCCCTATGAAGACATCAATCCTTTGCTTCTCTAGAATATAACTTACCCTTCTACTCAATTTTTGAAAGTCTTCAATGTGCTCTTCCATTGAACCCTTTTGTTTGAGATTTATCAATTGGCTAAAGAATGAGTTTCTCTTTGTATCCTCATAATGTGTTGTCATTTCCTCTGTGAAAATTAACCACGGGACAAGTGGTTTACGACAACAAAGCCCTTTATACCATAAAAATTGATTAGGTTCTAAATAATTAGATGCAATACATACCTTTTGTTATAGTGGTACACCACGTAGATCAAAATATTTCTCCATCTGTAGTATCCAATTTACTAGATCCTTGCCATCAAACTTCCTCATCTTGCTTTTTCTTCATTTTAGGAGCTTGATCTTGAAACGACTGTAACTTTGTAATTTTGGACCTTCCAGTTCTAAAATTGTGACCTACAGTAGCCCTCTATGTCCTCTTTCCAGTGCCACCAGTCTGATCGAATTTAGATTCTCCAAGACAGAGTTATGCACAATCTCCCAAGATGACCTGATTATAGACCTTTCCAGAAGAGTGAACTTGTATGAAGTGCCACGTGTCACTGTTATGATCTTAGTAGCTGAAAAACATATAGAGGAAACTATAGTTTGTCCTCTTTCTGTTACCTTTGACTAAATGTAAATCTAATGCTCAAAACAAAAGTTATGAGGATTTCCATAGGTCACCTATTTGGAATGAAATTGAGTCTCCAAAAATACCAACTTCCTTAGATCATATCTCCACAAATATTGCACGAAAATCTCTGAAATTCGAACCCGAGGTTCAACACGATTTCACCTCAAATGGGTTTTCTTTTTCTCTTCTGAAACATCGCAAAATTGTTTTTTTAGTGAAAATGCCACGATGACCTATTCAGCCTCTTCAAGGGGGAAATGTCCTTTACATTACACAAATGAACAGTTATTGGATGATACAAATGAAAATACCTCCTTTCTATATATAGGAGTCTAAGGGGTCATAATATAATCAGAGCCGACATAACAATAATAATATAAGGGCATAATAACAACAATAGTAGGCTTCTATGGAGCAAAATAGTAACAATATGGGGACTACTTGGGTACAACAATATAATAAGGGGGTTGTACTAATAACAATAACGGGTTACACTAGTAGTATAGGGGCCTAACATTGTATCAAGAGGGCAACCCTTAGATCTACAGTGCTCAAGAGGCACACAAATTTAGGTATGTGGGCTAAATAATTCCTCAAATCTATGCACCATTTTATAATTAGCAGGTAGATTACCAGACATCCATTATTGAGATGGAAGGTAAACTCTATCATTGGGTTGTTTCCATTTTTATTGACCCTCTATCTAATTATAATTATGTTAATCTTGACCTTCTGGATAAGTGTGTTTTGAGAAAAGAAGAACATATAGAGTCTTTGTTGGTGAAGTTGGCTACAGGTACTAAGAAAAGAGTTGATCATTGGGTGAGAGCTTGTGCATTTGAGTTGAATTGTATGTCTAAATTAGCACATATAAAATTGTCTTAATTGGGATAATATAGTATGATTATTGGTATGGATTGGTTGTACCTTCACATGACTAAAGTATATTGTTATGAGAAGGATATTTAGTGCTTGGATGATGATGGGGAGAAGAGAATCTTATGAGGAAAGAGAAATCCCACATCAATAAGAAAGGGTACAACTATGAAGGCAAAGCGTAGTTGTAGGAAAAGGTGTGTATTGTTTACAATGCATGTTTCCAATGAAAAAGGTAAGGATGTTGAGGATTAAGAAGTGTTAAAGAGGTTTTTTTTATTTGCAGTAGTTCTAGGATGTATTTCTAGCAGAGTTTCTAGAGTTTCGTCCTCATAGGGAAGTGGAATTCAATATTGAGTTGGTACTGGATGAGCACTCTAGATTTAGTGGTACTGAAGTTGTTGTTGGCATTATGATATAGGTGTTGTCCTTGATGGCAACTCACATAGATGACAATTCATAATGCAAGAGGTTAACAACAAAGGATTACAGATCAAACTCTAGAGATTGAAGAAAGAGAGGTATACACAGGTTCACTTTGTCAAAGTTGCGTATACATGCAGGCACACAAAACAAAAAGAACGTTTACATATACATGCACTCCCACAGGAGGAAAAGAGCGTACATGTTGGAAAACCAAGGTTTTGGTCTGAGGTATTTGGTCCAAGGTATTTTGGGTCCAAGATATTGGTCGAAGATATTTGGTCCGAGGTATTGACCCTAGGTATTTGGCCGAATGTATTGGTCCTAAGTGGTTTTATTCCAAGTTATTGTCAAAGGGATTAAAGATATATAAGGAGGAAAAGATCATTAGGCCAATGTGTGCAGGTAATGAATATCTTATGAAGAGCGAGATAAAAAGAAAATATGCATGTTATGGGTTTATGGTGCTTTGCTTGATATGAACTAAGGATGAACCTTAGCAGTTGATGGGGGATGAGGTCTAATGATGGATCAAGATCATGAGACCTAAAATGAATTCTTATTATATGGTTTGGTCATAGATAGTTTAGATTTGAATGTTAAAGCATGATTTGCAATGTAAATGTTCTGATCTAGGTATAACTGAAATCTGGAATAGTTGTGAAGTTTTAAGTTAGCATTTGTAGATATGTACGCTAGTTCGCTTTGGTAAAAGAGCGCATACATGCTGGTTCGTCACATCAAAGTAGTGTATACATTATGAAATATGATATTTGAAATTGTTCTTGGTTATGGTTTTTGATGTAGATTTCTAGGTTCTGCTTTGTGTTCTGGTGACTTTGTTTTGGTGAGAGTATACTGAATATTTAGATTAATTGATTATGATTTGCTTTGGTCATGATGGGTTTTCAGTGATTGGTTGAATTACAGTGGTGATTGATTTTGAGCTTCAGTGTTGCTGATGGGTCCAATATGCAAATTTGATGAAATGAGGCCTTCAGATTGTGGTGTTGTGTTCCTGGAGTATCCAGTCTGAAAATTTGTGAAACGTGGTCACTGGAGGAAGAGAGAAGGTTGTAGCCTTCTGTAGGCTGGCACCTATGTACTGGTAAACATATCGGCCAATCCAAGAGCTAGGGGGTTGGACCTCCCTTCCAGTAGCAGCTAGAAAACAAGTGAAGGTTGGAGCCTTCTATAGGTGGGCGCCTACGTACTAGTAAATGGATTGGCTAGTACAAGAGCTAGGGGTTTATAGCTCCCTTCCAGTAGAAGCTCGAGAATGAGAGAAGGTTGTAGCCTTCTGTAGGTGGGTGCATACATACTGGAATGAGTCTGCACCAGTACAAGATTGTAAAAAACTTTTTCTTATATAAAAAGAAGACAACAACAGGTGGTTTTTGTCCCGCATTGGGTTTCCACCTTAAATCTTGGTGTTCATGTGTGTTTCTTATGCATGATGGTTTGTTCTATTATTACTACATATGGTTACTATTTATATGGGTAATGAAGTACTAATGCACAGATTAAAGATCAACATAGGATGAGTCAACCGAATCATAAGTTTGCTTGATATACGATGGCTGCCTTAAATACAGTTGCGTGTACATGCAAGTTACCTTCATTAAGATAGCATATATAGATCAGAGTATGAAAATAAAAATTTATTGATTTGACTGATATTGATTCAACCCCACCCCTAGTATTATTTCGAACTATTGGTATTAGAGCAGGTCCTTTAGAAGAAGCCCGCTCACTTGAAGGGAGATCTTTCAAAATGAACAATCACGAAGGCATGGGATCTATTAGACCACCAATCTTCAATGGGAACAACTTGGTACATTGGAAAACACAAACTAGAGAGTATCTTCAGTTTCTTGGAGCTGATGTTTGCACAATTTTGGAGAAAGGATATCAATATCCAGCAGCAGTCCCCACGGATCCACCAGAAAGGAAAGCTTATGAAATCAATGCCAAAGTTGTCAATGCTTTATTGGGAAGTCTATAAGAATCAGAATTCATCAAAGTCATGTAGCTCAACAGAGCCAAGGAAATATAGGACAGAATCATTCAGAGCTACGAAGGTTACTCCCAGGTAATATGTGCTAAACTAAAAACTCTCAGAATCTAGTATGAAGCTTTCAATATTCATAGTGATGAAAGAATTTCTAGTTATTTCTTGCGAGTAGATGGGATTGTAAATAATATGAGAAATCTGGGCAAAGAGATAAATGAGGCTACTTTAGTTGAGAATATTTTGAGATCTTTGTCTTCTAAATTTGAGTCAAAAGTGTCTTCCATAGAAGAAAAATAGGATCTTCAAACTATTACTATGACTCTACTCCATGGAATCCTAACTACCTTTGAAATGAGAAAAGGAGGTCCATCAAATATGAGAGAAGCCACTTTTAAAGCATTAGCAAAGGGAAAAGAAAAGGAAGAGCTCAATGAATCAAGACACATTTCAGAAGAAGAAGATGAGGTAAATTTTGTCAAGAAGCTTCAACGGGTTTCCGGAAGATTCAGAGGGAAGCTACCATGCAAATGCTTTGCTTGTGGTAGAGTTGGTCATTACACTGCTAGATGCCCTCATGTCAATGGAAAGATGTCTGCAGAAGGTAATAGAAGCTATTATACTGATGATAGTGATGGATTGTTTACTAGTGATGAAGATGATCAAGAAATTAAACTAATCATGGTGTATGAAAAAGATGCCTTAGAAAAGGAATATTTCCTTAAATAAATTAGTCAACTCAAAATTAGTTTGGCAGAAAAGGATATAGTCATAAACATGGTGACACATCAAGTCACTAAAAAGGACAAACACAATGAAGTGTTAGAATGTGAAGTAGTAAGTCTAAGAAAAGAACTTGGAAAAGCAAAGACTCTAAATCTTAGATTTGCTAAAGGATAATAAACGTTAGATAAAATCATCATAGTTCAGCGTTCACCTATTACAAAGACAAGTGTCTTGGCTTTCATGAAGGTGATAAGGTAAGGAGCTCCAATGAAAAATCTGAAATGCTCAACAAGGAGATAAAAGGTCAACCCCATCAACAACCAAGGAAAGAAAGACTTCAAAGAAAAACATTTCCACCTAACTATGGAAGGGATAATTGTTTCTTTTCTCTGACAAATAATGTTGAATGTTTTAAATGTCATAATTTTGGACATGTTGTAGCCAGATGTAGAAGTAGAATGGTTAAAGACGTCACACAGAAAGGTCATCAGTTTCCAAGTACTTGAAGGGATATTGTTTTGCTTGCAATATGTTTGGTCGCAAAGCTATTGATTGCAATAGAAGGAACATGAAACATGTAATATATGATATGTGTTTAAAAAGTTTGGACATAAAGCAAAGGAATGCAGGAGCAAATTTTAGCCACCATACCAAGAGGACCAAACATCATCACTATCCAAGGTATTGAAGAAGAAGGAATTGTTGTCAGAAAGATGTGGCATAACTCAGTTTAAAGACATAATAGACCCAGGGGAAATTGAAAGTGTAAAACTTTAGTATTCTAATTCTCATACGTAGCTATTATGAAGATAAGTCATGTATATATGCGAGTTAGAAGTTGCACAGTCGCGTATATGGTGTTTTGAAGAGAAAGCAGTGGGACAGACTTAGGAAAATGGGTCTGATATGGTTTAGTCAATTATAAATTATCTATTATGTTTTGATTGATTATGGTTACAGTCTGCTGATGATATGTGGAAGTGTTTTTAGCCCTCATAAGTTGTTAATAAGTTGATGATAACTGGTTGATGGTGATGCCTTGATGATTCTTACTGATATTTGGAATGATCAAATCTGACAATGAACAGTTGGCATAGGTTCAGGGGGAGCATATGATTCTAATAATGCATTGTTGGAATTATACATGAAGATACTTATATTGCTTGATCCACATAGTTGTTTTGATTCAGGTGACTCTTTTGATGATGTAAATATATAGGCTTTTGACCCTGATGTTGTATTGTTTAGACTTTTGGTCTTTGCTATAAATTTCATTTATACCATTTGATGTAAAGGTCATGAAAAGACTTAATTTGTAACCCCACTATGCATGGGAAGTATGATGTAATAATTTCTATTTCAGTCATGTATAAACATTTGGTATATCCTCAATTGGTTGGGTGGATGAGTTAAAATTGGTGTATCCCCACTTGATTGGGAGATTGATGTATGCATGAGTCATTGGTGACAGGAAGATCATACTAACTTACTTGAGTTATAGAGTCATGTTATTCTTTTGAAAAATATTTTTTGGTAGACTTTGCATGTGCTCAGGGGAGCATGGACAGTTTAGTGCATCTGAGCATGTACAAAGAGGGAGCTTAATTAGAGAATTCAACATGTACTCAAGGGAAGCATGGACAACATAATATATATCACTCTTCATAATGGAGAATATCTTGGTCTGCTTTTTTCCCTTGATGTCAAAGGGGGAGAGTGTCTTGGTGTTATTGTTGCCATAAAGTCCAAAGGGGGAGATTGTTGGCATTATGATACAGGTGTTGTCCTTGATGGAAACTCACACAAATGGTAGTTCATAGTGCAAGAGGTTAACAAAAAAGGATTACAAATTAGACTCCAGAGGTTGAAGAAAGAGAGGTATACGTGGGTTCACTTTGTCAAAGTAGTGTATACACGAGGGTACAATGAACAAAAAGAGCATATATGTATACATGCACTCCCACAAGAGGAAAAGAGCGTACATGTTGAAAAACCAAGGTTTTGGTCTGAGGTATTTAGTCCAAGGTATTGTCAAAGGGCCTAAAGCTATATAAGTAGGAAAGGATCATTAGACCAATGTGTGCAAGCAATGAATATCTTATGAAGAGTGAAATCAAAAGAAAATATGCATGTTATGGGTTTATGGTGCTTTTCTTGATCTAAACTAAGGATGAACCTTAGCGGTTGATGGGGGATGAGATCTAATGATGGATCATGATCTTGAAAATGAATTATTATTATATGGTCTGATCACGGATGTTCTAGATCTGAATGCTCACGCATGATTTACACTATAAATGTTCTGATCTGTGTATGACTGAAGTCTGGAATAGTTGTGATGTTTTAAGTTAGCATTTGCAGATCTGTATGCTGGTTCGCTTTGATAAAAGTGTGTATACAAGCTGGTTCGACACATCAAAGTAGTGTATACATTATGAAATATGATATTTGAAGTTGTAGTTGGTTATGGTTGTTGATGCAAAATTCTGGGTTGTGCTTTGTGTTTTCGTGACTGTGTTTTGGTGATAGTGTTCTGAATCTTCAGATTGATTAATTGTGTTTTTCTTCAGTGATGATGGATTTTTAGTGATTGGTTGTATTGCAGTGGTGATTGATTTTGAGCTTCAGTGTTGCTGATGGGCCCAATATGAAAATTTGATCAAACAAGGCCTTCATATTGTGGTGTTGTGTTCTAGGAGTATCCAATCTGAAAATTTATGAAACGTGGCCCCTAGAGAAATAAAGAAGGTTGTATCCTTCTGTAGGTCAGTGCCTACGTACTGGTAAACATATCAGCCAGTACAAGATCCAGGGGGTTGGAGTTACCTTCCAGTAGTAGTTGGAAAACGAGTGAAGGTTGGAGCCTTCTATAGGTCGACGACTACGTACTAGGAAATGGATCGGCTAGTACAAGAGCTATGGGCTTGTAGCTCCCTTCTAGTAATAACCCACCTAATAGAATGGAAATACGATGTCATTTCCATGGATTTCATTGTAGGTTTCATGAATATATAAAGGAAACATGATTTCATCATGGTTGTGGTTCACATGTTAACCAAGTTAGCTCAGTTCCTTCTAGTGAAGTTTACTAATTCATCTAGTGAGGTAGCCCAGGTCTTCACTAGGGAGATAACGAGACTGCATGGTGTTCCTGGGAAGATCATATCAGACAAAGATGTCAAGTTCACTTCCAGGTTTTGGAAGGAGTTGTTGGCGGGTTTGGGGACAAATTTGGCTTTTAGTACAACCTATCATCCCCAAACAGATGAGAGGGCAAAAAGGGTTAACATGATTCTTGAGGACATGTTGAGGATGTATGTCATGCACTAGCAAAGGAGGTGAGAGGAGTATTTTCCATTAGTATAGTTTGCATCAAATAATGAGTATTAGGAGTCCGTGAGGATGAGGGCATTTGAGGCATTTTATGGACAAATTCGTAATACTCTCATCAGCTGGAGTGATCTAGTGAATAAGGTGTTGATTGTATTAGACATGTTCACTGAGATGGAATAGGAAATGCAGGTTATCAAGAGGAATCTGAAAGTAGCATAAGAATGGCAGAAGAACTATGCATATCAACATAGGGAATTTAAGGCGTTTCAAGTTAGGTAGCATGTGTAGTTGTGCATCAAGCCCAAGAAGAGCTCCTTGAGGATTGGATCATGTGCCAATTTTGCACCTCCGTATTGTGGGCCCTTTGAGATCCTTGAGAGGATTGGACTAGTGGCCTACAGACTTGCACTACCACCAACAATGAAAGTCCATGATGTTTTCCATGTTTGATTACTTAAAATATATGCGAAAGATGTTAATCATGTGATTGAATGGTATTTATTGTGGGTGGAAGCATAAGGATAATTTCAGCTAGATCCTCATTGCATGTTGTAGCAGAAATAACTCATGCTCCTAAATAGAGCAATCGAGCAAGTTAAAGTTTATTGGAAGCACTTTGGCCCTGATAGAGCTACATGAGAGATGATTAATCAAATGTGGACTTTGTATCCTTCATTATTTTCCAGTTGAGGAAAAGGAGTTTTGGTATATGTACATATCTATGGTTGTTGTTGTATGTACCACGATAAGAAATGTTTTAAAACTTTAATAAGTGGTATTATTATCATTTTTTCATGTTTGTCATGTTGATTTTGGCTTTTCAACAAGTTGTTGTTGTAAATGTTGCATTGAGTTATGTTATAAATCTCTGTAGGTAGTATGTTTTCTTTTCAGTGTTTTGTTGTTCATAGCTGTCATAGAACACCGAGGAAAATGTTCCCTTATGGGGGAGGGGTTTGTAAAAACCTCAGGTTAAAAGTTCATGTAATAAAGATTAATAAAGGAAAAATAATACCAAGGTAATAGGATATGTATTCCAAGTTGAATGTTGGGCAAAACTCTATAGTGGGCATCATTTTTTGTTTATTATGGCTAATCAAATTGGTAAAGGCATTGGAAAAGGGATTAGAAAAGTCATTGACAAAGGCATTGGAAAAGGAAACGAGACATTAATTAAAATTTAATTACGAAAATAAAGGAAAATAGGAGAAAAGGGAGATGAAGGGTCACAAAATTGCATGAGAGAGAAATTGAAGAAAAAATGAAGAAATTAGAGGCATCAAAGGATCAATTTGGATCCTTCTTTTAGTTTGGTTTTGGATTTTTCTTCAGAGAGGGGAAACAAAGAAAGAGAAAAAAGAAACCAAGCAATCAAAGGAAGTAGAAGGATAAGTAAGGAAAGCAAGGACACAGTAAGGAAGGTTGGATCAAGCAACTTCAACAAGAGGATTTTGGAGGTAACAAGTTGCGTGTGTGATTTCATAGCTAAGGAGTGAATACATGGTACATGCATTTGTTCATTTTCTATCATTGGCATGGATTTTTCCTTGTTTGACAATGGTTTCAACCTTTACTTTTCATTTCCTGGATAACCATGATGTGATGGGATTTACTAATTGCTTGAGCTTTGGATTGCTGGAAGGTTTTGGATGCAGGTGAGGTGGTCTCATGAAAATTCCCAATGATTGGGGTTGGAGGTGGATTAATCTCTAGAAATCACTTTACAAGTGGGTGGATACATGCAAATTCCTCTTGGTAATGGTGACAAAATTCTAAGGCATCCAAACATATTTTTGCTTTGTGATCTCTTGACAATTTTTTACGAGATTAGGGTAGCCTGAGGGTGGAGGTGGTTTAATCTTTGGGAATTCCTAGTTGTTTATGTCTTGAGATCCCACATTCACACTTGTAATATTGAACGTGGGTGACTGGCTAAAAGAAATATTTGGTTCGACCAAATCTATGTTTTGGTGGTACGTAGAAGTCCCTGACATGGTTGGATTTTTCACAAGTTAATAAAAGCTATTTTCTTATTGTAATCTATGAGCACTTGTTCTTGTCATTATGATGATATGATGGTTGTTTTTTCATCGTTAATTTTTTTTTATATGCTATTTATAAGGATGGATTTGTAATGTGCTCTAGCTATGACTTGTTTAGGATTTGGTAAGTATATTAATGGTTGGTGAATGCATGGACTAACAAGTGTTATCACAACTAATATGTGAGGTAATTATACCTTCTTGATGATTATTGGATGGATCACAAACCCTTATGATCAGGTATGCATTCATGACGTGTAACTCTCTTGTTCACCATATGTTTGAAAAAATGACTCGCATGGTTAGGTGAGGTTAGGTCAACTTCTTTTTCAAGTTTTGTGTGAATATAATTTTCATTATGTTATTTATAATTTTGAGAATTTACATAGAGTTATGCGTAGTGGTCTAGAGGCTATCTTCGAAAATTGGCTGAGATATAGGGACCTTACGCTCTAAACTGAAGATTTTGGGCTATAACCACAGGGAAGGAGGCTTGTGCATGTGGTTGGATGCCTATAATGCACTTTTTCATTTTCATGCATTTAGATGTGGGCCATAGTCAGTGAAAAAGTAATCGAGCTCATGGATCTAACACATGGAGTGGTTATTTAGCTCCTAGGCAGTATGTAGCCCCTTAAAAAGTTAAGGAAAGTTTCATTTCGTAGGCCCCACTTCCTGAACTGGAATTTCTAGGTCGGGTCATGTCGTAGTGGCACTCCACTTCACATTTACTTAGAGGGCTTGCAAATGTAGGTAAATGTCGAGGAGGAGGTGTTTCAAAGATAATATAATTTCCATTTTCATTTCCTTTAATGTATACATAATGATCTGCATTTAATATTTTAAAATTATGATCATGTATAAAGAGTAAAACTTTTTATATTATTGACAAAGAGCTTGTTTTAGCGCATATAGGCTCTTCTTTAAGGAATGGGTTGAATAAATAAATTTCCTTCTATTAACTGACTCAGATCCTCCCAAGTAAGAATTGTGACAATGGTTCTGATAAAATGGTGATCCTTATTTTTGGTCAAACTTTTGAGGTTTTCGACCATGGTAATGATATCCTCAAAGACGAAACATTGGGTGTCCCTTATCTCATTTCTTTTTTATCTATAAACTTGATAACTTATCTCAAGGGCACATGTAAGTCAAACATTGCTTGCGTCTACATCCATCCATGTAGGGGAATAATGTTGTGAATCCTAAGGGAACACATGGGTGACTAAGTGTTCACTATAGTTCCTAATATTTCAATCTCTCTCAAGATTGAAAAATTGTATCACCAAACAGATCCATTCACAAGAGATAATTATACTACACATAGATTTCCTTGATGAATCAAACTATTGTTTGGAATGATATGATAGCCATAAGAATCCAACTTGACTGTGGCTTTAGAAATCAAAAGCCTTAAACATAAGTGGGAGTGTTGGGGTGAACGATTATTCTCAATGGTATATATTGACATAAAATTTTCTTTACCCTATCTAACAAAACCTTCTAGTCATTCATTAGGTATATCCTCTCCAAATCTCCATGTAGGAAGGTTATCTTGACATCTAGTTGCTCTATTTCTAAATCGAGTGTAGGTGCAAGACCATGTACTACTAGTATTAATGGCATTTCAACAAATGGAAAAAAATAAAGTCAATAACTTATTGTTGTCCAAATCCTTTCACCATGAGTCTTGCTTAAAACATTTGTTTAGTTTCCTTCATGTTTTATTCGATACACCCACTTATTCTTTACGACCTTTCTCCCTTTCCAACCAAATCCCATTTCTTATTGTCATGTGGGGATTGCATTTCCTCTTGCATGGCCTTTTTCCACTTCATATTGTTTTCTCCTTCACATGCATCATCAAGAGAAGTAGTTTCAACTTCATTAGTAAATAAAATATATTCTAAGGGTCAATACCTTTGTGAAGTCCCGTGTGGCCTGGTAGACCCTCGAACTGATAAATTTTGTAATGAGATTTATCTTAATGGTTGTTGGCATTATTCTTTATCTTCTTATTGTTATTCGTCATTTTCATTTTTAATAGATTTTCATTTTCAATTTATTTAAAAACATTTTGCTTTCGGGTGGACTTTATAACTTATCCTTTTAGTTAATATAATATTTTCGGTTAATGTTAAGTATTTGTTATCAAAATAGATAAATATTTAATCATGAATTTTTTTATTTTTTTATTTTTAATGGTCATACCCTAACGCTATACTTTAGTTCTTTTCCTTGTTTTGGAGTTGATAATTTAACTGTTATATGAAGTTTGTTGTCTGTACATTATCCAGTAAACGTAAGCTATCTCTATAGTATAAAAAGTAGGTAAATATCCAGCATTATATAGCAAGTCGATAATTGAATGAGTAACTTTTTATCTTATATATTATTTATCGTTTTATTCTTATCTAATAAATAAAATGTATAATAAATATCACTTCATTCTCATGTAATAGAAAAGTTGGTTCGAACACTTCATCATTTATACTCCTTAACAGTCAGTTCCTTATATCCATCAATCCGTTTGTGATTCAACGTCTTCGGCCCCTCTCCTGCCGTCCAAGATTTAGTGTTTGGATTCCATATTCCGTCGCTATTGCTGCTCGCATATGATAAGAGGCATGAGATTCAATATCGTGGATAATCTTCGTGATTCAAGTGACCGCCACATATAACTGGGCCCCTCTCACAGTGACATCATCATTGTGACTTCCATTCCAAACACATTGTTCCGTACACGTACGGAGTCAACTAGCCTCTACATTCCCTCTATGTCCCTCTTCTGCTATGGCCCTCTCCTGCTGGCCAAGATTTATTCTTTCGATGGCAGATTTGTTTGTTGTTTCTTCTCGCATATGATATCGATCGATTTGGCTTTAAAAATATGAACCCAGTACTAAGAGATACGAGATTCAATATCATAGATTCTCGAACAGTATGTAGTGGCGCCCACTGCACAGAGCTGGCTTCGTACACCATTAATTTTTAACGACGACGAAGTCAATGTGATTGTGGATTCCCTCTATGTTGATGGTTTAAATTTTGGCCTCCATTTCTATTAGTTTTCCTGATCATATTCTAAATGTTGTCATATCTATCTGCATTAGATATGTACTGTGGATTAAATGTACGAGATTCTATTCAAGGAGCGCGTGTAGAGAGCACGAAGAAATCACTATCACGCAAAACTAACTTTCGTTAAAGAATACGAAAAATATGCTAACAAATTTAATCAGTGAACTTCGGAGTGCTTTGTTTAGGATTTACTCCGTACTACTCCATGGATATGATAAATGGTAAACCATGTTTACAAAGAAAATAAAGCTAAATCCCCAAAAGTTTTTGATGTCTGGTTACATCCCCTTTACAAGAGTTGCTCAAACTTTCCTATCATTTCAACACTCTCCCAGGAAAAAAACAATTGAGATATGCATTATAACATACCTCCATAGCTATACCTAAACAACTGATATATGCATTATAACATACTTTCTTGGGTATAGCTAAGTAATAGAGTTGTATATAGGAAATTTTCAATAACACGCAAACACAATTTATGAAGGGAAACATTATTCTTTAAACAATGGATGTAATTTGACATTACTATGTGTTCTATCATCTGCCAACGTTCCTACCTTTTCCACTACACCGCCTTACCTAGATAGTCCACTCACATAGGTCGATCACATGACACTAGTAAGAGCCCAAGGTCACCACTTATGTCAAAAAGTTGGGTGTTGATGAAGTAAGGAAGCCACCATTTTATTCTATGGTTTAACCAATTTATTCAACAAATTCTTCTATGGCCTCTGTTAAGGTTGCTATGGCCCAATCGATTCCAAATTCACCAATCTTGGGGTCTTTTTATGGCGAGGCCTTGTTATCAAATTCTTCAAACTTGTTTACTCTTTTTTACCTAGTAGTTTCTGGTTATCTAAGTCAGTTAAGTGCCCACAAGAAAGATGGATGGGATGGATTTGCAAGTACTAACCTATGTCAGGTTCTACAAAGATAACAATGTTATCCTACTTAGTGAATTACTATAACATAATAAGCACGGCATTAGAGAAATTTTTAAGTCAAAAATAGGCGTCAAAACAAAAATCTACAATCAAAATCAACCTTATAATAACCAATAAGATTCAATATGATGATGTCAACCATGGGAGATGATGCATCACTTTCGGAGTGCAAAAAAAAAAAATTCAACTCGTATTTTTAACTTTTCTCCCTATGATTTTACTCAAATTTCAGGTGGGAGCACTCATTGGATGCAAATTTTAGTTCTTCATCCAAGGAGTACCCATTTTGCATACTCTCTGTTGATCTTGCTACACAAAAATGAGAAATACATGAAAAATGTTATTGCAATCACATTTTTTTCATGTTTTTCTCGTTTTTCGTCTAGCACGGTCCATCAAAAGTATGCAAGATGCGTACTCCTTAGATGAGGAATTAAATTCCAAATCCCATGAGTTCTCCTGCTCGAAATTTGAGAAAAAATGTAGGGAGATAAGTTGAAAATATGATTTGAAAAAATAGTTTTTCTTTTTTGCCTTAAATATTTGATGATGTGATCTAATCTTATTTTATTATTTCCACTGTTATTTTATAATATTCCTTAGTTGGTCCGTTTTAGATCTAAACAAATTCTCTAATGTAAAAAGAGATGCTAGGCATGATGTTGATAGCTCTAGAACGAAGTGAAGGCCTAAGCAAAGATTTTATCCACATTGAAGCTCAAGCAATGGTGGTACAACCAGAAGAGATATCGTGGGAAAATAATTTTGGTAATTTGATTGTTAAGGAGAATTGAAGATGTAAATGATTTCAGTGGCAAATTTCGAGATTTCATTTAAATTTAAAGGACAAATTTGATAGATGTTTCCATCTAGGCGAGGTACCATAACTCCGTCTGAGGTATGACCTTAACAAAAGCTACGTAGGTGAGATAGGTACATTTACTCAAGGTAGTCTATCATGATGAGTCAATGTGGTATGCGAACCATGGTTCACTATGCTAAGGTAGGCGGGATGTCTAATAGCTCCAAGCTTTGAATGGAAGAAAAATGTTGATAAATCAAATATAAAAGGTAACTTGTCCATTTCTAGGAAGTATGTTTTTCCCATGGAGGCTAGTCTTCCTAATATGTTCAGTTGAAGGAATTGTTATATTCTTTGCGTTTTAAGATTATGGTTAAACTACGCTAGTAGATGGACATAAGTATTATAGGCATGAGAATTCTACAAGATCTACCTATGAATTTCTAGATTTTGGTTGAAATACTTCATCTACATATTGGGTTGCACAGAGGCCGTGGGTGAAAATGATCAGGAGGAGAGTGGAGTCAACACTCATAAGTGGATACACCACAACCTCTTGCCTGCGGTTACATACAAAGAAATCACCACGTGATCAAGACAGGGGATTGTAAAGAAATCAATACTTTTAATCAGATCTTGTCGTCAGAATAGGATGTTTGGATAAAAATGAATTAAAATATAGAAAATTTGAAATAATACGAGGATTACAATATAATTTGTTTAACCACTCTCTTTTCTTATTATTTTTTAGACCATAAAGTGAATAACAACCCTTTTAAAATGTTTACGTTTCCACTAAAAGTAAGAAATTATATGTACCATAAGCGTAATTTAACCAAACAATTCATATGCATTAATTTTAATTAAAAATATGCATTAATTTTTATAAAGAAAATAAACACTTATAATGGAGATATTTAGGAAAAATATTATAGCATTATTATTCTAGAAAGTCCCACCAAAAATTCACAAAATATATTAACATATGTCAAAATCCATTCATATTATTGCAAAATATAAAATCACAAATACATAAATCTCAATTAATTTTTTGCCCACTTGCAAAACCAATTTCTAAATTTTGGTTGAAATACTTCAGCAAGTAGAGATAATTGTGGCTCCTATCAAAGGCAATATATATTGGCTTTCTAGGAATATGCTAGATTAAGTGACATAGAGATTGGTTTTGCAAGTGGGCAAAAATGTAATTGAGATTTATGTATTTGTGATTTTATATTTTGCAATAATATGAATGGATTTTGACCTATGTTAATATATTTTGTGAATTTTTGGTGGGACTTTCTAGCATAATAATGCTATAATATTTTTCCTAAATATCTCCATTATAAGTGTTTATTTTCTTTATAAAAATTAATGCATATTTTTAATTAAAATTAATGCATATGAATTGTTTGGTTAAATTACGCTTATGGTACATATAATTTCTTATTTTTAGTGGAAACGTAAACATTTTAAAAGGGTTGTTATTCACTTTATGGTCTAAAAAATAATAAGAAAAGAGAGTTGTTAAACAAATTATATTGTAATCCTCGTATTATTTCAAATTTTCTATATTTTAATTCATTTTTATCCAAACATCCTATTCTGACGACAAGATCTGATTAAAAGTATTGATTTCTTTACAATCCCCTGTCTTGATCATGTGGTGATTTCTTTGTATGTAACCGCAGGCAAGAGGTTGTGGTGTATCCACTTATGAGTGTTGACTCCACTCTCCTCCTGATCATTTTCACCCACGGCCTCTGTGCAACCCAATATGTAGGTGATAAGCCGATACTAAGCAAACTCAAAGAATTAGTAGTAGGCATACAATGTGAACAAGTGTTGAGGTAGGGTCACGATTATTCATAGGCATGTGTGCAACAAAGCATGTAGGTTGTAATCTGGTAATAGGTAAACTCAAGGCTCATTAGTAGAAGGAATACAAGGTGAACTGAATGGTGAAGTGGTTTGAACATGATACAAGGTGGATAGGTGTTGAAATAGTCAATGACAAAGAGGTAGTGAGTGGCAGGGTCTCTTGATTGCGAAGAGGTAGTGAGTGACAGGGTCTCTTGATTGCGGTAGCTTAAGAGTGAGAAGTACCTATCAAAAGGGCCATTTACAAAAATCAAAATATCTTAAATGGCAGAAAAAAAATCACTTTACATGGAAGTTATTTGGTCTCATCAACTCCCTTTGGCTATTGAAAAAAGGGAAATGAAAATATAATTTTTAAAAATCTAGAAAACTTGTTTTGATTTTAAATAAATACCTAATTAAAAAATAATTGGGCAAACCTAAATTATCTTATAAAAAATTCAAGAAAGCTATAATACTGGATAGGCACAGACTAAAAACAGAAAATTAAAAATAACTCAATATTTGAATATCAATGCATCAAAGTGTATTATTTATCCTTAATAGGGGCAATTTGAATGGTAAATTGAGTGATTTTATCAAAAATACAATTTAAAATTTTAAAAACCCATCAAAATCTTTTCTTGAAATTGTTACAAGTAAAGGTATGCAAACGGAAAAGTATATTTTGAAATTTCAACCCTAACCTTCAATCATGTTTAAAACATCTCTTTTTAGATTTTGGAACCCGTAGTTATGGGCACATTCATAAAAGTAGAGATGATGTGCTTTTCTCTAAAAACATCTTATGGACGATTCCTATCTATCATTCTTTATATCTGCTCCATGCGTCTCCATTCATTATATCCATAAATCTCTTTGTATTCGAAACCCTGGCCCCCTTTCCTGCTGACAAAGATTTGGTATTTGGATGCCATTTTCTCGCATATGATATGGATTCGACTTCACAAATATGAACCTTATCCGAGGGAGATAAGGGACAACGGATTCAATATCATAGATTCTCAAATAGGGTAACTTCGTATTCAACTCACTGCCGCGTGTAGATGCGCCACTCCCACAGTGACATCATCATTGTGACATCCACTCCACAGAGCGAATCCTCGTATTTCTTTTCATGACTGAATACTCGGTTGGCCTCTCGATTCGAGCCATGCAGATTGTTTAAACTTTCGTTTCTATCTTTGTGAATTTTCCTCATTATATATTTGGATTCGATATGTTTGTAAACTATATAGTTTACTTTATTTGTGGATTAAATATACAAAGATTCTATTCAAACAGTATGTGATGAAAAACCACTCATCTGTCTTGGATGATCAATAAAATCAATCGACAGTGGATACGGAAGCAAGGGATAATCTCGGATACCAATCTTTTACTTTAAGAATATGAAAAATTAAAAGGCACGAGATGGACAAATTTATACCGTAAACATGACATCGCATTTATTTATCATATAAATATGTGCCTTTTTTATGTAAATTTTACACACAGTATTTAAAAAATATTAATAATTAAATATTTTAATAAAAATAAAGTTAATTGTTTATAGGAAAGATAAATAACTTCTTATTATTCCTTGGATTGAGAGCCTCATTATCCCTATTTTTAAAAGTGGGATACAAATAACGCCTCTAATTATCGGACAATTATGATCAGCTCTCTCTTAACCAAGTTATATCGCAATATTTTGGAAAAGAAGTTAAGCATATGGCTTGAAAGTGAAGGTGAGCGGGATAAAGGCCAAAAGGCCAAGCACGTTTTAGAAGGCATCACTCAACAACAGACCAACTCGTTATGCCAAGGATCATTGCGGAGGAATGTCATAATGATAAATCCAATTTATTTTGTTGCTTTGTGGGCTTTAGAAAGGCTTTCGATATGGTTCCTAGATACAACCTTTGGAATAGATTAGAAGAGCTAAAGGTTCCTCTCAAGTTGAGAGCTGCCGCTATAAGGTTATACGAGAATGTAATTGTCAAGCTAAAGAGAAATGAGGGGTGGTCGAAAGATATTAAGTGCAACATTAGAATTAAACAAGGTTGCCCCCTCTCCCCTACCCTATTTGGCATTTACATTGATAAGCTTGAAGGCTATTTAGAGGAAGCAGGATGTGATGGCACAATCTTAGTTAGGATAGTCGTCATCCTTCTTCTCTATGCTGACGATATTGTTCTTTTGGCAAGGTGCCCATCTAATCTTGATAAGCAACATAGGCTTCTTAAGGATTTCTACTCTAGCATGGGTATGACTGTTAACACTAACAAAACAAATGTTATGATTATCAAATCCAAGAAGGACACTTACGCTAATTTTATGTATGACAATAATAGCTTGGAGGAAGTGTATTCTTACAAGTAGCTAGGAATTGATATTCATCACAAGCTCAACTGGAACCATAGCATTGAGAAAAGGATTAATGGGGGGTGGAAAGCTTATTTTGCTCTTGAAAATAATTCTAAAACAACAAACCTCGTAATGTGGGATAAACAGAAGTTCCTCTTTGAAACTTTAGTCACTACTGTTATCTTATATGGCTGTGAGGTTTGGGGTTGCAGCATCTCCAGAGAATCATGGAGAAAGATTGAGCAAATCCAGAAGCGTTTTATAACTTATAACCTGAAAATGAAAACTAATACACCGTGTCCTATTCTCCTTATAGAAGCAGGTCTTTACCCTATTGAGAGCCTAGCTATGATTAGGTTTTTGTTGTACAAGCACAAACTCAATAACATAGACGATCATAGACTTCCTAAGCTAGCTTTAAATTCCAACCAAAATCACCTAAGGCTCAATCGGGGGTGACATAAAGACACAAGGGCCTAGTTAAACTATCGGGAGATCAACGAGAATGATACATTGTAAAACATAAATAACATTAAAGATATTGTTACTTCTAAGTTCAAGAAAAAAATGTGGTGTGAGAAAGATTTAGTGGCTAAAAGAAAATTAAATTATTATAAGAATGTCATCAACCCCACCTTAGAAGATCAAAAGTATCTCTCTATTTTAACTAGCTCAAAGAAGAAAATTAATATATCAAAGATTAGAATGAATTCTCATGAGCTCCATAGTGAAACAGGTCATTGGGCAGTTCCTAAAATGCCATGGATGGAAAGGATCTGCCATATATGTGAGAATAGGAAGATCAAGGATGAAAACCACCTCCTCTTAGAGTGCCCTGCATACAACCACATTAGATCTCAGTTTCACAATATTTGTTACAATACTGACCTTCCTAGCCTTTTACAATTTCAAAATTATAATGAGCTCGGGAGGCTTCTTTCCACGCTTTTTGAGAATAAGAATAAAATCTTAAATCAAAATAAATAATTTGTTTCTTTAGGTCTGATAGACCAATGTTTGGTCCCAACGGAGGTTAACCACCATCATCCTCATCATCATAATATTGTATTAATTTATTTGTTTATGATATGTATATGTGTTTTTGTGTTATTTTTACAATTAGAAGGATGTTTAAATTTTGCATGTAGTATTTAGAAAATATTAATAATAAACATAATTTAATATCTATTTCAATAAAAAAAATATTTTTTTTTGTAATTTGTGAAAGGAGTAAAATGTAAAGTTTTTAAAATATTTTATTTAGAATTATAAAATAACATTTATTTAGTTGTTTATGATATTTAGATGTGTTTTTGTGTTATTTTTTTAATTAGACAGATGTGTAAAGTTTGTATGCAGTATTGAAAAAATAATAATAATAAACCTATTTTAATATTTATTTCAATAAAAATAAAAATAAAGTTAATATTTTGTAATTGGTTAAGTAAGTAAAATGTAAAGTTTTTAAAATCTTTTATTTAGAATTAGACAATAACAAAGTTAATATTTTGTAATTATTTTGTAATTTTTTAAATA
This sequence comes from Pinus tabuliformis, assembly GCA_031772625.1. NCBI lineage: Eukaryota > Viridiplantae > Streptophyta > Pinopsida > Pinales > Pinaceae > Pinus > Pinus tabuliformis. Next base: position 412,384,413 of record CM062807.1, on the reverse strand, counting down.
AGTAAAATGTAAAGTTTTTAAAATCTTTTATTTAAAATTAGACAATAACTTTAACTGTTAAAGCAATTTAATGTTATTCAGAAAAAAAATAAATTATTTTAACATCAATGTTATATATAAAAATGAGTATTCCAAAGCCAAATGAAAAAAAAAGAAAATTATAGTTAAAATATTTTAATGTTGTGTTGCTTAATTTAAAGGAAATATGTCATATATTCGACGTTTAACATTAATTTCACATATATAGAAAAAGAAAATAAAATATTTTAACATCAATCTCATATATAAAAAAGAGTAAGTGAATCCTTAAAAAAAAGTACTCTGGTGATGCGTCGTTTTATTTAAAGGAAATGTGTGATACATTTAATCTTAGTATTGGTTTGACACATACATATAAAAAGAACAAGTGTAAATTTATTTCTATTCTTTATCTATTCTATCATGAATACATCAAGATCAAGTGTTTTAAAAAACTTTTTAGATTAAGAAAATTCCTCTCAAATTTACATCTTGAAAAATTTAATCTACAGTTAAGGTGCCCCGTAATTAAGACATTGTAATGCTTCATTACTTTATATATAAATAAATACATCATTTCTCACATGCTAAAAAAAGAGTTGTGTATAGATTTCATAAATCTATCTCAATTGTAAATCTATATTAAAAAAAATAAATCTCTATATATAAACCCATTTATAGTATAAAATATATGGTAAAAGTTCTTCTTTCATGTAATTTTTATTCGCTAAGATTCATGATAAATCTAAAAATAAGGTGCTATTTACTCGTGTAATTTGGTATGCTAAATATGCAAATCGCACTTCCTTTATTTACTCACTCTGTTAACTCTCAATATAAATTTCACAACTCATATATACATTACCTCCTCGTTTGCAGTCGACTAATGCACTGTGATATGGCAAATTTACAAATATCAGCAAATACACAAAACTATAGAATGAAGGGAAACATCCTTGTATAAAGAAACGAAACTATTCGAAATGCGAACAAAGATTATTATTGAATTATCATTAAATATTAAATAATTTTATTGAAAGTTTTAGGATTGGTGTTTTATCGTTGGATACCCACGGTAGTAAGCACTTAGTAAAGAATAACACACAGAGAAAAATCTTTCTCGTTCAACAAATTTGTAATTTTTTTTTTATTCCCTTCATAGTAGAGTGAAATATATTCCCTCTCTACTGCAAGCCTAGTCCAATAAGCTAGTAGCATTATTTTGTGCGTATATTATAGCCAATGTCTTGCAAACATTAAAATGGGTTTCGTGTGTGGAAAATCTTTCGTTTTAATATATATATATTTTCATTATTGTGAGGAATGCATTCCGGGTAATTTACCTATGTTTTTTATTTTAAATTTTTCTTTTTAATTTTATTTATTATTATTATGTAATTTTATCATATATTTCTTTAATTTTCGTGCCTAATCATGCCAAATAATAAGAAAATATGCGTAACCTAGAAATAATCGAAGCAAAGTCCTATGCCAAACTCTCATTGTAAAATCATTTTGTTAAAATATATTTATAGCGTGCAATAATTTTTCCTGTTAAGATTTCATTTAAAGGATTTTTTTATACAATAATCTCATGAAGACATGAGGATCAGTGAGTAGGAAATATTATATCACATGAACTTATATTAGAGAGTTGAGTTTATGAAAGCTAAAAGAAATATATTTCTTATTGAAAATGTGTTTTTAATATATCTTATTTTTGCATTAAGATTGATTGGGATCCTGTATTATTTCACGTTTTGACGATTTTGACCCTATAACACACTAATGTAGTTTTAGCTGATCTATGTCTAAGAGTTGCCTTAAAAAAAAAAAAAATCTAACTTGATAGAACCTTCAATACATATGGAGCAATACTTTTAGCGAGAAGCCATTTTCACTTTCTCCAAAAATGTTTACAGTTTAGAAAGTACTTGAAACTTTATATGAAATAAAAATTTCGATAATTTTTTTAAATATTTTAAAATCTATTTTATTTTATTTTATTTTCAATATATAATCTTTGTTATACAGAAATCGCTCTCTAGAGGTGGGAAACTAGTTTTAATGGTTGCCACGCTCCCGAAAGTTTTGGAACTATATGGGAACGTTCCCTTTTCAGTGGGAGTCGATATGGGAGCTTGGGAAAGTTCCGATAGCTTTGAAGGTTGTTTTTTTTGGAGTTCCGACTTTCCGTGGGATTGAGGAATACAAAGCCTATAGAAAAATACGTTCAAGTGCCCACAAAACATGAGCCTTTGTTGAAAACCTTCGCAGGAAGAGAGTTCAAATACATCCTTAACACCGATATGCTTAATTGAGAAACTGGAGCAATCCGTTGATGAGTTTAGGAAGCATGTGGCACCTCAATGTAAGGCATGCTGATGAGTATTTATTTTGTTGTTTCTGCATGTATATATATCACAAAATATTGTGTGCATATTATATGTGTAAGTCAATGCTTAACCATTAGAGTTGCTTTACTTTTTTTCTTAAGAGTAACTAGAGAAACATAGGTAAAATTGTTCCTTTGTATTTTTAACGCAGATTGTTTCAAAGATTGCTCATGTGTCACAGAACCGATAATGAACTTAAAATTTTAACATATTATATATATATATATATATATATATATATATATATATATATATATATATATATATAAGGGAGAACTAATAATGAACTTAACATTTTAATATTTTATAGATATAAAAGGGAGAGACTCAGGGAGAGAGACACGTAGAGAATATATTTATATATAAGAGAGATTATATATCTATATCAATTTTAATATTTGAATATTTTGGTTTAATATTAATTTTGATTATCATATAAATTATATAATTAGAAATATATTTTTAATTTTTTTATTATATAATATTATCGCTCTCCATTAGCTATTTCTTATAAACTTTCGGGAAACCTCTAGCCATTTCTTGTAAATTTTGAAAAAATCTTTAACCATTTCTCACACGGTACCCAAATTCCCAAAAGTCCCATATTCGAGAAACTCATACTACATACTATATAACATATTTATTTATATTTTATTTTTTATTTTTTTAATTCAACCTTTTATTGAATTTTTTATATTATATTTATACATGTTTAGTATAATCTCAACAAATTATAAACATAATAAGTGTTTTTTTCTTTTAAAACTATTCTTTTCTTTTTCCATGTATTTTTGGTTTCAAAAAATAAAAGTAAAAAAAAAAAAAATTCCTATATTGTAAATAAATAAATTATCAAGCATTAAGCTGGAGTTTATAAAATTTTGAATATTTTGTTGTCTTTTTAATGTAACCTCTTTCAAAACTATTTGGGTAATGCAGATAGTTATCTTCAATGTACAGTGATTAAATTTTTTTTTAAAAGTTAAAACAACCCTTTATTTCTTTCTAATCATTTAAATAATAACTTATTTAGTTTGACCAAATTTTGTTAAATTGCACGTATTTTCACACGAGACATTTGTTTGACAAAATAAATCTTAGAAAAGTGTCTACAAACTAGAAACGGCACTACGTCATGTTGCAAAGAAAACACTCTAAGGATAAGGAAGATAAATGTGATATGTTTCGTGATTTAATTTTAAATATAATTAAATTTGAGTGAAAGAGAAATTCTTGTTGTTGTGGGGTAACTTTTAAAAATGGGGACCTTTGTCTTAATTAATCTATAAATTTAAATTCATAAAAGTTTTTATATGAATCTACAACCACAATTCCAATTTTAAAAAATTAAGTTAAATCATTAAAATATTATTTCTTTCAATCAAGAAACCTTAGAGAAAATTACCTTAAAGAAAAATAATGCCTAATAAAATGGAAACAAAGTAGAAAAAAAAAATGTTATTTTATACAATACAATTTTTTTTTCCTAATGACTAATTCAATTCAATCAATGTTAAAATTAAATTAATATTTGGTTTAGATTCGTTAAAAAATGGCTAACAATAATATCTTCAGAAAGCAAGTTCAAAATTTGTATTCAAATGTGTTAATGTTGATGATCCTATAATCACTTCACAAAAAAATCCTGAAATTGTTATTAAATGTGTTAATGTTGATGACACCACAATCCCATAACATAGGGAGAATCAAAACAAAAATAAAAAGTCACATGATAATGAAATGTAAAATGTCATTATCCATAGCACAAAAGAAACACATAAAAGATAAAGACAAATTCTTAGAAAATGGGACATTTCCAAACCACCAATGCACACAATTAATATATTATATCCTAAAATTTTCAATTGAGTAATCTCTCATATGAACATTAATTCAATATATTAATTTGGACATTTGAAAGAGAATTAATCTTGAAAGTGTCTTAAAAGTGTGGGAATAAAATATTTAAAATCCATAATAAAAACCAAACATTCTAACATTTGAATGTTAATTTGAAAGAAAATTACTATTGAAAATATAGATGGGAAGCTTCCATCAAGCTAAAAGATGTGCTAGATAAAAATGTGACCAACCACAAAATTATTAATCAAATGTGAAAATGTTTATGACCATATAATCACTTTAGAAATAAAACCCGAAATTGTTAATCAAATGTGTTAATGTTGATGACCCCACAAGCACATCACATGGGGAGAATCAAAACAAAAATAAAAGTCACATGATAATGACAAGTAAGATGTAATTATCAATAGGAGAAAAGAAATACAACAAAAGTAAAAAATATTTCTTAGAGAATGGGACATTTCCAAACCATCGATGCCTACAATTAATATATTTTATCCTTAATTTATCACTAGAGGCTCTGAATAATCTCACATATCAACATTGATTTAATATATTCTATCTTGAATCACCTCTGAACATTTGAAAGAGAATTTGTTTTGACAGTCTCAAAACTGTGGAAATACAATATTTAAAGTCCACGACAACAATCAAACATTGTAACATTTGAACGTTAATTTGAAAGAAAGTTACTCTTGAAAATTTGGGTGGGAAGATTCCATCAAGCTAAAAGACATGCTAGATAAAAATGTGAGTAAATTATTTTAAAGATATTTTCAATATTATCTGTAGTCAGAAAATATAGTGGGCATAAATGAATGTTTAATGCTAAATTATGTTGATAGATACAAATATTTTTTTTGTTCCCAAAGTACAAAAAATGCAGATATATGTCAGCTGGACATTTTATGACAAATCATAAACAATGGTAATGGTTATAAGGTTATTGCACTATAAATATTTTTTCATAACTAAAAATAATGAGTAACAAGTTATCACAACTCATAAACAATGAAACTTGTTAGAATTTTGTTGAATTAAAAATAAATTTTCATAATTAGAAAGAATGAATAACATGTTATATTGTCAACGAGAAAGAAATTTTAATAACATTGTATTCATTAAATATACCAATGATATTGGTAATTGTTTAAAAAAGTATATATGTTTTGAATAAAGACTCGCACTACATTACTTGTATTGAAACACTTATCTTCGCAAATAAATTCTTTCATAATATTTTAATCGAAAAAACTTGACTCTAATGTTGAATTCAATTAAATTTACATTTAAAAATAAGAATAAAAATGACAATAAACTCCACCATTAATGCCACATTGTTCTTAGGTTTAGGGTGTAACTCCCTCTTCCCACAGCTACCAAGGTAACCATCCAACCGGGGTAAACATATGATGAGAAGTTACTATGATATAATTCAACCTTCTAAGTCACCTTACTGAAGTGGAACTAATAGAAAAACATCATACAGACATTCCACATCAACAAAAAGACTTCACGGAACCATCTCAAACACTCATGTATCCAACCCCTCTAACCCACTGAGTTTTTAAACCATTAAACACATGGACATTCCCTTGGTATGGGCATGCATACATCAAGGAGGATCTGGACGCTCCCACAACATGGTATTCTTATGTCTAGGGACCTTTTTTCCCTGTGTTGTTCCTGTGTGCTTGGGATTTGAGCCACTTTTCTAGGCCTAGAGCCAAGTAACTGTCCAGAACTCAATGACACATTTAGAACAAAAAGATAACAAAAGAGTATTGATAAAAATGTAATTACATGACCAAGGCCTTGAATGGACCACTACTAGCCACAACAGGGATTTCGTCAAACATATCACAAATATGAAGTCTACAGGTTTAAACAACAAATATAAGCATATGTGTCTCATACTCAATTGAAAATCGGTAAGAAGAATTGATGCCTCAACACATTAGCTACAGTTTCATCCTTTAGGCCTTAGACACATTGTACATTCTTTTACAAGTAAAAACATGATGAGCTAAATACATAGCTACTATCATAATACACGTTCATAACCAACATAATAACAACAGAAATACCAAGGAAATAACACCATATAATCCACATATAAACTAGTATAATACTCATGAAATAACAAGGAGAATAACCTCATATTGATGATGGAAATGCCAAGGAGTTGTGGGACTTCCACGAACCACCCGACTGTAGACATGGCTCAATGAAATATCTCTTCAGTGAGTCACCCCCATGCCATATTCCAAGCATGAATGTGGGATGTCACAAAACACATTAATCAAAACCTTCCAAGGCTTCCAAAGGCCACACCACATCAACCCATCAAACAATGATTCAACCTCATGGGCAGAAATTGGAAAACCATCATCAGATTGGTCATTACCCAAGCCTTGCAGGGCTCCAGAGAATTTGTTCCAACCAAGGCTTTAAGGACTAGTAACTCAACGCACAACTTATGCCATGATTCAATAGCTTTCTTTTGACCAGGGCTTCCAGGACTAATAACTAAACCCATCAAGGGCTTCTAGAGAGATTGTCCAACCAAGGCTTCCAGGACGGGTAACAATAACTGAGGTTGTTGCAGGGTTTCGATAGCTTTTTTCGAACCAGGGCTTCGAGGAACTAGTAACTCAACCCAAATTAAGGAAACATGAGAAGTAACTAGAAAATAAAGAAATGAACCCACAACACAATGGCTATTGAAGAAATGGCAAGGTTAGGAAAATCCACTATCAATCCAGGCAATCCTCCATTCTAGTGATAGATCATGACCAATAAACCACATGCATATGCCATGCATGCCAGAAATAGTGAAGAAAACATACATGTAACTTGGTACCTGAAAGAGAAACCAGCTATAGATGTTGATCCCGAAGTCCTCTTGCACTTTCCTACTCCTCCTTTTCTCTCTTGCCCCAAAATTCAAAGTATGCCATAGTCCTCTAAGAGTGCTCCAAGAAAAAATTTAAGTGTCCAAGAGTATGAGAAAGAGAAAATAGAGAGAGCTCCCAAACTGAACTAAAAAAAGTTTTTGAAATGATCCTCATAAGCCCTTTTATTAATGAACACTCTATTTTCTTCATTTTTCATTATTTTCATTCATTGTCCTCCTCATATTCAACACGTAACCTTTCACCTTCCTTTTCTCCTAATTTCTATTATTTTCATAAATAAATATGCCAAAATTCCATTTTTCCTTCCGAAATCCTTTTCCATTGCCTTTGGCAATTTCCTTAACCATTAATTAATGACCAGTGATCCCCATCACTATGTTTTGACCAATATTTAGCTTGGAATAAATGTCCCATCAACTATGGTTATCATTTTACCTTTATTAACTTTATTACAAGGAATTTTTACCAGGGTTATTACAAAACCCTCTCCCTTATGGGAACAACTTCCTCAGTGCACAACAACACCTACAATCAATAAGGATGCTACAAGAAAAAACATACTTCCCATGCAACTTTATAACTTAGCTCATTGCATTACTTACAATGATCATCCAGCCGAGAAGCAAACCAACATGACAACATAACAAATATAACATCATAATGAACTCACACCCATACCACTTATTGGATCTTTATAACATATCTCATAGCGATATTTACATCCATATATATATATATATGTGTGTGTGTGTGTGTGTGTGTGTGTGTGTGTGTGTGTGTGTGTGTATGTATATATACCAACCATCACCAAAACATGTTTGAAGAACATATACCAAAACATCTTCTCAACCAACGAATAAGGAAGGATATATAGCCCACATTTGATCCACCATCTCCCATGTAGCTTCATTGGGACCAGAGTGCTTCTATTGCACCTTAACTTCCTCAATTGCTTAGTTACGGAGCATGATAATCTTTCTTTGCAAAATACATTGCGGTTCCGACTAGAATTCTCCTTCTAGATCCATTGCAATACAGACTAGTCAATCATATGATAGACATCTTTAACATACTTCTTAAGCAATGAAACATGAAAAACATCATGGACTTTCACTCTCAGAGGAAATGTAATTCGATAGGCTATTGTCCTAATCCTCTCAATAATCATAAAAGGTCTACAAAACCGGGGTGCTAGATTCGCACATGATCGAATCCACAATGGGATCTTCTTTTATTTGATGCACACGTACACTTTTTCCCCAACTTGGATCTCCTTGAGAAACCTATTATGATCTGCATAGTTATTTTCCCTATCCTATGCTTCTTTCAAATTCTTCTTGATTATGTGCATTTCCCGCTCCATGTCTGTCAAGATGTTCGGTCCAATCAACACCTTGTTAACTAGATCACTCCAACTAATGGGAGTATTACAAGTTCACCCATACAATGCCTCAAATGGACTAATCTTCAAGTATTCCTAGTACACATTGTTGTAAGCGAACTCTACCAGTGGAAGGTACTCTTACCACTTCGGATGTTGGTGCATCACATATATCCTCAAGATGTCCTTTAATATCTTGTTGACCCTATCTATTTGTCCATCTATATGTGGATAATAAGTTTTATTGAAGGCCAACTCTACGAACAAACCTGCAAACATGTACTTCAAAAATGTGAAAGTGAAATTTGCATCCATGTTTGACACAATCTTCTTTGGAACACTATCAAATCTGACGTAATGAAGACCTATGATGCATAACTCACTGAGAATGTAGACTCTATTGGAATGACATGCACAACGTTTGTCAACTTGTACATAACAACCATGATGGAATCACGCTGTCTCACTATCCTTCCCAAAAATGTTATAATTCCATGGAAATTACCTCCCATTTCCACTTTGAAATCATAATCGGCTGTAGTAGTCTACCTCGATTCTTACACTCTAACTTCACCTACTGACAATCCAAACACCTAGCTGAAAACTCTACTACGTCCCACTTAAGATTTGGCCAATAATAAAACTTCTTAACTACAATAAACATCTTATGGTATCCTCGGTGACCTAAATATGGTTTCACATGAAACTGCCTCAAAATCACCTTATTGAGTTCATTTCTATCTGGCACATATATCATTTTCCTAAATCTGACCAATCCATCTATCGTGAGATGATATTCCACATCCTGTGTACATGCATTTATACCTATACTACTACCAGTACCTGTATCTATACCACTACCTATACCTTTACCTATACCACCACCTATACTTGTATGACTAGTTGTAGATGCAGCACTACTTGTACCTATACCTATACTCTACTACAACCTATGCACAATATCCATATATCTGACATCTTGTTGACTTTCCTGCAAGATCCTATCCTATAAATCTATCCTGTAGGAGCTCATAGTTGTTATGTGATTTACATGTATCTGCTTACTAAGAGAATTTCCCACCCCATTCTCTTTACCTTTGATATAATTGATCTCAAAGTCGAACTCACTGATTGTGGCCAACCACCGAGCCTGCCCACCGTTTAGATTCGGTTGGTCAAATAGATATCACAAAGCACTATGATCACTCATCAATACAAGCCTCCTTCCCATAAGATAGTTCTTCCACATCTTCAATGCATGTACGATCACTTCCAACTCAAGATCATGTGTCAGGTAGTTCTGCTCATGCTCATTCTTTTTTCGTGACTCATAGCATAATAATTTTCCACCTGTCATAAGGATTCCTCCAACTACTCTCTTGCAAGCATCTGTACATACTACAAACTCCTTTTCTGGATATGCAATCTTTAATATTGGTCCATGTGTGAATAACTGCTTGAGCTTCTAAAAAATGGTCACACACTCCTCTGTCCATTCAAACTTCTTACCTTTCCTCTACAATGATATGATAGGATAAGTGATCTGAGACAAGTTCTTGGTGAGATTCTTGTAATAACATGTCACCCCATGAATGATCTGATCACTAGTAGAAAATGGTGAAATTGGTGACTAGGTGACTAAAAACGTTAGTCACCACAGCGTTTCCAAGTGAAATACTACCAAAAATTAGCAATATTAAGATACCCAACTAAAAACGACTAACATAAATGACTATTTTAGTCACTAGTTAAAATATATGACCACCTAATAAGTAATACTACTAAAACTAACTAACATAAATGAATAATTTATTCTAGGAAAAAATTATAACTACCTAACAAAAAATACAATAATACGAGTTAGTCGTCTATGTTAGTCATTTTAATTGCGTCACTTCAACAATGTAAAATTACAAGTCATAGGGGATTCAAAGGTTGTTTTAGATTGGGTGAAAGGTTATACTTCCTTGCACACTTATTTATTGGATCAAAGGACAATTAAAATTATGGAGCTTATTAGAATATTTAGGGTCATATAATTTGATCACATTCACGGGGAATCAAATTCAAAGGTTGAAAAATTATCAAAAAGGGGAGTGAGCCAAGACCTCCCTTTTCAACACGACATGACCACCTATATATGTTGCAAAAACTTTTGTAACTTATTTATTTGGTTTCACATATATTGTCTGGCTTCAATTTAATATACATGCATGAGGAGGAATATGTCTTAGAAGCATGAGGAAAACTCCATAATTTGATATTTATTGTGATTAGCCCGCGTGTGCTTCGCTGCCCTTTGCGAGCGTCCCCCTACAAACCCTCCTCTAAGCCATGGCTCCAAAGGGAGGCTCTGAGCCTCCTTCCTCCCTCCCCACTGAGCTCCTAGCCTCCAAGCAGCCCCGCTCTGAGCCTCCTTCCTCCCTCCCCCCTGAGCTCTTGGCCTTCAAGAAGTTGGTGGGTGAATGTAGCAAGTGCCCAATGATAGCCTCTCAGCAGAAGTTTGTCAAGAAGATGGAAGCAATCCCGTCTGTCGCGCTCCTAACTGAAGAGCCCTGTCGTACTGCCATGAATATTGCAAAAAGAGGACTCATAAGCTAGTTTACTGGGTTATGACCATCACCAAGGGCCATCGAATCATGGACGCAACGCAATTGGAGACTGTTGGTCTTAGAAGGAATAAAATGTCATTTTGTCGATAAGGGCTACTTCATTTTAATTTTTGAATGCATCGAAGATAGGAGCCTCATTTTCAGAAACAGGACATACTTCATGGGACCCTAAGGCCTTTACCTGAACAAATGGAACCCAGACTTTGAACCAACCCAAGATGTCCCCTCGGTTGTAACTGTCTGGGTGTGCCTCCCCCATTTACCCTTGCACTGTTGGGGCCTGAAGACTTTAGAAACCATTGGAAACACCCTTGGAAAGTACATTGATAGAGCAAACAGGAAGGGACAATACTCTTGTGCCATAATCTATGTCGAGGTAGACCTAGAAGTTCGGTTCTCAGAAGCGATAAAACTAACAGTGGCATTTTGGTCACATGTGCAAGAACTAGACTATGAACAGCTGCCCTTCAAGTGCAGGCACCGCCATGGATATGTGCACTTTGAAAGAAAGTGCAAAAAGAAAGTTGAAGAAGAAGCAGAGAAAACAAAAGGAGACCAATGGACAACGGTGTAGAAAACAGCCACATCAAACTAGTACAAAAAACAGAGAGCGAAAGGGGCAGGAAAACCCCTCACCAATTGAGGAAGGAAATGCAGGCGCCTCCCCGACCCAAAATGACTCCCTAGGAAGAGAAAACCTGCCATCCTATTATGCAGATACGATAAGGAAAAAGCCTCTGGATCTAACAAACTCATCGAAAGAGGAGCCAAATGAAATACCATTTAATAGGGTAGGGAGGAAATCCCTCAAGGAAGCCAGAGAAGAAGAAGTAGAGAGGCAAAAAATGCAAGGATGTCAACCCACTCTAGAAATTTTCATAAGTCGAAATACCAAGACTCGGCCACCAAAGGGAGGCCTCTCCTCCACCACCCCAAATAAATAATGCGTATAGTATCTTGGAACTGCAGAGGCTTGGGGAATCGCATGAAAGCTGTAATAGTTGAAGATCTCATGAAAGTAGAAACCCTAGAGATCCTCATGCTCCAAGAGACAAAAATAGAAGGGGAAGCCCTTCTTGAGTTATGAAGAATGACCTGGAAGACCAAAGCTGGAATGTTACTAAGTGCAAGGGGAACCTCAGGAGGACTTGCCACAATCTGGATGGAGGATCAGTTCCAGATGGAGAATTCCTTCAAGACTCAACATTGAATTTATTCCGAACTTAGACATAAAGCAAGTAAGCTCACTCTTTCCCTGTTTAATCTTTATGTTCTTATGCTTTACCTTGAGAAAAAAGAGTGTTGGAAAACACTTATAGATTTTGTAGAATTATATTCCCCCATGAAAATCGTAATAGCAGGAGATCTAAACATTGTTCTCGACCTAAGAGAAAAAAGAGGGGGCAACAATAACAAAGATCCATTGCTACCCCTTGTGGAGGACATAATTCAGTAATGGGATCTTCTAGATCTTAAACCCAAAAAGGGGAGATACACATGGACAAACACCAGAACATGGGAAGCTCACATCTCAGCCAGGCTTGATATATTTCTAGTGTAGAGCACTCTTTTGATGTACAAGAGAATAGTATCATTGAGAATCCTACCAAAGCTCACATCAGACCATAAACCCATCTTCTTACAATTTGATGAGGAAGAAAACTTGGGGCCCATACCATTTCGCTTCAGCCCCTTATGGATAGAGCAGGAAGGTTACATGGAAATAGTTAAAAAGGCCTGGTCCACCATGGTCATTGGGTCACCCAGGTACGTTTGGGAGCAAAAAATAAAAGCAACCAAAGTAGCTCTAAAAGAGTGGGCCAAAACGCTTTCTAGCACCTACACCACACATAGAAAAGAAATTATCCAACAATTAGCAGATTTATAGTTGGAGATGGAGGACAAAGGCATAACGCACATGAACTGGAGAAAGAACAAGTAGCCCAATTTTCCTCTTTCATCTCTTTCAGAAAAGAAGAAGAATTTTGGAGGCTTAAGTCTAGAAGCCTATGGGTGAAAGCAGGTGACCGAAAGATAGCCTTCTTCCATAGGCAGTTCAGAGCACGACTCACTTGGAATCAAATTTCAGAAATCATCACAGTAGATGGGACAGTTTCTAAAGGTTTTGCCAAAGCTAAATAAGCTGCTGAAACTCACTTCCAGTAGTTATACTCAGAGGAAGGAATAGGAGATGAGGTGATATCCAATGACTTCCTCTCCTAGATCCCCACCTTGGTTAACGAGGAGAATAAATCAAATATTATGAAGCCCTTTACTGAGGAAGAAATCAATAATGTAATCTGGGACATGGAGCCTGAGAAAGCCCCAGGTCCAGATTGTTTCTTGGCACATTTCTATAGAGCCTGCTAGAAAATCATCAAATCTGACCTTCTAGGAATGGAAAATGATTTTTAGAAAAATGCTATAGTGGAAGGAAACAAAAAATTCACCTTTCTCGCCCCAATACCTAAAGAAGTGAATCCTGCCACCACTGACAGATTTAGGCCTATTTCACTATGTAATGTCTCTTACAAAATTCTTGCTAAATTGCTTGCAAATAGAATAAAACCTCTACTATCTAAGCTCATTTCTCCCAGTCAAGGAATTTTTGTAACAGGAAGACATATTTCAAACAATGTGATACTTGTTCAAGAATCCATGCATTCCAGTAATGAAAGGAAGGAGCAAGGGATGTTGATCAAGTTGCATATGACCAACACCTTCGATCAGGTAAAACTATCATTCCTCTACAAAGTCGTTCTTACCTTAAGATTCAACCTAGCTTTTGTGAATATGATCAAGGCCTGCACAAATAAACCATGGATTGCCCCACTGGTTAACAGCCGACCTACCTCTTATTTCCAAGCTTCAAGGGGGTTAAGGCAAGGATGCTCGCTATCACCATTTTTGTACATAATAATGGTAGATACCCTGAGCAGGAAACTGGAAGTGGAAAGAATTAAAGGTACTATCCCGGGCATCTGACTGATGACTGGATTAGAACCAATCAACCATGCCTTGTTTTTAGATGATTCTCTTCTCTTGGGAGGAGCTTCCATAAGAATAGCAAAGGAATTCAATGGGACCTTGCAGCGCTTCTACACCATTTTAAGAGTGCTCATTAATAAAAGAAAAGGTGTAGTGTACAGATGGAACACAAAGGAGCACACCACACTCTGAATTTCTAGAATCTTGGACTTTTGGGGCTATGCCTCCTAGAACAAAATTCAATACTTGGGACTGCCTTTAACTATGGGGGAAAACCTAGCCTCACTATGAAATGAAGCCATCAGTAAGATTAAAACCAAGATAGCTGCTTGGGGTGGGGTAGTGGCTTAATTACGTTGGCAAGTTAGTCCTCATAAAATCCTTCCTTTCCTCTCTCCTTATCTATTAGGCTTCCTTCCTCCTGGCACCAAATACAATCATGGATCAAATATCACAGCTACTCAAAAAATTCCTATGGTAGGGAGGCAAAGGAAATGAAAAGAAATTTCACTTAGTAAGTTGGGACAATGTGAAAAGGTCAAAGCTGGAAGGAGGTCTCGAGATTAGAGACGCTAGACTGGGCAACATCGCTTTAGGTGGAAAAATCCTTTGGTAGCTCTACTCCAATAAACATCATCCAGTTAGTCAACTACTCTGGAATAAATATCTAAAAGGAGTTCCATTGAGAAATCTTCAAGCAGATAGAGTTCCCAAAGGCATGCCACTCTGGAATCTCTAGAGAAAATGGCTTCCCACCTTCCAAAATAAGCTCTACAGGGAGCCTGAAAATGGAGCTAACATCATGAAATGGCAAGATAAAATCATGGGAAATCTCCCGCTTGAACACATAGTGGAGTTAGCAGATCTCCGTGAATGGCTTTCCCAACACGGTTTACACAATGTAGCTGACATTTCTATCTGGGACCGATAAGGGAACTGGGAAGATTGGGTCTTCCACAATCTGCCACCACATTTAATACAACAAAAGAACCTTCTCCTGGATAAGCTGAAGGGCTTGGATCCAATTAACCTTCACACACTGGATCTTTGGAGATGGGGGAAGACAGGGGTCTATACCCCTACGCTTGGCTTTGCAGCCTTGCAACTGATGCAAAATAAAGTTCTCAACCCCTCCATCTAGCAACACGCATGGGATACTTATGGTATACCCAAGGTGAATTTCCTCACTTGGTTAGTCATCCATAGGAAAGTGCTGACAAGTGAAATTATTTCCCATAGAGGCACTATAGGACCACACTAGTGCATTCTGTGAAAATCGACATTTGAAAGCATTGATCAAGTCTTTGTAGGCTACACTTTTGCATAATCGGTATGGGCCCTCATCCTTCAAAGTATAAATGCACCTGCCCCTACTCAGTGCATAGTTGTGGAACTCTTCTCCACTTGTAATGAAAGGTACTCTAGAACCCTCAGAACAAAATTTCTGTGGAATTAGATCTGGCACTCCATTCCCAAGTTCATTTGTTGGAAGCTCTAGCTAACCAGAAACAACTAGATATTCAGCAATGCATCATCCTATCCTTTGTCTGTGGTAGCCAAAGCTAAGGCAGCCCTGATGAAGGCTCTAGGGAACTACCCCAGTAAGTTAGAAAACACTCTCATAACTGAAGAAAGAAGATGGTTGGGAACCCTTCTCATCCGGGCCAGCAAAGAAATACCTGCTTAGCCCACATTCAACCCTACTTGGTGCATCAGAACTCCAGATGCAGAGTTCCAATCCTGGTGGAGGAAGCAGGGAAAGGTAACCGTTTTCTTTGATGGTGCCTCCAAAGGCAACCCAAGGACCTCTGGTGCTGGTGGTGTGGTCTACTCTTAGGATGGATCCCATACAAATAGCTACAGATGGGGATTAGGAAATAGCACCAACAACCAGGCTGAAATCCTAGGGCTTCTTAGAGGCTACCAAATTACCTAGGAACATGGTCGCATAGTTCTCCAGGTCTTCGAAGATTCAGAACTCTTGATAAAGACAATAAAATCAGACAAACATCTAAGCAATTGAGCTCTCAACAACACTCTCCAAAGGCTGTGGGGCTTGTTGAGTTTCTTCACCACGTCCTCCTTCTTTGACATTATTCGTACCCCAAACAAAGAGGTAGACATCAAGGCAAACGAGGGATGTTATTTGACTTAGGGGTTCCTCAAAAGAAATTTGAATGAGCTAGGGTGGACTGCGATTCCTTAGCTCAATAGCGATGCAAAAAGAAAAACATGTCTCGAGCAACCATTGGATATCAACATTCAGCGGTCCAAATCCAACTTCAGCTGAACTAATTAGAATTAATGGAACAAGGGTCTTCACTTGGGAAAGCACAAAGAAGTCAAAGAAGTGGAAAGGTGGCTTTCTATCCAAGAGCGGGTTTTCGGGCGGCACTAATAGCGGTAAGTGGTATCATGAGCCTGGCTCCGATTCCACCGAGAGGAGGACACGTAGCAGCGGTCGAAGGTGGGGAAACTACTTCATATGGCGGTTAACCTATTGGTGTGTCATTAACCAAAAAAACATGGAAACCATCGTATCCCATCAAAAAATATCAATGGAGGAGCTTCAACATACAAGTCGGTGAATCAGGGTTCAGAGTTTGGTAGAGTCAAATGTTTCTGCGATGGGCCATTGGGCATGGACTCGAAGTGGTATTGTGGCTGAGCCTAGAATGTTTGAAATCTGTAAAGGGAGAGATCTGTCAAATCCATCCAAACCAAATCAATGGCAGAAGATCACCATGCAAGTCCACTGATCGGGATCGGGGTCTGGCAAAGACAAGCACATTACAAGGGGCCGATGGATGCGAACCTGAAATGGTTATTCACAGGAACATAAAAAATTTGATGTCTAATTAGTCGCAAGTCAGTCACGAAAATGGAGTGTTGCTTTGAGGGTCGAGGATGAGCTGATCCTTGACACCGATAAAGGCGGAACCTCAAACAATGGGCTTGACTGTACGATGGTGGAATGGTGTGTTTTGTGGAATTCCCCAACATAATGGCTCAAAAGACTTCAACAATGTCAGAGACAAGGACTTATGAAGGGCTGTTGGGCACGGACCTGAAATGGTTTTTGCATAGGGACATAAAAATTTTAAGTCTGATAGAGTAAATCAGATATCGGCGATGGTGGTGGTGTGTAGCAAAGTCGAGGTTGTGCCGATCCCCGATGTCGATAAAGGTGAATCCTCAATCATCGAGCCAAGACTATACTTAGGAAGAAAGGACTGCTCTGTGTAAATCCACATTATATCGGATTATAAGCCTTTAGCGTGATTCATACAAACTGAAAAGGCCCAACAGGTATCAAAGGAAATCAACCATAGGGAGCCTTCCTCCAATGCGATTGTCTTTTTGTGACATAAGCCAATTTGTATCGTTAAAATGTCAATGTGATGCATCTTTAAAGCTCCAATTCCTTAAAGGATTTGTAAGAAGTAGAATGCCACATTGACATTAAGAAACTCCTTGTAATGTCGGTTGAAAAGGCCACGACCCAACCGTTGATTTTTAATATATTAACCATTTAAGTTAAAAAATATATATACGACCAGCTAATAAGTAATACTACTAAAAATGACTAACATAAATGAATAATTTATTCTAGGAAAAAAATATGACTACCTAACAAAAACTACAATAATATGAGTTAGTCGTTTATGTTAGTCATTTTAATAACGTCAATTCAACAATATAGAATTACAAGTCATAGGGGATTCAAAGGTTGTTTTGGATTGGGTTAAAGGTTATACTTCCTTTTACACTTCTTTATTGGATCAAAGGATTATTAAAATTATGGAGCGTATTAGAATTTTTAGGGTCATATGATTTGATAACATTCACAGGGAATCAAATTCAAATGTTGACAAATTATTGAAAAGGGGAGTGGGTCAACACCTCCTTTTTCAACACGACATGACCACCTATATATGTTGCAACAACCTTTCCAACTTATTTAGTTGCTTGCACATATATTCCACATTTATTCTTCGTCTTGCAAAGTGGTAGTGTCGAGGAGAGGGTATGAACTTTGGTCAAAGAATGTTCACTTAGTACCACTGCCAAATTACCTTCATGCAACTTGCATGATGATAAATGAATGACATTTGAATGTTACAAACGTGTAAGTAGTCCACATTCAACTTTGTTTTTTTCATTGTCCTTAGTAACAACAACAAGTTTGAATATTTCCTTTATTTATTATCCCAAACACATAACTCTTTGTTGTCCCAAACATAGTTAATATTGTTGTTATATGATCTCTTAATTGTGGAATGGTATCTTGATGATGATAACAAACTCTTAATCTCCAATGCTCATGAATATGATGAATGAATGATCTAATGCCTTACTTGTATAGACAATTTATGATTCATTTTCTATTTTTGTTGTAACATTGTATATATGCTTCACTAGCATCTCATGCTATATGGTTAATTGAGAAAGATTTATCTTTCATTTTTCAAGTATAATTTGGTTGCATGAATAAGCATAGTTGTGTAATTAAAATCATTCAAAAGTTTTTAATAATTCATGGTTTTCTGGACTATTCGCGCACTTATCCCTAACCTTTCACTTTGAGAGTGAGTAGTGTCAAATCACTAGTCTTCATTAAGAAACTTTATTTCATTACTCAATGACCTAGCTTAGCTCGATATTTAAAAATCCCCCCCTAGATAAGGATATCCTTCTTGTAGTCTAAAGAGTGAGAGAAGGCCAGCAAGTTGACATTTGGTGGCTTGCTTGATGGGTGGGGTCAAGACTTTTCTTTTCTATGAGATTGTTTGAGTGGAGATACACTTTAGAAAATTCTTACAAGAAAATTAGTTTCCTTTACTTCCATCACCTAAACTAGTTCCAATAAAATCATGTGCTTTTAATAAAATCTAATTTTGATAAATAATTAATTCAATAAAATTTAAAAAATAAGATTATTATTATTATTGTTATTTTTTTGTATATGAGAAAATAGACAACTATAGCATGTTTATACTTAAGGATCGATTCTATGCACTACCACAATCACCTCCAAGTGTACCCACATTGCCTCACATGTGGCACACTGAGCTAATCAAAGTTTAAACCAATAACATCATAAGAAATTCCTTAACAATCCATTCTATCATCAACTAATCCACACTATCGGGCAAATTAAGAATAACTTTCAACATTAAAAAATATAGCCATTTTATTTTATAAAATAAAAATAAAAATAACTATAATTAATAATTCAATCATATTACTCCTAATTTACCAAGTGTCATAGGCATCAAATCTCTTCATATACAAACCTTTTTTAAAGTGAAAAGAGATTGGATCCCCTCTACCCTTGGTAAATCCAAAATTAAGATATATCCAAGCTAGCTTTATATCAATTTATGTAACTGAAAGTAAATAATTATTATTTTAATGAAAAGTTAATTTCAAAAATATTTGTCATTTCCCTGATTTTAAAATAAAGCCAGTCTAGTTCCATCTTAACTCCTGATCTATCAAGCGATGAGAGGGATGACATCTCTTGAGGTGAAAACCTCTTTTTTGAGTGCAAAACTTGAGGAAAGGTTTGTACCTCAAGAGATTTGATCCCTCTCGATGCTTGATAGATCCAGAGTTAATATGGATCTAGGTTGGTTTCATTCATGTGTGGCAAAAGAAAATCAAATGAACATATGGTTAATTTTATCAATAATACATAAATTAATCTAATATTAATATAATCTTTTAAATATGCTAATATGTCTTAGATTAATCCGTACATTTTAATTTTAAATATTCTTAGTTTCGTTAGTTTGTTGTGATGATAATAAATTTAATGATGAAAAATTATGAAATATAAATTTTGAATGTAAAGGGACAATGTAATCGTGTTGAACAATAGAAAATATGAATAACAAGAATATAGTCATTTACAAATAGTCTTCATTGTGGTTAATCTAAAACTATTTTCTTCTATTATTCTTATCGTCACGCTTTTTACTTTTGTCATCTTTTCATATTTATTGTCATATTTTCATATTGATTATATGAAAAGGACAAGATAAACCGTAAACCATTTAAATATTTAGCTCAATATATTGTAGTAAACATCATTAATTGCCTCTCCTTCTATCCAATATTAATAGGTTGAATTACTATAACACAAAAATCAATGTACATTGTCAATAATTTTTTGTACTTACACTGAAATCAATGCACAATGTTAATCCAATCATTTTAAAATTAATGTACCATCATACATCCAATTACATCAAAACAAAAATCAACATTTACACTAAAATTAATGAATCTAATGCAATCAATGAAACAAGATTAGAAATCAACATTTACACTCAAATCAATTCATCAAGTGCACGTAAGAAAATTGGATTGTAAACTGACATCTACACTAAAATTAATGCACCTAGTGCATGTAAGCAAATAGGATTATAAAGAAACATCTACACTGAAATCAAGGCATCTAGTGCAAGCAATAAAATAGGATTAGAAATCACCATCTACATTGAAATCAATGCATTTAGTGCAAGCAATCAAATGAGATTAGAAATCACCATCTACATTGAAATCAATGCATCTAGTGCAAGCAATCAAACATTATTAGAAATCAACATCTACATTGAAATCAATGCATTTAGTGCAAGCAATAAAATAAGATTAGAAGTCATCTACATTGAAATTAATGCATCTAGTGAAAGCAATCATATATCATTAGAAATCAACATCTACACTAAAATCAATGCATCTAGTGCAAGAAATCAAATTGGATTAGAAAACACATCTACACTAAAATCAATGTATCTAGTGCAAGACATATTCTTCCCTCACCACCCCCCCCCCCCCCCCCCCATATATATGTATCTCCCTCCATCTCTCCTCATTTTCCACTCTATCTCAACCCCCAAACACACATGCTATTTCACTTCATATCTATCAATCTCTTTGTCCCTCCCTCCCTCTCTCCATCTCTCTCTTCTTTCCTCTCTTCACTTTCCATCTATATCTCTATCTCCATTTTCCTCTCTATATCACCGCCAAAACATACACTCTATTTCTTCAATATATCTACCTATCCCTCCCTCCTCCTCTCACTCTCCCTCTCTCTCTCTCTCTCTCTTTGTCTTCAACTTCTCTCCTTCTCTCTCGATCCTCTTTATCACTCCCTCTCTCTCTCTCCACCTTTCTCTCTATATGTATTTCTTGTTACCTCTCTCTCTCCTCCCCTCCAACTCCATCTCTCTTTCCCTCCCTCACACCACTCTCTCACATCCTCTCTCTCTTCCTTCCTCTCTCTCTCTCTCTCTCTCTCTCTCTCTCTCTCTCTCTCTCGTACTCTTTAGCCTCCAACTCTCTTACTATATCCCTCCGTATCTCCTTCTCTCCCCCATTCTCTCCATCTCTCCTTCTTTGTCTTTATCTCAACGCCAAACATACACACTCTCTCTCCATATCTCCATTGTTACTCCCTCCGCTTCTCAACTTCTCACTCTCTATGTATTTCTTCTTCCTTCCATCTCTCTCCCTCCAACTCAATTTCCCTATCCATACCTCTCTCCTCCTCTCTCTTAAATCTTCTCTCTCGTACTTCCTCTTTCTCCCTTTCTCTCCTACCCCTCTCTCTCTCTCTTCCCTATAATCCTCTCTCTTACCCCATCACTCTCCTTCCCTCTCTCTCAAGTATTATCTCTCACTCTTCCTCTCTCTCACTCTCTCACTCTCTCGATCTATCTCTACCCTCTCTCTCTCTCGATCTATCTCTACCCTCTCTCTCTCTCTCTCTCTCTCTCTCTCTCTCTCTCTCTCTTTTCCCTCCAATCCTATCTCTTCCGCCATATCTCTCTCTCTCTCTTTTCCCTCCAATCCTATCTCTTCCGCCATCTCTCTCTCTCTCTCTTTTCCTCCAATCCTATCTATTTCGCCATCTCTCTCTCTCTCTCTCTCTCTCTTTTCCCTCCAATCCTATCTCTTCTCCCATCTCTCTCTCTCTCTCTCTACCTATGTTACTATATCTATCCCTCTCTCCTTATATCTCCTTCTCTCGCCCCTAAACATACACTCTTTGTCTCCATCTCTCCCTTGTCAGTCCCCCTCTCTCCAGTTCTCATATGTCTTTCTTCTTCCCTCCCTCTCTCCCCCTCCAACTCCATATCTCTATCCCTCCCTCTCTCCTCCTCTCTCTCATCCTTCCTCTCTTGCCCTTTCTCTCCTATGTTTATCTCTCTTCCCCGTCTCTCTCTCTCTCTCTCTCTCTCTCTCTCTACCCTCCAATCCTCTCACTATCTCCCTCCCACTCTCCTCTCTTTTCCCCCTCCATCTTTGTGTCTATGTCTCCCTCTTTTACCCTTCTCTACCTCTCTCTCTTTTTATTCCTCCTCTCCCCTCTCCATTTTATCTCCATCTCTTCCTTGTGACTCCCCCTATCTCTCCGCTGCTATAACTTTATGTCTTTGTTCTTACCTCCCATATATATAGAGTTAATATATATCATGATATATTAATATATAGTATAATATAACAAATTTAATATTGGATTAAAGCAGAGTTATTATATTTAATAATATCAATATTACCATCTATTAGTATGAATATTAGATTTAATAATAATAATAATATTATTATTATTATTATTATTATGGTTAATAGTATTTTTTGCATGGTATTAATAATAATTTGGCCCATGGTATTTTCCCATAGGCTTCACCTAAATAAAACCTATTTTTTGAATTTTCATAAATATAAAGAGGTTAATGGAGTAAAGATAAAAGGAGGTTTTATTTATTTACCATACCTCTAGTTTATTTAAAAAAAAATATTTACCATACCTTTGGAGTAAATATAAAAAAAAGTCTTATTTATTTACCATACTTCTAGTTTATTTATATTTTTATTTATTTACTGTAGCTCTTATTTTTACTATTCGTAAACGTATTTATATTTTAAATTTATGTTGTGTCTATACATAATAATAATTAGATTGATTTTTAAATAGGGTCCACATTAGATTAACATTGTTAAATGTTAAATATTACTTTTACATTTACATTTAAGTTTACATGTTTACATTTTTACAGGAAATCTACCCCATGGGCGCAATAATTATTTTATTTTCAATTTGAAATTACAAATAGCTTTGAAAAATACATATAAACAACCAAAAACAATTTTATATTAATTAAAATTAAATAAATTTCAGCTAATTGAAAGTTAAAATAATATTATTTGAATGAAAAGTTACTTTCTATTTTCAAAGGGAGTAAAGAGATTTGTAATTATTTTATTTAGATTTTGAAATACCAATAATTTAATAATTTATACTGTAGTAAATTTGGGGTTCTGGGTGATTTTTCTAGGGGTTATAGATCATATTTCCTTGATAATTGACAATGTAAAGGCATTGTTTTACATATGGCACCATTTCTACCATGATAACACCTATCCAAATCTCTGGGAAGATAAAACTGATCTAGATCGTGATCCAAATGATGTAGTTGTATTATCAGTGGATCCATGTGTTTGGTGCCCCTGAAAATGGACATCTCAAACATCAGAGTGATTTCAGATTCTATGTGTATTCAACTAGCGACAACTAGTTGGGAACTAGAGAAAGAGAGATGTAGTGCACTGCTGAAACCTAAAAAAAAAACTAATAGGTTTCTAGATTCAAAGTTCCTTGTAATGGATATATGGTAGGTGCTCCAGAAGATAGTTACATGTCTGGTCATTCGAACCGCTGCCGATGGATCAATGGAAAGTTGGGGAAACCTTTGGATCCGATGCTTGATTACTCTCACATTGTTTGTGAGTGATGCTGAGGTTTCTTCAAAATTCTATCTTTGACAAAGTTGAGGAAACCTTCGGATCCAATGCTCGATTACGCTCACATTATTTTTGAGCTAAATCAAATATTTAGCTTGAAAAATGGTTGATCCAATCGTTACGCACTATGGCAAAGGTCAACTATCTTTCTTCTTGGCCAATCCAGATACTGTGCTAGATCTGGTGAGTAACTCTTAACAAAGTGTGAAAAAACATTTTGTACTTAATTTTAGATTTTCTGGAGTATTTCCATATATATATTTTTTATTAGATTACATTTTCATGTATATCTGGAAGATGACAATGCATGGTTCCAAACTTAGATTTGACATTTTTTAATTATTTAAATCATATTTATTTGATTTTTTTTTGGAGCTTCAGCACATTATTTATTTCTTCGGGGAGATCATATCTTCCATATATGTCTTCAAAACTTTGACCCAAAAAACTGTTGTCCTTCTTCTCTTAAATGTGTTATTTTTAATTCAAATTGGAGATATCGGTAGACATGGTTGCAAATGCAACTCTAGCAGACATGGTTGCAAATGCAACTTTAGCCACCATGGCCAAATACACAAGAAATGACGGCTTAAAGGTTTATCAGGTTGCTTCTTCAGTAGTAAATCCCATCACAATTCAATAATTTTTAAAAATAATATTTGAACATTTTAAATGTAATCCCTACATTGATTGCAAAGGTAACCCAGTAAAATTGTTGAATCAATTGACTTGTGTTAACACTATGGAGAATTATGGGACGGCTTTGGACACAACGATTAGTTCACCAAAAAACGTAAGTTGTAACGATACTCTGTGTTTCTTACTCGAAATGTTGATGAATATAAGTGAAATTTGAAAAGTTAAAAATTTACTCATGTAAATTTTACTTTTACTTTGCATATAATTTCTGCATATAATCTTTGTTCAAGAAGTAGATTCATTATTAGTCTAAAAAATTATTGATTTACCATAATTATAAAAAAAAAATTACATAAAATGAATCATTGCAAACTGATAATCATATGGTATATAGCAAGGTTATCGAGATCATCTACAAAATATATGTTATCACAATTGAAGCACCTGGAAAAGATCTACGAGCCATATGCATTGTACAAAGGAAGGTGAATTATGTGTAATGGAGATGAAATACAAATTTATTGGTGTTGTATTGTTTTAAATATTTTGATTGGTAATCAAGCAACATACATTAATAATTTTTTTAATATATTTGTGCAGATGATACAATTCTAAAAAATTGTTTCAAGAGCTCTCTGAAGATGAATGAGACAATTTCAGATTTGATGTGAAGGTGAATGAGATAGTTTCATATTTGATGTTAAGATTATCGAGTGGAAAAATTACGTCGGAAATATTCATATTCCCTGATTTGGTGAATATATCTTAAATGGGTGAATATGTATCAGTGGATCAAAATGGTTGCAATGGCCATGAAGACATCAATTTTCATTTCACTAGGTTCACTATTTTTAGGAGAGTGATTGGGGCTGTTGGAGCATAAATTTGTCTAGATATAAATGGATTTCATGCCAATGTGAATGTTGAAGTCATTTCCACCAAAAATGATCTCATTAATGACGTGTTTATATCACAGGGAGGTAGTTACATGTTTACAAATATTACTTCAGGGAAATATAGGGTACTTGCTTCCCATCATGAATACATAAACTTCATCAATCCTCGAGTAGTATACAAATATTAGGTCATATCAAATCCCACTACAATTTTTTTTCAAAAAGGAAATGCCATGATATTTTTCTCTCTTTTCTTTTTTTGATACGAAGAAAACGTTTGGAGATTCCTTAAGGATGATTATCTAGACGACAGAGTAGCCCTCCATGAAATCAAATGTGAAGAAGTGAAAAGAGCGGGCTCTGTGAGCCAATTGTTAAACAAAAGAAGAAGATACAAGGTCATACCTAATTTCGATCCTAGATAGGAAGGCGCTACACACGAGGTATAATGATTGAGGTTTATAGAGTATATTTTCTATAATATTTTCTTCCAAATATCTGATTCTCATTTTCTCTTAACAATTTTCCAAAGAGGCTCTCGAGAGATGGAGTTGGGCTTTGGAAATCTGGTAGTAGATGACATCTTTTATGTCCCAAGTTATGATATGGATGTCTTATTTGTTTCTCACGGTAAACCTACTTTAGGTGTTCACGTATTCCTTTATTTAGATGATGACCATGAGGTGAAGTTCCCTCAAATAAGCTCCTTGGCCAAATCAAGCACTTTGTCATGCAATATCTAATACATATGGGAAATTTTCTTTTAATTTTATTCGATGTGGAAAATAAAGGTTGT
Organism: Pinus tabuliformis; assembly: GCA_031772625.1. Classification (NCBI taxonomy): domain Eukaryota; kingdom Viridiplantae; phylum Streptophyta; class Pinopsida; order Pinales; family Pinaceae; genus Pinus; species Pinus tabuliformis. The sequence continues at coordinate 412,358,090 of CM062807.1, read as the reverse complement.
TTCCATTCTACAAGGGTGAGAATACAATATTTGATGTTTCACTTCGACCTATGGAGGTTCTTGTTGAGTACAGTCATGTTAATATATCTCAGCTATTTCAGGTCATAGGTTTCTCAGTTGGAGCACTTGTGGTGAGTTCTGAAGGAGTCTGTTTTGAAGGTGTTAAGATATTATTTGATGGATGAGAAAGAGCTACAACATATGTCCAAGGATATTACAAACTTGATCATGCAACATCAACATGCTACACAATCAAGGCTGAGAAGGATCACTTCGAGTTTAGCAGTTTGGAGAATTTTATGGTTGTGCCCAACATGGCTTCAATCCCAAAAAGATAGAGTCAACATATTATAATATTTGTGGTTCCCCAAAATTAGTGACAAATTGCTATTATGGCAAGCGTCAAGTTGGCTTGACACATGGGCCAGACAATGTTAATCCTCAACTAAAGGGGATTGATGATATGGAAACTTCTGCTTCGAGATTCAACCATGTTATTATCGAATATCCCCACTGACCAAAACAATAGAACGTGATTTTGGTCTTCAATTTTCACCATCACATATTGATGTGATGGTAATTATACTAATGCTTGGCACTGAATTTATAAAGGCTCGTGTTTATATTCGTGGATCAGTGATATGTAAGGAGGGATGTGACTCCTTAGTTTCTATAACACTTACTTTTCTAGTTGTTTAACTCTAGGTTCATATAAGCTTAACTCTTTAAGTTTAACAAATGAGAGTATTGACCTGATATTTGAGAAATTCCTACCTGGTGCATTGCTTCTTGAGGTAAAACATGGACCTTGATTTTATTTGTTAGATTGGGATGATGACTGGTGTTGTGAGAGAAAGGTTATTGATGTCAATGTTGGTGTTTCTGATCATTCAGGGATAATGTTTATCCAAAAAGGCTATTGGTTGTATATTGTGTCTACTCATCGTGTGGCTTCTTACATCGTACAACCAAGCAAAGAACAAATGAATTTGTTGATTGAGAAACGATGGTAGCAAATCTGCTTAGAAGCTTCTCGTGTGCACATGGTTCATTTCTTGAACTCGTGCATTTTCTTTGGAATGTCTTCATTAGAATTCCATGTATTGGACCATAAGCCTATATATTTGACTAGTGAAAAATATCTACTGAGTGGTGAAATACATGTTGATTCAAGTTCTTATCCCAAGGAAAATGAGTTGTCTCGAAGCATTATTGTAGACATATGGAAAAAGGAGGGTGCATTTACAGATATGATCAATAATGTCAAACTTGTTTCAAGTGCTAATGGACCAAGCAACATTGTTGTATATAAGTACAGTCATTGGGCCAATCTTGAAGATGAAATGGTCTTTGTTCTAAGAGACAAAAGGAATGCTAGTGAGAAAAATAGTTTTGGAAAGGTCTTGTTTTATCCAAGAAGTCGACCCATTGCTGTTAAAACTGATGGGACCCAACCTGATATTCCTTCTTTTGTGGGTGGCCTAGAAAATTACATTCAAGGTCAGTGCTTCCAAAAATCCCAGGTGTTGACATTAAAATAATTGCTCAAAATGACAGTAGCAATGGTCTTCTGAAAATGGGTGACTTGGTTCTTCAAAATTCGATAGCATCAGATGGTCTGCTTTTGGCTGGTCCTTTGTATGATGATACTAAGTACTACATTGAAGCTTCCAAGGGATATCATTTAAAAACACTTTGATAGGACCGCTTTGAAGCTTAGCTCTATTCTCATCCAATTTTATTGGACACCCCACTTGACTAGCCAAACCATAAAGAATATTTGATTGTCAGTATTCGACCTTCTGTGCACTCCCTGCATTTGTGGTCCTCAGTAGAGGAATCACTGGATTTGCATCAAATATCTGCTAGATATGGACAAAACCTCTTCAATCACATTTCTTCAAACTACAACCATGTAAGTATGGATTTTACTATTACTTTCAACACTTTACAATGAAACCAGTGTAAATGCAGGTTGTATGTGGATAAAATATAAACCACTGTAAATGCAGGTTGTCTTGTATGTGTATGCAGGGGCATACATGATAAAATATTTGAGAGTGAATGGGATATTGTTTCAATATCTTTCATGCTCTATATTGAGACTCAATATGCAACGTTGAAGTAATTTTACCGTATGGGAAATGGACTCATATCCCGATAATGCATACAATTTCTTTGTGGACATATTCATTGAGATGATGGGGAGCTTTAAATCACTAAAGGAGCTAGTCATATGTGTTGTGCCTTTTCTTAAAGAAATATGTGTCTTTTCAATTTGTTGTTCGAGAGGCTTCCTAATCTGCAATGTTTGTTAAAGGGTAACAACTTGATCTGGGTAAAAACAAAATTTATGCTTTTCTTTAACATGTGCAATCAACAAAATGTTTCAATGTTAAAAAATGTTTGAATTTTCTACTTAGTTGTCAAGTATAGCATAAAAAAAATTATACAAAGAATATATTGATGTAGCTTATGTTGACTCTTATGTTTTGGTTCATTATTATGTCCAATTTGCAGATTCAATATATCCAATAGATATGAGACAAAACTAAGTAACGGTTTTGTTTCATATCTATTCCTTAATGAAAATCTACACTACCTAAATTAAAAAAGTTAACCTGCTATCAGATGTGAAAAGACCATTAAATTCTCCCATGGTTTTATTCCATGATGTTCATAATGAATATTTGTCTCTTTTAGATTGTAAATGAGTGTAGAGTTGGCTTATTCTAGTTTTTGAAATGCAATGCAGGAACTTTCAAAATATCCCATACCTTGATGCCTCAGATCCCCACTCTCTCATCTCTGTATATACAGGTTTATGTAGACATAACTGAATTTCATGATAGTAAAATCAGTGTATTAGGTTGCTTTCTTCAGAGCATCCCTGCTCTAGAGATGATAGAACTTTGTTTAATTGATGGCTTGAATTATGACGATCCACGATATGTAATGTTTTCGGAGGAAGTGATGTATTTAAATAGAGTTTCAAAACAATCAAGGATATTGGTATGGGAATCATCTTTTTAAATACATGCTTCAAAATCTTTAAATCGTTGACCAGTGAAAAGGCTTTCGGGCTTCATTTTCTTTTATTTTTTCTTTACGGAAGGGCATGACCAATGCAGATTGTATGTGAATACGTGGATGAACTCTACTATGGATACGAGGATGTGGAGACTAGTGGAATCACCTGGTTAGTCTTGGGCAACATCGAGTATAGAAGCAGATGGTAGTCTCATGGAGTGAGTATGCGACATTTTTCCCCATTTTCATTTTGTTTATCATTCGTTGTTTGCATTAGTTCTAATAGTGACTTTTAATTATTTATATTTTTGTCATTTATATCATTAACATTCCATGTTTCCTAGGTAAGGTAACATCTTCAGTTGCTTTAGATGAGAAACTTGTAGGATTAGGATGTTCCCAATGAGTTTTGAGCATTTGTCCAATATGTCTTGTCAATTTTGGATTCTCATTGCGGTCTATCGCTTTAATTGCTATTCGGTTTGAAATTTGATTGACAATGAAATTCCATGCTTTTATCAACTAATTGTATGTTAATTTTTAAAAGTATTGAAGAAATTTGTCTTTAGTAGCCACACTTCAAACAATGGATTTCCACACTACTAGGTTTAAGGTTTGGGTTATGTATTTGGTTAAAATTTCCAAAGATTTATATCATATCTCAAGTGTTAGGTTTGGTTTATTTATTTGGTCAAAATTCCCCAGGATTTATATCATACCTCAGCGTTTTCAAATTCATGCATTCATGTCATTCGAATGTAACAAATCACGACAAGGATGAGACCTATTAAGCTCATCAACTCTATTACTATGCTTCATGAATCATAATTCAAATGGACTCAGAATTTGGTTCTTTTCCTTGACTAAACAATATTAAGCAAAATCCTCTCATTCATACTCAACGCCAAGTCATACTCAAAAATTTGAGGCGTGAATAACATTGGCTCAGAAGCAAGTTTGACACCCAAGTCCTTGCAAGTTAGACAAGACTATACATTTAAAAAAAAATGATCATATCCTTAAATTGTTAGCCCTTTGACTCTTTCATTAAAGAAAATATCATTCTATGATCTTGATAATTGGTCTATCAAAACATGGATGGGGCGAAATATGAGTTAAGGAGTAGAGAAAGAATTTTTCCTTGGCATTGCCTAGAATATTTTAAGCTTTTTGGGACACATCGCGTGACACTACCATCACAACACCAACATTTTTTGGTAAAGTTCCACTACAAGGGGCATCCATTGATTCACATTCCACAACCCATGACCGTAAAGATGATTCTTCCTGAACATTTTTCCTAGATGATGATAATGATATATACTGCTTATCATCATAAAGTACGAATTTTCTTTTGTCACCTGTGCTCCACCTCACCCCTCCCAATTGTATATAAGCATCAATTTCTCTTGCATGCTTCCCTTCGATTGCAAAGTTATACCCATACCTGAAATCCTCGTCCTGATCTTTGTTCTTATGCTTCTCTTCTTCTTCTAAGCTAAGAAATTGGAAAATAATTACCTACCTACCACCACAAATAGATAAACCATTTTTCATACACTATCTTTCAAGCTCCACAAGAGGAATACTAAACAATTCTCGAGCTATTTCTCCCTCTCCAATCACCGTAGCAACATCGTGATTTGGACCAGATCCATATTTTATGTCTATATGATTGGATTCAAAACTATCAAGGTCCTTGAATGGTGGGGTGTCTCCACATATTGAATGAAAGGGAGGGAGACTTGAATTTCCAAAATGAAGAAACGTAGCTCTCCTTCCATTCACTTAAGCATGTGAAAGGAGAAACTAGTATGACCAAACCTAGAGAAATTTCATCACTCTCTCCTGCAAGGATGCCATAATATAAATGTAAAAAAATTCATAATAATATCCACACAGTCATTACACTAATTATGATTTATTTTTTTATGAGTAAAAATTACTAGCCTTCTTGCTTATTCATGACCAGTAAGGGGCTTATCTTAATACATGATATACTTTCATAATTAATATCCTCAACATGTTCTATTATTTAGAGTGAGATTTCATGAATTGGTAGGCATGATTTTCCACATTTCTGTTTTTATATCCCATACAATTAGAATCCTGCTACATTTTGCCTCCTCTACTTCCCTAGGCTAGATGTGTTAAAGAGGGTACAAAACACTAATGATATGTCCTCTTCCCATAAGCTCTTCTCATTTTTTGGATGAATTCCATGGAAATTTTATTCATGTCAGTTATGTGGCAGGAAATAATGTTCCATTATTCTTTTTTATCATCTCTTGTTTATGAGTTAGCATGCTTCTATTGAATTAGTTCATTATGACTATCTCATGTAAAGATCAAGTTGAGTGGGTTTTACATTTTGACTTCCACTGTAGTCAACAACTGAATATATAAGTTTTATTTTAGGTTGAATGATGGGAGAACACACGTTGATTTCCACTAGTGCTCTCTTTTTCATATACTATCACAAGTGCACAAATACAAACTCACTTTTCTTTTTAGCTGGATAAGAAAATGATGACAAATTTGTATTTTGTAGTGAGAAGGATAACTATGCATTAGAGCTAGATCTTGAGCCCTTCAATTCATCCTTTCCTTACACGACACAACTATCTCCTATTGGTAATGGAGTTCAATTTCTGAACCAACATTTGTCTTAAATACTATCTCATGATAAAGAAAGAACACAACCATTGTTGGATTTCCTTTGAGCACACAAATAACAAAGCCATGTAATTTTTCTTTCCTTGGTTGATATATTGCATCATTGTGTTTGATAGTTAAGTCATTATTATTCTATGCCAATAAAGCTCTATCAAATAGTAGATATGGATGACTTCGCTGTTTTAGAGATATATAATATGAATTAATTAAAAATTCACAGTGTTATTTCATTTCTCATCTTTCTATTTCACTTCCTTCGAGAAAACTATATATTCAAATACCAACTCAACTCAAGCCAAACTAAAATAGAGAAGCGTAGTTATGAAGATGTTTCTCTCTCCATACATTATAATGACATTATTTTTTGAATTACACTTGAAGTTTACTGATAATAACCTGGATTTATATATTCTTTTTTGCATCAAATTGAAATAATGGTAAAAATACAAATATCCCATTAAATTTGACCTAAAGATGATTCAAATAATAGCACCTTTAGTCTGACCACATGGCAGAGTAATTTCTGAGGTGTGAAGTTTTATTAGAGACATTTTTTGTTTATTTGTTTTGCTTAGAAAATTGTTTTCTCTTACTTTTATGTGACTTTCAATTTATCATATGTAGCATGTTGAGAAATGTGGAAGAATAATGTGTGACATTTATCTTGCATAAAGTGATGTTGAATGAAAGGATAAATAGTTTAACCAAGCTACAATCCTCTTTGGTAAAGGTAGAGGGACATCTTAAAGAGTTACCTAAGAATACACCACATACATAGTTTGAACATAAGTAATATATGGCTTGTTCATTTGCAGATATGTTCTTCTTTTTATCTAAGATATCACAGAAAGACAAATATTGATATTGTAGAAATTATTAGAGGACCTCATTGAGTTCAATTTTTCTAATGTTCTACTTGATTGATAATTATCATGACATGAAGGCTTTAAATACGAATTAATACGTTACCAAAACAAATTATGTTCAAAGTTTATACATAAAAGATAAAAACAAATGTCAAGTCCTTTTGATTTCTACTTGAATCTGGTGTGGGCAGGTTACAAGAAATGTGATTGGAAAAGGGATGGGGAGAGAATATATAGGTCATGTCTTGGATATGATTCATTTGTTGTTAGAGATCCTTCGGGCACTTCAACCATCGACTTTGGAAATGCTTTTAGTAAGTATTCCTACGGTTTTTAATGTTGTGATTCTTTCACCGCATGGTTATTTTGGGCAAGCAAATGTTTTACGAATGCGTGGTAAGATATCGATGGACAGGTAAACAATTTTTTTATAATTGCAATGTCCATTCCATGATATCCTCTCTTTATTGTTTGATTGTATTTTGAACATTTATTTCGATTTTTATTTGTATTTTAACTATGAAAGTGAAAGTACTTGGCATTATGTCTATTTAAACAACAACCAGAGCTTGAAGATGAAATTAATATTACACGATATTGATTGAAATCCTTTTAACTATTTTGTATTGAAAGATTTTCATGATTATTAGAAAAGTTTAGTATTATGTTGTTATTCGAGAACATGTTGTTTATATACTTGACCAATTTCATGCATTAGAAAACAAATCATTGTTGCGAATAAAATGACAAGGATTGGACATCACACCTCAAATTATTTGTTTTAAAAGTTATTTACAGGTTGTTTAGCATGTAACTTAGTTGGCATGATTGTGCCTAAGCTTTCCCTGAAGGTTGAATACTAAGTTACTAAGGTGTTCTTTTTTATGATGAATTTAACTTTTTTATACAGGTCATCTGGCCACATAGTGGCCACTATCGCTCAACTGAAAAAAACTTGTTCAAGTTTCTTGCTCTTATGGGGAAGAATGGACTTAACATTGTTGATGTTGAGGTATATGTAATGTAAATCCTTTATAGTCTACTTTCATTTATATTCTATTGTTCATCGTCTTTCATGTCTTACGTTCTACATTTTAGGTTCTTTTGTTTTAAAAAAAAGAATTCAGTATTGATGGTAAGCAGCAGGATTTGAAGAAAGAGAATACTAACACTTGAGCGACAAATGCAAAATGAGAGAGAAGAGAACTATTCCGGTGGTACCCTTTAAGCTAATATCCCACATAAGATACACACATAGAGGCTGATGTTCAAATCTTCATAGTTGGTGAATTCAACTACAATGACTTGACAACACAATGATAATGTTTTATAGTGATGAAACAACATTTCATTTATAAATTGTAGTCCAAACAATGTTAAGTTGGAAACTCATATTGTAATACTCGACATTTTATATTGTATAATTTATGTGGTTGAAATTATTTATAGTTGCACTTGATATTGTTTAGTATTTTAACTAACATATGTAATTTTGAATTTTCATATTAGATGAACCAATTCACATTGTATGATGTTTTTTTAATTTAGTCGCAAAATCATACTAATTAATCTATGTTGATTAATAATGAACACATAAGATCAATCTAAAACTACTAAATTAGTAGTTTATATTGATTAATGATGAACAAAAATAAAATGAATATACAACTAAATTAGTCGTTTATAATTATTATTAATGAAAATAAATAAAATGAATATAAACTACTAAACTAGTCATTTATATAATGAATATGAAACTACCAAAAAATATAAATGACTACTGCAAATGATGAATTTTTGTTTACAAATGACAACAAAATTTTGCATATATATGACTATTAGTAGCTAATCTACAGTATCTTATAACACAACAAAAATTTAGTCATATTTATTTGGTCATTAATTGGTTTCAAACAATGACTGAAATTCGCATATATATCACTATCAGTAGCTAATTTATAGTATCTTATAACACAACCAACATTTTGGTCATATTTCCTTGGCCATTAATTGGTTTTCTCATATGATCATATAGTAATATATTTTGTTGTATATTTGGTCATTAATTGTGGAAATTAATGACTAAATCAATAACTAAATTAATGACCAAATTTATGACTAAATATACTGCTAGATGATAAAATTGAGACAATCAATTAATGAGTAAGCTAAAAACGACTAAAAGTTGGTCGCATTATAAGATTGTGTATATTAGCTACTACTGGACATCGACTGAAAAATAGTCATTTATATGCAAATTTTAGTCATTGTTTTAGTAGCTAATTATTCATTTTGTACTAGTGGATGTCATCCACCTTCTTGGGAGTTTCCCACTCCATGATAGCCCTTACCTTTTTTGGATCCACATCTATTCCCTGCTTGGATACAAAATGCCCCAAGTAGTGTACCTAAGTTTGAAAGAAAATGTGCTTGTTGAGCTTAGCATACAACTGATGCTCTCTCAACAATATGAACATTGTTGCTAAATGCTCAACATGCTCTTCTTCATTTTTAGAGTATACCAATATATCACCTATGAACACAACAACAAACTTATCCAAATATGGACGCAACACACTATTCATGAAGGACATAAAGCTAGCTTGAGAATTAGTTAAACTAAATGGAACTACAACAAACTAATAATGCCCATACTTGGTTTGGAAAGGTGTCTTGTAGATGTCTTCTTGTTTAATGCGCACCTAATGATATCTGGATCTCAGATCGACCTTTGAGAACATTTTTTCTCCCTTCAACTTATCGAACAAGTCATCAGTCCTCGGTAACAGTCACTTGTTCTTGATGGTCACTTTTTTGAACTACCTGTAGTCAATGCACAACCTGAGAGTAACATCATTCTTCTTCACGAACAATACCAGTGTGCCCCATGGTGATACACTTGCGCTAATGTACCCCTTGTCAAATGTTTCTTTCAATTGCAACTTCAACTCTTTAAACTCATTAGTGCTCATCTTATAAGGTGCCTTTTATGTTGGATATGCCCTTAGCACCAACCTAATAGAAAACTCAACCTCCTTATGAGGTGGAAACTATGAATTATCCTCAGGAAATACATCCTAGAACTGTTGTAGTATTACGTACCTGTTGAAATCATATGCATCACAACTTCCTTACCTTTGTCACTATAAATGTACAATACAAATAACACACACCCTTTCCTACGACTACGGTTCCCTTCCATAATTTTCACCATTCTAGCTGATGTTTCTTTCTTCTTATCCCACAAGGCTCTTTATTCCCCATTTTCATCCAAGCACTCAATGGATTTTTCATAAAATTCAACCTTGGTTCTATGAAGGTACAACCAATCCATGCCCAACAACATACTGTATGATTCCAACAGTAATACATTAAAATGTTTTGAGCTAGGCATACCATTCAAATCAAATGTACAAGCTCTTACCCAATGATGAACTCGCTTCTTTGTAACTATATCCAACTGCAACAACCAAGACTCTACATGCACTTCTTCATTAAAACCACACTCATCCACCAAGTCAGGATTAACATAACTATAATTAGATCCATGATCAATCAAAATAGAAACGACTTGATCACAATGCTTGCCATCCATCTCAATGATAGATGCCTAATGGTATGCCTGTTTGTTATCCAACACTGCATAGATCTTAGGAATACTCTGCCCAACATGTCACACTGCCTCTACATCCTTAACACTATAGATCTACAGTCTACGACCCTGATGTTGCGGACAAGCTCTCCTACGATGATCCTTGCCATAAGTACAACACTCTATAGGCTTCCATCCTACATCCTTATTATGCTCCTTACAGCAAAATCCTTGTCTTTTGTCAGATGCATTGAACTTCTTCAATGGCATTGCATTCTATTTATTACCTATACCCTGAGGTCTTGCTCACTTGTTTTCCCATTTTCCTTTGTTCTTATCATTCCCTTCCATTGTTTCTTAGTCTCAAATCCATGCTTCAATTGTTCATAGCAATTCTTTAGCTTTAGGATGACGTCCTCCAATGATCTAGGTTCATTGAACTCAATCGTATCTTTGAATGGAATCTATAATCCACTAATGAATCTTTAAATCCTAGCCTTCTCCTCCTTGAGGTAAGGCATATACCTCAGTAGCTCCAAGAACCTTCTAGTGTACTCCTCATTTGTCATCGATCCCATCTAAATCTCATATAATGTTTTTTCCCCATCATCAAAATTTCTCTCCGATAGGTACTTCTCCTTAAATAGTTTCTCCAACTCTTCCAAAGTCAAATACTCCTCATGAATAACTCTAAAATTATTCACATATTCCCACCAAATATTTGCTTTATCTTTGAGTCTCAATGTTTCTATTCTAGCTTTCATGTTCTCTGAGTAGTCATTCAACCTAGAGAACTTCCTCATACAAATAAATCATGCCTCTACATCTCATGGTTTCTTTATCTCTCCATCAAATGTAGGTGGCTTTTCTTTTTTAAACTCATCCAATAACTATCCCTTGTCACTGCTCTTGGAAAGTTTCTAACGATCATGATTGTAGTGCTTATCTGAACCAAAACTAGAATAGTACATATGTCCATCGCCTCTCCTATCTGGAGTATTCAACAACTTCCCATATCTCACTGTGTCATCTCTATCCAACCTATGACCACCATGAGACCTACTAACATATGACCCATTATATTTTTCATGCTCATGGCTGATCCACAGTGGTCCCTATCATTGCAATTCTGACAAACTCCAAAGTATCACTATATTTTCCTCTACTTGTTTCTCTCATGCCTATATGATTCCATCATTGTCTTCATTACAACTCCTTATTTTTTTTCCTTTAAGCTTCTCAACGTGTCTACGAAATTAGAAGAGTGCCCAACACCAAGCTACTCATCCAATCCATAAGGAGAGTCTTCAAAATTGTAGTCTACTATCTTGCTAGTCATCTTTGATATTCTTCCTACAAGATATATTGTGTCAACTAAACCAAGTCACAATAAACCAACATAGCTTAGCATAATTTGGGGAGGATACCTAGTCCACAAGATCAACAAATAAGAGTAATACATGTATAACATAACTATGACAGCGTATAGAAATATAACACATAAGCATATAAGCATATAGCCATCATTCTAGCTAGAGTCCCGTCATTAATTCATGACCATATCAACTACATATCCTATGACCTCATGCATGACAACAACCACTACATCATTGTACACTTGACCACATGTGAATAGTAATGTGCATAAACAATGCATAATCTACCATATGCTCATGACAACACACTCCACAACAAAACCATCAACTTCCCATGGAAAGCTCACTACAACCATGATCAATACCATACCAATTCAACAACCACATGGTGTTACAACACAAGAAACACATATGGAATTGACATGAATGCATGAAAAACACACAACCCATCTAGTTTGAGGGGTGAACCATGCTTTGATACTACTATGTAACAACCTCCTCCCACATCTGCCCAAGTAACAGGCCAACCGGGGTAAACATGTGACAAGAAGTTACTATGATATGATTTGACCTCCTAAGTCACCTTAAGGAGGTGGAATCAACAGAAACACACCATACAACCTTCCACATTAGCAGTAAGACTCCTAGGAACCATCCCAACATCTTAGGTAACCAGCTCCTTTATCCCTTGGAATGGTCATGCATTTGTCCAGGAGGCCTTGGATGCTCCAAGAGTATGGTATGCCTGTGTCCAAGGACTTTTCTGCCTAGTGTTGTGCCTACGTCCCTAGGATTTGAGCCACTTTTTCAGGCCCAGACCCTACGTCACTACCCATAACTCAATGACACCTTCTGAACATAAATATAAAAATAGAGTAATGATACAAATGCAAGTATTTGAACAAGGCATTGAATGGACCGCTACTATCCATGATAGGCATTTCGTCAAACATATCAAAAATATGAAATCTACAGGTTCAAACAACAAATATAACCATAGGGGTCTCGTACTCATCTGATAACTGCTAAGAAGCATTGATGCCTAAATACATTAGCTGTAGTTCCATCCATTAGGCCACATATACATTGTTCATTCTTTTACAAGTAAAAACATAATCACATCCATACATAACTAATTTCATAATACATGTTCATAACCAACATAATAACAATATATATACAAAGGAAGAAACAACCATATAATCCACATATAAACCAATATAATACTCATGAAATAACAAGGAAAAATAACCTCATATTAATGATGCAAAGGACAAACATTTGTGGGACTTCAACAAACCACCCGACCATAGACATAATTGATCCAAATCTCTCTTCATTGAGTCACTCCCATGCCATATTCCAAGCATGAATGTGGTATCCCATAAAACACGTCATTCAAAAACATTTAGGGCTTCTAGAGGCCAAACCACCTCAACCCATCAAATAATGTTCCCACCTCACGATCAGACATCACAAAACGACCATAAGATTGGTCTCTACCCAAGCCTTGCAAGGCTCCAGAGCATTTGTTCCAACCAAGGATTCTAGGACTAGTAACTCAACCCATAGTTATCATTGGGCTTCCAGAGTGTTTGCTAAACCAGGGCTTCCAAAACTAGTAACTCAACCCACCAAGGGATTCCATAGCGTTTGTCCAACCACAGATTCAAGGACTAGTAACTCAACCCAAGCTATTACAGAGCTTCCAAAGCATTTATCCAACCACGGCTTCATGGAACTAGAAACTCAACCCAAGTTAAGGAAAAATGAGAACCAGCCAAGAAAAAAAAAAACAAATGAACCCACAACACAATGGCTATCTAGGAAATGGAAAGGCTAGGAAAATCCACTATCAATGCAAGAAATCCTCCATGCCAGCAATAGATCAGGACCAATAAACAACATGCATATGCCATATGTGCCAAAAGTAGTGAGGAAAGCATACATGTAACTTGGTACCTACAATAAAAACCTGTTGTAGTTGTTGATCATGATGTCCTCTTGCACTTTCCTACTCTTCCTTTTGTTTCTTGCTCCAAAACTTCAAGTATGCCAAACTCCTTCAAGAGTGCTCCAAGAAATTATCTAAGTGTCCAAAAGTACGAGAGGCAAAGAAAATAGAGAGATCTGAAAACTGAACAAACAAAAGTCCATGAACTGATCCTGATAAGCCTTTTTATTAATGAGGCCTCTATTTTCTTCATTTTCCATTAATTTCTATTATCTTCCTCCTCAAATGTGACCTGTGACCTTTCACCATCCTTTTCTCCTAATTTCCATTAGTTTCATAAATAAATGTGCCAAAATGTCTTTTTTCTTTTCCAAAGCCTTTACCATTTCCTTTGTCAGTCTCCTTAGCCATTAATTAATCACCAATGATCCCCATCACTATGATTTTCCCAACATTCAGCTTGGAATAAGTGTCTGATGAACTATGGTTATTATTTTTCCTTTACTAAATTTTATTACATGAAATTTTCACGAGGGTTGTTACACAAGGGATGAATTGAATCATTTTGATGATAATAGATAACATTTTTTTTTCTCAAGATAATTATGATGGAATGATCCTGATAAAAAATTACCGTTGTCTACAAAACCCACAAATTAGCCTAGAAAATAATGGCAATTCTAGAAGGATAATGACAAAATCTGGGAGAAGATTTTTATAATCTAGGTTAATACTATCAAACATTGGGATTTTGTGTGCCCCAAGGGTTCTTGATGGTGTTGAATCAATTTCCATAATAAAAAAAAGGTTAAAGAACTCAAATATTTTTTATTTTTTAATTTTCTTTTTACCATAGTCTGGCAAGAAAACATTTGTCTGACTAAATTTGTGATGTTGGTAGACAACACCTAACATATTCTAGATTTGACATTAAGCTACATTTAATTTCTCTGTAAATAGTGTACAAAGGCATGAGTTGGTTTGACAAGTTGTACATGTGAATATACAGTATGCTTGTGTTTTCTTGGGATGTTTACTATGTGTAATGATTACAGTATGTGTTTACAATCAATCGCCAGAAATAATACATTGTACGAAACAAAATTCTCATTCCAAACACTGGACTCATGACTGGTCTGTACAAGAAGAACATGAAGAACAAGGTAGAAAATGGGCAAGGCACAAACTTCAAAATTGGTAACAAATTGATGTTAAATCTTGTTTTCTAGGTCTTCTTCCTCCTTTGGATAATATTCATCATCATGGGTGTGAGTGTCCAGCAGGTCATCAATGGGCATACTATTGTTTTTGTTTCATGTAGTTGTAGCCAACCTTATCCAACGATATCTTTAATAATTTAAATGTTCTTCTTAGCCACAGTTTGTATCATATAGGGAGATTTATTTCTGTCAAATGAACCATTTTAGATGTCCATGAATGTGTTTCATATTTATGATTACATTCTTAATCTTATATTCTAAACTACCTTTTTCTTAGTTTATGTTGTTGTTTGTTTGTTTTAATATAATGAGGTGAGTAGAGTATTTGTTCATGATTTTATTAGAAATTTGCTTTTTTTTTTGGATATCACTTTATCATTCTTGTATTTTATTGTCATGGTGGTAATTTTTCCATATATCAAGGTTTAATACAAAATTTCAAAACTTCTATATTGTGACAATGTTTAATTATAATGTGTATTTTACACTTTCTACAGTTATTGTAACCACTCTACTAGTTCATTTAAACATATTTATATAGATTATAAAATATAATTGCTACCGTAATATTCATTATCAATGGATAATGCATGACATTTGGCTTGCAATGTAGTTGGAATCACAAACCTAAATAGATATTACAAATTCCTAGATCTACTTAACCATCATCAATTGAGGCTTAGAGTTGATGTATTCCTTATTAGTATGGTTGAGCTATTGTTGAACTCCATTTGGTTGTGTTTCTTTGCTTCAAAATATATTTTATTATTTAACCTTGTCTATGATCCTTAATTTTTTGAAATTATACTTATTGTGTTACGGTGAAAATGTATAGGTACAAAGTTTAGGTGGTGCCTCTATTTGTGTATAGTCAATTATCCAATTATGTTATAGTGTATGCAATAGAGAGAATATTCCTATCATATTTAAGAAATATAAAAGTTTAACTAGAGGTACAAAAATTATGGATCATCTTTATATTAGTGTAGTGAACACTACAAAGAAGAATATTCCTAATATAATTAACCAATGAAAAAGCTTAACTATAGATAAAAAAATAAGAAGGCATATCTATCTTAATATAATCAACACTAAAATGATGCAAAGTGTATGTCATGGGAGCAATATTCTTAGCATCACTAAGAAACAATATTTTTATAGCTTTATCTTAGAGAGATACATTATTAAATGATTAATTTTATCATTGATTCCAAAGAATATAATGAAATACATTGTAGGTTCATTTCCCATGTCTTTTTCCTAACTTGCTTAAAATGCATGTAAAGCTCTTTTCAATTCCTTGTTATTTCAATGTTATGATTTTAGGATTTCATTCAATATTATCCCTTTTATGCATTTTCTTTAATATTACCATTTTATTATACAAATATAATACATTGTTTCCAATACTAATACAACAAAAATAACTATAAAATGAGTTCTTTCCAAACTTGTTTCTAACACATAAATTCATCAATAAATATGGACAAAGCTACGTAACATGGTTGGAAAAGCTAGACAAATCACTTTCCTCAAATATCATGCCGTCAATGGATGAAAAAAAATCCCTCCACTTACATATTTTGATGTTTCAATATAAAGAAGGACAAAATATCAAGATGAGTTATTATAATATACTTATAAAATCTAATGTACATGTGAATATGTGCGCATTGCTTAGAATTTAACTATAATATGTGGGGATCACTTAGGATTTAAGTATATGGAAGGATATTTCTTAAACAAAATGTTGTTTATTTTATTAAAAAATATATTATTATTAAAGAGTATGATTATAAAAAACACAAAATCTACTCTGGTATACAATTGGTTATTAATTTGATTTTATATTTATTAAAATATTTTGTCATTTAAAATAAATATTCTCAAAAAAAATAAAAAAATCACTTGATATCATGATTATTTTACTTCAACACAACATATTGTACATCTATATCAAAATTATTTTTAGCAAATTTTTCTAAATTAAAATTATCTAAAAAGATATTAAATTTATTTAGAAAATACGAAAGGACATTGCATATTAAAAATTTGTTATAATATAATGATTTACAGTAATTTTTAAATACTTTTTTAATTCCATATGGTGTTTCAATTTTAAGGATCATCTTATCAATAAACCATTACCATTTTTACTATCGAATTCACCATTCATCTAACATATAGTTTTAACATATAGTTTGAGTGGGCTTAATAGTTAAGAGCATATACTTCTTCTTAATAAGTCACAAGTTCAAAACTATAGGGGAATAGAATATGTATGCCTTCTTAAATTTAAAAAGTGCTATTTGTATGAAATGGGTTGTTTGCGGTGGTATGGTATTCAAATCGTTGCCAATACGCATAAGAGAAAATGACATCGGTATATTTGCAAATTTTTCGATGCATAATATAGTTTTGAGAGTAAAAATATTGGGTACATTTCAATTTCAAGATAGCAATCTAAATTTGAATGATACCAATTTATTTTTATCACTAAGGAGATTTAAAGTGATGTATCAATATTTTGTATTTTTTTGGAATCACGATGGATCTGCGCTGAAAACTACACGTGCACCAATCAGAGTAGTGTTTATGCACGCTGTCCGCTCCTGGTCTCAAAAATTAGAACCTTTTTTTAGACATTTGGAATCACCATAGGTTTGCGCTAAAAAATGAAAGTGCGCCAACCAGAGGAGTGTTGATGTAAGTTGTAGGTTCTGAGTCTTCAAAATATGCTCGAACATTTGGAAACTGGTCCTATTCATTTGGTCCTCCAACGACTACTCCCATCAGAAGATTAGGATTGGAATCATTGTTGTAGAAATAAGAATACACATTTTTGCAGGAAATGAATTCTGGATGATCATCAAAAAACGAAGATAGGAGGCTTTATGATGAATGCGTTGAAGGAAGCAGTGGCCATACCCCACCACGTAGGACATATTTAAGGGGTCCTCTCTTCATATGTAATAAATCGGTAGCCATACCCCATCATGTAGGACATATTTAAGGGGTTCTCTTCTAATATGTAATGAATCTACATCCCATATACCATTACATGTACCCATGTCATATAGATTAGTTAGATCCTCCTCATAGAGGCTCGTCTATAGATAAAATTGCAGTCACTCAAAATATATTCTATTAATTGTTGAATGAGGAAATTACACACATATTTATACAATCAATAGTCTCAAGATAGAAATGCTATCTTAGACGTACAGTAGTGTGGTTGAGAGATTCTCTCAACCACACACTAAACTAGGAGAAACTATATTCTAGCTTATTCCTATTATGTAGGAACAAACTCCTCAATTAGAAAATTACAACCATAGACAAGTAGGAATTAATTATTTCCAACTCCCCCCCTTAATGACTACTTGTCATGATAGTCAAATCTACCACCATCAGGCGAATTGCATGTACAAAACCTCCAAAAGCACAATCTGCCGCCCTCGGACAGATCCACAACTTCCGATCCCACGGATCCCCTTGAAGGTGAATTGGCGCGATCCCGAACGAAAAACCTGCACCCATTGGCGTGATTAATGGCCTAACAGACGCGCCAGTTGGCCTTCCTGGCATTGTTGTTAGCGCGAAAAACGCCAATCCCCTTCTACTCAGAGAAAATCATCTGAGTTTGAGCCAGGTGTTCTGCAGTCCACCTGCTCCTACGAGCACAAAGCTCTCGTGTACACACAGCCACAAAGGCACTTTAAGCCACACACGCAATTCTGCCACACAGGAAAGCTAGCTTCAAAAGGCACTTCAGCCTCAAAGACCATATAGATGGTTTCTGGCTCACCACCAACCATTCAGCCACAAAGGCAAGCTGGCCACAAAGGCACTTCAGTCACAAAGACTATATAGATGGTTTCTGGCTCACCACCAACCCTCACATTCAGTGACAAAAGATGGTTTCAGGCTGACCATAAGCCATTACAAATTGGTTTTAAGATCACCACGAACTTTCAGATGCCTTAAAAAACTTACATCTGATTCCACATTTTGGAGTTTCTCGGTACATAAAATGACTATAATAACACGCCGGGGAGTCTATTCCACAAGCCAAACTAACTCAAACAAAAAATCTACTTTGTTGTCCACCATAAACGTTGTTGCTGCTCCTTTACCTCATCTGTGAGGGGTCCACTGATAAAGAAACTAGAACATAGGCGCTCACAGCGACACGAAGAGAACACAATTTTCCCTTCAAGAACAGTAATCCAGGACTCCACGGTCCAATCCTCCATCGGATTTCAGTATCCAATACTCCTGGAATCGCAACATAATGCCACTTCCCCTACTCACAGTATCAAGGCTAGTCATTGTTTTCAATCATACTGCCTCATGCTCGCTAACAATCTGCAACACCATCTCGATCATCCTTCAATCTCTGATGTAGCTCCTCTAATGTCATCTTCACTATCATGTCTTCATTATATCTAGTTGCTAAGCATTCCTGCAAACAAATTTGTCTATTGTTGGAATGGCCAATTCCAACACAGAAACAAATGTGTGACAATAGTTGGCCAAACTAAATGCCACTCTATTCTTTTAACCAGATATACATTACGGACATAATAATTTCTCAAGAATGGCATTATCCAAGTGACAAATCGGCTCATCAAACTTGGTTCTAATGATCTTATGATAGATCTGCAAGTGGGTTCTCCAAACAACGCCAACATATCTCAGTTGGTATCGCCAACAACTCGGGTCCTCCAAATGTTGGAAGATCGGTCCACAAAGTAGGACCGTTGGCACACCACCGCGCTTCTACTATGCTCGGTCTCTCCACGCTGAATTTTCAAATCAAATTCATTTCAGCCTCACATCCACATAGATCATTACCAGTCCACATAGATCATTACCATCACTGAACCCCACGCAAGTCTGAAAACTGCTCTTGCAGCAGGTGACTCTTTCCCCCATCGGTAGAATGATAGACACCAGCAGCAATGCAAAGATCAATGCCCTCACCGACATGCTGACCGTCCACTTCGTCATCAGCTCCACAATTGCTGTAGTGATGGTATCAACCTTCAACATTCCCCCAAATATCCAAACGCCCACCGTGACCGGCAGCGCAGCGCTTATGATGGTCTCGTTCTATGAAATGCCAGATTTGATGCTCCCAACCTTCGATTTGATCATGAAGCCATTTTAGCGAGTCAATTTCATACATAGCAATCTTCTCATCATGATGGCACTTTTAACAAGTACTTTGACCCCTTTGGCAAACAGTAGCCCAAATTACCCAAAAGACCAGAACAACAGCGTGTACTATTTATGAACGTGTCACCACCACTGATGCACAAGGACACCATTCTTCCTTAGGGAATTAAACAAATCTAGACAGTCTCCATAAGTCTTCTGATATTTGGGGGTCCTCTCTGGGCAGCATCTCTGCCATCGGTTGTAATGGCATTCAAGGAACATCTCGTCAATTAAGCAAATAGCGCCTGTCTCAAACATCCTCGGCAACAAATCGAACTCTGCACCCTCCACGTCCATCTTCATCACGACAAAGTCCTGTCTAGTGACAGTGTTCTTCAACCATTCTGCAAAATCGAAGCCTTGCACTGTGACAACACTGGCACTCTTCTCTGAACCATTAATAATGGCGGCAGGGATTTTGAGCTATGCCTTCCCTGTTCTCAAGGTCATCTGAAGCAGTGGTAAATTACTAGTCGGCTCGCCTCGACCCAAATCCAAGAAATTAGCCCAGGTCGAGACTGAGCCCAAAGGGGATCCATTCATGGTGGCTCTATTAGAATGCAAAAAATAGAAAACCGTCGCAAAACCTATGACATCGATCAGACTGGATAACATGCTATTAGATTTTAGCAGTCGGGCGAAGGGAAGAATGTTTGCCGATCAGGTCTGTGACGTCCCTCTTCTCACACATCTGGGATGAGCACCACTGGCCGCAACCTCTTCTCATCACCAACCAGGACGCTACGATCATGGGTGCGCTTATCCACGCAGCGCACAAACTTGAGTCACATTGCAGCTCCTATCTGCACACACGTTCTGCTCATCTAATGCTTCAAACAAGGGCTTCACAAAAATAGAAACCAGAGATCCACTCTAATCCTGCAGATCTCAAGATCTCATCCACCTACCAACAATTTAATCAACGGTCCTCTTCGACCCTGCAGATCTCACCACTGACTGCTCGACATACACAACCAGCTCCATGCAGGCAGTTCTCCAGCGCATAAACAATACTTAGCGTGCCAGAATTGGCTCTCCACCGCCGACTAAAAGAATCGCAGATAAAATTGCCGAATACGAAGTCGACATCCAAAGCCATTATGCTTACTTATCCAACTTACAATAAAAACAGCATACCAAACAGTGAGCTTTTAAATGAAACACCAAAAGTTGCATAAAACGAACTCTAAAACCCATCTCCATCACCATCTCCATTTGATAATCTCCTGCATCTTCTGAAAAATAACTAGACGACCCCCTTCTGATGATGATGATATGCAACAGAATATAGACTAGAGGAATAAAACTTTAAAGAATATATATCTGCTGTTACTATCCCACAGCACTAGGACTCAGACAACATAGCCATTTTCTCTGCTTATGTTGAAATTCCCCTTTTCCATGCTCCTCTTTCGCTGCCTGAATTTCGGGGTTAGCGCCTGATTCTGCACCGGTCTTCTTTTCGTCTCTTGCTTTGTTAAATATTACGGTGAACCCTTCTCCGGTCGCTGGGTCGTTGACATCCCAGTCACCAAACTTGGGTAGTGATCGGCCCGACATCTATAACGCCTGCCTGATCGCCTAGCCAAATCAAATTCGAACAAATCACCTGCGATCTGCTACAATTTTGCGTCTTCGCCTCCTCTAATGACTTCTGCTCAAGCTGCAACCGATAGGAAGGAAACAAATGCCATAGTTTAATAATTCAATGAGGATGAATGCAGCGCGATCGATGAAGCAGACAGATTCACCACACCGCACCGCCACTGTGCTTTCCAGGGAACTGGTTACCAATGCAACCTCCACGTTGTATAATTGATGATGGACAAACTAAAAACAAATACTTCTCACTTATTTCCCTCAGCCCAGGAAGGGCCAAGCCTAGGAGGGGCCAGGCCCTCACGGGCTCCAATACCAAGATAAAATTGCAGTCACTCAAAATATATTCTATTAATTGTTGAATGAGGAAATTACACACATATTTATACAATCAATAGTCTCAAGATAGGAATGCTATCTTAGACGTACAGTAGTGTGGTTGAGAGATTCTCTCAACCACACACTAAACTAGGAGAAACTATTTTCTAGCTTATTCCTATTATGTAGGAACAAACTCCTTAATTAGAAAATTACAACCATAGACAAGTAGGAATTAATTATTTCCAACTTCTATATCTGCAACTTGACTATCATTTCCTGATTTTTCTGTCATTTCTGAGCAAAACCCATTCTATTTGAACCAAATGTTGCACGTACCTGTCGTTTTACAAAGGCCCAAAGTTTTATCAGAGCTTCCTCAATGCTTCCACACCACAACACTTACCACAACACTTTAGAGCCATCACTCAGCTACTTGGAATACAATAATGACAAAACCGATATTGACGTCACTCACTACATATTACTTGCATTAATTTTGAATATGATCCCACCTGTAAGACAACATCTCTCCAATTAGCTCTTTCACGTTCAATGAGTACCAAAATGTACAACCAACAAATAAAAACCCAAAAGAAAAAAATCCAGATTCTATGCAGGGAACCTGGTATGTATTGTGCAAGTGGTGGATCAGGTTATTTAGAAAGAGGGAGAAAATGAAATTGCCAACATGCCCCTTGTATGATTCTAATAGTACGTTCCCAATCAAATAGGCTTGAAGAAGAAAGTATATGTGTGAGAATAGTTAGCTTTGAAATTCAATTATAGTTAATATATTAACTTTTGTTACATGAGAATCACTATCTAAAGGTGGGAAACCCATTCTAATGGTTCTGGCACTCGCGGAAGCTTTGGAACTATATGGGAATGTTCCCTTTTTAGTGGGAGTTACAATGGGAGCTTGGGAAAGTTTCAGGAGTTTTGAAATCTGTTTTTTTTTGGAGTTCCAACCTTCCTTGGGGTTAGGAAATACAAAGCCTGTACAAAAATATGTTGAGCTAATGACAAAACATGAGACTTTGTTGAAACCTTCGCAGGAAGAAAGGCCAAAGACATCTTTAACATGATATCCTTAATTTTGAAACTAGAGCAATCTCTTGATGAGTTAAGGAAGCGTGTGGCACCTCAATGTAAGGGTGATATCGGGGATGTCATGTTGATGAGTCATGCAGATGAGTATTTATTTTTTTGTTTATGTATATATATCACACTATTGTGTGCATGTTGTGTGTGGAAGTGAATGCTTAACCATTAGAGTTGCTTTACTTATTTTTTTGTTTATGTATATATATCACACTATTGTGTGCATGTTGTGTGTGGAAGTGAATACTTAACCATTAGAGTTGCTTTACTTTTTCTTTTAAGAATAACTAGAGAAACATAGGTAAAATTGTTCCGTTGTATTTTTAAGGCAGAATGTTTCAAAAACTGGTCATGTGTCATAATGAAATTAACATTTTAATATTTTATATATATAAAAGTGAGAGAATTAGGGACAGAGACACCCAAAAATATATTTATATATAAGAGAGATTATATATTTAAATTGATTTTAATATTTGAATATTTTGATTTAATATTAATTTTGATTATTATATAAATTATATAATTAGAAATATATTTTTAACTTTTTTATTATAGAATATTACCGCTCTGGATTAACCATTTCTTGTAAATTTTACGGAAACCTCTAACCATTCTCTACAACCGTACCCAAGTTCCCAACTTTCGCACATTTGAAAATTCATGCAACTTAGATATTAACCCATTATGCGGTGAATACCATGGATAAGAGTACATTAATGCTGACATGCTTATTGTCCCATCTAAGTTCATTCATTGATTTCATCATCATCTGCGAGTGTTTTTCCATCGCCTTGAATGATAGGAATAAATGGTCCATTCATTGTGTAGCCATGCAGCAGGCCATACCAATTAATCCTCATATCCCCATTATAAACTGAACATTTAGCTTTCGTTTTTTTATGGAACTTTTCTTGGTGGGAAATAAATACAAATAGAAAATTTTCTTGGTATCCATCAAAGTCGCAGTAAAATGGTTAAACTCCTGACATGAGACTGTCACTATATGTTTTGTGCTATCTGTCTACAAAGTCAAATAGCTATTGAGGAAAAACATATAAACGGAGGCGACAGTTTGAACCACTCCACCATGAACTTTGTGTCACATCTGGCAGCAGAAGGTTGCATCTGAAGTCGCTAAGGAGCAGGATTTAGGATGGCTGTGCTAATGAAATTGTTCACCCATGCTGGTCACCGTAGTTGCAGATCTTATCGCTATTTCCATTACTAAGGCGGGTAAACAGAAGCTAGTTCTTGGGCGTTTTCCTGAACCAAGAATCGGCGACCACCTGTGACGTTCTTGCAAATGTTGTATCTATGCTGCAATCAATTGTCGAACTCTTGCAGGGCATCGACATGGCCAAGAAAGGTCGACCGAACTAATGCAGTCCAATTTTAAAATTACGATACTCTTCCTTGCCTTCCTTAGGTCGTTTACAGATTTTTTTTTTCTAATTTTTTCGGAGGTATCAATCTTGCGGTTCACAATAATTCTATCAATGACTATAACTCACAACTAGACACAGTGGCATGGAGGGGAGTTTTTCTCAGAAAAATCCTCCTGAGGCATAATTATAATAAATATTATTTTATACCAATTATAAATTTAATCATTTTAGAAATTTCATTATTTAAAAAAATCGTAAAGTTATTAATTAAGTTTATTATAAAAGTCATTCTACTCTAATTTATAATTTGAATCATTTACAATATAAAAATAATTCAGCTATCAAAATAACATTATAAACAACCTAATTTATAAATTTGAAAATTTGCCATATAAAAATAAATTAGTTATCAGAATGAGATTATAAACAATATTAGGTAGAACCAAAAAATATTTTCTCAACGACTTCATTATCAACCATCACCATATACACTAATATGCACCTACTATGTGACACATTTCTTGATTTAAAAACTACCTTCGACATCGAGTTTTGTTCATTTTTAAACTATATATTTTTGAATAACTTTTTCATATAAATATTTAGTTTGTACCTTCCCATCCATCTGACCTACAAATTTTCGCATGCCTGGTTTCAATCATTTTCTTTTTACTTGTTCAAACTCGTCATCAAAACCTCATACTGACAATTTACTATGGAGTAGACATTATCAAGTTATTGTTGAGACATAAAAATACCCTAGCCTTAGCCTTTCGTTAATGAAAGATAAACGGGACAATGAAAATGAAGAAATTAATTAATTAATGGAATTCCCATCTCTAGTAACCTTACGATTTCATCGGTAAGGAATTAAAAAATCACTTTTAACCAAGAATTAAGAAACTGCATATAACATGTTAAAAAATAAAAGTAGTGTTTGATATACATACCGACCTTCAACATCACTAATTCTAAATATATAACTGTAGTGATTCATTTTGAATTGAATATTATCTATATAGTGATTCATTTCGAAATGAATATTATTTATATATATGTTCAAAACATTAGTACTTATATGGGACGAATGAAAGAGAATAAATATGGATGACTAATTTATATATTATTCTTGCTAAATTTCGTAATGTTTTTTATAGTTTTATATCTACTTCACATTCTAAAAGAGAAGAAATTACTAGTTAAGGATCTATTAAGAAAGCCTCATCCTATAAAACATTTTACGATTCTTTGATTAGAAAGCAAGGTATTGTCTTTGATATTAGTGTGATTAACACTATAGCTAAATCTAACTGAGCTTTTGTCGTTTAAAAAAGGACTTAGCAAAAAATGTAAAGAAGAAAATTCCTTGGAATAACAAATAAAATAATGGTCTCGAAACCCCTCTTTGACTCTTAACTCTAATGGTTATAAAAAAAAAAAATTCAAACGGAATGAAAGGTTGACAGTTACAGTAATTTATGTGTGTGATATGGCCCTGTAAAGTCTAAATGTTTCAATAAGTTTAAATCCTTAAATGTTGTGATGAAGAAGCATAATATTAGTAAACATCATTGTTTTATCTCTTCTTCTCACAAGCATGCATTTTCTATGTCTATATTTTTCTTCCAATGAAATATCTCTTTGTTATTCAAATGGGGGCGCTATTGACTTTGGGGCTTATTATCACATGGCTATCAACAAAACCATACTTTTTACTATTAGTGATTGTGGCACGTACAATTATTCATTTCTCAAAATAGATCTCCGAGTGTTGTAAATCTAGAAATAATATAGTTAAATGATGGCCATTTTGATGATATATCGTGTGTTCCAAATATTTTGTGGAACCTTATATCAATATATAAAGTCTCTCTTCCAAGCAATGGAAAAGTTATAGAATTTTCACCCTAACCAGTTGTAATGAAGGATCTGAAAGATATTAAGCATGTCAGAGTTATTGGAATTGCTGACATTATTATTAGGTCATATATACTTGACGGACTTGGGACATTTTTTTAGTGGTATTTATTACTCATAGTGATTGCATGAAAAAGTTATGAAATGAATAATTTAATCTTCTAACATATTGCTTACTACAAAATATTGTGGGCTCCCTTCCTCTCATTTATTGTCATGATGGAGTTTATTATGATCTTGTTCTCCACAAAAATCATCAAGATAACATTGAGTACATCTTGGCATGATTTTTGTCCCTTTTAAATTGTCATAATGATTTTAATTGTGTACTTCCTTTTACCTATTTACTTAAGTTTAGGTGCTTATTAAATTTCATTAACAAATTATTTAGACACAACTATAATTTTTTCTTAGGATTTAAGAGTGGTGTTTTTTACAAGTGTTTGGTACACAAAGAAGTTGTAAAAAATGAAATATAAACATAATCATTAGATGTTAACAACAAATAATAGTGTAAAGTATGTTAACAAAAAATTAAAAATTAAACATTAAATAAAAAATTAAGATGTAAAATGTCACCTCATATAAGTATGTTAACAAAAATAAATAAAAATTAAACATTAAATAGGAAATTAAGATGTAAAATGTCACCTCATATATGCCACAACAAAATAATGTTGCTAAAAAAAATTTGATGGATGGAATTTTTAATTATATGTTACAATATGAGTGTTCAAAACATCATTTTTTTGGGAATGAATCTATTATTTCAATCATATAGTAAATTACATTGCCATAATGATATATTGACGTAGCCCAGCCACATTGGCCCACAACTCCACATGTCCTCGGCTTTACAATAGTTGCCGGACTTTACAACGTGTTAGATTTTTCCGGCGGTCGCATGCAAAGGTGGTCAGTGAACGTCGGGTTGGCAACTGTGAGCAATTAATGCTGCATTCAATTCTTACCTACACACCTCGGGCCTGGTTCCTCCATTGGTTCTTTGGCCAAAACACTTTGGCCATTCGAGATTGTTCTGTTCGCCTGTGAAGTTGCTGCGAGAGTTTGTTGTGTGGTTTTTGCTCTGGCGAGTATGGAAATCCCTGGTTCTTCTCCGGGTATGACTGTGGGTGAGTACCGGTCTCCCAATCCTGGTTATGAGTTTGTCAGTGGTTTTCTCCAGTGGCTCGAAACCGTTTTGGTTCTGGTGGTGTGCTCGCTTGGCTCCTTTTCACACGGTAAGATTTCTTAGTCTCATTCTGTTGTTTTGCTCTAGTCTGGTTGTAGAACCTGGTGTCTCGTCCATTAACTGCTCCTTGCTATTGTTCTATTGCCTCTGCTTTCGTATGGTCGCCTCTGCTACTATTATTGGTATCTCTGGTCACTGTTCTGTGTGCAAAATGGTTTAACTTCCGTCGTCCTTGGATTCAGGCAACAAATTAGTAGGTTCTCATGGCTCTGAAATAGGTATTGACTCCTTCCCTGATTCAATTCGGCCTTCTCATGGTATTGATGCTAACCAAAAACGCTCCTTCTGTCTCAGCTTTGTCGATTCGGTCACGGCTTGCTCAGGTAATATATGAAACCCTCCTACTTTGGTGGTTGCTCTGGCTTCAGTTTGTTGCTGTGTAACTGTATTAATGGTGCTCTGTTGTGTGTATAGGTCAATGGCTCGACCTGGGTATGCGGGTTCCTCTGGGAGTCGGTCTTCCAATGGTAGCGAACCTCTGCTGGTAGGCTCTGGCACTTCAATCTGTCAATGCACTGTTAGATCTTTGGGTTTTCTGTAGATTTTGTTTTTCCATCTTTGCTTGTCGTATATAGTCGTTGTCCCTTGCGGAGATGAGGCTTCGGCCTGGTTGTAATTTCCTGTTCTGGTTAGTCATTCATTTGATTGATTATTTGGGTTTCTGTTCCCAAACCCTAGGCCAGGGTTTGTCCACTCTGGATGTGGCACTTGTTTTTGTTTATCAGTGAATGTAATGTATCTATGTATCGGTCAATAGCAATGAGAACATGGTTTTGTGATATCTGTTTGATTTATAAAAATTATGAGGACTCGTTCGAAATTACCTTAACTGTGGTTTGCTTCTCCGGCACTCTGTTGCCAGTTATGTTTGCTCTCGGTCCTTTTGCTGTAACTCCCTATTCAGACTGTGCTTCAACTCATTGGTCCTTCACTCTGTGGCTGTACATTTAAATGAGTTTGTTGTAGTTTGTTTATTCGACGAGAACACAAAAACAATACGACCTTACTGTGGTCTTTCACTATTTTTCAACACTGTTCATTACAATTCAATAAATAAAAAGAAAATATAATATTACAGTAGATAGGCAATGAATACAGATGGACAGTTTTTGGAAATAAGATCTGTCTCTGTTTCTTTATTTCTCTGTTATGAAATTGCAGAACCTTTCTCTTGTCTTACATTGCTGCTTTTATACCTTTTGGTTACAGTTAATTTGAAACTGCAATTGTTTGTCAGTTGAATAGAAACAATTGGTTGGGTAACTATAGTTTCGGTTGTCATTACAAGATCTACTTTTAGATAATTTTGTCTTTTCCTTCCTAAATTAACAAATCAATTCCTAAATTGATGTTTATTATTGTTGAACCACAAAAACCCTAACCGACATTTAACTTTGACATTTTTAACTTTGACCTCATAACAACTAAGAGTAAAATAAACTAAAATCCTATCTCATGACCTCATAAACTAATTAAAAAAAAAAACAATCCAGATACTCAACAACCTTCCAACCTGGCAGAGACTTCACCCAGTCATGGTGAGCTAGATGCTCCTGCATCAAGCTCCCGGGGCAAAAAGAAATCATGGCTCCGGTCCATGAGCTTCTCGACTGAAGTACCTATCTATTCAATTTTCCTGGCATCAAGCCACGAGCTGTCCTCAATAGGATGGTTCTTCCACTTGAATAGGTATTATACATACTCCTTCCATCGAGTTCATTTAACCACCTGAGTGTCGAGAATGCTTTCGATCTCGGGAGGTTGAATGTAAGGCATCTGTCTCTTCCAAGCTTCTCCTTTCTCCTGGGTACTCTGTGTAGGTCGCGTGGTTCCATCTTCCTCCTTTTCCTCTGGGTCAGCCGTGTAAGGGAACATGTCTGCTACGTTAAAGATAGGTGAAATGCCTATTCCGGGTGGCAACTGGATCTCGTAGGCATTCGCTGAAAACTTCCGAAGGACTTTGCAAGGCCCTATCTTTTTATACTTCAATTTATTGTACGTACCTTTAGGGAAGCATTCTTTGCATAAATGCATGAGGACTTCATCCCCCACATCAAACTGTACTTCCCTTCTCTTCAAATCTGCTTGTTGTTTGTACTTTAAGTTGTTGTCCTGTAATTTAATTTTCACCTGTTCATGCAAATCTCTCATCGCGTTAGCGAAATCTTCTCCATCTATGCTATGCCTTTCCTGTAGTCCAAGGTCCCGCAGTTCATGCACTCCACGAGGATGCATGCCGTACAGGATCTGAAATGGACTAAAACCTGTGCTGCAGTTAGGCGAGTCATTGTAAGCGAACTCTGCCTGTGCTAGTGCTCGATCCCACATCTGTGAATTCTCCCCGACCAAGCTTTGTAACAGGTTTCCCAGACTCCTATTTACAACCTCTATTTGCCCGTCAGTTTGCGGGTGATATGCAGAACTGTAGCTTAGCTGTGTGTCCATTTTTTTCCATAACGTACACCAAAAGTGTCCCGTGAACTTCACATCCTTGTCCAAAAGGATAGATTTAGGCAATCCATGTAACCTGACAATCTCATTGAAAAACAAGTGGGCCACGTGGGTGGCATCACTGGTTTTTCTGCAAGGAATAAAATGCGCCATTTTTTAGAATCTGTCCACCACTACCATTACCGAGTCATATCCTCGCTGTGTCTTGGGTAGACCTAAGACGAAGTCCAAACTTACTGAGTCCCATGGTCTGCCTGGAACAGGTAACGGTGTATACAGTCCTGTGTTTTGACTGTGACCCTTCACTAACTGGCACACTTTGCATCTGGCCACAAACCATTGTACATCTCTCCGCATCTTTGGCCAAAAGTAAAAATGACTAAGCTGCTCGAGGGTCTTATCCATGCCGAATGTCTGGCCAAACCTCCACTATGCTTCTCTCGAATAATGTTCTCCCTCATCGAGTAGTCAGGTATGCACAATTTTCCTCCCTTAAACAAAAACTTTTCTCATAGATTGTAGTCCAACCAAGGACTATTATCTCTCACAAAACGGTTCTAACACGCCTCATAGGCTTCCTTAAAATCTATATTTGTCTGGTATAAGTCTTGTAAGTGCTCAAAACCCAGCACCTGCATAGTGCTTTCTTGCAGAAGTAGAGCTTCCTACTGAGTGCATCTGCTACCTTATTTGCTTGCCTGCTAATATGCTTCAATACGAAATTGGAACTTTGCAAATACTCCACCCATTTGGCATGTTTGTGGTTTAGCTTGTGCTGCTGCATTACATACTGTAGTGTAGAATTATCTGAAAACAACACAAATTCATTTCCCAATAGGTAATGCCTCCAGTGTTTTAATGGCTGTATAACATCATAGAACTCCTTATCATACGATGAGTATTTCTGTTTACTCTTGTTCAACTTCTCGTTGAAGAATGCTACAGGCTTATCCTCCTGACTGAGTACAACTCCAATTTTTGTCCCACTAGCATCACAGTGAACCTGAGATAACTTCTTAAAATTTGGTAATATCAGGATCGACCTCTCAGTGATCTTTCTCTTTAACAACTGGAAACTTCTCTCTGCTGCCTCTATCCATCGAAAAGGTTGGCTGGCCTTTTTGATGGTGTCTAGCATGGGCGCACAAATTTCGCTGAAATTCTTTATGAATTTCCTGTAAAAACTTGCTAATCCGTGAAAGCTATGTACCTCAAATAAATTTTTCAGAGATGGCCAATTCACTATCACTGCCACCTTCTCTGGATCCATCTTCAGTTCATTCTATGCTATTACAAACCCAAAATAAATCAATTCCTTCTGCAGAAAAGTACATTTCTTCAAGTTTATTAGCAGTTTATTCTGTTGTAATTTCTCCAGCACCTTACGCACATGTTGAAGGTGTTCTTCCCTTGTCCTGCTGAAAATAAGTATGTCGTCTAGGTATACAATCACAAACTTCCCAATGTACTCCTTCAACATCTCATTCATTAACCTCATGAATGTACTGGGCGCATTGCTCATCCCAAATGGCATGACCATCCATTCGTACAGCCCCTCATTCATCTTTGTTATGAAACCAGCTCAAGAAAAGATAGAAAACATAGATCAACGCCTTAGAATTCAGACTCTTCGAGGGGGCAACCTCCTTTACATTACATAAATGAACAATTCTTGGATGATACAAATGACAAAACCTCCTTTCTATATATAGGAGTCTAAGGAGTCACAATATAACCCAGCCGACCTAACAATAATAATATAAAGCCATAAAAATAACAATAGAGGGATTCTATGGGGCACAGTAATAACAATATGGGGGCAATAGGGGCACCACAATATTAATAAGGGGTATAACTACAATAGTAATGGGGTAATCACTAGTATTATAGGGACCCAACATGCCCCTCTCCTTCAAAAAAGTGTTGTCCTCAACGCTTGAGTAGTTCTGGATACTTCTGCATAAAACTCTCATCCTCCCATGTGGAATCTTCAGTGGATAAGTTCTTCCACTTGATAAGATACTCTGAAATTGATCGATTTCGTAGCTGTCGAGTTCTTGTTTCTGTGACTGCTTCATGTTCCAATATAATTTTTCCTTCCTCGTCAAGTTCTGGCAATATTGTTTGAACTGGGAGCTTGTCGCCTATAACCTTCTTTAAACATGAAACATGGAAAACTGGGTGCAATCGAGAAGCTGCAGGAAGGTCCAATTTGTATGCCATAGTACCAATCTTTTGCAACACCTTGTACGGACCATAATACTTTGGTGACAATTTATTATCCTTCTTAGCTTGCTTTAGGGACATTTGCTTATATGGTTGTAGCCGTAGGAACACCCAATCACCTACATCAAAACTTCTTTCACTGCGATGTTGATCTACCTGTTGGTTCATTCTATTCTGTGCTAACACGAGGTTATCCTTTAAGAGTTGGAGGACTTGTTGTTGATGTTCGATGTGATGTTCCACTGCCTGAACCTTAGAATTTTCTCTTAAATATGATGTGATGGATGGTGGTTGATACCCATAAAGTGCCATAAATGGAGTCATTTTTGTTGCTTTATGGAAGGAAGTGTTATACCACCATTCAGCCAAAGGCAACCATTTGACCCATTGTGTCTGTTTATCAGATACAAAGCAATGAAGATATCCTTCCAAAAATTTGTTTACTATCTCAGTTTGCCCATCAGATTGAGGATGATAAGATGAGCTATGAGCTAACTAAGTACCAAGACAAGAAAATAATTTTGTCCAAAAATTTCCAGTGAAAATGGGATCTCTGTCACTTACAATCATCTTTGGGTTTCCATGTAGCTTTTGAATTGTTTCCATAAATGCAGTAGAAACTGTACTGGATTTAAATGGATGTGATAATGCACAAAAGTGTGCATACTTGGTAAGTCTGTTAACTACAACCATGATGACACTCTTTCCCTCAGACTTTGGTAAACCTGTGATAAAATCCATTGAAACCTCCTCCCAACGTTGGCTTGGAATGGATAAAGGTTGTAATAGACCTGGTGTCTTAATTGTTTCAACTTTATTTTGTTGGCAAACCAAACATTCCGCCACAAACTTTTGAATATCTGATTTAAGGCCATCCCAAAAAAATTCCTTCTTAACCCTGTGGTAAGTTTTTAAAAATCCTGAGTGCCCTTCTAAGGGAGAAGTGTGCAATTCCATAAGAATCTTTTGTTTTAGCTGGGAATTCTTACAGAGGTATAAGCGATCTTTGTACCATAACGAATCATTTTTCCAGCTAAATGTACCAGACATACTGGAATCTTATTGTAACTTTCGAATAAGTGCCCACACTTCTTTGTCATTCTTCCATTCCTCCCATGCTTCGTTTATCCAATCTGGTTGGATAATAGAAATGGCGCACAACAATGCTTCCACATCCTCATCCTTTCTTGAGAGTGCATCTGCCACCACATTTTGCTTCCCTTTTTTGTAGATGATTTCAAAGTCATAACCCAACATCTTTGTGACCCACTTTTGTTGCTCTTCAGAGCATAATCTTTGTTCTAAAAAGTATTTAAGGCTATCATGATCCGTTTTTACCTTGAAGTGTCTTCCCATTAGGTAGTGTTGCCATTTCTTAAGAGCATGGAGTATTGCCAACATTTCCTTCTCGTAAATAGCTTTGTGTAAAAACTTTCCCTTGATTGGACGACTTTCAAAAGCAATGGGTCTTTCATCTTGCATTAAAACAACACCAATTCCATTTCCTGAAGCATCAAATTCCACAATAAAGGTTTTTGTGAAGTCCGGTGTAGCTAAGACCGGTGCTTGGCACATTGCCTCTTTAAGATGTTCGAATGTCTTTGTTGCTTTTGGGGTCCATGAAAATTCATCTTTCTTCAATAATGTTGTTAGAGGTGGTGCTATTCTCCCATAATTCTTAACAAACTTGCGATAATACCCTATCAACCCGAGAAATCCTCGCAGATGCTTTATGGATGTGGGAATTTTCCATTCCTTAATGGCTTTAATTTTGCAAGGGTCTACCTTAACTACTTCATGAGATACAATATGACCCAGATATTCCACCTCTTGTACTCCAAAGAAACATTTGGATCTTTTCGCATATAACTGTTTCTCCTCCAATAGTTGTAACACCCTGTCAACATGTTCAACATGATCCTTCCAAGACTTGTTGTAGATTAGTATATCATCAAAAAATACTAACACAAATTTTCTAAGGAATGGTTTGAAAATTTAATTCATCAAACCTTGAAATGTTGAAGGTGCATGGTAAGGCCAAAAGGCATGACCAAAAATTCACAATGACCCTCATGAGTTCTAAATGCTATTTTCGGAATGTCTTCAATCTTCATTCGGATTTGATGATATCCTGAATGAAGATCCAACTTGGTGAAGTAAATTGATCCATGCAATTCATCCAGTAATTCATCAATGACAGGAATGGGAAACTTATCTTTAATAGTGAGCTTGTTGAGCTCCCTATAATCCAGACACATGCGCCATGATCCATCCTTCGTGTGCACCAATACGACTGGAGCAGAGAAAGAACTTTGACTTGGTTGAATTATACCAGCCTCTAGCATTTCTGCAACCATACGTTCAATTTCACTCTTTTGGGCATAGGGATATCTGTACGGCCTCATGTTTGGAGGAACACTTCCTGGAATCAGATGAATAGCATGATCATGATCACGAATAGGTGGGAGACATTTGGGAGTCTCAAATACCTTGGAATGATTGTCCAAGACTTTTTGGAGATCTGGAGAATTAGATGATTCCACTGTGGACACATCTAGCGAACATAATTGTGCAATTACACCTCTTTGTTCCTTTTTTAAAAGCTTTGTCATACTGTTAGAGCTGATTATCTTTCCCGGTTTCCCTGCAATACCCCTTAATTCAACTTCCTTTCCTTCCATAGAAAATTTCATGAAAACTTCTTGAAAATTAAAAGCTATTGTACCCAAGGATTGTAGCCACTGGACTTGTAGTACAACATCAGCACCTCCCATTGGAATGGAAAGCATTGGGCTAGTCAATACATATTATCCCATGGATAGCTTGATATTATGGCACCTTCCCGAGCAATTTATTGTTCCTCCATTTGCAACCATCACTTGACACTCTGGTGCTGGATATAAGAAGCAATTCAATTCTCTTGCTACCTTACAATGAATAAAATTGTGGGTACTTCCTGAATCAATCAACACTATTACCTTTTTCTTCTTGATTTGTCCTTCTATCTTGATGGTTTGAGGAGTGGTAATTCCCACCAATGCATTACAAGATATGGTCGGATTCATTTCTTCTTTATCTAGGCTTTGTTCCTGGAGTATATCCTCTTCTTTTGACCTTTCTTGCTCCTTTTCTTCTTCCTCTTCACAATCTATGTAGAATAATGTTATGAAACCAGCTCAAGAAAAGATAGAAAAGAAAGATCAACGCCTTAGAATTCAGCCTCTTCGAGCGGGCAACCTCCTTTACATTACATAAATGAACAATTCTTGGATGATTCAAATGACAAAACCTCCTTTCTATATATAGGAGTCTAAGGAGTCACAATATAATCCAGCCGACCTAACAATAATAATATAAAGCCACAAAAATAACAATAGAGGGATTCTATGGGGCACGGAAATAACAATATGGGGGTAATAGGGGCACAACAATATAAATAAGGGGTATAACTACAATAGTAATGGGGTAATCACTAGTATTATAGGGACCCAACATGCCCCTCTCCTTCAAAAAAGTGTTGTCCTCAACGCTTGAGTAGTTCTGGATACTTCTGCATAAAATTCTCATCCTCCCATGTGGAATCTTCAGCGGATAAGTTCTTCCACTTGATAAGATACTCTGAAATTGATCGATTTCGTAGCTGTCGAGTTCTTGTTTCTGTGACTGCTTCCGGTTCCAATATAATTTTTCCTTCCTCGTCAAGTTCTGGCAATATTGTTTGAACTGGGAGCTTGTCGCCTATAACCTTCTTTAAACATGAAACATGGAAAACTGGGTGCAATCGAGAAGCTGCAGGAAGCTCCAATTTGTATGCCATAGTACCAATCTTTTGCAACACCTTGTACGGACCATAATACTTTGGTGATAATTTATTATCCTTCTTAGCTTGCTTTAGGGACATTTGCTTATATGGTTGTAGCCGTAGGAATACCCAATCACCTACATCAAAACTTCTTTCACTGCGATGTTGATCTGCCTGTTGTTTCATTCTATTTTGTGCCAACACGAGGTTATCCTTTAAGAGTTGGAGGACTTGTTGTTGATGTTCGATGTGATGTTCCACTGCCTGAACCTTAGAATTTTCTCTTAAATATGATGTGATGGATGGTGGTTGATACCCATAAAGTGCCATAAATGGGGTCATTTTTGTTGCTGTATGGAAGGAAGTGTTATACCACCATTCAGCCAGAGGCAACCATTTGACCCATTGTGTCTGTTTATCAGATACAAAGCAACGAAGATATCCTTCCAAACATTTGTTTACTATCTCAGTTTGCCCATCAGATTGAGGATGATAAGATGAGCTATGAGCTAACTGAGTACCAAGACAAGAAAATAATTCTGTCCAAAAATTTCCAGTGAAAATGGGATCTCTGTCACTTACAATAATCTTTGGGTTTCCATGTAGCTTTTGAATTGTTTCCATAAATGCAGTAGAAACTGTACTGGCTTTAAATGGATGTGATAATGCACAAAAGTGTGCATACTTGGTAAGTCTGTCAACTACCACCATGATGACACTCTTTCCCTCAGACTTGGGTAAACCTGTGATAAAATCCATTGAAACCTCCTCCCAACGTTGGCTTGGAATGGATAAAGGTTGTAATAGACCCGGTGTCTTAATTGTTTCAACTTTATTTTGTTGGCAAACCAAACATTCCGCCACAAACTTTTGAATATCTGATTTAAGGCCATCCCAAAAAAATTCCTTCTTAACCCTGTGGTAAGTTTTTAAAAATCCTGAGTGCCCTCCTAAGGGAGAAGTGTGCAATTCCATAAGAATCTTTTGTTTTAGCTGGGAATTCTTACAGAGGTATAAGCGATCTTTGTACCATAACGAATCATTTTGCCAGCTAAATGTATCAGAAGTACTGGAATCTTGTTGTAGCTTTCGAATAAGTGCCCACACTTCTTCGTCATTCTTCCATTCCTCCCTTGCTTCGTTTATCCAATCTGGTTGGATAATAGAAATGGCACACAACAATGCTTCCACATCCTCATCCTTTCTTGAGAGTGCATCTGCCACCACATTTTGCTTCCCTTTTTTGTAGATGATTTCAAAGTCATAACCCAACATCTTTGTGACCCACTTTTGTTGCTCTTCAGAGGATAATCTTTGTTCTAAAAAGTATTTAAGGCTATCATGATCCGTTTTTACCTTGAAGTGTCTTCCCATTAGGTAGGGTCGCCATTTCTTAAGTGCATGGAGTATTGCCAACATTTCCTTCTCATAAATAGCTTTGCTTAAAAACTTTCCCTTGATTGGACGACTTTCAAAAGCAATGGGTCTTTCATCTTGCATTAGAACAACACCAATTCCATTTCCTGAAGCATCACATTCCACAATAAAGGTTTTTGTGAAGTCCGGTGTAGCTAAGACCGGTGCTTGGCACATTGCCTCTTTAAGATGTTCAAAGGCCTTTGTTGCTTCCGGAGTCCATGAAAATGCATCTTTCTTCAATAATGTTGTTAGAGGTGCTGCTATTCTCCCATAATTCTTAACAAACTTGCGATAATACCCTGTCAACCCAAGAAATCCTCGCAGATGCTTTATGGATGTGGGGATTTTCCATTCCTTAATGGCTTTAATTTTGCTAGGGTCTACCTTAACTCCTTCATGAGATACAATATGACCCAAATATTCCACCTCCTGGACTCCAAAGAAACATTTGGATCTTTTTGCATATAATTGTTTCTCCTCCAATAGTTGTAGCACCTTGTCAACATGTTCAACATGATCCTTCCAAGACTTGCTGTAGATTAGTATATCATCAAAAAATACTAACACAAATTTTCTAAGGAATGGTTTGAAAATTGAATTCATCAAACCTTGAAATGTTGAAGGTGCATTGGTAAGGCCAAAAGGCATGACCAAAAATTCATAATGACCCTCATGAGTTCTAAATGCCGTTTTCGGAATGTCTTCAATCTTCATTCTGATTTGATGATATCCCGAACGAAGATCCAACTTGGTGAAGTAAATTGATCCATGCAATTCATCCAGTAATTCATCAATGACAGGA
Source organism: Pinus tabuliformis (assembly GCA_031772625.1). Taxonomy (NCBI): domain Eukaryota; kingdom Viridiplantae; phylum Streptophyta; class Pinopsida; order Pinales; family Pinaceae; genus Pinus; species Pinus tabuliformis. The sequence goes on along the minus strand of CM062807.1, from coordinate 412,319,875 downwards.
ATGGGGAACTTATCTTTAATAGTGAGCTTGTTGAGCTCCCTATAATCTGGACACATGCGCCATGATCCATCCTTCTTGTGCACCAATACTACTGGAGCTGAGAAAGAACTTTGACTCGGTTGAATTATACCAGCCTCTAGCATTTCTGCAACCATACGTTCAATTTCACTTTTTTGGACATAGGGATATCTGTACGGCCTGATGTTTGGAGGAACACTTCCTGGAATCAGATGAATAGCATGATCATGATCACGCATAGGTGGGAGACCTTTGGGAGTCTCAAATACCTTGGAATGATTGTCCAGGACTTTTTGGAGATCTGGAGAAATAGATGATTCCAATGTGGAAACATCTAGCGAACATAATTGTGCAATTACACCTCTTTGCTCCTTTTTTAGAAGCTTTGTCATGCCATTAGAGCTGATTATCTTTCCTGGTTTCCCTGCAATACCCCTTAATTCAACTTCCTTTCCTTCCACAGAAAATTTCATGAAAAGTTCTTGAAAATTAAAAGCTATTGTACCCAAGGATTGTAGCCATTGGACTCCTAGTACAACATCAGCACCTCCCATTGGAATGGAAAGCATTGGGCTAGTCAATACATATTCTCCCATGGATAGCTTGATATTATGGCACTTTCCAGAACAATTTATTGTTCCTCCATTTGCAATCATCACTTGACACTCTGGTGCTGGATATAGGAAGCAATTCAATTCTTTTGCTACCCTACAATGAATAAAATTGTGGGTGCTTCCTGAATCAATCAACACTATTACCTTTTTCTTCTTGATTTGTCCTTCTATCTTGATGGTTTGAGGAGTGGTAATTCCCGCCAATGCATTACAAGATATGGTCGGATTTATTTGTTCTTCATCTAGGCTTTGTTCCTGGAGTATATCCTCTTCTTTTGACCTTTCTTGCTCCTTTTCTTCTTCCTCTTCACAATCTATGTAGAATAATTTCTTCTCAGCACACTTATGACCTTTTGTGTATTTGCTATCACAATTGTAACAAAGCCCTTTTGCTCTTTTTTCTTCCAATTGTTGTGGTGTCAACCTTGTAGGTTGTGGAAGACTATGGGCAACAACACTTCCGTCTTTATAGTTGTGAATGGTATGCTTCCTAGTTGCCATAATTTTGCTTTCCATTTTTCTTGCTAACCTGAATGCCTTCTCTAATGAATCAGGTTCCCAAAGGCGCACATCATGTTGGATATTATCCTTTAAAGACCCTATGAACACATCAATCCTATGCTCCTCTGGAATATCTTTTACCCTTATGTTCAATTTTTGGAACTCCTCAATGTGCTCCATTATTGAACCCTTTTGTTTGAGACTTATCAATTGGCTAAAAAAAGTGTTGCTTTTTGTATCCTCATAATGTGCTATCAATTCTTCCGTAAAAATTGCCCAAGTGATAAATTGTTTACGAGAACAAAGCCATTGATACCATACAAACTGATTTGGTTCCAAATATAAAGTTGCCATACGTACCTTTTGTGTGTTTTGCACATTATTGAGATCGAAGAATTGCTCCATCTGTAATATCCATGTGGCGGGATCCTTGCCATCAAACTTCCTCATATCGATTTTTGGAATATGGTGAGTCTTCGATCCAACATTAGAGTCTATGGAATCATGATTAACATTTTTTTTGTTCTCATCATGAGTTTCCTTTACTACTCTTTCACCATTAGTGACCATTTCTTGTAGCAACTTATTCATATTTATCTTCAATTCGTCCATGTCTGTCTTCAAATCTATCTTCAAATCATCCATCTTAGCTTCCACGTCAATCATCTTAGCTTCTACGCCTTTCTTTAAACAGTCCATCTTAGCTTCTACACCTTTCTTTAAACCAACCATCTTAGCTTCTACATCTTTCTTTAAACCATCCATCTTAGATTCTGTTCCTTTTTGTGCAAGGGACATTTGTTGCACTTGTTCTTGTAATTTTGATATATCATGTAGCATTTCTTCCTCTTCTTCATGAGTCATGCTAGAGCTTTCAGGTTCCTTACTAGGTGTTTGCATTTTCTTTCCTCGGGGCATCAGTTACCGATAATAATGCTCTACTATGCCCTTTGAATTCCTTCAAAATAAATTTTCAAACCAAGCTTAAGCAAAAATTTAAGAAAATCTACACACCTTTTTTCACTTTGTAGGAGCTCGATATTGCCTCTGATGTATCTCTGTACTTTCCAGTCATCTAGTTCTGAATTTGTGACCTGTAGTAGCCCTCTGTGTCCTCTTTCCAATGCCACAAGTCTGACCCAAATTGGATTCTCCAAGGAAGAGTTATGTGAAATCTCCCACAGTGACTTTCTTATAGACTAGTTCAGTAGAGCGAACTTGTACGACGTGCCACGAGTCACTGTTTCGACCTTTGGATCTGAAACACACATACAAGAAACTACAGTCCGTCCTCTTTCTGTACCTTTTTACGAAATTTCAATCCGATCCTCAGAGAGAAAGTTATGACGATTTTCCCCAGGTCACCTGTTTTGAATGTAATTCAGGAGTCTGCAAAAAGACCAACTTCCTCAGATCATATCTCCGAAAATATCACGCGAAAAGCTCTGAAATTGGGACCCAAGGTTCAGCGCCAATTCTTCTCAAATGGGTTTTTTTTGCGACTTCTGAAACGTCACAGAAAAAAAGTTATAGCGAAAATTCCACGATGACCTGTTTGGAGCAGCGAAACCCTAGAATCCAAAGCTCTGATACCAAATGTTATGAAACCAGCTCAAGAAAAGATAGAAAAGAAAGATCAACGCCTTAGAATTCAGCCTCTTCGAGGGGGCAACCTCCTTTACATTACATAAATGAACAATTCTTGGATGATACAAATGACAAAACCTCCTTTCTATATATAGGAGTCTAAGGAGTCACAATATAATCCAGCCGACCTAACAATAATAATATAAAGCCACAAAAATAACAATAGAGGGATTCTATGGGGCACAGAAATAACAATATGGGGGTAATAGGGGCACAACAATATAAATAAGGGGTATAACTACAATAGTAATGGGGTAATCACTAGTATTATAGGGACCCAACAAATAATTTCTTCTCGGCACACTTATGACCTTTAGTGTATTTGCTATCACAACTGTAACAAAGCCCTTTTGCTCTTTTTTCTTCCAATTGTTGTGGTGTCAACCTTATAGGTTGTGGAAGACTAGCAATAACAACACTTCCGTCTTTATAGTTGTGAGTGGTATGCTTCCTGGTTGCCATATTTTTGCTTTCCATATTTCTTGCTAACCTGAATGCCTTCTCTAATGAATCAGGTTCCCAAAGGCGAAGATCATGTTGGATATTATCCTTTAAAGACCCTATGAACACATCAATCCCATGCTCCTCTGGAATATCTTTTACCCTTATGTTCAATTTTTGGAACTCCTCAATGTGCTCCATTATTCAACCCTTTTGTTTGAGACTTATCAATTGGCTAAAAAAAGTGTTGCTTTTTGTATCCTCATAATGTGCTATCAATTCTTTCGTAAAAATTGCCCAAGTGATAAATTGTTTACGAGAGCAAAGTTATTGATACCATACAAACTGATTTGGTTCCAAATATAAAGTTTCCATATGTACCTTTTGTGTGTTTTGCACATTATTGAGATCAAAGAATTGCTCCATCTGTAATATCCATGTGGCGGGATCCCTACCATCAAACTTCCTCATATCGATTTTTGGAATATGGTGAGTCTTCGATCTAACATTAGAGTCTATGGAATCATGATTAACATTTCTTTTGTTCTCATCATGAGTTTCCTTTAATACCTTTTCACCCTTAGTGACCATTTCTTGTAGCAACTTATTCATATTTATCTTCAATTCTTCCATCTTATCATCCATGCCATCAATTTTAGCGTCCATGTCATTCACCTTAGCTTCCATGCCATCCATCTTAGCTTCTACACCTTTCTTTAAACAATCCATCTTAGCTTCTACACCCTTCTTTAAACCATCCATCTTAGCTTCTACATCTTTCCTTAAACCATCCATCTTAGATTCTGTTGCTTTTTGTGCAAGTGACACTTGTTGCACTTGCTCTTGTAATTTTGATATATCATATAGCATTTCTTCTTCTTCTTCATGAGTCATGCTAGAGCTTTCAGGTTCCTTACTAGGTGTTTGCATTTTCTTTCCTCGGGGCATCAGTTACCGATAATAATTCTCTAATATGCCCTTTGAATTCCTTCAAAATAAATTTTCAAACCAAGCTTAAGCAAAAATTAAAGAAAATCTGCACACCTTTTCTCACTTTGTAGGAGCTCGATATTGACTCTGATGTATTTCTGTACTTTATGATTATCTAGTTTTGAATTTGTGACCTGTAGTAGCCCTCTGTGTCCTCTTTCCAATGCCACAAGTCTGACCCAAATTGGATTCTCCAAGGAAGAGTTATACAAAATCTCCCACGGTGACTTGATTATAGACTAATTCAGTAGAGCGAACTTGTACGACGTGCCACGAGTCACTATTTTGACCTCTAGATCTAAAAAAACACCCACAAGAACCTACAATCCGTCCTCTTTCTGTACCTTCTGACGAAATCTCAATCTGAACCCCAGAGAGAAAGTTATGACATTTTTCCCCAGGTCACCTGTTTTGAATGTAATTCAGGAGTCTGCAAAAAGACCAACTTCCTCAGATCCTATCTCCGCAAATATCGTGTGAAAACCTCTGAAATTCAGACCCAAGGTTCAGCGTGATTTCTTCTCAAATGGGTTTTTTTGAGACTTCAGAAACGTCACAGAAAAAAAGTTATAGCGAAAATTCCACGATGACCTGTTTGGAGCAGCGAAACCCTAGAATCCAAAGCTTTGATACCAAATGTTATGAAACCAACTCAAGAAAAAATAGAAAAGATAGATCAACGCCTTAGAATTCAGCCTATTTGTGGGGGAAACCTCCTTTACATTACATAAATGAACAATTCTTGGATGATACAAATGACAAAACCTCCTTTCTATATATAGGAGTCTAAGGAGTCACAATATAATCCAGCCGACCTAACAATAATAATATAAAGCCACAAAAATAACAATAGAGGGATTCTATGGGGCACAGTAATAACAATATGGGGGCAATAGGGGCACAACAATATTAATAAGGGGTATAACTACAATAGTAATGGGGTAATCACTAGTATTATAGGGACCCAACAGTCTTAAAGGCTATCTTCCATTCATCCCCCTCTCATATCCGAATTTGATGGTACCCGCTTTTCAAGTCTATCTTAGAGAAATAAACTACCCCGCTTAAAAAATCCATCATATCATCCATTCACAGTAGTGGAAACCTGTACCGGATGGTGATTTATTTATGGCCCTTGAGTTGGTGCACATCCGCCATTCTCCTCCCTCCTTGGGAGCGAGGACCATTAGAACAGCATAAGGGCTTAAGCTCTCCCTTATCAATCCCTTGTCCAATAGTACTTGCACTTGCTTCCTAATTTCTTCATTTTCCTTGGGGCTCATTCGGTATGCCACTTTGTTTGGCAAATTGGCTCCGGGTATGAAGTCAATATGATGACCTATGCTCCATTTGGGGGGTAACTTGTCTGGCAAGTCATCTACAACTATGTCTGCAAACTCCTCCAACATTTGCTAGATCTCTGTAGGTAAACCTGATACCTCTGTATGCAACAATATTGTCCTTGCCTTCTTTGCAACTGCATAACCTGTCTCACTATCCTCAACCTATTTTAAAAACTGTTTACCGCTAACCAACAATGTTCTTGGTTCACTAGTCTATGTTGTCCCTTCTTTCTTGATGGGTACAAGCGTATGCTTGATTTCATCCTTCACAAATTTATAACAGTTCGTCAATCCATTGTGGACAACTTTCGTAGCGTACTACCAAGGCCTTCCAAGCAGTATGTGACATACATCCATCGGCATGATGTCACAAACAACTTTGTCCTTATATCTGCCTATTTGGAAGTTGACTTCACTATGCTCATCCACCAGCAACTAATGGCCTTTTTGCAGCCATGAAACTCTATAAGGGTTGGGATGCTTCAAGTGTTTCAACTCCAACTTTTCCACCATCTCTATGGAAACTAAATTATCAGTACTACCGCTGTCAATAATTAACTTACAACACTTAGCTCGCGACTTACAAATTGTCCTAAACAAAGCTTTTCGTTGCGTCTGTTCGGTGACCTCCTTGATTGGTTTTAACACCTTGTGCAGCACCAGAGCTTCCCCTATCTTTGGAGCATTCTCTACTTCTTGCGGAGGTGTTGCTACTTCCTCTGGTTGTGCCACATACATACCCTGCTGTCTAGCTAGATCTGCTTTTGGACATTCAAACGATCAATGCCCCCACTTATGACACCTATAACACTGATAACCAGCCCCTCTACCTCGGCCATTTCCCCTGCCTCACTGGGATGAACTACCGCCTCTCGTGCTGTCACCTCTGTCTATTGTTCCGAAAGCTTTAGAACTGCTGCCTTCCTCGTTGTTGTTAGTAGTTTGGCCACTGCCATAGGACTGGCCTTTCCCTCTATTGGCTCCTCATCCTCTCCGAGCATTCTGCCTTCTAGTAATTTTCTCCTTAGCCTTCATTGCACTTTGATATGCTTCCTTAGTGTTGTTCGGAGACAAGATACTGATTTCATCCAAAATATCTAACCTTAGCCCATTAACATACCTAGTTGTTCTTTCTGTTGTATCCTCTGTATATCTGGCTCGCAAATTCACTCGATAGAACTCCTCCATGTACTCCCTCACCGTCAATCCTTTCTGTTTCAGATTCTGCACCTGCCTCTGCAATGCAATCTGATAGTCCCTCGGCAGAAATCTTCCCTTTAACTTGGCCACCATCCTTGCCCAAGTTTTAATCGGCGCCTTGTTCAATCTCTTCCTCTCGTTCTAGACACTATCCCACCATAGGGCTGCGTGTCCTTTCAATTTCATCGCAGCGAATTTAACTCTGCGGTCTTCGCTGACTTCCTCGCACTCAAAGTACTTATCCATCTCACTAATCCAATCCAATAAAACTTCGATAGACAGGCTGCCATCATACATCGGGAGTTCTGGCTTGGGTTTACTGCTTGCCACTAAAACAGATCTCAACAATCTCACTTCTGTAGATTCAAATTTTGGTCCATCTGCTGCTACTTCAACTTCCTCTTCACTGTCATCACCTATTTCCGGATCTCTTTGTCTACCTGCCTCTATTGCCTCCAAATGGATAGCAAGAATTCTGATCTCCACTCTCAATCCTTCCTCTGCCAATCTTCGAGTACCTCAACCACGCCCTCGCCTTCCTCTCTCCATTCCTCCGACTAACATAAACAACTGCTCTGATACCACTCTGACGTAGCCCAGCCACACTGGCCCACAACTCCACGTGTCCTCGGCTTTACAACAGTTGCCGAACTTTACAACGTGTTAGATTTTTCAGCGGTCACATGCAAAGGTGGTCAGTGAACATCGGGTTGGCAACTATGAGCAATTAATGCCGCATTCAATTCTTACCTACACACCTCGGGCCTAGTTCCTCCATTGGTTCTTTGGCCAAAACACTTTGGCTTCCCGGTCATTCGAGATTGTTCTGTTCGCCTGTGAAGTTGCTGCGAGAGTTTGTTGTGTGGTTTTTTCTCTGGCAAGTATGGAAATCCCTGGTTCTTCTCCAGGTATGACTGTGGGTGAGTACCGGTCTCCCAATCCTGGTTATGAGTTTGTCAGTGGTTTTCTCCGGTGGCTCGAAACCGTTCTGGTTCTGGTGGTGTGCTCGCTCGGCTCCTTTTCACATGGTAAGATTTCTTAGTCTCGTTCTGCTATTCTGCTCTGGTCTGGTTGTAGAACCTGGTGTCTCATCCGTTAACTACTCCTTGCTATTGTTCTATTGCCTCTTCTTTCGTATGGTCACCTCTACTACTATTATTGGTATCTCTGGTCACTGTTTTGTGTGCAAAATGGTTTAACTTCCATTGTCCTTGGATTTAGGCAACAAATTAGTAGGCTCTCACAGCTCTAAAACAGGTATTGATTCCTTCCCTAATTCAATTCGGCCTTCTCATGGTATTGATGCTAACCAAAAATGCTCCTTCTATCTCAGCTTTGTCGATTCGGTCACGGCTCTGCTCCTCGAACCCTAGGTCCGACTTGCTCAGGTAATATATGAAACCCTCCTGTTTCTATGGTTGCTTTGGCTTCAGTTCTTTGCTGTGTAACTGTATTAACAGTGCTCTGTTGTGTGTACAGGTCAATGGCTCGACCTAGGTACACGGGTTCCTCTGGGAGTCGGTCTTCCAATGGTAGCGAACCTCTGCCGGTAGGCTCTGGCACTTCAATCCGTCAATGCACTGTTAGATCTTTGGGTTTTCTGTAGATTTTGTTTTGCCATCTTTGCTTGTCGTATATAGTCATTGTCCCTTGCAGAGATGAGGCTTTTGCCTGGTTGTAATTTCCTATTCTGGTTAGTCGTTCGTTTGACTGATTATTTGGGTTTCTGTTCCCAAACCCTAGGCCAGGGTTTGTCCACTCTGGATGCAGCACTTGTTTTTGTTTATCAATGAATGTAATGTATCTATGTATCGGTCAATAGCAATGAGAACATGGTTTTGTGATATCTGTTTGATTTATAAAAATTATGAGGACTCGTTCGAAATTACCTTAACTGTGGTTTGCTTCTCCAGCACTCTGTTGCCAGTTCTGTTTGCTCTCGGTCCTTTTGTTGTAACTCCCTATTCGGACTGTGCTTCAACTCATTGGTCCTTCGCTCTGTGGCTGTACATTTAAATGAGTTTGTTGTAGTTTGTTTATTTGACGAGAACACAAAAACAATACGACCTTACCGTGGTCTTTCACTGTTTGTCAACACTGTTCATTACAATTCGATAAATAAAAAGAAAATATAATATTACAGTAGATAGGCAATGAATACAGATGGACAGTTTTTGGAAATAAGATCTATCTCTGTTTCTTTATTTCTCTGTTATGAAATTGCAGAACCTTTCTCTTGTCTTACATTGCTGCTTTTATACCTTTTGGTTACAGTTAATTTGAAACTGCAATTGTTTGTCAGTTGAACAGAAACAATTGGTTGGGTAACTATAGTTTCGGTTGTCATTACAAGATCTGCTTTTAGATAATTTTGTCTTTTCTTTCCTAAATTGACAGATCAATTCCTAAACTGATGTTTATTACTGTTGAACCATAGCAACCCTAACTGACATTTAACTTTGACATTTTTAACTTTGACCTCATAACAACTAAGAGTAAAATAAACTAAAATCCTATCTCATGACCTCATAAACTAATTAAAAAAAAACAATCCAGATACTCAACAACCTTCCAACCTGGCAGAGACTTCACCTGGTCATGGTGAGCTAGATGCTTCTGCATCATATACAAGGAACAAGATTAGAAGAAGCATAGGGAAGCATTATGTGTGATATAAATTAATTTTGTGTATTTTGTAGAAAAGCATTTTGAATGAATATTATAAATATGGGAACTGTTTTATAATTCTTTAAAATCTTCAAATGAAATTTTTATTAGGAAAGAGATGGTGTTTCATGAAATTTTGTCAACCTATGAGACTAACTTTCAATTTATGTCAGCTTTTTCATGTAAGCCATGTTCGATGTTTTAGGTAGTGCTCCTATTGTGGTTACTGATTATTAATATCATGACAGTTAAGATGAAAATCCAACTTCACTAAATCACACTCTTTTAGCTACGTCCATTAAACATGGACGCATACTAGCACCACAACTTCTTAAATAGGTCCATAGAAAAATGGTAGTAGTTAGTGATTTTTTCAAGTATGCCTTACACTAGAATCACATACATCCATGGTTCTAGTGAGGCTCCTCTCTTTTGGTCAAGTTTCAAAGATGCATGACACAAAAATATTTCTAGAAGATTATAGCCATCCCAATTATGATGGATTAATGAAAAGGAAATATCATTCCTTAATTGGGTATTATGTTTCGGATGTTTTACCTCTTCTAAAACAAGGAAACTCCATCAAATGAAAAGGGGAGTATAGAACTAAGGATGAATCAAATGTAATCTATGAAGAAACTAATAATATATTAATTTCAATATAACTTTATCAAGTGGAAAGGATTGAATATACCAAATCATTTTTCCCTATAGCCGAGATGAATACCATCTACCTTATTTAATCCATTTCCAATTTGTAGAAACGGGAGCTCTAGTAAACACAAATTATTTCATGGGGATTTGTAAGAAGAAGTTTATGTGGAAGAAGCTTCTAGCTATCTTTAAAGTGTCTCTAACCTTGTTTATTGCCTTAAAAAATATCTTTGTCTCTTTAAACAAGATTCTCAATCATAGAACACTAAAATTGATAGAATTCATCTTAACAACAATTTGTTCTAGATGTCATTCTAACACTAGCGTCTACAAAAAGAAAGTGGGTAACCAATTTATCATACTTGTGTTGTATTTAATGGCCTAGTACTCATTGGTAATGACCAAGAAATTTAAACGCATATGATGTTTGACCTTAGGAGGAAATTTTAATTGATACTTTTAAGGAATTTGGATTATCTTATTAGCCTCCAAGTCCTATAATCTAAGAAAACAATTTCCCTTACATAGTAAAAATATGCATACGACTGTCTTTTCACTTTTGCATGGAGAAAAATTAATCATGCCCCTGTACATCTTATTTTAATGTCAAACTTGTTGCCACTTATGATACACATAAGGTGGGTGCCACTTTCTACCATTAGTTAGTTGTTGAATGTTTATATTTCAGCCATATACTCTTATATATATATATATATATATATATATATATATATATATATGTATGTATGTATGTATGTATGTATGTATGTATGTATGTATGTATGTATGTATGTATGTATGTATGTATGTATGTATGTATGTATGTATGTATGTATGTTCATTATACTATGCAATATATGAAAAATATCCCATGGAATCCATCAGAAAGAAAAACAATGGACACATTCATAAATTGAATGTACAATACATGTTAGTATGGATTATTGTTTAGAGGATACTCCTTTTCTGGTTTGAGTCATCGATTATGAGTGGGATAGTGATATGAATGATCGTAAGTCTATTATAAGTTATGCTTCTAGTCCACTAGAAAAGAATGGATAATTAGTTGCTAAGAAAACGACTAAAATCTGCATATAAATGACCATTTTTCAGTCAGTGACCAATAGTAGTAAATTTACAGTATCTTATAACGCGACCAACTTTTAGTCATTTTTAACTTAGTCATTAATTGGTTGTCTCAATTTTATCGTATAGTAATATATTTAGTCATAAATTTGGTCATTAATTTAGTCATTGGTTTAGTCATTAATTGCAACAATTAATGACCAAATATACAACAAAATATATTACTATATGATCAACCGATAAAACAAATTAATGACCAAAGAAATATGACCAAAATGTTGGTCATGTTATAAGATACTATAAATTAGCTACTAATAGCCATATATATGCAAATTTTGGTCATTGTTTGAAACCAATTAATGGCCAGAGAAATATGACTAAATTTTGATTATGTGATAAGATACTGTAAATTAGCTACTAATAGTCATATATATGCAAAATTTAGTTGTCATTTGCAATCACAAATTTATCATTTTCAGTAGTCATTTATCTTCTTTTGGTAGTTTCGTATTCATTATTAAACAACTAATTTAGAGGTTTATATTCATTTCATTTACTTTTATTAATAATCATTATAAATGAATAATTTAGTCATATATTCATTTTATTTGTGTTCACTATTAATCAATATAAACTACTAATTTAGTAGTTTTAGACTGATTTTATGTGTTCATTATTAATTAACATAAATTAATTTGTATGATTTTGCGACTAAATTTAAAAAATGTCATACAATGTGCATGTTTGTTTGATATGAAAATGCAAAGTTGCATGTTAGTTACAATACCAAACAATATTAAATGCAACTATAAATAATTTCAACCACAAATTATATTATTTGAATTGTTAAAGTAATACAATATGAATTTCCAACTTAATATTGGTTGGACTACAATTTACACGTGAAATGATGTTTCATCACTTCAAAACATTATCGTTGTGTTGCCAAGGAATTGCAGGTGAATTCACCAACTCTTAAGACTTGAACATCATTCTCTATGTGTGTGTCTTATGTGGGATATTGACTGTAATGGTATCACTAGACTGGTTCTCTCCTGTCCCTGTTTTTTCATTTGTCGTTCCATTATTATTGCTCTCAGACTCTTTCTTCAATTCTTGCTTCTTACCATCAATACTGAGTTCCCTTCTTGGAAACAAAAGAAAATAGAATTTAGAGTGTAAGACATAAAATACAATGAACACTAGAATATAATCTAAAGTATACTATAAGGAGTTTATAAGACATATACCTCAACATCAGCAATGTTAAAGTCATTTTACCCCAAACAAGTAAGAAACTCGAACAAGTTTTCTTCAATTAGGTGATAGTAGCCACTATAATGTGGTGAGATGGCCTGTATAAATAAAGAAAATAAAATTTCACCTTATAAAATAACACCTTAGTAACTTAGTATTCAACCTTTAGGGAAATCTTAATTACAATCATGATAACTAGGTTACATGCTAAAAAGATCAAGTTGTAGATAAGATATGAAAACAAATAATCTGAGGTGTGATGTTTAATCCTTCTCATTTTATTCGCAACAAAATTTAATTTTCTAATGCATGAACTTGGTCAAGTATATAAATAACATGTGCTCAAATAACAACATGAAAATAAACTTTTATGATATCCATGAAAATATTTTAACACAAAATAGCTATAAGGATTTCAGTCAATATCATGTAGTACTAATTTCAACTTCAAGCTTTGGTTATTGTTTAAATGGACATGGTACGAAGTATTTTCAATTTTCTAGTTAATAGACAACAAAATCAAAATAAACATTTAAAATATAAACAAACAATTAAGAGAGGATATCATGGAATGGACATTGCAATTATAAAAAAATTGTTTACCTGTTGACCAATGTCTTGTATCGCATTCTTAAAACATTTTCTTTCCCAAAATAACCATGATGTGAAAGAACGACAACTAGAAACATTTCCAAAGTCGATGGCTCAGGTGTGTGAAGGATCTCTAACAACAAATGAATCATATCCAAGACATGCTTTGCATTGTCTCTCCATCCTTTTTCCAATCATATTTCCTGTAACCTACCCACAATAGAGTCAAGTTACAATCACACGAAGGCATGGACATTTGTTTTATCTTTTATATCTTTAAAATTTGAATTTGATTTGTTTCAAGAACATATTAATTCATATTTAAAGTTCTCCTTGCATATGAGAAGGTATCAATCAAGTGTGACATCTGAGGTCCTCAAACTTGTGAGGGCATATTTGTTCTGTTCAAAAGGGAGGGATCCCTCTTTTTAAATTATATCAAGGTTCTCAGCTATTTCCTCCTTATTTTCCTGCATATTAATTCGATCATCCATAACCTGCAACACAAGAAAATTTTAGTAAGATCATTATATTGTAGTTCTTTCCAATGAAAATGACATAAAATTCTTTACAAATGCAATGAAGAGAGGCTTAAAATGAAAAAACCCAATATAAGTGAAGTGTTTTTTGTTTCTTAGCTTACAAATTGGAACATTTGTTGGGTAATTGTCAAAGAGTCGAACATCAGCCAAGAAGTTCCCTTACCAAGTTAAAATGAAAGATCTCAATGTAAGTGAAGCTTTTTTTTCTTTTTATCTTAAAATTTGGAACATTCCATGGGTAATTGTCAGAGAATCAAAACTCGACTAGGAAGTGCCCTTACCAAGTGATAAACTTACTTTGATAAAAAGGCAAGGTTCTAAGAGTGGCCAAGATAATGGGGTCCTGAAATGGTTTTAAATTCACTAGGGTATGTTCTTGAAAGATTAAAAAAATTAGACTTGCATCTAATTTTCGAAGTAAAAGGTGGGAGACCTAAAATACAACTTGTTGCAAGAAAAAATATGAAGGAATGGGTTTAAAATATACCCTTATATTGGATTTGACAGATCAAGATGACCTTTTGATAGTTTTGGGGGATGGGTGATGGAAAAATTGATATCTAAGGATGGAATGCAAATGCAATCAGTAAAATAAAATTTTGGAAGGCCTAATAATAGACACTAAACCAGGTAATCGCAAACAAATCAATGATATCCAAAAGGTTTGTTACTAGGCCCTAAAGAAAGAAACAAACTGTATTGTGATCAGAAAGTGTTAGTAAGTAGTCATGCAAATGTGAAGAGTATCTGCATATTTCTTAGCAATTTCATTCTTGGGTATCAAGATAGTCAGTGTCTTGAGTGAAACTCAAACAAGGAACCTTATAAGTATAACAAATCATTTGTTCCATTTTAAAAGGAGATGCTTGGCTCTTTCAGACTGGTTAAGGTGCAGGCTTGAGTAGCAAAGATTCAAATCTATTATTTAGAGTGACAATTATATATCAAAGATGAATAGATACTTGGATCCTCTTGTGTAAGAACCTTTGTTTGAGAAAAATGACAATCATAGTTGTGTTGACCAGTTAGCTGGTAATAAGAATTCATTGCATGTGTAGCATGTGCCACAACAATATTTGGAGTAATGCATGGACCACCTACTTGAATGGCATTGTAGTCTACTCCCTATCCACATGCATAATCTATATTGTCTTGGAGTACTTAAGGATCTTCATTTGGTTTAGCAACACACCAAGACTTATCTGTTCTTGTAACTAGTGTAGGGTTGGTTGGTGTTAATAGTGTTGTATAAATAGGTGTAGGGGTGGTTGGTGTGAATGACGTTGTAGAAATAAGCACATGAGTTGCACTGTAGATCAAAAGCAAGTTTGTTAGTCATTTTTCATCAGTGACTTTTAACAATCCAAAAATATTAATTTAGATGGAAATAAACATGAGGCAAAACTCAATAAACCATGAAGATTTAGTAGTTTACAATTACATAGCCGGTTGAATTTTCTCTTTGAACAAGTAAATATCTTGAGAATTTTTAGAAATTCGAAACATGAGTATTGAAAATATAAATACAACAAGTAAAGATATTCTTGAGGTATTAAATGGCAGAGGTAATGCATACAATTCTTGTACAAAATTTTGTTGTAAGAATCAGTCTCTTGATGAAGTAATTAGAAATATTGTGTTCTATTCTTCTAATAATAATATTGATAACCTCACCATTCCCATATAATTTCCTGACTTTCTCTATTCCCAAATCTGACATCTGTTGAAGAAAGTGTAACTAGGTTCGATAGTTAAAAATGTAATTTTGATCTTTTCACTTGTGAAGAAAAAATATTATTTGTGAATTATAAGAATGAGTTTCTTGCTCATTTAATAGGTCTAAGAAAGTCAAAGAGTCAAATAGCTCCTCTTGAGCATATTTGTAATGTATATAAGTCTACCTACTGACTAGATTAGCCCTCCATGACCAACACAATCCTCCTGAAGAATACAACAAGACAAATGATAAGGAGTACAGTCATGTCAGCCTCAAAAATATATATATATAACTATCATGTTGGCTCAATAAGTAGAAACAACATTTCACGTTGTATGTTAGCTCATCTATGGAGAAGTGACTACTATAAATACCCCACTGGGAACACCATAGAAAACATATTGTCTCTGCAACTTCAGATGGGTACAAGAAGACAATTTCGGTTAACATTTTTGAAGGTATGTCCACAAGTTCAAGAAACTGGGATGGGTACAATAGACACCTCTATAGTTCTCGTGGATAATTACAGTGAGAAATATGATGGACTTCTTCTACTCGGTGGTGCACATCTTAGTGAAGGAAATAGAGTTATTGTTTTCGGTGGTGAAGAAGATCTCAGGTATCTTACAATAGCACAAATAGTCTTGGCATACTTGAAGGTAAAGATCTTGATGCAAGGAACTCTAAATAATGCATTCTTAGCATTGCTTTCTAAACATTGTCACAATCTAGGCATGATTGTGACCTCACATTTACACATTTTTGACATTATAGACACAGTCAAGATCTCGGTGAGGTAGTAGTCATGGTCTTGTTCTTTAATGAAGACAAGGTCATGATCAATATCTCAGTGCAGTTCACGTTCAAGTAGAAGGACCTTGTTGACATGATGATGAAGGAAGCAATTATGCAACTAAAAGGACCTTTGTGGTAATATGATGATGATGATGTCAATAATAAGAAGAGGATTAGTTTCTTGGACGTGGAGTGGCCTAGTAGGTCAAGGGTCATGGTCTTGACATTCATCAAGTAGGATCTTTATAAGAAGAATTTTATTTGGGTTTTCCTCTCCAAGAGGGAGAGGTTTTGCCCTTGGTAGAGTGCCAACATCCGGTGTTCTTGTCTCTTGTATTTTGGTGATTGTTTGCTGTAGTAAGAAATACAGACACTAATGATATCATGATAAGATTGTGCTAATAAGGAAAAAGTTAGAATACCTCACAAATAGTTATCATGATAAGAAGAATCACATTAACTACATTTGCCCTAGATTCTTCAACAAAATTAACTACCAAGGGAATCCCTAGGTACTGTATAATATGTAAACTATTTTCTAAGAGTGTTTGAGACAGTAGGGAAAAGCATCAGGAACAATAAACTAGAATTATGAATTGGTCTCACTCACCATGATTATAGATGATTTGGAAATGATATCCAAACACTCAAAGGGATTTTTGACCGACTCCATATCAAGTTGTATTAGAGAAGGGATTCATTTTAAAAGTGAATACTAATCACTTTAGTGCTATCTCGGATGAGAATGCCACAAACCCTCTCATGAGATTTGATGTCATTCAGGAGAAAGTCCAAAGTGTGAGTTGAAATCATGTGTAAATAGGGAGCTAAGTCGCAACCTTGTATGGTTAACTTATGTAATACACTTATGTTCAATGGTTTCCCAATCATGAAAGAAATATTTGATGCATTACTAAAAAGAGATTTGACCTTTTAAAGAAACTTGTTACCAAACATAAAAACATGTTAGCGTATGGAGGATAAATTTCCAATCTATGTTGTTGTAGGGTTTATCATAATCAATCTTCAACAACAACATTTCCTGGCCAGTTTCTTTAGACAACTCCAATATAGATTCCCACATTCTGATGATAATAACCAAATTGAATCTATCCTTAATGAAGTTCATCTGCTCAAACCAGGAAATACATGTAGCTACCTTTTGGGCCCTCAAAAGACAAGGGTCTTTGCTAGAACCCTGTAAGATACATTCAACATAATGATAATCCTCCCACTGCTAATGGCATCCTTTATCGAATTCCTAGGGAACAACTTGATCAAGGCCTGATTCTAAAGGTCACCAAGACAGCCATGATGTAATATCTCCCTACCATCATTTGTAGGTCATCCCCAATAACATCCCACATCATTTTGGAAAATTCAAAAGGAAAACAATTGAGCACAATAGATTTCTTGTCCATCTTGTAGAGAACTTTAAATATTTCTTAGAATAATCATCACTAAGCATGTACCTTTTTGTAGACCAAACCTTGGTTGGAGCAACCTTTCGGCAAACCTCCTTTGTAGCCTTGACATGATTAGTGCGATCATACACATAAAAAATTTGTGGAAGTGAAAAAAAACATGGAGCTAGGACTAGAACATAAGTGGAACATGTCGAAGTTGAGAGTGATCCTTGCAATCGACTCTTGTAAGAGCAGGTTTCCAGGCTTGAGCATTCAATTAGGTGTCTTGGGAGTATAAAGTCAGGGATGCTATTGATATATTTCAAAAAATTATTGACCATATTTATTGAGCTGCTCATGCTCCCATTCTATCAGCCCTACATGTACTATGATGTCAAAATATTTTTCTTGATAACAAAAATATATTCCTCCTTTCTATTGATTTAGAGTTGGTTCTCGAAAGCAGTAGTGGAGGACAATCAAAGATACAATATTAGAGACAAAAATGTGACAATCATTTCCATTGAAGAACATTTTTTTGAATATAGCCCATGCTTTTGAAGTCTGCTTTTCCATATGGGATAGGTCCATCACTTTTCTTAAGAGTTGAGCAATCTCTTGACGCTATCTTTTGCTAGAATATGCTCAGAGATGATAAAAGTTTCTATTGCAATATATTTGTTATCATCTATTTGTGTTCTATCCTTGGATCTTTCATCTTTGTCAAATTATAGAAAACTACAATTGTTATAGATTTTTTTTTAAATTTAATGGAAAGTTTCATTTGAAATGATGAGTTGAGATTATCATTTATCTATGGATGCAAAAGAGAAACAAAAAAGAGCATCAACAATAGCTCCAAAAACTTTTTGATATATATTATCATGTTACAGTGCTATAGATCAGTGTTTCCTATATGCATGGTTTTGATTTTGTTGAGAAGTATACAAACCCATTGGAAACCCCACCTATCGACATTTCTTTTCCTTTATGGAAAATCCATATTTTGAATTACAAATCAACAGAAGATGAGCCCAATGTCATTCTTAAAATACATTAGTGCATAGGAGATTGCATATCTCTCATGTACCTATTATTGGATTTTACATAAAAAATTGTCAGCCTGAATCCATGCCATCTATACCACATACTAACCGATACAGTGGAAGCAACCTACCCATATGGAATGTAACAGGGATTTTACAGGCATTATGGGGTGTGATGTTTGTGGTTTGGTGTACAGTTTCGGATATTTTCCAATTTATGCCTATGTCCCTGTGGATAAAAGAGAACAAAATTCTTAGAGGTCCTCCAATAGTAACTCATCATCTAAAGACCCTTTCTCACATTAGGATTGATGTCGAAGACATTGCCATCATGAGAAAGGCTATTGAAGGGGTTTTTATATGTGTTTACATACTAAACTATTTCATTTCTTTTGGCGTTGCATTTTGAAATCTTTTGGGTAATAATAGAATTTGATCTGATAATCAACATTTCATTACTGTGCAGACAGTTAATGATGGTTGTTATTGGGATGCTTAGTGCAGTATTTGCACAATGTTTTGGTCGTTTATATGGTAAGTTGTCATTAATTTGGGGTTATTATTCACATGTCATTTTAATTTATCTGTAAACTTTGTTACCAAAAATGGGAAAACGGATGAGAAATGGGACTAGATGGTTTCATGGGGTAAAGATGTGTCAACCTTTTTATGTATATAAAACGTTTAACAATATAAATAATACTATCAGGATAGGAAAGGAAACTAGAATAGAATGAAAAACAAGGTCTCCTGAGCAAGGTTCTTGTACTATGATATGTTCATAAGTTTATACATTAATGTACCACTACCAAGCATTACACACCCTTTCCATGCTGGGTATCCTTAGTATAAGTTATCAAGGGTTACATTCCATATTTATACTTGCTACACACCCTTTTCATCCTAGGTACCCTTATGAACTGTTGGGCTAGGAACATGGCTTCTTATATTGGGAAGTGGGCACCCTTGTGTATTATTGAGCTAAATACATTCCCTTTTCATGATGGACACCCTCACTATACAATTAAGCTGCCACATGCCCATGTGAAGCTAGACACTCTGAACACACTGCTAAGCTACATGCCCGTTTCATACCAAGTAGCCTTGCCATGTTCCTCACCACTGAGTCATGTTCCTCTTTCATGCCATGAATCCTTACCATATGATCATGTCCTTTTAATTATAATCACCCTTTATCTACCACTACCAGGTTAGTTATATGTCATCCTTAATTCCAGCCACCATTATAACAGAATCTAATTATGTGCCAATTTCACACTGAACACCCATATGGTACCATGACCATTGAGATCCATGCCTTTTCATTGTTGAGTACCTTTCTATATGCCCTTGTCATACAGGGAACCCTTACTATACCACTCAATATAACATGACAGATCAAATTTTTATTAACATCCATGACACTGCTTAGTCTGTGGGACAGAAAGTTATTTCCTTTTGAGGCCAAACCTTTACAGAAGTATGAAAAGTTAAATGTAGGCATGTTATATTAAGGAAGCAGATAAAGTCTATAAATCCCATTTTTATATCTTTTTGAATAAAAACAATTGACTACTTATCTGGGCAACCCCATTGGGGTATGTCAGCAATTCTATTTGGGTGCTCCTATACCAATTTGTTCTTGACATGCATCACCCTTGATGCCCTTCCTGCAATATCATCTATTTTGTTGTCATGAGCTACCTTTTTCCCACCAATTATTTCCAATATCAATCATTTTTTTAATGTGGTTATACGCCATCAATTGGAGAAAAAAATTTCATTTGATCTTTACTTCTCCCACTTGAGGAAAAAGGTCATGAACTTTCCCTGTAAAAAGTTGAAGAACGAAAAAGTCACAAACCTAACAAGTCTTGTTCCTCCATTCGTCTTTGTGTTCCCTCTATCTACTTGTCTCAGACTGTAACTGTATCCTGTGAGCCTATCTTGAATTGAGCGAATGGATGTTTTCCTCTCCATGGTATATTTAATTTAGATATCTTTGTATCTCAATCTATCACATTGCGGGTTTGAACTAGTTGATATGCTATTGTTACCTTTTCTATAGTTTAACTGTCCTATGGCAATCTCTTATGTAGTTTTTCATCTCCTTTTTATGAGTTGAGCATTCTCTCTTTTATGAACCAGCTTTTGATCCATATTTTGCATTGTATCTCCCATTTCATTTTCATTATATGAAGGAATTCCTTGATGATCTTACATGGGAGATGTTTGCTACGCATATTATCCCCTCTTTTTCTATAATGAATCAACAACTATATCACTTCCAGTGCAAGCGCGTATGAATTTAACAATGTTGGTTTATCTATATCGACTTCCCAAGCAGAAAGCTTCTAGTGCTATGAGGTGCTCTATTAAGATTCAGAGTGTTCTTGCTACTAAGATGGCATCATCTGCACATAATAATATTTTTAATATTACTGTGATGTTCACCCTTCCCCACTTTCTCATTGATCCATATCTCTAGCTGGTTGATGTATAGTTAGAAGAATGTTGGGAAGAATAGGTATCCTTGCTTCACTCCTATAACACTAATAAAAAAGTGCAACACACCCTCCTTGGTTTAAATTTTGGCCTCATCCTTATCATGCAAATCATGAACTGTGGCATTCCCTATCAGCTGGGAAGCCTATCTTGGAAAGTTGATCCTATATCTCTAGGGACCACTTTAAAATATTTTCTAAAGTCTACCAATTAACACCACAAGTCATCCTTTGTTGTCGCTGAACTTAACTAGACTGTAGATTATAAGAATATTATGGAATCTAATGGAAAGGAATAAGGTCAATTCTTTGACCTCGCTCTTGTTTAGTAGATTCTTGAACATTTCCATAATCTATAATCAAGATAAGGATGGCCCTCACCTGCCATGTCATTTCTATCATGTACCATCATTGCTGAGCTATACATCCTTTTAATGCCAGGTACCCTTGTGGGTTTAATGTCAAGGCTAGGGCTAGAAAAAATATAAATCAGTAAATTGAAGAAAATCGGTCAAGTATTCTGCATCTTTTGTTTTCTCAACCATCCTAACTTGGATTACTTTGGATTCCAGAGCAGATGGTGTCATCAAAATATTTGATTTGATGTTTAACAAATATATCTAACATCAAAACACTTGACTTTCTTTAAAATCGATAGCCAAGGATAGATCATCCTACCATAAAGCATCAAACCTTCAATCCAAACACCCATTCCAATGAATATGTGATTGTCACTAGGAATCCATGTGAGAGCACACTGCATCATGGATACTCTATTCAAATTATTTTTCTTCTATCATTCCCTTTATTCATGTTTCTGATTTGCTTTTAGTAGAAGCTTGAATACATGATGGAGAATCACCAAGAAGCAAGATGGGGCAATGAATTTTCCTTTTGGATGCTCCATGTTTGATTACAGAAGCACCAGTAGGAGTATGTCTTCCTCAAGTATTTCCTTGTGGCAAGAGCCAAATTAAAGAGGAAGAAAGCATCTTACAAACCTTGATTCAACTTGTTCCTCAAAGGCTTATTTCCCCACATTTTTGGAGTTGATTTATTCATAGATCATTGCATTAAACGTTATCCAAAGCATTTTGTTCATTGATTTATGGATCAAATTTGATAAACTAATAAAATATTATTAATCTATTGATGATAGACTATAATGAAGACACTATACAGAGTATGCCAGAACATGACTCTTCTATTTTCAAACATAATGGGCCCAGTGTGATCAGTTCAATTCCTTGAAAACCCGGTAACTCATATCATCACCACCATCATAGAAATGCCTCAAGTGGTTCTTTAAATTTGAGTTGCATACGTAATTCTCAAGGTTTCATGACAAATGATAATTATACATGGTGTATCTTTTTAAAAAAAAATTATAATTATACCTGGTGTCTCGTTTTTCAAATTTTCCTTTCTCGTTTCAGGGCCTAATAGTACACTTTCAGAGTTATTCTGGGAAAGAAAAGCTTATATGAAAGGCTGTAGAGGATATTAGCACTTTATTTCCAGTGGAAAAAATATCATTTCCCACATTTATGGTGATTATATTTATACCCGGAACGAAAGGAGCCACATTTTTCTACACCCAATCATGTGCTACAGACAATTTGTTAAGGCCACATGAGACCCCACGAAGCCGATGCTCCAATAAGCAATGATATATTGACAATATTTGGGCAGATCACACCTGTTCTCACGTATGTTGTGCTCAAATTGAAGTAAAAACTACAATGGATAACACATATCACATATTGCATAATGCCCAATTCGGAAAACATTTTGATCATTTTTGTAATCAGAAAATTTACTTTGTTTCCAAGCTTTCAAGCCAAAGTCAGGGAAATTTACGAAGCTGCAATTATCACCACCAGTGAAGAACCACTGGAAAAAATCCGCAGAGGAAATTGAATGTCAAGTATCTAGAAAAGCATTTCATTTTTTTCCTGCATATAGATCAACAATGGCATAAAAAATATCAGATGATTAATCGTGTTACTTAAACATTTTCATTAGACAAAGGGATTGAACACGATTTCAATCTCATAAACACATGCTACTTCTAACTACTTTGCCTATATTAATGTTAAACTCGAATTTTATCAATCACAATGAAAAATTAGAAAAACTAAGAATCCATCTTCACTCCAATTATCTTAATCTATTAAGCACTATGAGGGATTTTAAAAAATCACGACCAAAACCTCTCTATATGAATCTATTCCAAATCACCCATTAGAGAAGCAACAATACAACTTATATAAACCTCACCTTTCTAATTTGTCTCCTGGAGGTGTGTGGAAACCATTGATGAGCACAATTGTTGCAGTACCACTTGGATAAGTTAGCTTGTTGTTAATAATCAGTACTTAAAACTAGTAAATTCCACTAAATTCAAACAATTTGGCAATGGCATTCATAACCAGCATTAATATGTTGTGAAAACTGAGTTCATGGCTAGTAATCATCATCTTTCTTAGAGGTACCAAAAGTAAAATATCATTGAAAGTGACCAGGGAAAGAAACCACCAAATAATTATCCAATAATGGCGCTAGAGGATCCACTTACTCCTACGTATTAATGCTCCCACACAAAGGATATTGTGATGAAAAATACTCAAATTCATAACAGTGGAGATTATGTATGAATTTGTTAAATTGGAAGCAATAAGAAAAGTCATCCATGAAAAGAATTTATCCTTCTTCCTTCCCACCTTGAGAGTTGCAACAAATCATGCCCTGATTGCAATGACACTAAATTTCAAATATATAAGAAAAATGCAAGCTAGAAAATGCCCTACGAATACAAAGGGAAAACCTACCTACCCACCCTAGCTAAGATAATTTTTTATCAAATAGGGAACATGAGATCACCAATGGAGTTAGGCCAACAAATTTTTTAATGTATCGGACTGAATCATGCATTTGATTGCTAGGAAACATGCACATGAAGGGATAAAGTGTAGAATGAATGAGCAATCAATACATGCCACTTATAAAAACTACCCCAAAAGGTCCAAAAATACTTAAGGCCTTAACTTAAGTGACTTTAAAAATGACCAAACATGATCAATGAAAACACGAGAGTGGTGTGGGTGAAGAACACATCTAAAAAGTGAATTTACCTTTCCCTAAGATGCCTTTGTCATTCTTGTATGAAAACATGTTTTCCTTTCCCTTTATTCTTGCAAGTGAATGCATCATAGGTATGTTTTTGTCCCAGAATATGGGAAGACCCCTCAAGTATCTCATTGATGGAGTGGATGTTTCGTTGACGTAGAACCTCATGGAAAACAATCACTGAATCTGATGTTGGTATGGGATTGTGAAGATAACAACTTCATTCTTTTTGAATATTGGCACCAAGTATCAAAAATGAATCAGGTTGCAATTTGAGTTGCACCCTTTTACATTACTTTTTATTAGTTCCATACAAAAAATATATCAAGATGAAAATCAGAACTACCCTTTCCCAAAGTTGGGGAAATATCAATGAGTACCTTAGTCACAAGTTACAACTTCTAGGAGATTCCTAAAAAATTTTGAGTCAACTGTTGCATCATGAGAAACATGATTTGCTCATAATTTAACACTACTTTCCAACATTTGAGAAATAAACTTGACCATAATCTTCAGCCCGATAGAGACTTCTGAGCTTATTAACAACCATACCCTTATTATAAAAGTCATACACAAGTTGGCTAACTGTGTTTGATAATTTCCACTCTTTCTCTTCTTCTTATTTACATCCTATGGCTGATTCTTGGTTATCATTCTTTCAGTTTTGATCATTATCCACATTAAAAAAATGATCAGATATAATCATATAAACAATGAGGGTTGATTCTAAAGGAATATTAGGTCAATGAAATGTGAGGTTTCTTCATCTCCTAATATTCATTGGCTTCATTTAGTTGTGCTTGATATGAGTCTTCAATCATGTCACAATAAGGGATGCCACCCGCTAGCTTAACGCTAACTCTAAGGGAATTTGAAAATTGAAATTGTAAATATATACCACCCTTTGCACTAAAATAAGACATTTGATTCTTCCAATCCACCTTTCACTTGAAGAGAGCTCTCTTTTCATTCTCCTTCTTACTATCATTTAGACAACCATCAAAGACCCCATGAAGATGCCCTCATTGATAGATTCAACACGTTCCTCTATTGACTGCTATGTCTTAAGTAAATAGCATGCAAGATTAAGGTTGTTGAAATTGACTTCAGACTTATATGGTATATGTGGTGTTGCAAGAGGTCTTACGACTTGGTATTTGTGCCTAATCATGTCTTCATCATAATGCTCATTTTGGTAAAAGGCTTCTAGAATATCAACATTTAAGGGTGGGAAGTCTCGACTCTTGGGCATATTCATCCTCATTCTTAGCAAGGCTAGTAGTTTCATTGTCCTAAAGTACTCATCGGACATGTAACTATTTGGATCTGCAAGAGTATATTCTAAAGCAACACCACCTTTATGACAACATGTTTGGGCAACATTATATTTTCTTTAAAATTATTGATTTTATTTCATGAGAAAAGTTGTTAGCCCTTCATTTCATTCATTATTTACCCCAAGTCAATTTCCTTAACTTATGAAGGAGAGGAAGATGCTACAACTTCATCTTATTCAAGAACACCATGATTCTCACAAAAATAGCAGGGTTGTGTAGTAAGTTGATATTGTTCAGATCCTTGAATCTCCTCCTCAAAAAGAGAATTTGGCCCTCTAGTTCATGCATCAATTGTGTTAACTCAAACTCATGCATCTAATTCTTTATAAAATGAAATTGAGTTGTTGTCTCCTCAGATCAGAGACCCCATGCACTCTTCTTAGTTAGGAAGGGATGACAACTCACAAGAAATTTCTAATGGGTCCTAATTCCAGTAATTTTGGAGTTACCATATGAGAGTTCCTTGCCTTAATTCTACTATTTTTTCTCACCACAAGATGTAGGACACTGCATTCAACATGACAAAGGTTTATTCCCAGGTGGAGTTGACAAGCAATATTTAGCTGTGTTTCCCAAAATATATTAAGATTATACACATAACAAGAAATAAGAATGGCATGAGAATTCTCTCATTTCCCTCAAGACTGATCCATAAACATTTTTATCTTCCCAAGGAGAAAAACTCTCCCTCGCAACAATTCTAATTTATATGTTTCCCATCTATCAATTCCCTATAATGCTTTATCAGGCGATTGTTAAGCAAAATTTGGCTCAAGAATTAAGATGATTTTTGTAGTAAAGAGGGAAATCCAATTCCAAATATTTCACTTCGTTAACTTGTCTATTGTCTAGGAACCCAAATCTCATGGTGTTCTTTGAGTCAAGGATTCTAGCAATGGGTGCTAAACTCCTATGAAGGTTATTGTCAGGGAAGTATGAATGGTGGAAAAAGGTTTTGCAGTTTCACAAAAAAAAATTCATATGGGAAAGAAAGTAGTCTCTAGATGATATTCTCCAATTGAGATGATGGTCATCCATTCCAATAATAATGGATCAGTTTACCTAGATTTTAGGAAATGGTATAAATACAAATGTTTGGAAGAATAACATTTTGGGTCACCAGTTCCTTGACTCGGGATCTCACTCCTTCAAAGATACGATTGGACAACAAGGAGAAAATTCCCTCTTTGACATTTCTTTGTGGGACAAAGCTTTAGATTATTGAGAGGATGGGACATTGGGGCTCCACCTTCACACTTGTTCTATTTGTTGGCCTTAGTGGAACAAAAATTACATGGTTGTGTCCTAAAGAACCTTGAGGAATCAAACTATAGAGGGTGGGGTTTAGCTGAGTATTCAGTTAATCAGGGCTATGCCCAACAACTTTCTTGCTCTTCACTTCCGTACGAAGCCTCAATCTAGAGAAAAATATGGCATTTACATGCTTTGCAAAATTAGAGATTTGAATAGTGCACAATGACGTGCTATTATCTACCCTTCAAATAACACGTTGCCAATTTTGAGAAACTCTTGAATGAATGCTTACTTTTCAAAATAAGCAGAGATTCTTCAAATTGTATGAGAATGGAAAGAAACAATGCAGTTTAAGAAAGTAAGCATGAAGAAAAATAGTATAAAGGCACCTACAACTCACATGATAATTCTAGAGATGGTGTGTGAAGAAGCAACTGGATATTTTGATTTTACTTGCAATGTCAAAAGATATGGTTTCATGGCAAACAGAGAAATATGTTACATAAATGTTACAACTTACAAGACATAATATGAAGTCCAATATTCTCTACATATTTACTTAGACTCCTTTTCTTTACAATTTTTCTCATAATGTTGAGGACCTCTGATAAAATAGTAGCCCGTAGAAGGGTTATCTAGCTTTTATCATAATACGATAAATTCACTTCACTCACCATAGGCAGTGCAATAAAATGAATGAGATTAATGGTTTGGATTGATATTACATGTCTCCTCCATGCATAAATCGCCTCATAGAATTAATATGTATTTTATCTCAGATGTACCTTTGTGTCCTATAAAATTCTGAAAACATTTTGAACCTCTCCAAAGCTTCACAGCGTTATCAATTGAGCCTATAGCAACTTCTCCAGAAGGTAACTTCAAGATTGCCTGAATGGGTGCTTGATGAGCCAGCCAGGATCCAATAACCTAGGAGGCAAGTTTGAGTTCAGAGCTTTGAATTTGAATTGCCTCAAAACCAAGGCCATCTTATAGGGTAGATAAATTAGATATTTCAAGGATAGTGATAGGTAAAGTAGAGGAGATAAATTAGATATTTGAAGGACTATGACGAAACAATGACGTGACTTGAATTGGCACTAAATATTCATAGCATGGAACCTTATTATGTTTAGATTCTAGAGACTAGAATACTTCCAAATGACGATTGAGTTAAATTTTTTCTCTACATGGACTCCATCACAGTGAGTTATCAGTTAAAAAATATATCATGGAATAATGAAAATCCCTGAGCCACAGTTGATAAATTCACCAATTGTGGCACATGAAGGGAGTGGAAATAAAATTAAATTCTATGGAACCAACAAGAAGAGAAATATCTGACAATAACAAACTTCCATCTTACCTCTGATTATATTAGGTAAGAAATTGTGTTCTTCAAAACCTCCATAGGATGCCATAGAAAAACAAATTCCTGTAACTATGTATGAGATAAGAAGCCACCAAAATAAAATGCATCCATTGGATAATGAAGAAACTAAATGATAAAACTAATAGTGTATCAAATTATGAATAAGAAGTGGAGCTTTTCCATAATGGAATACATAAATCATCATGGCATTCACTCATCAAACACCAACAAGCTTGCAAAGACAAGCTCTATCATCAAACAAAGTATACCTTGTTCTCTACCATTCATCTTTGTAATCCGAACAGAATATTTTCTACTACACTATCTTATCTTATATATGGAGGCATCCACATGAGTTACAATACTTAAAGTGTACATCTCAAGCACCTTGCCTTACTAGATTATGGCCATACTCATAGTTCATCAATCATTTTTATGAACAGTTATGCACAAGTTTGTGGCCTAAACCTTATCACCATAATACAAGTATTATTAAACCCTAGTAGCCAGCTTGATCAACAGAAGTTCTGAATAGAAATAATGATGGCCTAGCTATGCAAGTGAACTTAGATTTTTGATCTCTAAACATAGTGTGCTATACACTTCGATTTACCCCAATCAATCACAATATACATATGATGTCCAATCCTTCAAACTAGTCCAAGTTTCAATAATAGCTCAAATTCAACTGTATCATCATACCTTAGGTTTATTGATAAATATTGCGACACAACAACTTTGTCTCATAACTTGGAAAGCTTTGTTGGTGAAGATATGGATGTTCAAGCTCACCTAATGAAACCTTTATTGTCAAGGATCAAATTTTAATGCTTCAATTTGAGCCCTCATGAGAAAATTTTATTTTGTCTTCAAGTTCAATACAACAAGTATATTCTCCAGCAATGATTACCACCTCTTGCCACATTTGGACTTTGTAGTATGGTTCACATGATCCATAGATATCCACCTTGAATCTCTAAAAATACTATTTATGTCCTCTATTCCAAGACAAATCTCTGTGTTAGTGTCTGTCTTTGAAGCCTTCCACCAGTGATCAAATATGCTCTTACAAAGCAGTCTTAGGGTGTCAAAGTCAAATTTTGTCATTTCAGTGAGTCTTCAAGTAAAATTTGGTCACTAGGTATTAGGTCTAGGATTGTTTTCACTCCTTCCAAAGTTTTCCAAGTGTCAGTCCATGTCACCATTCAGCTGAGTGTACCATCATTCAAAGAGTTTTCATCATCATTTCAGGTTCCAATGGGTCATTTTACACCTTGTTCGTGCTTCAATTGTGCTTAGGTAAGGCTCATTTCCCTCTCCTAGGGTTTTGAAGGTAATTTTTCTTGGATGGTCAAATCATAAACAAAGCTTGTATCTTGATGCTCATACACCTTCCCCTATACTTAATATACCTTCTTAAACACTTCCCATCACTGATATCCCTCAAATTCATCATTTTCCCACAAACCATAACCTATTGCTACAATTTAACAATTTTCTAGGCTAGGTCTATGTTTTTCCCTTTTGGACCCCTTCCCCTCACTCAATATTTTAAATTCCACTTTCTCCTACTTCCTAACATATCTCCATATTCTCTGAAATTTTCTCAAGAATTTAGAAACCCCTTATCCCATTCATTTCCCTTCATTTCTACAAATCCCTTGTTCCACGTATTAGGATAGGTTTTATTTAAATGATGTTTCTGAGAAATAGAAGATAAATTTGACAAAAGTGAGCAAGGTTTTTTTCCATAATTTACCCAAGAAGAAAAAACTCTTTCATTTTTTACACAAGTTTCATGGTTTGCAAGAAATGTCGAAAACATCATTTGAATCAGGAGGGTTAATGCACCTTTGGAGTGACCTTGGTAAAATCAATCTTTTTCCTAGATGTAATCACCAAATTAATTTCTTGATTTATCAACTGATAAGTAGACAAAAAGAGATTTCCAATGAGCTATCGTGAGCTCAATTTGGAGTTGAGGAAGACCTTCACAAGATGACTGCAACAACACTCCGTATTTAGGTAGCCTCATTCTACACATTTTGATCAGTCTTTGGAGATTGGACTTTTGGCAGGGCAAATGAACTCCAAATTGAATAATGTAAGATTTTCTAGAAACAAGACTTGCCAAGCTTTCTAACGAGCTATTTCAAACCCAATGTGAGCACTGGGAAGGCCTTAAAAAGTGGTGTACAAAAAGGTGTTGTGCATCTGAGTTGGCGCTGTGCACCTGGCAGTGTTTTCCTTTATAAATTTGCATAGGCACTGCACATCTAGGAAGGCACTGTGCATCTACTCAACCAAGTTCTAAATGAAATAAAACTTTCCCAAATTCTCAAATCCACCACAAAATCTTCAAATTCTCTCTCTTTCAAGTATACTTGTCATAGCTTGTGCATCAAGGTTTTGTTTACCAAATTTTGGTGTTGTGCAATCTTAGTATCAAACTCTAGCTTCTAGGGTGAAACCCTAGTTTTCCTCATCTTTTCATTGTTTTATTTGTCCTATCCTTTCCATTATTCCCTAAACTAAAACCCATTCCCATTTATATATTTCCTAAATCCCACTCCCCTCCTACATTTTCCACATTCCCACTTACACTCTCCCCAAACCCTACAAACCCTATTCACATCACCAAACCCTACCCATTCTCCCTAAAACCCTACTGATCCCTAAAAATATCTTCATACTCATCTTCATTCCATTCCTCCACCTTGTTTCACTATATTGTTCACTAATATAACCACAAGTGTTCATAGCCGCAAAACTCAAAGTCAAAGAGAAGATGCACGAGGATGATATTGATGATGAACAAGAAAGAGAATTTCAGCTAGAAGAGCATGATGATGAGTCACAACACCAGACTTATCATGGAGTAGAGATCATTAATCTTGAAAGTCAAACTGAAACTTCAACTTAAAACATGCTTTTCAAGGAGAAGGATGCCCACATTTGAATGTTGATGGATAGCGTGGCAAGGGCTAGATTTATTGTCTAAAGAGAACAAATAGTTGGAGGATAAACAAGGCCTAATGGAGCTTGAAATGTTGAAACTGAAGAGGCAAGGTGACAAAGAGGCTCATGTCACTTTGACTCCCATTAAGCAAGAGATTGAACATGACCAGGAAACTTGGCTTGAGAGGGTCAACATACATCTTGAGGGGGTGCTTAAGAAGGCCAACAGGGACAAGAAGATGCTTCATCACATGGCCTAGCACTACACGACCTACAACAAAATCTACAACATAAGGATGAGGAAGCTTAAGGCTAGGTCGAGGAAGGAATTAAAGAGTAAAAAGGAGAAAGGTAAGTTGAAAATATTGGCTGAAGCATCACTAGCCCATCAAAGCAACTAACGGTGGTGTCCCATGCCAAATCTGGCCAAGTTTTGATGATTTTTTTTCTTTTTCAAATTTTCAAATTTTGAGAAGAGGAAATTGGCATGCTTTTCCTTAGGACATCCAATGAGGAAAACGTTTACATTTTTGGATTCAATATTATGAGAGCATCCGTCCCTTAAAATTTTAGAAGATTTGGAGCAAAAATTGGCCCACCAAAAGATCCAAAAACTATCACAAAATGACCTCTCTGCCTCTTTTTGGACACACAAAAGCAACCATGGGAGATTTCACTTTTGAGGGGGGAAATGACCTCCAAATGCAAAAATTCAAGATTTTCTAGAAACCAGACAGGATGAAATTTCCAATGAGCTATCTTGGGCTCAATTTGGCTAAGGGGAAGGCATCCAAAACTGTGTGTTAAGTGGCACTGTGCTTTTGGCTCATGGTGCTGCGCTTTTGGCCAGATTGCGAGAAAATCAAAATTTTGCCTACTTTCACTACAAGTTGACTTTATTTATCTTCATGGATTATTTTATGATTTTAATTAATTCCTTGGTATGTAAATGTGATAGTGAAATGATCTTAGAGGGTAGATTCATCAGTTTGAGATGGTTTGGGGGTCAATGAATCAGTTTCCATTCTTATAGAGGAAATTTGTTCCACTATCTATATTCTTGTTCCCTATTTGGAAATGGTTGTAACAACTCCTTTTCTCTTGGATTCAACTCCTGATGGCTAGCATAGGTGGTTTGATGTCTATATTATGTATTTTTCTTTCATTAGAAAAGGTTGGACTCACTTGGATGCCGTGAGCTTCATTGTACACCATTATCAGTGGTTTGGCAAGGAAATAAATAGGATTTGTAGCTATTTTTATGGGATACTTGTGGCATGGTGTTTTTTCATAGTTTCTTCTTCTGTTATAAGTTTTTATCATGTTTTATGTGTGTCACAATCTAATTCATTGCTTCTAGCTGGATGATATCAAGTTAAATAGGTAGAATTCATTGTTTTACAATGCTCTACCTTGGGATGCCATTGCGTTTTCTATGTTTTCTACTGTTTGAGAAGGATACATGATCTTTGCATGCCCTCCTCAGCTCCTCACCAAACTTAGACCTATCATCTCAATCAATTTCAAGTGCCAAAGCACCTACCTACCTCGCCCCATAGAACACCCTACATCCTGACTTAATTTCCCAGACCGAAAACTGTTTGGGTCCTTTTGATCCAGCAACAAACACAACAAAATGAAATCAAAAACTCGAGAGCTACTATGCCTAGCATAAAATATTGTTCATGAGCCAGTCATCTTTACTGAGATTCATAAGGAGAGAGCCCTCTCCCGACCTGGTAGGGCTAGCTACCAGGTTAAGCGTGGTTTGTGGTTACCCTAGAACTGCCTTCCTTCAGCCTGAGGTCAATCTAGGCTCTAACATAGTGGCAACTATACTGGGGACATAGTTTTATGTTCCTCAGTGAAATGTATCAAGTTTAGATCTGATTGTTGATGGTGGACAATGATCACACACTGGAAGGCTGAAATCATTCACCTGGCGACTCTAAATAAGTTTTGACATCAGATCCAAGGACTCCACTGGATGATGAACCTAACAAGAAGAAACATTAAAGGACAATATGGAAAGATCAGGTATTCAGGTTGGAATTTCATCCAAGACATTATGTTCTTTGTTATAAATTATTTCTTCTTTTTTCCTGAGAATGTCAAGAAGGCTTTACAAAGTATATTGTATTTGACAAAAGATCCTAGACCTGCATTTGATTCTTTCCCTTTGAAGATTGTGAATACAAAATATTCGCATGCCTTTGATCTTGATCAAGACCCTTCTTCCAAATCTTATGATGACTGTCTTCAAACTGATGAGCCTCAAGAGACCAAGACTGATTCTACACCTTCTGTATGTACTCCTACACCTTGTAAAATTCTAGATAGATACAAGCCTCTGATTTTACCTCCTATAGCCCATGCTTTCCCTAAAACTAATTACCTATATCTACCAAGAGCTGATGGTGACTGTGACAACATCGCTGCTGAGAGGCATGTACTGAATTTTGAGTCTTTTCTTGACCTTTTTGAAGTTGATGAAGAAGATGTCAGTATTAGGATTTTTGCTCTTTCTTTGCAAGGCAAAGTCAAGAGTTGGTTCAAAACCCTGCCTAATGCAAGCATCTCAGATTTCCAGTAGTTTGTCAAAGTGTTCCTCGACAAGTGGGTGGTTAGACAAAACCATTTCTTGATTCTAGAAGAGTATAACCAGCTGAAAAGACTACCAGGGGAGGCAATACAACAGTTTTCTGCCAGATTTAACCAAGCTTATTGTTTGATGCCTATTACTATAAGTCCTCCTCTTGGATCTACTCTCTTGCACTACCCCAAAGCCTTTGATCCAGAAATAGAGTTTCAATTGAGAGAAAGGAACCTGGAAACACTTGAAGAGATGGAGAACAATGGCATAGATGTAGAGGCTAATTTGTTGATCAGAAGGAAAAAGTTGAAGGAAACAGATATGAAGAGCATAGATCCAGAGGAATCGACATCTTTAGAGGTAAAGCTCAAAATTTTAGTAAGTGTAGTGGAAGAGATGATGCAAAAGATCACCACAAGGAATGAGTATGATATTCAAGACCATGGCTGGCTATTTGAAGAAGAAAAAGTGGTTGATCCAAAACATTTCCTTTCTTATCCCAGTTGTCATAGATATGATAATGATTTTTTTTATATATCATCTTGGAGAAAATAGATCTGTTGATTTGACATGTATGCTTGATGATGTGTTTTATACTGATGATTTCCCTTAGTTTGATCAGTATGATAATGATTATGTTCTCCAAAAAACAGCTAATCTTGTAGACACACCAACAACTGGTTTGTGGAAGGAGGAAGTTCATTTTCAATTGCTCGAATACAGTGATTAGCCATTGCATATCAGCTATGGAAGTGAAGAGGAAATTGCATCAAATTTTGAAGTGAAGCATCTTTGCCTTTTTGTTTTACTTCGTTTCAGTTCATCAAAGACAACTTTTGTGCAATCAGAAATCAACAGTCGATAAGTTTTGATCTTACCATCTAGAGGGCAATGAAATCCTTGTTCAACACTTCTCATATCTAGATTTGCAGCGCTCAAATGCCATTCATTGTTAGGTTGTAGATGAAGAATTGGAATCTAGAACATATGATCAAGTGATTCAAGATGATTCCTAACCATTATGTTTTGAATCATTTCAGTTTTCGAAGGGAAATTTGCATAGTACATCTTCAATAAAGGATGAGCAGCCTATAGAAAATCATGTAATATCATTAGAACCAATAGAAAATGGGTTGCAATAGTATTTTCAAGTTTTCATGATCCAATAGTTGATGTGCTGGATGATGTCTGCAGTCAAAGTCCTTCTTCATTAGCTAACTATGAGCTTGAAAAAGTATTGATACAAACTTGATCAAACAATTGGTTTCTTTGTCATTTTCAGTAGGAGTCTCATTAAAAGCTTAGATGAAAATTTTCATTCATGGTAAGAGGAGAAGAAAAGTAACCCATTGGATGAGCTAAGTCCCAGTGCACATGAATTTCAAGATTATTATGCAATATTTTTGTAGGCGGATAGAGAATCCACATTATTCAACAGATCTGTTTACAAGTTTTCATGGGAGTTTCCTTTCAGTAGTTCTCTCTTATTTTTCATAAACAAGCACTAGTGGAGAATTAAAACAACAACCAGAATCCTTACTTGGTTGCATTGGTTGTTTCATTTCACTTGATCAGGTGAGGAATGGATCACTTAGAGTAGGGTGTGATTAATAAGCTCACAAAAGTGGGCACAATTAGTTTCAGAGTTAGTTTGAGTCATGAGTCAGTCTCAGCTTGCATTGTGTCAGTTTTCAATCTTTGAAGTGTTTTGACCCCATTGCCCAATGGATAAGGCTAATAGGTCTACGATGTTCTTGACACCTCCAAGGAGATGCCATCCAAAATGGAGCCAATGTTAGTGTCAGTCTTTGAAGCCTTCCACCAGCTATCAAACATAATCTTACAAAGTGGTCATAGGGTGTCAAAGTCAAATTTTGTCATTTTAGTGAGTCTTCAAGTAAAATTTGGTCACTACGTATTAGGTCTAGGATTGTTTTCAATCCTTCCAAAGTTTTCCAAGTGTCTATCCATGTCATATTCAGCTGAGTGTACCATCATTAAAAGAGTTTTCATCATCATTTCAGGTTCCAATGGGTTATTTTACACCTTGTTCGTGCTTCAGTTGTGCTTAGGTAAGGCTCATTTCCCGCTCTTGGGTTTTGAAGGTAATTTTTCTTGGATGGAAAAATCATAAACAAAGCTTGTATCCTGATGCTCATACACCTTAGCCTATACTTAATATACATTCTTAAACACTTTCCATCACTGATATCCCTCAAATTCATCATTTTCCCACAAACCCTAGCCTATTGCTACAATTTGACAATTTTCTAGGCTAGTCCTGTGTTTTTCCCTTTTGGACCCCTTCCCTTCACTCAATATTCGAAATTCCACTTTCCCCTACTTCCTAACATCCCTCCCTATTATCTAAATTTTTCTCAAGAATTTAGAAGCCCCTTGTCCCCTTCATTTCCCTTCATTCTTAGAAATCCCCTGTTCCACATATCGGGATAGGTTTTATTCAAATGATGTTTCTGAGAAATAGAAGATTAATTTGATAAAAGTGAGAGAGGTTTTTGTGCATCATTGACCCAGGAAGAAAAAAGTCTTTTCGTTTTTACATAGGTTTCATGGTTTGGGATAAATGTCGAAAACATCATTTTCCTCAGGAGGGTTAATGCATCTCTTGAGTGACTTTGGTAAAATCAAATTTTCTTCTATATGGAATGACCAAATGACTTTATTGATGATTCAAATGATAAGTGGAAAGAAAGATATTTCCAATGTGCTATCATGTGCTCAATTTGGAGTTGAGGAAGATCTCAAAAAGTTGACACCAACAACACTCTGCATTTAGGCAGCCTCATTCTGCACATTTTAACCAGTCTTGGGAGATTTGACTTTTCATAGGGCAAATGAACTCCAAATTGAAAAATTCAAGATTTTCTGGAAAGTAGACTTGCCAAGATTTCCAACAAGCTATCACACCCCCAATTTGGACACCGGGAAGGCCTTCAAAAGTTGTCTACAAAAAGGTGCTACGCATTTGAGTTGGCGCTATGCACCTGGCCGTGTTTTCCTTTGTAAATTTTCATAGGCACTGCGCATCTAGGGAGGCATTGCACATCTACCTAGCCAAGTTCTAAATCAACTAAAACATTCCCAAACTCTCAAATTCACTTCAAAATATTCAAATTCTCTCTCTTTCAAGTAAGTATACTTGTCATAGCTTGTGAATGAAGGTTTTCTTTACCAAATTTTGGTGTTGTGCATTCTTAGTATCAAACCCTAGCTTCTATTGTGAAACCATAGTTTTCCTCATCTATGCATTGTTTTATTTAC
This sequence comes from Pinus tabuliformis, assembly GCA_031772625.1. NCBI lineage: Eukaryota > Viridiplantae > Streptophyta > Pinopsida > Pinales > Pinaceae > Pinus > Pinus tabuliformis. Next base: position 412,282,931 of record CM062807.1, on the reverse strand, counting down.
CCTATCCTTTCGATTATTCCCTAAACTAAACCCCATTCCCATTTATATATTTCCTAAATCCCACTCCCCTCCTACATTTTCCACATTCCCACTTACACTCTCCCCAAACTCTACAAACCCTATTCACATCACCAAACCCTACCCATTCTCCCTAAAACCCTACTCATCCCTAAAAATATCTTCATACTCATATTCATTCCATTCCTCCACCCTATTTCACTATATTATTCACTAATATAACCACAAGTGTTTATAGCCACAAAAAGAAAAGGCAAAGAGAAGATGTACGAGGATGACATTGATGATGAACAAGAATGAAAATTTCAGCTAGAAGAGCATGGTGATGAGCCACAACACCAGACTCATCATGGAGTAGAGGTCATTAATCTTCAAGGTAAAACTGAAACTTTAGCTCAAAACATGCTTCTAAAGGAGAAGTATGCCCACATTCAGATCTTGATGGATAGCTTGGCAAGGGCTAGATTTATTGTCATGTATCTAGAGCAAGAAAACAAATAGTTGAAGGATAAGTAGGGCCTAACGGAACTTGAAATGTTGAAACTGAAGAGGCAAGGTGACAAAGAGGCTCATGTCACTTCAAATCCCATTGAGCAAGAGATTAAGCATGACTGGGAAGCTTGGCTTGAGAGGGTCAACATACATCTTGAGGGGGTGCTTAAGAAGGCCAACAGGGACAAGAACATGTTTCGTAACATGGCATACCACTACATGATCCACAACAAAATCTGCAACAGAAGGATGAGGAAGCTTAAGGCTAGGTTGAGGAAGGACTTAAAGAGCCAAAAGGAGAAAGATAATTTGAAAATATTGGCTGAAGCCTCAATAGCCCATCAAATCAACTAATGGTGGTGTCACATGCCAAATCTAGGCAAGTTTTGATGATTTTTTGTCTTTTTCAAATTTTCAAATTTTGAAAACTGGAAATTGTCCTGGTGGCGCTGCGATTTTCCCTGGGACATCCAATTAGGAAAAATTTTACATTTTTGGATTTTGCATGATGAGAGCATCCATCCCTGAAAATTTCATAAAATTCGGAGCAAAACTGGCCCACCAAAAGGTCCAAAAGCTATCAAAAAATGACCTCTCTGCCTCTTTTTGGAGACATAGAAATAGCCTTGGGAGATTTCACCTTTGAGGGGGCAAATGACCTCCAAATGAAAAAATTCAAGATGTCCCAAAAACTAGACAGGAAGACCATTCCAATGAGCTATCTTGGTCTCAATTTGGCTAAGGTAAAGGCCTCCAAAACTAGGTGTGAATCGGCACTACGCTTTTGGCTCATGGTGCTGCGTTTTTGGCCACACTGCAAGAAGATCAAATTTTTGCCTACTTTCACTGCGAGTTGACTTTCTCTCTCTTCATGGATGATTTTATGATTCCAATTAATTCCTTGCTATGTAAATGTAATAGTGAAATAATCTTAGGGGGTAGATTCATTAGTTTTAGGTTGTTTGGGGGTCAATGAATCAGTTTCCATGCTTATAGAGGCAACTTGTTCCACTGCCTATATTCCCGTTTACTGTTTGGAAATTGTTGTAACAACTCCTTTTCTCTTGTATTCGACCCTTAATGGCTAGTATAGGTGGTTTGATGTCTATATTATGTATTTTTTCTGTCATTAGCAAAAGTTGGACTCACTTGGATGCTTTGAGCTACATTGTACACCATTATCAGCAGTTTGGCGACGAAATAAATAAGATTTGCAGCTATTTTTATGGGGTACTTTTGGTATGGTGCTTTTGCATAGTTTCTTCTTCTGTTATATGTTTTTCTCATGTTTTATGTGTGCCACAATCTAATTCATTGCTTCCAGCTGAATGATATCAACATAGATAGGTAGAATTCATTGTTTTACAATGCTCTGCCTTAGGATGTCATTCAGTTTTCTATGTTTTCTATTGTTTGAGAAGGATACATGACCTTTTCATGCCCTCCTCAACTCCTCACCAATATTATACCTATCATCTCACTCAATTTCAAGTGCCAAAGCACCTACCTACCTCGGCCCATAGAACACCCTTTATCCTGACTTAATTTCCCGAACCTAAAATGGCCCGGCTCCATTTGATCCATCAAAAAACCCAACAAAATAAAATCAAGAAACCTAGAGATACTATGCCTAGCATAAAATCTTGTTCATGATTCAGTCATCTTGACTGAGATTCATAAGGAGAGAGCCCTCTCTTGACCTGGTAGGGCTAGCTACCAAGTTAAGCGTGGTTTGTGGTTACCCTAGAATTTCCCTCCACCAGTCTGAGGTCATTCTAGGCTCTAACACTCTGAAAAAAACCAATGATCATAGAAATGATGCAAGTGAAAGGTCTGCATAATTGTTTTATGGATTTTCTACTTAATATATCAATACTAGTCAAATAGTAACCCTAGGAGCTCTGCAATGTACCACTATATGAACCTTAAGGGTGTTGAATATGTAATCAAGGGAGAGAAATTATGTGCTATAATTAAGTCAGTCCTTATACACCCAATATAGGCTTTAGGTCATATAGAAAAGGATGCAAACATACCGTAGTCAAGGTTGCAACAATTTCACTTGAAATTGCATGACAATTACAGTGAGAAACCTAAAATTGCATAGGAGTGACTTCACAGGAACATGTCTTCCCTAAAACATAAATTAGCCCTTTGTCATAAATACCTTAGAAAAATTACTAAGTCTGCACATGTAAACTATGTTAGGTGTTAAAATGGGTCTCCATGTGTGCCAAAATTTGAGCCTGAAGAGGGCCACAAATATTTCCTGGAAGAAGATTCCACCAATTCAAAATAAAAGACTACCATAAAAATTCGAGATTAACCTAATGAGAGTTGAATACATGATACAGAAGGGAAGTGTATATAACTCATAGATCAACTTGAAAACTTGTGTTCATACATTTCATTTCAGTCACTTTGTAAGGCCAGGCTTAAGCCTTAGGATCTGCATTGGAATAACATCGATAAAAGCACGTCAAAGATAAGCATGAGAGCTTAGATAAGGGAAAGTGACCTCAGACAATGATCCAGTGAAACCATAAACTAAAATAGAAAGATTAAATACCAAGAAGTGTTTCATAACTTTGACCTCCTCCCACGATATGTCTCAACACATTAGATGCAACTACACCATTACCATGTCCATGCATATATTAATATCCAGTTTTTGGAAAAAAAACTAGGGTGAAAGGAAGTAATCTGGAGCATATATTTTAATGAGGCAAAACGGCACAAGATCATTTTGAGAGACCATCCCTTTAGATATATCTAAATATGTAAATACACTCTGTAGTGTCCTATCTAGGGTGCTAGACTAGGCTATATTTATTATCGACCAGGATGCGTAGACTTAGAGGCATGTGTCTACAATATATAGACATAAAGGATTATTAGCTAAGTGGTTATGATGGTAGGTTACAGGACTTCTTTACGGAAGATTGAGGTGTGTTACCTATCACCTAAACACTTAGGTCACTCAGTTAATCTACCTAATTACAACACTGTCATTCAATTCATTTACCAAATTAAAACACTGTGTATCACTTTAAAATAAGATTTCAATCTCCTTACGGAGACACTATGCATAAAACCCCTGTTCAGCAAATACTCAGCATTCAACTAATATTCATGAAAGATAAAGACATATTGAAATCATAAACATACTTTAAAATGATAACAGAGTTCATGACATTGCTTTAAAAGACAACAAAGGATCGAATCCCTTACAGGATACGATTCACGATCTCAGTGATGAATTGTTCAAGCACTATCATAAACATCACTCATACGCATTCTATTGAAATCAAAAACCAATTCTAATTGCTGTGCATATCATTTAATACCCTAAGTTGCCAATAAAAAGAAGTGACAGTATACCGGTTTTACGCAGGGCCCGTCCGCGTTTCAGAGGTATACTGGACTGTCATCAACCAATTATAGAATCAACGCAACAAGGAAAATCCTGACTGCAACCGTGTTCTTGGTATTAAGTTCAAAACTCTGTTTTTAAAACGATACAATGATAATCCACTACTAACTACACATAACTGTGTTTTCATATGTTTTTACAACCTTTACATTTCGAAACGAATGTACATTCATGATGCGGCTGTTGCCGCTTTTATCATGTCATGACTTTTAAAATGTTTCTATTCTGAACTGATTTCAAGAAGGAACAAAACTAAATCAGTTTAGAATGCTATGATGTTGCTGCCTTTGTCGCCAACATGCTATACTTTGACCATCGTTGACCGCGCGTGTAGGAGGGTCGGTTCTGCTGTAGGATAGGTATTCGTCCATGCTCGGACATTCTACTTTTCATCCCTACCCTTCGCTCTAGCCTAGCTGTCATGCCACATGTCAAACAACAAACCAATTACAGGATGTTGTAACTTCCTGTAGTCATTTTACCAAAAATTCCTAATTCCTTAACATAAAACTCCTAAATCAATTTTAATGCATTTTAATAACGATAGTACTATTAACTAATCAATTTCAAGGGATCTAAGAGATGTATGACGGAAACAGGTAAGAAAATGATATGTTTTAGGAGGAAAAAGGAGGTCATGGGATGGTACCAACATCTCCCCCCGACTCAATGAATTAGCATGACCTCATGCTAACCCCGAAGTTCTTCCCTTGAACTCTGTCCCTGTCTATACCTCTGCTGCCTTCAGCAATGTATCCACATTCTTTTTCACCTGGGCATCTTTCTGACCATGGAGCTCCTGCTTTAATCTTTTGTATTTTTCTTTGAGGGTCTTCTTCTGGTTGTACCACTTCGTGGCCCATTTACAGATATCTCCTTGCTCAGCCTCAAGTTCATTGATTTGCTCCCTTAACTTTTCGTTCTTCTGTTGAGTCTCTTTACTCTATGCTCAGAGCATTTCATTTTCTTTATCAATAACTTTTTCCAGCATATTAGCCTCCATGAGTTCTTCCTTTAATTTCTCAATTTGTTTCTCCAGTTTCTTCTGTTTCTTAATGGGAGGTGGTGAATCTTTTTCTTGCCTGTTATTGCTTTCAACCTCTATATCAGCTCCTGGTCCTGGTTGTGAGTGGGCACTACTCTCAATATCCATCAGTATAGGTGCATTGGATTCAAGCTAGTCTTCTTGTAATTGGGCTTTTGATGCTCTCCTCGTTCTTCTTGAATAGGTGGTGAAAATTTTATCTTGCTCTGCTTTCTGAGCATCCTCTTTTCTCATTTTCCTAGTCCTTATGCTGCTCACAGGTGGAGGTACCTTGCTTGCTTTGCGTACTGGGATCTCTTCATCGATATCCTTCATGAATCCTGAGTTTTCCTGTGGTTCTTCCTTGTCCTCTTCATCTTTAATTTGGTTAGCAGCTAAGAACTCCTTCCACGTTTTCCCTCTTCTCTGCAATTCATGCTCAATAAGAATTTTAATTAACCCAAAGTGATATAAGCTCTTGTCTTCATTTCCCTTCTGCTTTTGGATGGTCTTCGACATCTTGGTTAGGCTTTGCAATAGGAAATATGGTAGACTGATAACACACTGCCTTTTCAAGTGTAGAAGTAGTTTAATATGGTATAGATAAACAATACTGTAACGGCCTTCACAAGTTACGAATTTTTGGAGGATATAGACCATCTCGTCCCAGGGATGCATTAGCCAACTCCTTGGGATGCCTTTCTTCCAATTAACTGATGAGACTCTGGATCTAGACATAAATTGAGTCCATGACTTCTCTTTAAATTGCTTTGTCTTGAAGTACTTCTCCCCTTCTGGGCTGATCCATATTGACTGGGCTATGGTGTCTTCCGAAACCCTGAATGAAAAATTACCTATCAGGGCTTTCTCTCCGTTGAATGTGAAAGCGAATTGTTTGGTAACCTCTTCATTACTTCCACGAAATTTCTCTAAGAAGGGCAGCCACTGTATCTCTTTGAGAATTGAAATGCAATCTTCGTGATACTGAGAACTGTCGAACATTCTCAGCTCGACCCTATTGGTCATTTTGGCAGAGAGTTGTGCTCTAACTCTTCTCTGTTTATGTTTTGCGATTTCAAGAAAGAAGTTTCAATTTGTTACCTTTTTGTCTTCCGCTCCAACACTGATGACCTGGTGGTGTCACTCCCTTAGTATCCCATATGATGCTCGGTTGACTGTCTTGTGATTATGGTGGAATTCGAACCCGAATGGCTATATTTCCCTTTTTGTGGCACTCACTGCTTTCAATCCTTACAGTGGAAGTCACTGGAGTCGAATGCCAACGTGAAATGACTAAGAATGATGGTGAAATAACCACTGCACTTACTTCATAGCGTATTCATCTTTTGGAATAGAGGAATGGTTGTACTGCTTGTATGGATGCCATCATAGAAGCGTTGGAAGCATATATGCAGTACTGGGGTATGATTTCAGGGAGTCCTCTATATCATTTCATTACGTCGGGTGGTGGAATCATAATTCGGCCGTGTGGGATACAATGAATAAGCCTGCTTAACATTTGTTTCTTTCTTTTTTTTCTTAAAGAACAATTCACCACGTGTCACTCGGCCAAATGGAAGATGTTGGTATGGCCGTAAGATCTGATTGACATAACAAGGTTGATATGAAAAGGGGTAATGAATTTAGAGGTATGAAATAGGTTGGAGTATGAAAGATGATAAGAATTAACAGTAAGATAAGGGATGATGGAAAATGTAGTGTCTTTGAAATTGAGCATAACAGTCATAGTCATTAAATTCAACATTAAAAATTAATATAAGAGATTAAATGTTAAGAATAAGGAATACATTACACTTTTTTTGGTTCTCGTTGCATTGGCATGCTGAGTAGGACTAGTCTCTTTTGACTATTCTTTGTTGTTCATAACAGGTCCCCTGAGATAGATTCGAATGCAACAGGTCCCTCTGAGATCTTGAAGATGTTCATGCAGCTCCTTTGAAATCCGGAGAAAAAATTATATGTATACAGGTTCCTTGATCTTTGGTATTTGATGAAGTCTTGGTGCCCAGCAACCTGTGGATCCTTGTAGAAACTTGATGAGGCTTTGTTGAAGTAATCTTGAAGTAAAACTCTCTTAACAGGTCCCTTTTATGTGTCTTAAACAGGTCCCATTACTGCTGGTGTTGGTAACATGGTCTTCTGGATAGAACAGGTCCCCCTGCATAATGTTTATAACCAGGTCCCTCTGAGATAAAACAATGACAAAACAACTTCTTTATTGAAATCTGGAATGCTGAAACAAACTGCTTTGGAAATTTACAGTGAGGAGATGAGATAAGAAATCTTTAAGAATTTACAATGGAGAGATAAAAGAACAAAATGCTGATGCTTCTCTCCCCCACTAAAGTTTTGACTTGTCCTCAAGTCATTATTCAGTTGATAAATGAAACAGTGAACAAAAGAAAAGGAATTCTTACCCGCCAACGAATTGGTTTTCAAGTAAGAATTCGGGGTTAGAGTGTGCCAGAGTTCGGTTTTCACATCTAACCCATTGTTATTATATATATATTTTTTTATTTTAGATTTTTTTTTAGATTTTTTTTTTTTTTTTTTTTAATTTCTTTTTGAATTTCTAAATTGAAATGAAATGAACTAAGGCAAGGATACTGCAGCTGAAGGCTGCAGTATCTCAACCTCTCTTTGTTGAGATAATGTTTGGAGAAAATTTTGCTTGCTGATGGGCTTAGTGTATAGTTTCAGGCGATGACCGTTGACAGTAAAGGAATGACCTTCTCCATCAATAGTTTTGAGCTTGACTGAACCATTGTCGTAAGCCTGAATAATTTGGTATGGGCCCATCCAATGGGTGGTAAACTTGGCTTTATGATCTCTGAATTTAGAGTCAAAAAGTAAAGCCCAGTCACCTTCGTTGAACTGCTTCTTCTTGATATGTGCATCATGCCACTGCTTCCTTTGTTTTTGCACGAGGATTGTGGTTTCCTCTGCTTGCTGCCTCATTTCATCCAGCTGGTTCAATTGTTGAATTCTTTCTTGTTGTGCTTGGTCCATGTCAATTTGCAAATCTGCAGCCAGTTTAAAAGTATGTATTTGAAACTCAATAGGAAGCATTACCTCTTTGCCATACACCAACTGATATGGTATAAATCCTGTAGTATTCTTCCACGTAATTCTGTAAGCCCAGAGTGCATCTTTGAGCTTCTCTTCCCAATTCTTCCTGTTCATTGCCACAGTTTTAGTAATGATCCCTTCCAAAGTTTTGGTTGTGGATTCCACCTGCCCATTGGCCTGTGGATGGTAAGGTTTACTTCTTCTATGCTTGATTTGGTATTTGTCTGTGATGTCCTTCACTAACTTTGAGGTGAATTGAGTACCTTGATCAGTCACTATCTCCCTTGGTACTCCATACCTTACAAAAATCTCTTCAAAAAGGAAATTTACCACTGTTTTTTCGCTGGCTCTAACTAGTGCTTTTGCTTCAGCCCACTTTGTGACGTAATAAGTACAAACTAAGATGTACTTCTTACCATTGGAGGTTGGGTTAATGGGTCCTATATAGTCTAGAGCCCATTTTTCAGATGGCTCTAGGTGAACTTGGGGCTGAAGGGGCATCTCGTCTGTGGCTGTTGGCCTACCCATTCTTTGGCAGCTGTCACAACTCTTCACATACTTCTTGGCATTCTTAAAAATGGATGGCCAGTAGTATCCAAGAGTAAGAACTTTGAATGTTGTCCGCTTAGCTGCAAAATGCCCACCACACGGTTCATCATGGCAAGATTTTAAAATATCAATTATCTCATCATTTCTTACACATCTTCTAATAATCATATCATAACCAGTGTAAAATAAATCGCCATTAAGCCATGAATATCTAGCACTTTGTTTGACTATTCTCCTCTTCTCCTTTGCAGTAAAGTGTGGAGGTGTCCTTCCTGTAGACAAATAATTTGCCAAATCAGCATACCAAGGATTTACTATGGAAATTGCAAATAAATTTTCATCTGGAAAAGAATCTTTAACCGGAACAACCTCACCTGGATTTTGCAGTCTAGAAAGAAAATCTTCCACCTGATTCTCTTTACCTGGTCTATCTAACACTGTGATGTTAAATTCCTGTAACAATAATAACCATCTGGTAACTCTGCCACTAGTTATTGGTTTATTCATTAAATGTCTAATGGAAAAATGATCAGTATGTACAAATACTTCATAAACAGTTATATAATGTCAGAATTTATTCACAGCATATACGATGGCAAGTGTTTTTTTTTCTGTGACTGTGTAGTTTGACTCGGCAGGTGTTAGATTTTTGCTATTGAAATAAATGGCATAATTACAAGATTCCTCTTTTTGGCCTAATGAGGCACCCACTGCAGTGTCATATGCATCTGTAAAGATATGATATGGTAGGCTCCAGCTAGGCCCTCTTAAAACTGGTGCGGTTGATAATTTCTTTTTGAGTGCTTCAAATGCTTGTTGGAAGTTGTCATTCAAATTGAAAAGTACATCTTTTGTTAGAAGCTTAAACAAAGGTAAAGCTATTTTACTAAAATGTTCAATAAACCTTCTGTAATAGCTTGCATACCCAAGGAAACTTCTTACCTCTATTTGATTCTTTGGAATTGGCAAATCAGCAATGATCTGGATTTTTGCTGGGTCAACTTTGATGCCTTGAAAAGAAATATAGTGGCCTAATACTATCCCTTCGTTTAACATCATAAAGCACTTTTCGTTGCTCAGGGACAGATTAGCTTCAATACATCTTTTCAAAACTCTTTCAAGGTTCTCTAATGAATGTTCAAATGAATTGACGTACACTGAAAAATCATCCTTGTAAACTTCAACACAATCATGAACTAAATCAGCGAAAATAGCTAATACAACTCTCTGAAATGTAGCTGGAGCATTGCGAAGTCCAAATGGCAAAACATTATAAGCATAAGTGCCCCAAGGACAGGTGAATGTGGTTTTTTCCTGGTCTTCTGAGGCTATCCTGATCTGGTTGTAGCCACTGAAACCATCAAGAAAAGAAAATGGTGATTTCCCAGCTAGGGTGTCTAACACTTGGTAAATAAATGGTAGTGGGAAATAATCTTTCAGCGTTGCTTTGTTCAGTTGTCTGTAATCAACACAAATGTACCACTTACCATTTTTCTTGGGCACTGTAACCCATGGGGATACCCACTGACTGTGAGAAATAGGATATATAAAATTAACTCTCAACAGTTTTTGCAATTCTTCTCTGACAATATCCTGGAGCATGGGGTTCATTCTCCTCTATGGTTGCCTCACTAGTTTGATAGTACTATCTGTATAAATATGGTGAGTGCATGTGTCAGGGTGAATCCCATGCATATCGGTGTAGTCCCAAGCAAATGCTTTATGGTATTTTCTCAATAGTCGAATCAATTTCTCTTGCTGAGATGAGTCTAGGTGATTGCCTATGTTCAGAGTTTTCCCTGGACTAATCTCTATGATCTGACAATGTGTGTTTGTGATGGATTGAACTGGAAAAATATCGTGAAATGTGGTTTGCAAAGATTGAATGGTGCATGTTTCCTGAAAATTTTGGGCTAAAAGTACATCTGTAGCATGATATTGGTCGTTTCTCAAATTTTCAGAAATATCAGGTTGAGAAAGGAACAATTCTACCAAATCATTATTATTTTGTTCTTGGAAATCATAGATTTGGTCAATGATAAAAACAGATTGTGCTTCTTCTTTATCATTGTATTTATCATCAAGCCACAAATTATGTGTTACTGCTGGTGATTGTGCAGATGGATAAAGAGTGAGTTGTTTTCTTTCAGTCCCTCTTGAAATGATCATGTTGCCCGATCGACATCCTATGAATGCATCAGCAGTCGCTAACCATGGTCTACCAAGGATGATAGGGTGCCCTCCTAAATTGGATTTGGGTTGAAGAACTAAGAAATCCACTGGATACTCCCAAGAGTCCAGTGAGACAATTATGTCCTCCAAAATCCCTTCAGGAATCACTTTAGACCTATCAGCTAGTTCTAGAACAATCGTTGTATGTTGCAAATTTATGAGCTGGAGTGTTCTCATGGTTTCAAGTGTCATGACATTTATTGCAGCCCCAAGATCTATCAAAGTGTTTGGAATCTGTATGTTGTTAATGATGTTGGTCACTTTGGGAATGCCAGGGTCAACATACTTTTCCATGGAGATGGTATTGGTCATAAGGCCAGCTAAATGTCCTATAACATGAATGGTTTGAGGATCAATCCTTTTCCTAGTAGGCTTCTTGAGGCACATGTCTTTGATGGCTTTAGTATATATGGGAATGTCTTTTATAGCTTGCAGCAGCGGAGTTTTTACGTAGACATTCTTGAGTTCATCTAAGACATCAAACTGTGGTATAGACATTGGAAGTTTCATTTGGACCAATCGGTCTGGAAAAGGTGGATGCAATGGTTGCATCTGCTTGTCTTTGGTATCATCGTTTGGTTTTCTTTGATTTGTCATTTCATTTTCCTTTTCTGTGTTTTCTTCTTGCTTATATGTTATTGGAGAATCTTTGTGGAGTACCCTACCAGACCTTAAGTTGATATTTTGCAAGGGTAGTGTGGAATATGAGGTTCCCTCTTCTACATTGTAGGCTGGCCTCTCTGCTCTGTTATTTGGATTTGGGACAGTTTGAGCAGGAATTTGAGTAGGTCTGGGAGGTTGTGAGTTAGATGGAAATTGCAGTTGTGGTGGATTTATTGGTGGAGGAGCAGGCAGTGCTTGTTGAGTAGGTTGAGGCTGGTAAACAACTTGCTGAGGATACTGCTGATATGGTTGAAAATGTGATGAATACGGCTGATGGTATTGTTGATATGGTTGTGAATATGGTTGGTATGATTGAGGATATGTATGATAGGATTGAGAGTATTGTTGAGATGGTCTCCACTGTTGCTGTGGGTGATTTTGGTGCTGCCATGGCATGGGTGCATTCCATGAATTCTGAGCATATATTTGATCATTCACACGAAATTGCAAATTTTGATTTGGAAACATACCTTGAGGTGCTGGCCTTGGCTGCCATGGTCTCTTTGTTCCCATGTAATACACGTTTTCCATCTCTGCATTAGCTGCCATATTACAGTTCTGCAAAACCTTAAATTTAGGACAATTAAATATATCATGATTTTCAGTACAGAAAGCACAAACTTGGATGTTCTCTAGTGGGCAGTCTTTTAAGGCATGTTTCTTCCGGCATTTTGGGCAGAAGATAGCCATTATCTGATCTTCATCTTCTTGTTTCTTCTTGGCTTTTAGAGTGTCAATTTGGTTCCCTAGGGTGCTTAACAGATCTATTTTAAACTCTTCTAACAGATTCCCTATTTCAGCCCTTGTGACACTTGCTGAAGCAGATTTTGTGACTTTGGATGACAGGGTTCTTTTTCCCATTTTAGCTTTGCTCCTTGAATACTTTTCGCATAACTCAGCAATTTCTTCAAAGGGTAAGGCAGAAATGTCACCTTTGCCCATCAAGTTAAGATCATCCATGTATTCCTCTCGGATGCCTTTCAAGAATATTGTGCGGATCAGATCAAGAGACATAGTTCGGTGTTTGTATTTTTGTAAGTTGTAGACAAACTGTTCTAAGTATTCCTCTAAGGTTTCGTCCTCTTGTTGGCTCATTCTAAAGATATTATGTTTGGAATCTTTGGATCTACAATAAGGTTGATATTTCCTTAGAAATATTCTTCTCTTGCCATCCAATCAACTATCACATGCTCACCAAGCCTCATGAACCATCTTAAGGCTGATGCCTTTAATGTCGCTGGGAAGAGTCTAAGCCTATGGGCATCATCTGTATAGCCATATGTTCGACATACAATGTCAAACTCGAACAAGAATGGTTCTGGATCTTCCGAAGCCATACCATAAAAGTTTGGTAGCACGGATGGAGGTATGTTTTTCATTTTGATCTCATCATCTTCTTGTGGTTCATGTATAGGAAACTTAAAAGTTGACTCTTCTTCGTCTCTCTGTCCTTGATTTGGTACTGATCCATCTCCTTCCTCATCCATTCTAATGGGTTTCTCTGTGTCAGTGTCACTTGTTTTAAAGAGGATATTAAAGAAAGATTGTTCGGTCACTGTGCTACTTTCTCCTTGTGTGGAGGATCTAGGAAAGTGCTTCTCCTACGATTTATGTGCTAATAAAGTTTGCCTTTCGATGAGATTAATTCATTGTCCTGACTTTTGTTTATCCTCTAATGCTTGTATGGTGACTTCCTCAACTGGTGTTCTATTCCCTAAAGAGTCTGCTCCTGATGATGGGTTAGTTTTTGGATGGTGGGGGGTTTTTATGAATCTACCTTGATTGTCTCTAAACCTAGGCATAAATGAACATGATTTCTAAATCTATGTTTTTGCTCTTTTTTGTTTATTGAATTTTTTTCTTTTTAAATCCTTTAAGTACACCTCCCCAGCAATGGCGCCAAAATGTAGTGTCCTATCTAGGGTGCTAGACTAGGCTATATTTATTATCGACCAGGATGCGTAGACTTAGAGGCATGTGTCTACAATATATAGACATAAAGGATTATTAGCTAAGTGGTTATGATGGTAGGTTACAGAACTTCTTTACGGAAGATTGAGGTGTGTTACCTATCACCCAAACACTTAGGTCACTCAGTTAATCTACCTAATTACAACACTGTCATTCAATTCATTTACCAAATTAAAACATTGTGTATCACTTTAAACCAAGATTTCAATCTCCTTACGAAGACACTATGCATAAAACCCCTGTTCAGCAAATACTCAGCATTCAACTAATATTCATGAAAGATAAAGACATACTGAAATCATAAACATACTTTAAAATGATAACAAAGTTCATGACATTGCTTTAAAAGACAACAAAGGATCGAATCCCTTACAGGATACGATTCACGATCTCAGTGATGAACTGTTCAAGAACTATCATAAACATCACACATACGCATTCTATTGAAATAAAAAACCAATTCTAATTGTTGTGCATATCATTTAATACCCTAAGTTGCGAATAAAAAGAAATGACAGTATACCAGTTTAACGCAGGGCCCTTCCGCGTTTCAGAGGTATACTGGACTGTGATCAACCAATTATAGAATCAACACAACAAGGAAAATCGTGACTGCAACCGTGTTCTTGGTATTAAGTTCAAAACTCTGTTTTCAAAATGATACAATGATAATCCACTACTAACTACACAGAACTGTGTTTTCATATGTTTTTACAACCTTTAGATTTTGAAACGAATGTACATTCATGATGCGGCTGTTGCTGCTTTTATCATGTCATGACTTTTAAAATGTTTCTATTCTGAACTGATTTCAAAAAGGAACAAAACTAAATCAGTTTAGAATGCTATGCTTTGTCGCCAACATGCTATACTTTGACCATCGTTGACCGCGCATGTAGGAGGGTTGGTTCTGTTGTAGGATAGGTATTCATCCATGCTTGCACATTCTACTTTTCATCCCTACCCTTCACTCTAGCCTAGCTGTCATGCCACATGTCAAACAATAAACCAATTATAGGATGTTGTAACTTCCTGTAGTAATTTTACCAAAAATTCTTAATTCTTTAACATAAAACTCCTAAATCAATTTTAATGCATTTTAATAACTATAGTACTGTTAACTAATCAATTTCAAGGGATCTAAGAGATGTATGACGGAAAGAGGTAAGCAAATGATATGTTTTAGGAGGAAAAAGGAGGTCATGGGATGGTACCAACACACTCCATCCCATGAATGATAAGACAATAAATATATGGAGGGACTTCATTATGGGAAATATTCCCTTAACCTAAAGGCCTTTACAGAAAATAATGGTGTTCAAATTCTTGTTGATATCTACATTTGAAGTGAATATGATAGAACAATTTGGAAAGGATGGAAGTAGCCTTCAAATCTTCCTCTTCATTTTATAAAGCAGTGGAAGGAAATGACCCTAGCCCTAAAATATTCAACTCCAATTTCTTTTAGAAAAGAGAAATACCCCTCGATGGGAAACACAAGGACAATACACTGTAAAGCAAGTTTACCTTACTATTTTCAAATAACCTACTTATGGATTCTATGTGTTTCCATCAAGTGGAACAAGTTATTGCTCGAAACATAGATTTATTATGCCTCATAGTGCATATGAAGCTGCTAATTGCTGAGAACTAGTTCAAAAATCATATCCTCTATCCACCCTATTGGGTTTGTTGCAAAGATCGTGACGTATCCATGACCCATATTTTCCATGACTACCCTTTAATGATCTCATTATGGAGTTTTATTATCTCTGAGGTAAATATACCTCTTTCTTCTAGACCATCTAGTTGGGATCAAGTTTTTTTTTGTCTGGTATACGAAATACCCTAGAGTCATGACAGGAAATACCATAAACAATTCCCTCTTACCCATCATCCCTAGGTTTTCTTTGTGGCAAGCCTAGTTGGGAAAATTAAATCCAATTTAGTTAAGAAATTAAAAAGCTCCATGTGTTGACATAATAAAAGAATTGATTATGACATAATACCAAAGAATAAAGGACATAGAGAGGCTTAATACCAAAGTGAAACAGTGGATCAATGACTGACAACCTGCAAAATGGACAGTGGAAGATGCGAAGTAAGAAATAGTAGGAAAAAGCTTCATTTCATCTTCACCTCTCTAGGAAAAGAATAAGAGACACAACTACAATATTATATTGAGGAATGGACACAATACTAAAAGCATAAAATTCAGTAATCAAGGTTTGCACCTCAGATTGGAAATTCTCCAAATGAAGGAAAAGAAAACAGATGGAATTCTTTACCTCCCATAATGTAATTTTCAAACCAAAACTTTTAAATGTTTCATCTTAAAATCAATAAATTTCTCAAGTCCTATAGGAAATAAGGGTATGCTTTTTCTAGGGATCAATTAATGTATAGTTTTCCCCTGCACCCTCCTATAACGTAGAGTCATCATTAAATAATGTCTAGAAGTTAGTTTCTAATTAGGTTAGAATATCTAGCAGTATCCATATCCATTATCATGCAATTGTGCAGAATTAGTGGACCATAATTTACCTTAAGAAACTAACTCCATCAAAGGTTTGAGCTTTGAATTCCTATAGATTATAATGTTTGCCTTTCTATCTTGAACAACCTTACCTACTAGTACTGAATATTTATTTTTGTTATGCACCAAACTTCTAACATTCCAAGAATTTATTTTTGTATCCATGATCAAAGGTTTCTTGATTCATTAAATCGTTGAAAGCGTTATGAAAAGGAATTGTAGAAGGTATAACAGTGTCCTTGGGCTCACTTTTGTCTATATCCAACCTATTTTCACTAGTTATCCTCCTAGCATGCTATACTTATTGTGTCACAGGACTTGACATCTTTTTCATATTAAAGTGATAAGAAGAAGTGGCTTCTATATGTTGACCATGAAAAACTCTAAAATGTGCCACGTTTTCTCTTCTTCCCCACCCATTGGATGTTATAAGAGTTGTGCTTCCTAGCTCTCATTTTCCCAATAGTATCATGCAGTCACTTCCCTAAGGACATCATCTGTGAGTACATCAACCCTTTTACAGTGATTGATGAATCTAATGAGGAGCTTGCCTCTCACTCTATTCATTTGGCCTCAACAGCTAGCTTCAGCGTCCCTACACATACTCTCTATTTTATTTCACCCATTCACCTAGATTTAGTTGTTAGCATTTCTCTTGTACTCCTATCTTCTCTTAAAATTTATTTTAGCTAGGGAATTGATCCTTATCTTTATCTACTTTTTGGTAGCATTGATTTGGGAGTTTCTTTCATAGTCCCACTTTTTAATTACATTGGATATCCTCTCTTAGTCCCATTGACCTACTTTTGTGATGACTAGTTAGAAACAAATAAAATCATCTTATCTGATTCTATTTGATTCCAACACCAAGAATTTTCCCAAAGGCTTCACAATGTTATGTTCCGTGCAACAAAATGTATACACCAATCAAGAAAGTTTATTATATCCACAGAGAATATCTCTTTTGAATAGCGTTGTTGATGTGGCATATCAGTGATGTTCCACAACCCATCTTGTACTGTTTCTTTAGTACTACTCTTATTTAAAAGTTGCACTGATGCTGGCACTTCCTAGGCCACACATTGATTCGACATTCCAAGGGTTGGCCTTTTTCCACCTCCTAACTGTCTTCATAAGAAGAAATTCTTCTCATGGATTGAAAAATTATTGCCTGCCTAGTTAATTTGTCATATATTTCTTGAGCTATAGGAACCTCAGACAAATCGCCCATGTAGTAAGTGCTACTCATAGAACCTTATTTTCTTGATCATTGTAGAATATTTTTGAACTACAACAGAGGCGTTTTCCTCATTAAACTCCTTAAAGTCATCATTGTCTGCTAAAGAGTTGAGAGGATACTCTTTTTCAATACAATCAACAAATGACTTGAACTTGATTTTGTCTTTCATCTCCAGTAAACCCTACTCCAAGATCCAATGTATCCTAGAGTCATTAGAAAATGTCATAATTTTATTTATGTTTCCATTAATTTTAACTTTTGTTGTCTTAATTTTCTTCAAAGAAGATATTTTTGAAGATCTGCAAACATGTCAATCTAGGGAACAAAAATTTCCACCCAATGATAATTAGATAGGAAAACATGCTTGTTGAAGGAAATGAGAAAAAATAAAGCCTCATGCGTTGTTTACTTTAATTAACCCCATTTGAGATACAATCCCAGAGTTTTTCCATGTTGAATCTATGGTTCATGAATGATATGTAATCTTGGATGAGTTTTCTAGAGCATGAGTAATTGTCTTTAATTTTCTTCTCCACTTAATATGTTGTCTTGAGTGCATGCAACTGAGAAAACAGGGAGAAAAAGAAAGAGATATTACCTGTATCAAGTGATGGCTTGTTGGGAGAATCTTGGAGGGTAGCCTCATGGAGACGTTCACTTGTTTCATGAGAAAGAGATTTTATTTATTAGTGGCTCCCATTGAGAGCCTTATGATTTATCACTGGTGTCAAAGAGTCACTGTCATGTATGAATATCTCTTCCCTACCATATGTCAAATAAATAGAAGTCTATGTAGCCCTCCAATGACAAACACAAAATCCTCTCTTAATGTCGACTTCCAATTAAGGTGACAAAATCATGCTGGCTCACATTAAGAAGACCCACCCACTCGGATGCTCAGGTCAGCTTAAGTATATAGGGGAATCACTATGTATAGGAGGGTAGGCTCCTTGCATTACCATAGAACATACTTCCCATAACTATGAAATTTTCAGTCGATAAGCCAATAAAATTTTTTTAAATCTCCGCAGAAAGGTCTCTCTGTATTTTGGATAGTATGGATGACAAAATGTTGAAGGGAATCAAATCCCTATAGAAGCTTAGATCACAATGGCAACAAGTCTAGTGTGGTAGTAAGACAGAAGCTCAGATCATAGGGGCAACAAGTCTAAGGTGGTAGAAAGACTAAAGCTCAGATTAGAGTGGTAGTAATCTCACTTAATAAGTTCAGATCTATGAAGTGGATATATTCATAGATAATATAATCATAATGTAAATGCTGCTCTATAATACTTATATCTCGGTGTTATATCAAGTGTAAGTAAGGCACCATTGATGACATAAAAATTTATTTTCGGTAATCCTATTGTGATAAGGGCTCATGAAGGAAATATATTTGTGAAGGAAGCAATGAAGATCTCAGTATCAAGACAATGATGAAGATCTTGGTGGAAGATGTGTCAAGAAGAAAATTGTCAAGGGAACGTGTTTCTTGGTCTTGGAGTTGCTACTAGGTCAAGGGTCTTGGTCTTGGTACCCATCACTTGGAATCTCTATAAGAAGAATTTGTGCGTCTTTTCCTCTCAAAGAGTGAGAGGTTTTTTCCCTGTCTCATAGACTACATGTTGTGTCTCTTTTCTATTTTTGTTCAAGCATTGGTTACATTTTGATGAAGAAGAACATTAAGAATCTAACATAGAGAAAAACTTAATCTAAACAAGTTAAAAACATTCGGAAGCACTCACTAATAGAAGAGAAATCAACTAATACTAGTGCCCTATATTTCTCAACATGGTAATAATCTCAGTGAAGATGTTTGGATCTATGAAGTGGATATATTCACAGTGAATATAATCACAACATAGATTCTGCTCTACAACACTTTTTCTTGGCCTTATATCAAGTGCAAGTAAGGCATCATTAATGATGTAATAGTTCGTTGTTGGTAATCCTAATGTGATAAGGTATTATCTCTATAATAAAGGCTCATGAAGGAAACAAAGTTGTCAAGGCAGTAATGAAGATCTCAGAATGGAAACAATACTAAACACATAAAATTCAGTAATCAAGGTTCATACCTCAAATTGGAAATTCTCCAAATGAAGCAAAAGTAAATGGATGGAATTCATTACCTTCCATAATATAATTTTCAAACCAAAACTTTTAAATGTTTTACCTTCAAATCAATAAATTTTTCAAGGCATATAGGAAATAAGGCTATTGTTTTCCTAGGGATAAATCAATGTAGATTCTTCCCTTGCATCCTCATGTAACATAGAACCATCATAAGACAATGTCTAGAAGATAGGTTCTAATT
The DNA here is from genome assembly GCA_031772625.1 of Pinus tabuliformis. NCBI lineage: Eukaryota > Viridiplantae > Streptophyta > Pinopsida > Pinales > Pinaceae > Pinus > Pinus tabuliformis. Next base: position 412,263,366 of record CM062807.1, on the reverse strand, counting down.
AAGTTAGAATATCTAGCACTATTCGTATCCATTATCGTACAATTTTACAAAACTAGTGGACCATCATTTACCTTATGAAACAAACCCCATCAAAGGTTTGAGCTTTGACTTCCTATAGATTATAATGACTTCCCTTCTATCTTGTACAACCTTTACTGCTAGTACTGCATATTTCTTTCTGCTATGCACCAAACTTCTAACATTCCATGAATTTAATTTTGTTTTCATGATCAAAGATTTTTTAATTCATTAAATAATTGAAAGTGTTGTGAAAGGTAATTATATAATGTATAACAATGTCCTTGGGCTCACTTTTATCTATATCCAATGTGTTTTCACCAGTTATCCTCGTAGCATGTTATACTTATTGTGTCACGGGTCTTGAAATTTTTTCATATTAAAGTGATAGAAAGAAGTGGCTTCTATATGTTAACCAAGACTAACCCTAAAATGTGCCACATTTTCTCTTCTTGCCCACCCCATTGGATGATATGAGAGTTGTGCTTCCTCGTGATAAAATTGGAAAATAGGGCCAAACTCCATGTGGGTCATCTTAATTATGGCAGATGATAGTTTTCCTAGACTCTTCTCATTGAGAGGTGTAGGATTTATCTAAAGATCATACAATTTTGGTAAGTATTCATGGAGTTACGAATTTATTTGTGTTATAAGAAAATTCATCAAGGTTGGCCAGCAACCAAATAACCCCCACATGTGCTCAACGTTTTAGTATAAAAGGAGTTGACTTGAGAGTCATTTCACACACACTTCACTCTTGATTTCTCTCCACTCTCTTTGGTTTTTAGTGGAAGATAAATCTAGGAGAGGAAACCCTAAACACAGGAGGAAAGGAGGTTGATCTACACTACCCTAATGGAGATCAAATCACATTAATGGAAGGGACCTATACGTTGACCTAAAGAAGATGTCCTTACCATTAATGTAGTCATGGAAGGAGTGTTAACACATCTATGAAGGATGCTAAACAAGCTGCCCTAGCCGCAGTCCTAAAAGCCTACTTAGCTGCAGTCCTAAAAGGATACCTAGATGCAGTTAAGGAGGGTTACATGATGCCCTAGCCATAGATCCATAATTCCCTGGCCACAGGTTCATGATGCCCTAGTTGCAGGTCACTTCAAGTGACCAAATTGATGGATGGAGGGCCAAGGTTCTAAGGCTGAGAGGGAAAGCTCCTAGGTTGACTAAAGGAGGAAAATATTGCTGTATGGGGAGGCCTAAATGCAAGCTTAATGATGCTATCCTATAATAACCTAGACGCATTTATTCACTTCCATATGCTATTCTAAATGAGGTTTGTTCATACTTGCAGGGAGGCCGAGTTTTGAAAGGAGAATTACAGATTGTTTGAGGGCAGCAAAAGGTAAGGTAACACTTTTTTTGAAGGTTGTTAGTATGCAATAGAAGTATGTGGTAGGCCATAGGCCTAGAAACTCCAAAATAGTCCAGCGTGGAAGTTTTATGGGTCATCATATGCTCACAACAACATCATGAGGAGGCAACAACTACCTTGACTAGGTTGTATTTCATTAAGGTTGTTCAAGGTATGTTTTGGGGCATGATTGTTGGGTTGCTATATGTTACAATGGGATAGAAACAAGCTCAGAGATGCAAACACAAATGGGACAACAAGAAATCATAGGAGCAATAATGGCATGTGGTGGCCAAAGCACATTGGGATAGCAGTAGCAATGCTAAATAGTGGGAGATCAACATGGTGCTTTTTGGAGCTTGGTACTTGGGACAACAAGATATGACATGGCAAAACAATGCTAAATAGTGGGACAACAACAAATGCCATCATGGTGGAGCATGGTAGATGGGACAACAAGGACATGGTGCTTGCATGGGACTGTAAGAAATCATGGTGCAATATGATGTGTGCAACATGGTAATGAGGTCCAGCATAGTGATGATAAGGTACAACAAGATGTTGCAGTATCAGAAGGTGCAGCATGATGCAACACAGTGAGGTGCAGCATGATGATGAGGTGAAACACAATGATAGGTGATGGAGTCACCTTGGAGAATCAGTTGAAGTAGCATGTCTTCAACCGAGCTTAGCTAACTCATGTATCATCTTCTTAAAGATGATCTATGCTATTATAAGTCAAAGTGTTGACTTCTGTTGTATATGTACTATCTCTCTCTCTCTGTTGAACTACTGAAAAGAATATAAGAAGAATTGATGAAGGGTTTCCCCGTATTGGGGTTTGTCCCTGGCTAGCACCACATATTGTGTCCTCTTATCTTCACTTGTCTTCTGCGATCTATGTTTATGTTCTAATCTGCAATTTACTTTAATGCTGATGTGATTGCTAATCTGGAAAAGATATTGAGATAACTATTAAAATGAAATAAATTGTTCTAAGCATAGAACATACCTAAAATTAACACCTCGCTCTTTTGTTATCGATAGTATCATGTAGTCACTTCCTTGAGGACATCATTTTCTAGTACATCATCCCTTTTACATTGATTGATGACTCCAATGAGGAGCCTACCTCTCACTCTATTCATTTGGCCTCAACAACTAGCTTCATCATCCCAGGACATAATCTCTACTATATTTCACCCATTCAACAAGATTTAGTTGTTAGCATTTCTCCATTCGACATTCGAAGAGTTGGTCTTTGTCTACCATTTCACTCTCTTCATAAGAAGGAATTCTTCTCATGGATTGAGAAATTATTGCCTGACTGGTCAATTTGTCATAGATTTATTGAGCTATAGGAACCTCTGAAAAATCACCCATGTAGTAAGCGTTGCCTCATAAAATCTTATTTTCTTTATAATTATAGAATATGTCTAAACTGCAACAAGGATTTTTGCTTCATTAAACTCCTTAAAGTCATAATTGTCTACTAAAGAGTTGAGAGGATACATGTTTTCATTACATTCAATAGACAACTTGAACTTGATTTTTTCTTTCATCTCCAGTAAACCCTACTCCATGATCGAATGGATCCCAGATTCGTTAGCACATTTCATAATTTTATTTATATTTCAATTAATTTTAACTTTTTTTGTCTTAATTTTCTTCAAAGAAAATATTTTTGAAGATGTGACAAACATGTCATTCTAGGGAACAAAATTTTCCACCCAATTATCATTAGAATGGAAACCATGATTGTTGAAGGAAATGAGAAAAAGGAAAGCCTTATCTGTTGTTGGCTTTCATTAACCCCATTTGAGATATAGTCCCAACTATTTTCCATGTGGAAGCTATGGTTCATGAATGATATGGAACCTTGGCTAAGTTTGCTAGAAAAAGAAAGAGATATTACCTATATCAAGGGATGGCTTTCTGGGATAATCTTTGAGGGAAACCTCATGGAGATGTTCACTCGTTTCAATCTATTGCCTCATGGATACGTTCACTCATCTATATCTAATCGACATGTAGTTCCAATCGATAGAAAATGTTCAATGTCATCTTTGGAAAGCTTGTGAATGGCATGAAGGCCCTTCCAAATGAAGAGGAATGGAACCCAACCAAAAGGGCAGTCCTCACATGTGTTTCCTCAGCTTTTTTTGCACTAAAGGCTGGAGTCGCCTGAGGGATCACTGCGGCAATCTCCACTAATAACATCTCAATGCAAGACACCCTCAACTTATCCCTCAGGTAGGGGACGATCTAGTTTCAGTCTTCTCGAAAGCTGCTGGTAATGGATTCAACAAGATTGAGGATTTTATCGGACAGAGGAGGCATCAACCCATATGGGATCACAATGTGATGACAATTTTAGTTTTTTGGATTTGATTACGATAAAAAAATAGTTTGGAGTGTCATATTAGGCTCCAAATGGAATGTAAAAAAGTAATCTTTGGTATTTATTTGCGGCTTCATGTCTGGAAGCAAGAATGTGGGATAGCTTTTATAGTATAAATCAAACCCTAATATGTTTGAGAATGGTAGTCTCATGCTTTTAAAGATGAAGTAAAAGCTGGGAATGACTCACCAAGTTTTACATATATCCAGAAGAGATCAGCTACTTCAGGAAGATGGATATTGCCAATGACAACGAGAATAGACGACTTCGACTTTTTGAATGAAGATTCAATGGTGACATTCGATATTGGATCTTTCATGATCAATGGAAAAAATATTGGAGGAATTTGATATCGGGTATTCCATGATCAATGCACTGAAGATTCGATGGTGGAATTCAATATTGGGTTAGCTAGTCATAAAACCATAATAATTCAGAACTCTCCTAGATGTCATTTTCCCGCACTATGAAAAGTTTGTAGTTGGGAGGGGTATTGTAAAGCAAAATTAAAGTTTGAACTTTTAAAAACTGTTGAAATCTTCCAATGCTAAAAAAATAGATACAATATTTTATTTGCACTTATATATTTTAGTTGTATTTGACAAAATAATAAGTTTTTACATGTTTTTGGTTGTGATATTAGGTGGTATTTATGATAATAATAATAATAATAAATAATTTAATTTTAAGGTTATGTTTTTGTGCCATGATTTTACTATTAAAGTTTATGGAGGAAAAATGTGAGATGTTGGAAAGAAACAAGTGCTTTTAACTTGGCTGTTAGGTGTTCTTGCATATTAGGTGTGTAGAAATAAAATAGAGTGTATAGTAAATGGATTTAGTAGTTCAAAAAAAATGTTAGATTATTAAAATTCATCTGTCAAATTTGGAAGGAGTAGGATATACATCTTTGTTTTGGTTAAATATATTCAAATTGTTGTGTGAATAGGGTTGTAAGACCCTATGTTTTCATCTTGAGAAAATGGATTTCTCTCCTATTCATTTTCATAGTTTAGGTTGTTATAATAAAAGGAGGTGTTTTTCCTTAAGACGTGAACATTTAATTTTAGGAGGTGTGATAATGCGGTTTCAATGAGGCATTAAAATAGGGAATGAGAATGCAGATTCATGATGCTAATGTTAGGTTTTGCTTCAGGTATGAGTGCACGTCTAAGAAGACTCTAACAGAGGTTGAAGAGTTTGAATAGTTAGATATGTTGGAGTGTTGTAGTCTCCATTAGAGGTTTAGATGAGTAATTTAAGTACCATGAGCAGTTGTGAAGAAAACGTAAGACATTTGACAAGTTGGAAAAAGGAAACTTGGTAGTGGTACTATTTAAACATTCCTTGATCAAAGTGCATACCCTATCCTTAGAACTATCACTTTGCAAGATGAAAAAGAAACATGAAATAGATGTGCAACCCACTAAATAAGTTGGAAAGGTTGCTGCAAGACATATAGGTGGTCATGTCGCATTGAAAAAGGAGGTGTTAGCCCACTCCCATTTTCGATAATTTGTCAACCTTTGAATTTAATTCCTTGTGAATGTGATCAAATGATACGAACCGAAATATTTTAATAAGCTCCATAATTCTAATCATCCCCAGATCGAATAAATAAGTGTATAAGGAAGTATAACCTTTCATCCAATCTATAATAGCCTTTGAATCCCTTATGTCTTGTAATTCTAGATTGTTGAAGTGACACAATTAAGATGAATAACAGAAACGATTGATTCATATTATTGTATTTCTTGTTAGGTAGTCATATTTTTGTTCCTTGACTAAATTAGTCACTCACGTTAGTCATTTTTAGTAGTATTACTTATTAGCTAGTCGTATATTTTAACTCGTGACTAAATTAGTCATTTATGTTAGTCATTTTTAGTTGGATATCTTAATATTGCTAATTTTTTGTAATATTTCACTTGGAAAAGTTTTGGTGACTAATGTTTTTAGTCACCTAGTCACTAATTTCACCATTTTCTAGTAGTGGTATTAATTCCACACCTACCACGTAGACTTTTAAGAAGTAACATGCACATTATCTATTTATAGTAGAAGTAGAGTATTGAGCAATGGTTAATGGAATTTGAGATTCCCTTTGCTTTAAACGATCCTTTTAGGGTTTGGATATCCATATTCACAACTGTATAAATTATATTATTGTAAAAAATAACACAAATGAATTCACTATAGATCACATTCAACATTATTTTACCAAAAATATTGAGTTAGACATGCCCTTGGCATTAGGAAGATTATTCATGATCACACTATCAACATTTTTTATTGGTTTATATAATATCAAGTTGTAAACGAAATTGATGCCTCCCACACTTTGATATATGTTAGTAGTTGAAGAGTTGTTATTAAGTGAAAATATGGATTAATGCTTCATTGCTTTCTTTATTTTCCACCTTTATGAATACCTGAATTCTATGGAAAGTTGTTATTGAGGGGGGATGTTAGGATACTTATATGCTTAGGATTTACTTAACATCTACTTAGTTTAACAATTCTTTACATAAATTGTGCTCTTTATTATGTGATTATAATTATCTAATCTACTCGTTAAGATTATATTATAGATATAATGTGATATAATATTTCACCTCCTCCTTCATGACAACATATCTTTATCCATGGGTTAACGCATAATTGGTCCATGATCTCCATTTAAAAAGAATGGGAACTGATTTTTTTATTATAAATAGTTACAAGCTCATATGTAAAATATTTTCCTTCTTCATTAATACGTTTTGTCTAGTTGTTACAATGGCTTGCATCATGGAATATTTCCTTCTCTGAGGGCTCTAAGCACATGATACAATTTACTACTAACCATTTGCCTATTTTGCAAGTTCATAGTTTGGTTAAGGTGTTTATCCTATGTGTATATACGATATCTATTAAACACTTATAAGTAAGAAATAATTTTCTTAAGAAAACATTCCTTATAGTGGTCAAAATAATGTATTTTTACTTTTATTCCATCGATGTATACTGAAAGAGGAAGAAAAATTTACTATCACAAACTATTTTCTAATTCTAGTGTATACTTATCTATGGAGAAACTATAATAGGTGGTACAAGAACATCAAAAAATTCTTAGAAATATTGATGAGAATTTAGAACAAACTATTTTCCATACCTAGCGAAGCCATAGTTTTCTCTATTACGTCTTTCTCGTAATGACATAAATAATGTAACTAGACTCAATTTATTGATTTGACATGTTAGAAGCCGATATCATGAAGTGGTGCACTCATTAATCATTTTAATGATTGCAAAACCTGGAATATAATTTATTTTTATCATGCAGATTTATTTCACAATCATGTACATATTTTGTGTTTATTTCTAGATCTACCATGTGTAGGGAATAATTTGTTAGCTAATATCTAATATGTAGGAGAATATTTTCACATGAATTTAATTTAACATATGCTAAATAAACATTCCCTCATACCTGGTTTCTCCTAGTTGATGTCGATCCTCAGATGATGTCAATTCCTTGTTGACACTTCTATCCCAATTTCATACTCATGCTTGACTTCCAAACCAATATATTCCACCTAGCCAATTTGGGACAAGCCTCTCCATATCCTAGACCTAGAAGACTTCGAGATCAAATTATTCTAGCCCTCGTCCTCAAAATTCTAGGAACAATGAACAATGAACCACGAGAAGCTGGTTTGAGGGTATGACAACTTAGGGTTTCTGTAGAACCTGCAACATCAACCCTGAGCAGACTTTTGCAATACTGTCATACCACCAACAATATGAAAGGTAGCACACAATACGAAGCAGCGCGAGCAACATGAATACCCCCCAGGGGGAGGACGTTGCGCCTCCCCCGAACGCAAATGATTCTCTTCAGAGGCGTGAGGAAGGAACTAGTTTAGCTGATAAAAATGGAGACAGAGAGAAGATAGATCCATAAGATGCCAAGGCAAATGACAGGGAGAACCCCCAAGTCACCTCAAACACCTGTAGACTAGTCACTGATGAATGCTCTAAAATAGAGCTCCCAAGTCATCGGATCAATGCTTAGATCCAGTACATGAGAGATCATGCATTGATAGGCAAATTCATAGGTATGTGGCGAACCGAGAAAGTGTTGCATGGCCAGATAGCACCAAAGTGGAAGATGAAAGGACACATAACGCTGCAGCTAGGACCTAAAGGGTTCTTCATGGCCATCTTTAACTGCTTGGAGGACTGGAACAGAGTACTAGATGCGGCCCCTATTTTTTCAACGCAGCTGGCCTATATTCGAGGGGATGGTTGGAGCGCTTTAATCCAAACAAAGAAGATCTCAGCTGGGTGCCAATCTGGATCCATCTTTACTCACTCCCAATGGAATACTCGGACGAAGAGACATTACAAACGATAGGAAATGGTCTCGGTGAATTTGTCAAAATGGCAGAGGAAACAAAACTCTGAAGATATACCTACATCACCCGAATTTGCGTTTATATGCACCTTCGCAAGGCACTTTCGGATGCGGTAAGTATTTTTGATGATGATGTTGAATGGGTTTAGTTAATTGATTATGAACATGTGCCATTCAGATGCAGGAGATGCCATGCACTGGGTCACCTGTTTCGCAACTATCCTCTAAACCAGAAACCCTCGAATACCATTGCCTTTGAGGAGTCGGATCTGACTGGCTTCACTAAAGTTGCCAATCATAGGAAAAATCATAATAAACCTGCTACAATCCCTAAGAAGCCTCAAGCCAGTTCATCAAAACCCTCTACGAGCAAAAGTTTTGAAGTGCTAGCCCGACACGAAATACACAACCCTAAGCCCCTTGTCCCATCTGAGAAGGATCCCATGATGAACAAACAACCTGCACATTCTGATCCCAAAAAAACTCCAAAAAAACCATTACCCACACATCCTTCCTCCACAGCTCTGCGCACAGTCCCAACCTGGTACTCACAAGGAATGGAGGTAGACAACTCGCAGCCTAACCTTTCCAAGGCAATAGAAACAACAAAAGACATAAGTGATACACAACATATGGAAGAAGAACTAGAAAGCATAAACATTGGGGATTTGGACATTCTTGGTCTAGAGTAGGCATGCAAAACAAAAAATTATGATAAAGTCCCGGAGCAATAGTTGGAGAATCTGGAAGTAATTCTCTCCAGAGCTCAAAGGCAAAAATCCCTAGGTATTAAAACTGGAGGTCTGTGGGATGGGAAAATCATAATCAAAGATAACAAAAAGAGAGGGAGGAAAACGGATCTTCAACGCACCATCGACATTTGGGAAATGCTAGTGGAGTCAAGTAGGTACTCCAAGCTCACAAAGTATTACAACTCTCTCCCCAACCTTCCATCATGAAGCTAATCTCATGGAACATTAGGGGGCTCAATAGCCCTAGGAAATGCAGACTGATTAAGAACATGATAAAACAAGAGAAACCCCAAATTCTCTTTCTGCAGGAAACTAAATGCAACTCCATCTCTCTAGATCGAATGGCTACAAAAGTCTAGCTGGGTAGTATAGCAGCAAAAGTAGATTCTTTTGGCTCCTCAGAAGGCTTGGCAATCATTTGGGATGCACACACCATCGAGCTCAACAACATTCATGCAAACAAGAATTTCGTTCAAGATACCTTCCACATTACAGGCACCAGTATACATGGTCACATAACCAATGTATATTTTCCCCAAGAAGCTCTGCATAAGGTAGAACTTCTGAATACCCTTTCCTCAACAAATACTGATAAGTCACATCTGCTCTGGATCACTGAGGGTGACTTCAACATGATAACCAAGATGGAAGAAAAGTGAGGAGGAAGAAATAAGCTGGAAAAGGAAAGTAACAATCTAAAATATTACATTCAAAGAAATTGGCTTATTGACATTCCATTCAACAATGACCTTTTTACCTGGAATAACAAAAGAGCTGGTTCGCACCAAATTGCATCTCACTTGGACAGATTCCTAATCTCTGACAATGGAAACCACTTAGGCGGAGACCTTTCAGCTTCAATACTGTCGCTGACAGGTTTAGACCACTGGCCAATTTCTCTCCAATGGTCTCGACCAGGCAAGTAGGCCATTTTGCTTCAAGGCTTTTTGGATGCAACATCTAGATTTTGTCAATATGGTAAATTTGGAATGGATCAACTTCCCTTCGCCAAATGGTACAAGCATGTTCAAATTTCAGCAGAAGCTTAAATACCTCAAGAGTAAAATAAAACAATGGAACCATTCTTCATTTGGTAACATTTTCCAGGCTTAGACTGCTCTAGATCAAGAGATGAAACAGTTGTAGCAATGGATCATCACAGAGGGAAGATCAGAGGAACAGGAAAAGTCTCTTGAAACTCGGATTTTAGAGAGAGCGAAACAAGAAGAAACGCTCTAGAGGCAAAAATTGAGAATCAGGTGGCTAAAGGAAGGGGAAAAAATACAATTCTTTTTCACCGTTCCACTATTCAATGCCGAATGAATAAAAATATTACTCACATCCAAAATGAGCTGGGGGTAGAAGTGGAAAAAAATGAAGAAATCGAGCTCGAACTTCTCAACTACTTTAAGCAAGCTGATCAAGAACCACAGGTGGACAAAATTCAAGCTATAGGAAAAATCATAGAGAACATCCCCAAACTCGTCACAGAAGAGCACAACTTGCTCTTACTCATTCTGGTCGACTTACAGGAAGTGGAAAATGCAGTTCATCAACTGAAGGAAGGCAAGGTGCCGGGGCTAGATGGATTTACCTCCAACATTTTCCATAATTTCTGGGAGCTAATTAAATTGGAAGTCTGGCAGATTGTTGAGGAATCAAGAACCATGAGGTGGATGCTTCCAGCTATGAATGACACATTCATAGCCCTTATCCCAAAGGAAGCTCATTCTAACACCCTTGACAAATTTCGGCCCATTGCCCTGTGCAACGTCATCTACAAGATAGTTTCCAAAATCCTATCTTCAAGACATAAATCGCTGCTACCACTTCTCATTTCGCTAGAGCAGTCAAGATATGTAGAAGGCAAGCAGATTATGGACGGCATAATCCTCACTCACGAAATCATCCACTCCTTGAAGCACTCCAAGAAATCAGGTACGCTACTTAAAATCAACCTCTCAAAAGCCTTTGACAGTTTAAGTTGGATGTATATTCAAAAGACCCTATCTGCCTTTGGTTTCTCCCCAACTTGGATTTTTTGGGTCATGAGTCTCATCTCTTCCTCTTTTTTCTCATTTTTTATCAATGGTATCCCCTCATCTCCTTTCCAGCCTTCCCGGGGTATCAGACAGGGGGACCCTCTTTCTCCCTTCCTCTTTGTGTTAATGGTGGAACGTCTTGAACGCAATATTAAAGCTACTCTGTTTTCCCAAAAAATAAGAGGCATGTCATTTCCTAACACTCCAGCCTTCACTCATCAGCAATTTGTGGACAACAATATTCCTTTTGGTCACCCTTCAGTCTAGGAAGCTTGACAATTCAATTCACTATTGACAGACTTTTCGGAGGCCTCTGGCACAAAGATAAACAAGGTCAAATCTCAAATCTTCTTTTTTCATACCCCCGCTGTCACCCAAGATTTTATAGCTCGTATTCTTGGATTCTCAATTTTTGTTCTCCCTTCCAAGTATCTTGGTGCTCCTATGACTGACTCAGCTATGAAACACTCCTCTTGGAGAATGCTCTTAGAAAAACTAGAGGCTCGATTATCTTCCTAGACCCATAGGGCTCTCAATATGGCCAGTCACCTTGTCTTAATCAAGGCGGTTCTACAATCCATGCCACTGTATCTCTTCTTGATCCTAGCTACACCCAAATGGGTTCTCAAAGAGATCAAATGCCTACAGAGATCATTCCTGTGGGGCAACTCAGATCAAAAACACAAATGGGCCCTAGCCAATTGGGACACAGTTTGCCTGCCAAAGCTTGCTGGTGGAATGGATATGAGGGATCCTTACCACAGCAATATGGCTAGGGCACCCGCATCTGGTGGAAATGGCTTACTATGCCCTCCACCCGTTGGGAATCCCTATGGAATACAAAGTATGCCAACAATCGACCCACCGAAGAATTAATCCGAATTTTAGAAGTCAACCCAGGTTCTCTAATCTGGAATGCGGCCAAGCAACACAAGCTCTTAATTCAACAGCATAGCTTCTAGGAAGTGAAGGACGAAAATACAGCAAGGTTCTGCGATGACTCTTGGCAGAAGCAACCCAAACTAAAGGATTTGATATTACCTCATCAAATCCCGAAATAGGAAATGCAAACCTATAATATTGTCAAGCACTTCTGGCTTCCTTCCACATTGCAAGGGCACAGGAAATGGTGTAGCACAGACTCAGTTCAACAGATTCTCAGTACTAAATTATCAAAGAGAAGAATACATTACTCAGAGAAAAAGGATATTCTTAGATGGGACTATGAAGAAAAAGGATCCTTCACAACTAGGGAGTCCTATCACATCATCATGAAGGAACACATTGTCAATGACCCTCTCTAGAATAAAATATGGGACTCCAATATTTGGCCAAAAGTTTCAACCTTTCTTTGGATCTTATGTCACAATAAAATCCTTACTTGGGACAATCTCAGGAAGAGGAGCTTCCAAGGCCCCTCCATCTATCCCAACTGCAAGCAAGAAGAGGAAACCACTTAGCATCTTATGAACTCTTGTCCATTAGCGTACAAGCTCTCGAAAAAGGTCAGCTTTAGATGCCAAAAGGATGGAAAGACACAAGGAGATATAGTTTCCACTGATCACAATTGGGCAAGGAACCCATTCAAGAGCAAGCTGTTAAACTCCTTATGGAAGCTTATACTGGATTTTCTCATGTGGACACTATGGAAGGAGAGAAACCGACGAATCTTCAAGGACCAATCTATGCCCTTGGAATCTCTATGGAATACAGTATGTCAAAATATCAAGGAAACACTACTTCTTCAAACATGGTCTGAGGAAGACTTTCCCTCTCTCCCGTTGGAATGAACCATATGGACAAATTGGAATCTGCAGTGGAAACAAGAAATGATAATCAACAGAAAAACTCAAGCAAGGAGCAGGACACTAGATAAGTGGATTCCTCCTCCCTGTCACATGCTCCAGCTAAACTTTGATGGAGCCTCGAAAGGAAGTCCAGGAAAGGCTGGATTTGGAGGAATATTCAGAGATCATAAGGGAACTCGTATTATAAACTACTTAGGCTCAACTAGATGGGACACCAACAACTCGACAGAGTTAGAAGGATTATGGCAGGGACTCATTATAGCCTAAAAACAGGGTATATTCCTGCTTGTTATAGAGGGAGACTCATAAATTCTCATAAATATGGTAACCAAAATGCTGCAGGGAACAACCCCAAGTAAGGTGAGAAACAGCTCGAGAATGAAGAGTCAACTAAAACATATCAAAATCTAGCTCTCCTCCCAAAAAGGGATCAATCTCAAGCACATACACCGGGAGGGAAACAAAGTAGCTGACCTATTGGAAAATATAGGAGTGAAAAGCAGAACATATCTCCATACAGGTACACTGTCTACTCTAGCCATTGAACAACAGATGCTAGAATATTAGGAATTGGTAAAGAATGAAATGGCTGAGGAGGAAGAAGGGCATCCGAAGGAGGGTGATCTCCAAGAACATTAATGGCCATCCCACGGACCATCGGCGATCGCAAAATGGGCAGACCAAGGGGCAAGGCCTTTACATATAGCAATATGTGATTGCAATGAGATCACATCGCAATATCGCATCAACAGAAACTAAGGGGTGGAGCCTTTACTTATAGCAATATGCGATTATGATCGGATCACATTGCAATATCGCCTTGGCGGAAACCAAGGGGCAGAACCTTTACATATAGCAATATGCGATTGCGATCAGCTCACATCACAATATCGCATTAGCGGAAACCAAGGGGCAGAGCCTTTACTCATAGCAATATGCGATTGCGATTAGATCGCATCGCAATATTGCATCGACAAAAACCAAGGGGTGGAGCCTTTACATATAGAAATATGCAATTACGATCAGATCACATTGCAATATCACATCGGCAGAAACCAAAGGGCAGAGCCTTTACTTATAGCAACATGCGATTGCGATTAGATCGCATTGCAAGATCGCATCAGTGGAAACCAAGGGGCGGAGCCTTTACATATAGCAATATGCGATTGCGAAATGATTGCATCGTAGTATCGCATTGGCGAAAACCAAGGGGTGGAGCCATTACACCTTCATATGTGTGATGCAATGATGCAGACCTGACGATATTCTAAATATTATTTGATAATATTTGTTTTTGTTGTTTGTATGATTGAACAGTGGGTCTGTCGTTTTGTTGTCGCTTCTGGTGATGCTGTGTTGAATCTTTTTCGGGTTTTGCTTCAAAACATGGATCCGAGTCCTATGTATGGGTTTCCTTTGGTGATAGTCCCGAGATATATGATTGGTCTTTTGCCATGTCAAACTGGTTTCCCTAATCTGGGGCAGTTTAGACCTTTTTGATGAACTCTAGCAACAGTGGTTGAGGCGGGGCCTCGGTGTAATTATATTTTTGTTTTTATTAATATAATTGGCCTTACATAGAAATAAAAAAAGTCTAGGAACAATGGCTAAATTTTGTAGACAAAATAATCAAGATCCTGAGTCCAAGTCTTATCCAACAAATCACCCACAATTCACAGTGTGTATCTCTAAAAAATTCTCAAGTCGCCCCTAAATCTGAATTTGTATGCAAAAGGCCCCCACATTCTCATTTTAGATTTTGTTTTATAGGGTAGGTTTCTCCCCTCCGAGGAAACCCCGCCCTCATCACGGGGGCTTCACTAAGCGAGAAATACAATACCACATTGGTTCATATTGGGGGATATATATTGAGGAAATAATGACATAATATATTCAACATATATTAGGGGTAAATTATTTTTATATTGGGAGTTATAAAAAATGAAGCTCAATGTTAGAGAGAAAATATAAAGGGGTATAAAAAATGTTAATAAAAAAATGGATACATACAATATCTAGTGAAAGTAGGTGTTTTTAAATTTGGAAGGTGTATTTGGTTTGTATTGGTAGGGGGTTAAACAATGTGATTTTTATAGGCATTTTTCAATATGTAGTTAAATAGGGGTATCGTTTAGTATGCAATGAATGTACATGATATGTCATAGGTTCATTGGGTGAAACCTTTTAGACCCTTATATGATCCAATCCCCTTCAAGCTTTTCAAAATATATAGTATAATATTCCTTGAGGGGCCGATTATGTTTCTTTTATAAATTTAATTATATTAAAATAAACTACATTATGAATTATCGGTTCAACTAGCTTGATTTAGTGGAGGATCTTCTAGAGTTTTTAATTTCTCTTAACTTTCATTATCATTTCGCAATCCATTAGAATAATATTAATACATTTTTTAATTAAAATAATATTAATGAAATGAAATTAACATATTTTATTGTATTATTGGATAATTAGTATGTTAATTAATGCATTTAATACCTAATTTATTTCCCATACACTTTGACATTTTATACAATCAAGCAAATATTTATATTGGTTGAATGCATGTAATGTGTTTGTAAGTAGCTAGCATAAACACATGAAACACATGCTTCATATGCATGCCAATAATACTATTCAATTGGTAACTCAATATGGGTTATTACATGCATCCTTCCTTTAGAAAATTTTGTCATGAAGTTAAGTTTTATATAGTATATTGAAAATTATATTAGAGATTTATATAATGATTTAATGTTTTTTTTTAAATTATATTCTTCATTATATTGTGATGGCTCTTAAAGTTTGTATTTTGATCATTCATTAAGTTCATGATTAATACCCACGAACTTCCCGAGTAATATTTCCAAGCTATTCTAGAATCATGCTATCCATCCTAATCTACTTTTCCCCTTTCCAATTCACCCTATAATGGAATATGTTATGGTGTTATAAATATTCAACTAACCATCCATAGAACCCCAATGGTGGAAGCATCAACTATATCAACATAACTTCCCTAGTAGGAAACTGGAAGTCATCATCAAACATCTAGGGGAGTATGACTTGCATAATCTTCCAATGAATCTAGGTTTCAGAGGATAAATGGTGGGAAACACCTCCACCCTTCCTAGTAGGTCCAAGGTTAGCACAAAAATATGGAATCTCTTTGATCTTCAATTTTTCTTAGAGTTTTGGGCATGTGAGCTAGAAGACTTTCATGTCGGAAGTCTTTTGAGATTGGCAGCAAGAAAGGATTGTCCCATATTGGCTAGGTGGAATCACTGGGTTTGGAAGTGAAGTGGGAGCTTGAAAATTGGATAAAAGTTCAACCAAGGATCAACATTAAAAAGGAAAAATCAAGTATGGAGGAACATTTATTTAGAATATGTTAAATGAAAAGTCATGTGAATCTTCTTCTATAAAGTAGGGACTAACTAACACACTCTTCCCCATAAATAGTATATATGGAAATCGAAATGAAATTTTTACTTAATTATGAAAAAAAATTCATGATAAAATAAAAGTCTTATATAAATTCACAACAATACTATTAAAAATCCATTTATTTTTCTCTACAAAACACTAATAAGTAAATTATTTAATACAAAATTGTTAATATAGAGTAGAATCAGTCGAAATAAAACATAAAAATAAATTTATTTACAAAATATTTTTAATTCTAAAATAAATCCATTTAAAATGAAAAGTTAAAACTAGAAAAGAAATCACAAATACATAAAAACAACTTTCCTAATACCAATTTATTTTAAATGGAAATCACTTCGGAATGGTAGAATAATATCCTATAATACTTTTAGATTATGTAATTATAAGTATTTTTAAACCAAATTATGAAAAAGAGCCTCACCCAATTCCTTTTTTACACCAACTATTTAGCATATTGAGATCACTTACAACCCTTTGAATATGGTCTAGTCGCTATTAATTTTGAAATAGTTTTTAATGGTCTAATGGCTAATATGATGTTTTAAAATAAATACTACAGCAAAACCTAAAATGTTAAACTAGATTATATAGTAAAACCTAAAATGGAAAAATATTAATGTATATGATTTTTATATTCCGTTACCAAAATAAAATAAAATCAAAATAAACCAGCCAAATGGTGTGAAGTACTATGAACATATATACAATATTAAATTCTAATGGTCACAACATTTGTACATGCACCCAAAAAGACGTAAAATAAAATAAAATAAAATTTTCGTAAATATAACTTTTATATTCAATTACAAAAATAAATTTAAATTAAAATAAACCAACCAAATGGTGTGAGCCACCGTCAATATATATACAATATTAAATTCTAATGGTCACAACATTTATACATGCTACCAGAAAGACATAATTCTGTCTACCTTGAGAATGGAGAAGTGAAAGACGAAGTGACAGATACATCAATAATAACAAAAAAAAAAATTGTGGTTAAACCTTAAAAATGTACACCATGAATGCCTTAAAAAACTTTTAATAATAATAAGAAACTACCATTGAAATTTTGTAAATAACCTTTGCATGAATTTGTAATACAAAGGAATCTCTAATATTCTTTTAACAATTCGCTTGATTCAAATGGCAACCAATAGCGCCTATTCAACTGAGAAAAATAATAACATATAGCATGTTTTATATGCAAATACATAATTACTCTTACCTTAAAAGGAGTATAATTTAAAATGAGAGATTAAAGTTAAAATATGAAAATTATACATATACATTTACTGGAAAATTGTTTTATAAAAGGATAATTATAAATTTATATATTAAAGTGTGGTTTAGAAAATGATTTTTTTATTTTTTATAATAGTAAAATATTAGAAAATATTTTTGTAAAATTATTGAAATTTG
This sequence comes from Pinus tabuliformis, assembly GCA_031772625.1. Classification (NCBI taxonomy): domain Eukaryota; kingdom Viridiplantae; phylum Streptophyta; class Pinopsida; order Pinales; family Pinaceae; genus Pinus; species Pinus tabuliformis. The sequence goes on along the minus strand of CM062807.1, from coordinate 412,245,702 downwards.
ATAGTCAAATATATATTATAATCTACAAATATGTATTAGTTATTTTTCAAATAAGTTTTTTTTTGTTTGTTTGTCAAGTTGTTTGTGATTTTTTAGGCTTGATCTATGGCTTGAGGCGCTGCCACCACCGAGGGCATTTTAGTCGTCAAAGTCACCTAGGATCGCACTCAGCCTAGTTCACTAGATGTTTTTTAGCGTGTCTCTTCCCGTTAGCACATGGCACAACCACTCCCTGTGAGGTTAGATCTTGGGTTGCCTTGCCGAAGAGGCCCATCCTCAACGAGTTGTGCTAGTGGGACTTGACTTACATAAATCTTGGGGGCCTACAACCTCCAAAGTAAGTCACAAACAAGAGGATTTTAACCTACCTTGGGGTCTTTGCCATCCATAAAACATGTCACAAACAAGGGGATTTGAACCTTGGATCTCTCATTTTAGACATATTTCACATTACTTCGATCACCAATTGAGGTGATTCAGGAACATTTTTTAAATAAAATTATAATCGATAAAAAAATAACATTTATAAAAACTTGATTATATTTTGGACATTAAATATTGACTAGGAAAAAAATTAGTTAAAAAATAGAAAAATAAAATAAAAAAATTGGTTCAACCATAGTAACTGTGGGTAAAAAAAATGCTAAAATTCCAAATTTATCCAATTTTTTTTTCTCAAATGGTTTGAAATTTTTTATCTATTCCCAAATTTCTTTATATTATTAAATTAAATATATCATTTACAAAATTATAATTAGTCATTATAAAAAATTTATAATAGCGTGAAATTAAAAAATATAAATTATATAAAACAAAATAAAATAAATTATTTATTAACTATATAATTTATTTTTATAGATAAAATCTGTATGACACTTTTTGAACTATTTTAATAAATAGTTATACATATATAAAAAGTGTGTGATGAGTAGAAATTGTAATTTAAAAGATAAATCACAGAAATTCACCAGATCCAAAATTGGATATAGCAAACTCAGATGTTTTTCGAGGTTCATACACATCCCAATCAAGCACCCTAGTCATGTGACATCGGCAGGGAACAATGCAAAAAGTCGAAAATAATACTGACATTCCGTACGGCCCATGGACCATTAATGCTGCTACTGCCTTTTGTCACTGCCCCTGCCCTTTAAAAAAACAAACCTTCCAGGTCCACTGATCTGTATTTGTAGTTATATAAATTAAATGGGTAGAATAGGATCAATATGTATATTTAATTGAATCATTAGATTAGAGTAGACATTAAGATATATTTCCTAACTATTTGATAAATTAACTGTATATTTCTTAACTATTAAGTAGAGTAACTATATATTTTTAATAGCTCTAGATTGTCTATTATTGTAATTTGATATTTTAATTTTATTTTATAATTATGTTTTAATGGAAAAACCAAAGTTTTAGGTTTCAATAACAATCAACTCAAAATCTTGATATTCTCAAGAAATATATTAAATAATTATTGAATTTAAAATTTTGTGATTTATAGGGTGGGAATTAAGAAAACTTTCTATAAAAATCTGGTTCATAATCCGGACAAAATGGAAAAAAAAATATTGACATCAAATTAAATAGATAAACATTAAATTATTTCAATAAAAAATTTAAGTTAAAATTAAATTAACCAAAAAAAGACATACAAAAGCTTACACACAACTTGAACATTCCACAAACAGATGCAAACTGAAATAATAAAACATAAATTAAAATAATCATAAAGATGACTTCTCTATTTAACACTCCGCGGAATCAGTTAAATATGCATCACCTTCGTCGCTATCAATGCACGCCGATGTCATACAATCTCATGGCGGCGACCGAACTATGACTTGCGGGCTGCCCCCGGCTGAACAGTTTATTGGAGAATCCACTCCTGTTCAGAAGGGAATTTTGATGTAGGGGAAGCCATAACGCAACCAAGATGGAGGTGGAAGATAATTGAAAAATCAGTTACAAACTCTCAATCACATCGGTTAGATCATGTATAACATCTTTTACATCTCAACCATCCTTGTATCTAGCTTTTCTTTAAAGCTTGTAAATCCTACACCTATTCCGAAATAGACCACGTCGGCGTAATTAAACTCGCGGTACAAAGTTTAATATAATAGTTAGCAATTAGACTTTGTGGGGTGACCATTAGTTGCCAAGCATATGCTTCAAACTGGAGTCAGAAATGGTGCAAGTAGACATACAAAATATGAGCAACTAGCTAGACATACCAAATGGTGCAAGTAGACATATAAAAGTAAACAAAACATATTCTGTTGATTCGGGTCTATAAAAATTACAAAACCCACCCTAAAGTCTGTATCATCTATATATAAGCACTTCATATACTACAAATCCTTCACGTTTATGAGCTTATTTATAAACATTTGCACCCCCTAAAACGATGCAAACTATTAAACTCTCAGTTCGTGAAACTAAACCTTCAGCCCTCAGGCTGCCATTCAAGTCTCATTTCCAAGACACCAGATTTAACGCGACCAAGCTTCAAGCACACGTCCTGAACTATTCGACCATCATTTTCCTGGACGATCCAACTATCTTTGGCGAGATAGTTATTTTTGGATTGAGCCACTAGTTTCTTTCCAGTTGTCAGGTCTCCAAGAAGAGACTTTAGGTCAATTTTAGCTTCTCCGAGGAAATCCTTCTTTTTGAATTTTGGGGCTTTATCTTCATCAAACACTTCCTGCAAAATCCAAACCAGCGATTCGTTCATATCATCACAAACTGAAGAGCTAAGATTTTCTTAAGAAACAATCAGGTTTAGATTTAACTAAGCATACCAGAGTGAGTAACCGATGATCAGGATAAGAAACATCAGTGAATTTAAATTCTTCATCCCAAACTGGATGAAGTGTCCTTTTTTTCACACTCGTCTTCTTCGCCTGAGAACGGAATCAGTAAACGAAACTTGAGATTAGAGATACTTAGACGTAATAATTCGTAGCAAAGCAAAGATTCTTGTTCCTCAGAAAACGTTATAACAGAAACTTGTGTGTGAAGGCTGAATGAGATTTACTATAAATGAAATTACGTACTTGTTCACCCAATCCGATGACAACGAAAGGATCGCTACTCATTACGAAGTGATCCCCAATCACTAAATTCGACCCCTTTATCACTCGCACAGTGAGCTCGCCCATCTCTGCTCTGCTGCTCAAACAAAACACAAAAGGAAAGAAGTGAGAGCGCTCGGATTGCAGAAACTCCAGTAAGTGACTTAATTTATGGGCACCCGCAAGCTCAACTTCTAAAGTTTAGCAATCTCAATCCAGCAACCTAAAAAGCGGAGAGAATATGTGAGGCGGTCGAATAGTTGAATTTAATAATGGAGTATCGTACTAAAAAGAAGAGAGGAATGGAATAAAACTTTATGTGCCGTTGGGTCACTGTTTTTAGTTCAGAAAATAGCTGAAAACACTTCCACAATAGAGCAGTTAAATTAGGGTTAGCCAGGAATCTTAGCATTTTATGTGCAGTTCACTTCCAAGGGATACCCTGGGACCTTTGGATTTTTCTGTGGAGTGGAAAGCATATTTCCTTCCCATGTAAGGCTGTTTTCTGTGACTAATTAGGTGAAGCCTTTGAAGCCATCTGGTGAAGCTTAAAATATATTTCTGTGGTCTTAATTTAAAGAAATCAATGGTACCTGCATTACCCCTTTCTTTATAACGATAAAAGTTGTCTCTACAGTACTTCCATGACATGAGAGAGAAGATTTATATTGTTTTGTATTCTGAGAAGATTTATATTGTTTTGTATTCGAGTGTCTATCAAATATGGTGTTAAATAAATTACAAGAAATAAAATGAGATACTTATTATGTAAGAATAAATCGTAAAGTATATTTTTAATACAGTTGGAAAAAGTATATATATCTATGTTGATTTTTAATACTTTGTTTATCTATATTTTAAATGGACTTTGAATAATGCTTGTAATGATGATTAATATTTATTATTTAAATATATGTTTTTTCAAATTCTAGAAATTAAGAATTATTTGGAATATATATAAATGAGTTAGTTTTTTTTTAACCTAAATAAAATTAATTATTTAGTCAAATCAACTAGTTCATCACAAAATTAGTTGCTTAGTCAAATCAACTAGTTCATCATTCCATGTAAAAAATATATTTTTGATTTGATAAATTTGGATGAAATAAGATATCATGGAAAATTATAGCTAAGTGGTCAAATATGAAGAAATTAAATATCATTGTATCTGTACTAGTTATGCCCTAGAAATTTAATAGTAGCCATTGCTAAAGCATCATTGACTAGCTCTACCTTTACAAGTAAATATGAATGTCCTAATTAAATATGCATGTCGTAGATGGAAAAGAATGGAAAAGAATGTAGATCCAGAGTTAGGGATGGACATCATTTATCAGCTCAAAAAGAATCTAGCTCAATAATTGTAGTGAGGGATGAATATATCATTTAGGGGATGTAGCAATCATATAGATACACAAACTGATCCATGAGGGGCAACATTCTTAGTAACATTACTAGTTCTATGATAGTGATAAGGGATGTGTTATTATGGTATGTGTGTATATAACAGTGGGTGGAGAGTCTACCTTAATAATATATTTTTATGGGTCATTTTTACTACCTTAGTTTAGCGTTTTATCTAGTTAGTTGTAATAATTCCTTCTCACATTTTTATTATATTTATGTCCTCTATATTTACACTATGAGTAGTTGATGGCATTTACTTAAATATCCCAAGACAAGATCTAGCAACACAATCCTATATAATCTTTTCAAAGATATAAAATTATTAGATAAAATAAGATAAGAGATAAGCCAAACTTGAAGCAAACTTTAGAAAAAATGTTTAATAATGTAACCAACCTCACAATTCACTAATTTTTATTTTTTCTTCCCTAACTATCACTGTTATTTTCTTCAATATGCATTTGTTGGAATTATTTACCAATACACACACCGGAATATATTGACTATGCTTTGTGCTAATGATTCATCTATTCATATCCCTATGGCTATGCTCATGTCACATGTCATTTAAAACGTCTATATATTTTATTTCCAATTATATAGATCTTCTAACTAATGAATTTAGCGCCCATGGATATGAAAGAGGTTTTTGATGTGAGGCATTAACTTTCCGACCAGAGGTTTAAGGTATCAACCCAAGCTTAATGACCATACGTACATTTGGGCTTAACCCAAAGTTTTGTTTTTCCTCCCACCAATTGTGATAACATTTCGCAATACCGCTATTCAATTCGTTTCATCTCCTTGCTCGTGTCGTGGTGTAATTATAGTCCCTTGTCACCTGTATGCCGATATTTTCTATCTACTCAAATCAGCGTGCGTGATTAACATAGCTCATGGGATGTAAGGTTCATGGTACTGGAATCCTTTTAACAATATATTAATTCTACTTATAGGTTCACAATGCTCATAACTGGCGCTGCCGGACCTATACTTATTGGGACCCCAATACTCTATACACTTCTGCCACGTCACCCCTTGTCGCATGGGCCCATGTCACCTCCTCTACTGCAACACTTAGGACACACGCCATTACTTCAATGTTATTTCGCCGCATCAAACCCTAAAGGGTTTTGTTTCTTCGTCTTTCGTTTCACTTTATAACCCTCTGACCACCTCTATGCCTCGTGGCTGTGATATAGTGCTTTACAACCAGGTTTTGACACGTGCCTCCAGAATACTATCGATTCACCTACTCCCAGGCATCTCTTTTGCTGCATTAGTCCCGAAAAACCATGGGGAGAATTGCTTCCGAGTGTTTAAATTGGAAGAGAGTCACACTTGCGACCCTCACCATTTATTTCTTCGGAAGCTTTGACAAGGTAATATTCTCTGCAACTCAAGGTATGAATTAACTTGTACCGCTCCAATCCTTTGTGAAGGTTTTTTTTCCTTTATATGAGTATCTAACTATGATGGCAACCCTCTAAGTTGTTGGCATGATCGCTGCCCCAAGTAGTTTAGCGTCCTTAGCAGGGTTCTGTCGTACCTACTAGGGTTAACCCTTCACTGGCTTAACTTGCACAATTTTTTTATATTTACCCCGCTTAACGAGTCTAAAGATGAAAGGATTCACACATCTGTATGTTTTTTTTTTTTTCCATAATTCCTATGCTTCGTCAGTTGTTATCATGAGGACGAGGAACAGTTGTGATAACGCTTTGTACTTGTCACCATAACGACGTTTCTATAATCATCACCCCCACTTGTTGGGTATATTCAGGTAAGATTGTGTTAATCCATCTATAATTTTCAATTTCTTGAAGATGTTACTCCATTAGCTACAAGTGGTTGTTGCGTTATCACAACAAGTGGTTGTTGCGTTTTAGTTGCTGTAACATATATCTACGATTTCCTTTGTTCACGTGACTGCAATTTCTATTGCCATCTTTTTTTTAAAACACCGTAATGTTATCTTTACTACTATGGATTTTTGCTATATCTACTGCTATGGCTTTTTGAACTCTGCAAGGACATAAAAATAATACAATAACCATCCAATACCTACGAATTAACTACTACCCATCAGCATGCTAGGATATCTTAAAAACAATTCAACAGCGGACAATATTAACCGTAAGTAATTCAGAAATTTCGATATCTATATTTGATTGTTATCCATAAATAATTAAGTCTCAACAAATTTTAAATAAAAATCACTAACAAGGTACTTGGAATTTCACAAAGTAATTCAGAAATTTCCATATCTATATGTGATTGTTATCCATAAATAATTAATTCTCAACAAATTTTAAATAAAAATCACTAAGAAGGTACTTGGAATTTCACAACTTCTCTCCACGTGTAACACCCCTCTATTGGAATTTCACAACTTCTCTCCACCTGTAACACCGGTCTATTGTATGTAAAACTCGGCTAACCTAAGCTAAGAAAAGCTAGCTCCCATGTGTAACAAGAAAAGTAAATTCTTGATTATTAAATGGATAAAATAATTTAATCACTTGGAAAAGCTGGAAAAGCTAGAGTAAATACTTCATTATTAAATAAATAAAATAATTTAATCACAAAAGCTAGAAACCAAGGGATGAGATTCTTGCCAAATCCTATTGGTGAATGGGAAGGGGTAATTCTTTCATGATAAGTCTTCTAGATTTAATTCTAGATAAGCTTGATGGATTGGAGATAAAGATCCATTAATTTACTTAGCTGAAGAAGGCTCGTAAGCTTAATAAAAACATAAAGACCTTGCCAGAGAGTAAGGGAAGCTTTTCTGAGGAAAATGCTAGCTGGAGAGAAAGGTGAACTTTTCTAAAAAAGCCTAGGAAAATGTATAAAAAGATCCATAAAATCACGATGTCACTAATGGAAACCACCTTATGAAAGAGGGTATTAAATACCCATTGAAGAGATCAACAAAGGAAGTTGATCCGTGGAAAGAACTCTTAGCTCGATGGTGAACTAGAGAAAGCCAGTTCTAGGTTGGGTGGAAGTGCTCAATTTTTCTAAGTGACATTGTTTCAGATATTCTGGTCTGCATGGGATGTTTTGTATGTTGGATGTTTACCTTCTATGTTGTCAATTCATTTAGCATATGATAGAATTTTCTTGAGTTGTCCTTGTTATGACATGATTGAATAAATTGCATGTGACCACTATGCATGAGTAGAATTGCCTGTGTTAACTACATTTATGACATAAATATATATGGATGCATGTGATAATTATTGCACATAAATGTAATACAAGTTAAATTTATTGAAGGAACATAATATGTGGGCTTTATGAAATAATTGTTATGTTGTCATATCTTTAAACTTATGTGCTATCTCGGTTTTGAAGATGGTGAATATTTATGCATGATATATTATACATATAATTATGTTCATAGGCTTGAAATTGTATAGCCTATGGCTCATGTTATCTATGTGATTCATTATGCATTATGGAGTGAATTTCATCTACTTAAGATTGTATTGCATAAATGTTAGTATTCTTTCGATTATGACCATAGGACTATGAGAATGATATATGGAAATTCTAACTACAGTGATTTTATGCTAATGATTCCATTAATGCTTGTATGAAGTCATCAAAGTACTAATAATTTTGAATTCATAATCTCATCATGTTGAATGCCCATGGTTGATTCTTTGCTCCAAGTTGTAATGTATGCATAGGTAATGTCGAGGGGTTTATTCTTGTTGTACTAAATAAGTCTATTAATGGAACCTAAAGGTCCACATTGTGGATAAAGTAAATAATAGTAGGTAGTTAGTGGTGTGGTGCGCAGGGGGTATGTGACAAATGGTATCAAAGCACTAAGTTCAAATATTTTGGCCTAAGGGTCACCCCACACTTGAAAGATATGAAGGAGTTGTAGGTGCTAACGAAGGGATCACTTATAAATTGCTATAAGAAAAATATTCCATAATCCATCAAAGTTGAAATTAAATCGTAAATGGATTTATGGAAGAAGTATTTTGTAGAAAGAACATATATAATAATATTATATTGATTACTTGAAACAAAAGGTAATTCTGACTAAGGTTGTTTGAAATACCACATCCATAATGAACTGCATCATTCCATGCAGATGTATTAATTAAAATATTAAATTGGAAGACATTTTTTAAAATACATAGTCTCCTAACACACAAAGAGACATGTCCTTTATGAGTTTAATGATTTTGCATGGGAATTTCCTGAACAAATACTCATTTAATTTAGCATACTTTCGATAGAATGTTATGAAATTCTTTCGAATCATTTATATGAATTCCATCTACATTTTTTTTCATAAGGGGTCAACATTTCTTCCCTTTATATTAAAAGATCTCTTCAATGCATAAGATTTATTTCGTTAAGTTATGCCCCTCATTGGACTATCTTTATTGGCATTAGTTTATATTTTATCAAGATATGTTCTTGCTCAGAAATCATACCATTCATAATTTGATTTTAATATGAGTAGAATAATATGATAACCATATCAAAATTTTAACCCAATAATCATACTTTAAAATCATTTATTCAAGTCTCATAATATACTCATTATTCTTCCCACTCTATTATGAACATCTAAATATATTTTAATTTTAACTCATGGTTTCGAGTAGTTGTGAACCTTCGCAATATAACATAGAAATTTAATCTCCACATCCTCAATAACTTGGCGCAATAAAAAGATATCCAATTGATAGTTTCCCATTTCTTCTTATAAAAAATAATTAACATATTAGTTGTTTGTTCGTCCTTTGCATTATTCCTTATTCCACCACAATTCAACATTGCAGAATTATTTGTTCGAGTGTAGCCTTCTCATAATGCTACTATTTCCATCCAAGACTTGAGAAATTCAATACAAGTGCAAGGGTTCAATTCCACCTTTTTCATTTATATAGATACTCACTTATAAATTTAATTAATGACTTATAATATAAATATAGTTTAATGTTTGATTTTTATTGTATCTATCAAGAATCAAATACATATATGTTACAGCAACTAAAATATGAAGGAGTAACATATATCTACGATTTCCTTTGTTCACATGACTGCAATTTCTATTGCCATCTTTTTTTTAAAACACCGTATTGTTATCTTTACTACTATGGATTTTTACTTTATCTATTGCTATGGCTTTTTGAACTTTGCAAGGACATAAAAATTATACAATAACCATCCAATACCTACGAGTTAACTACTACCCATCAACATGCTAGGATATCTTAAAAATAATTCAACAGGGGACAATATCAACCGTAAATAATTCAGAAATTTTGATATCTATATGTGATGTTATCCATAAATAATTAAGTCTCAATAAATTTTAAACAAAAATCACTAACAAGGTACTTGTAATTTCACAACTTCTCTCCACCTGTAACACCCATCTATTGTATGTAAAACTCGGCTAACCTAAGATAAGGAAAGCTAGCTCTCATGTTAACAAGAAAAGTAAATTCTTGATTATTAAATGAATAAAATAATTTAATCACTTGGAAAAGCTGGAGAATCTAGAGTAAATAAGTGATTATTAAATAAATAAAAAAATTTAATCACAAAAGCTAGAAACCAAGGGATGAGATTCTTGCCAAATCCCATTGGTGAATGGGAAGGGGTAATTCTTTCATGATAAGTCTTCTAGATTTAATTCTAGATAAGCTTGATGGATTGGAGATAAATATACATTAATTTACTTAGTTCAAGAAGGCTGGTAAGCTTAATAAAAACATAAAGACCTTGCCGGAGGGTAAGGGAAGCTTTTATGAGGAAAATGCTAGCTGGAGAGAAAGGTGAACTTTTCTAAAAAAACCTAGGAAAATGGATAAAAAGATCCATAAAATCAGGATGTCACTAATGGAAGCCACCTCATGAAAGAGGGTATTAAATACCTTTTATCAGGAAAATGCTAACTAGACAGAAAGTTGAACTTTTCTAAAAAAGCCTAGGCAAATGGATAAAAAGATCCATAGAATCAGGATGTCACTAATGGAAACGACCCCATGAATGAGGGTATTAAATACCCATTGAAGAGATCAACAAAGGAAGTTGATCCATGGAAAGAACTCTTAGCTCGATGGTGAACTAGAGAAAGCCAGTTCTAGGTTGGGTGGAAGTGCTTAGTTTTTCTAAGTGACATTCTTTCAGATATTCTGGTCTGCATGGGATGTTTTGTATGTTGGATGTTTGCCTTCTATGTTGTCAATTCATTTAGCATATGATAGAATTTTCTTGAGTTGTCCTTGCTATGACATGATTGAATAAATTGCATGTGACCACTATGCATGAGTAGAATTGCCTGTGATAATTATGTTATTAGGCTTGAAATTGTATAGCCTATGGCTCATGTTATCTATGTGATTCATTATGCATTATGGAGTGAATTTCATCTACTTAAGATTGTATTGCATAAATGTTAGTATTCTTTCGATTATGACCACAGGACTATGAGAATGATATATGGAAATTCTAACTACAGTGATTTTATGCTAATGATTCCATTAATGCTTGTATGAAGTCATCAAAGTACTCATAATTTTTCATTCATAATCTCATCATGTTGAATGCCCATGGTTGATTATTTGCTCAAAGTTGTAATGTATGCATAGGTAATGTTGAGGGGTTTATTCTTGTTGTACTAACTAAGTCTATTAGTGGAACCTAAAGGTCCACATTGTGGATAAAGTAAATAATAGTAGGTAGTTAGTGGTGTGGTGCGTAGTGGGTATGTGACAAATGGTATTGGAGCACTAAGTTCAAATATTCTGGCCTAAGGGTCACCCCACACTTGAAAGATATGAAGGAGTTGTAGGTCCTAATGAAGGGTTTAGTTATAAATTGCTATAAGAAAAATATTCCATAATCCATCAAGGTTGAAATTAAATCGTAAAAGGATTTATGGAAGAAGTATTTTGTAGAAAGAACATATATAATAATATTATATTGATTACTTGAAACAAAAGGTAATTCTGACTAAGGTTGTTTGAAATACCACATCCATAATGAACTGCATCATTCATTGTAGATGGAATTTCATAACTTCAACCAATGGAAATACCACATCCATAATGAACTGCATCATTCCATGCAAATGTATTAATTAAAATATTAAATTGGAAGACATTTTTTAAAATACATAGTCTCCTAACACACAAAGAGACATGTCCTTTATGAGTTTAATGATTTTGCATGCGAATTTCCTGAACAAATATTCATTTAATTTAGCATACTTTCGATAGAATGTTATGAAATTCTTTCGAATCATTTATATGAATTCCATCTACATTTTTTTCATAAGGGGTCAACATTTCTTCCCTTCATATTAAAAGATCTCTTCAATGCATAAGATTTATTTCGTTAAGTTATGCCCCTCATTGGACTATCTTTATTGGCATTAGTTTATATTTTATCAAGCCATGTTCTTGATAAGAAATCATACCATTCATAATTTGATTTTAATACGAGTAGAATAATATGATAACCATATCAAAATTTTAATCCAATAATCATACTTTAAAATCATTTATTCAAGTCTCATAATATACTCATTATTCTTCCCACTCTATTATGAACATCTAAATATATTTTAATTTTAACTCACGGTTTCGAGTAGTTGTGAACCTGTGCAATATAACATAGAAATTTAATCTCCGCATCCTCAATAAGTTGGCGCAATAAAAAGATATCCAATTGATAGTTTCCCATTTCTTCTTATAAAAAATAATTAACATATTAGTTGTTTGTTGGTCCTTTGCATTATTCCTTATTCAACCACAATTCAACATTCCAGAATTATTTGTTCGAGTGTAGCCTTCTCATAATGCTACTATCTCCATCCAAGACTTGAGAAATTCAATACAAGTGCAAGGGTTCAATTCCACCTTTTTCATTTATATAGATACTCACTTATAAATTTAATTAATGACTTATAATATAAATATAGTTTAATATTTGATTTTTATTGTATCTATCAAGAATCAAATACATATATGTTACAGCAACTAAAATATGAAGGAGTAACATATATCTACGATTTCCTTTGTTCACATGACTGCAATTTCTATTGCCATCTTTTTTTTAAAACACCGTATTGTTATCTTTACTACTATGGAATTTTAATTTATCTACTACTATGGCTTTTTGAACTCTGCAAGGACATAAAAATTATACAATAACCATCCAATACCTACGAGTTAACTACTACCCATCAACATGCTAGGATATTTTAAAAATAATTCAACAGCGGACAATATCAACTGTAAGTAATTCAGAAATTTCGATATCTATATGTGATGTTATCCATAAATAATTAAGTCTCAATAAATTTTAAACAAAAATCACTAACAAGGTACTTGTAATTTCACAACTTCTCTCCACCTGTAACACCCCTCCATTGGAATTTCACAACTTCTCTCCACCTGTAACACCCATCTATTGTATGTAAAACTCGGCTAACCTAAGCTAAGAAAAGCTAGCTCTCATGTGTAACAAGAAAAGTAAATTCTTGATTATTAAATGAATAAAATAATTTAATCACTTGGAAAAGCTGGAAAAGCTAGAGTAAATACTTGATTATTAAATAAATAAAATAATTTAATCACAAAAGCTAGAAACCAAGCGATGAGATTCTTTCCAAATCCCATTGGTGAATGGGAAGGGGTAATTCTTTCATGATAAGTCTTCTAGATTTAATTCTAGATAAGCTTGATGGATTGGAGATAAAGATACATTAATTTACTTAGCTGAAGAAGGCTGGTAAGCTTAATAAAAACATAAGGACCTTGCCGGAGAGTAAGGGAAGCTTTTATGAGGAAAATGCTAGCTGGAGAGAAAGGTGAACTTTTCTAAAAAAGCCTAGGAAAATGGATAAAAAGATCCATAAAATCAGGATGTCACTAATGGAAACCACCTCATGAAAGAGGGTATTAAATACCTTTTATGAGGAAAATGCTAGCTGGAGAGAAAGGTGAACTTTTCTAAAAAATCCTAGGCAAATGGATAAAAAGATCAATAGAATCAGGATGTCACTAATGGAAACCACCCCATGAATGAGGGTACTAAATACCCATTGAAGAGATCAACAAAGGAAGTTGATCCATGGAAAGAACTCTTAGCTCGATGGTGAACTAGAGAAAGCCAGTTCTAGGTTGGGTGGAAGTGCTCAGTTTTTCTAAGTGACATTGTTTCAGATATTCTGGTCCGCATGGGATGTTTTATATGTTGGATGTTTACCTTCTATGTTGACAATTCATTTAGCATATGATAGAATTTTCTTGAGTTGTCCTTTCTATGACATGATTGAATAAATTGCATGTGACCACTATGCATGAGTAGAATTGCCTGTGATAATTATGTTATTAGGCTTGAAATTGTATAGCCTATGGCTCATGTTATCTATGTGATTCATTATGCATTATGGAGTGAATTTCATCTACTTAAGATTGTATTGCATAAACGTTATTATTCTTTCGATTATGACCACAGGACTATGAAAATGATATATGGAAATTCTAACTACAGTGATTTTATGCTAATGATTCCATTAATGCTTGTATGAAGTCATCAAAGTACTGATAATTTTTCATTTATAATCTCATCATGTTGAATGCCGATGGTTGATTCTTTGCTCAAAGTTGTAATGTATGCATAGGTAATGTTGAGGGGTTTATTCTTGTTGTACTAACTAAGTCTACTAGTGGAACCTAAAGGTCCACATTGTGGATAAAGTAAATAATAGTAGGTAGTTAGTGTTGTGGTACGTAGTGGGTATGTGACAAATGGTATTGGAGCACTAAGTTCAAATATTCTGGCCTAAGGGTCACCCCACACTTGAAAGATATGAAGGAGTTGTAGGTCCTAATGAAGGGTTCAGTTATAAATTGCTATAAGAAAAATATTCCATAATCCATAAAGGTTGAAATTAAATCATAAAAGGATTTATGGAAGAAGTATTTTGTAGAAGGAACATATATAATAATATTATATTGATTACTTGAAACAAAAGGTAATTCTGACTAAGGTTGTTTGAAATAACGAATATTGAAAGGAGAGTGAAGTTTCCCATGTTACTGGACAGTCATGTAACTAGTTGTGTTTTCCAATTTCTTAAAGGGATAACTTAAAAATTAAATTTGCCCATTGTCTCATTGGATAGTGAAGCAAGACGGGTATAATTCTTTAGAGGTTACATGCCCGAAATGAGTTTTCAAACAATATTCAGATGAACATTTCATTCTTATAATGATTTTGTAGTTGGTAAATTATGTACAAATAAAGTAATGAATATATCATCCCAAGGGTTGTATCATGCTTTACGAAGGAATATAAATTAAAACATTGCAATGGATGGGATACTATGATATGTTGAGATCATACAAAGGCATGGCAAGGCAGTAACAATAATTTGATTGTTTATATATGTAACTATGAAACAACAAGCTAAAAAAATTATAGTGTGCTTGTTGAAATTCCCTCCTTTCATTATTATATATTTTTTTTTGGTTAAGCTTGGTAGGTCCATTCCATTTTCTATTATATATTAGGAAAATTTACACCACATAGATTAAGTAGGTGGGCTCAACATGCCCCAAGGGGAAACCAAGTCTGTTGGCCATCGGTGAGCGTTATAAGCCATCCAAAAGCAGAATTGTTTCATTCTTTATAGCCAGGCTAGATAAGTCTTAATCTCATGTCTAGATACTACATAACTATAAAAAATAGCATATGCAAATGGAAAATTAAAAGCTAACCTCATAAACCAAAATTATGCATGGGGGGATCTAATCTTTCTGCTCCTCAGTGGCAGATGCAATGGGAGTAGGATCTTTAGTAGTAGCCCTTGGCATTCCATACATCTCCAAAATAAAAGGGATGTGGTGGTTGATCCGATCCATCCTGAGATCCTGTTTCTGCAGCTGGAAAGGAATTTTATCCGTATCTCTTTTGTAATTCGGTTGTCCCTGGACTGTAACCACCATCCCCACAAAGATTTGTTCCATCGTCTTATGAAGAAGGTTCTTCATTAAGTAATACAAGTAGAGAGTATGTTTAAACTAAGTAATTCTCCTTGGACTATTCGCTAGATCTGGGATTAGTGCCTCCTAATTGTCCAGCTCATCCTTGGACTCGCTTTATTACTTAATCTTTGCTTCTCGTTCTTCCATCAACTTCTGAATTTTCACATCTGTCCCATCTCGACATGTCGTTGCTGCCTCTGTGATGAGGTGCTCTACATATTTATGACCCCTACAAGCTTCCGATGTGCTTGCAACCTTGTCTATCCAGGTGGCCAGGCCTCTCCTACCACACCTGCATCCTCTTGCTATTCGGGTCATAGCCTATTTAGTAGAGCACTATTGACACCCAAACGAAGTTAGATTCATCAAACTTTTTTCAAAACACCACCTTTGCGATTTATGAATCTCCTCTCTTGCATACTTGTTTGCGGGAGTGTAAGGGTAAACCAGAGCCCACAGATGCTGGAGGGGGGTGGGTTTTAGACTCTTCTCCCAGGGCCCATCATAGTACCCCTCCCCCTTACTGTGGATGATATGTTGGTCATCCTACTATGTCTCAAGCCAAGCCCACAGGCACTTCCAGAGCCTAGCACGATGCCTAAAATTATTCCATCTTTTTGCACCCTAAGCTAATAGATGAGAGTCATGGCTTCGCTTGCCCCTCCGGTAAGCTTGCCACATAGGGTTCCTAACTTTTCCTTCAGTGCCATGTAGGTTCCCACTCTCCCAATGGTTTCTTTGAATCCTACTGCCATGGTTGTAGTCTCATCCCCTTGCCCTCAACTAT
This sequence comes from Pinus tabuliformis, assembly GCA_031772625.1. NCBI lineage: Eukaryota > Viridiplantae > Streptophyta > Pinopsida > Pinales > Pinaceae > Pinus > Pinus tabuliformis. Next base: position 412,229,383 of record CM062807.1, on the reverse strand, counting down.
TTCCTTCCTCTCTCTACAACTCTCGTCCCCCCTTATCCCACTGGCCTTAAAAATTAAGCATAGACCCACATAGCTTCATAGCCCGCACTTTTCCACTCTGTATCCACGTTTCTCACTCAATTGAGAGAGAATAAAAATGCAAAATCAAGCCATGGCATGCCCTTTCCACCACCATTTCCACCCATAAAATTATAATCCCCATTGCCTCAAGCCCTTTCCCCTCGCTTCCCCCCAACAAAACCCCAACCAGCTCATAGAATCAACACAAAGACATGACCAAATTACATACCAAGTTTGAGGCTTTTGTTCCTGACCAATTTTCCCCTCTTGCCATCAACCTTCCCTGGCTCTGAATCACATCCCTTCTCCACAGCCATTCTCACCTTCCCTGCATGTCGAATGGCCTTGCCTTCTCCACCACCCTACCTTATTCCCTTCCCTAACACCTTTCCCACTTACCATCCATGCATTCCTTTCCGAAGGACATTGCACCCCCTGCCTTGAGCATGTGGGGGGCGACGTCATTGTGGCCCTTGTACTGCAGATACCAACTCCCAGCCTGGCCTTTCTAACATCGAACCGCATCCCGATCAGGGGTTCCATTATTATATTTGAATCAAAAGAAAACCTGTAAATTAATTATTCCATCTAGCCAACCTTCTAAATTAATCCACCTAGCTAGGAAAGCCAATGAGTAACCCTGAATGAGAAGGTTTTCAAACCTCATTGTCAACAAAAACGAAGGTCACATTTATCATCATAGGCAAGGTTAAACCATTGTTGTAAAGGAAATTATTGCAGGAGAAGATTTTGGATGTCGGAACATCCAGATCAGAAAGTGTTTATTGCAATATTTGATATTTTATTTTTATACCTCTCCCCCTTCATTAATAAATGTCAGAATTCTACTTCATGTTACAGCGCTGTAGAAATTTTGTGATACCATGCAATCACATCTAGGCTGATCTAGAACACATTTAATGGATTTGGTATTCTCAGTTCCTGTAGAAAAGTAAACCGAGCTGGATAATACTGGATATTGTACCAATTGGTACCACCACTATTGATATTGCTTATGTGTCCCGTGACGCGTGATGCACTCAAGTATAGGCTCTTATGCTTGATTTGGTCTTATGATGCTTAGGGGAATTGACTTCTACGATTGATGTGCATTATTGTTGGTAAAAAAGGAGGTTGGGCTCAACACTAGTCATGATTACATCAAATTTTGACATGGCCAGAGACTTTCTCAGCTCCCCTCCTTGTGTAAAATGACCTCTAGAACAATCTTCTCACCTTGTTACTCATCTCTTCACTCCATGGCGAATTGCGCCCCTAAAGTCAGTCGTCAAGTGTACTGTATGACAATTCTTTTCGACATATGGAATGAGTCAAATATTCGATATGGTGGGCTAGATGCATTAGAATTATGAGATAGTGGTATAAGATTAGAGTATGCATAGCTATGGTTGTGGTTTGATTTGTTAGTTTCTAAAGAACTCGAGATATAAATGAAAAAAGTGTTAGATGTTGGATTTAAAGCACATAATCACTTGTCAACTCAATTGAGAAAATTATCTGTTTCCTTTCCCAGTTGCTAATGTCATCCTCCTAGGTTGCCTTATCTGCTGAAATGAAGGAATTCATTGGTGAATTGAATTGCCACAAAAATGCTTAGAGGATAATGCGTGACACACCTTAAAAAGCAGTCAGTGGATAAGCAATATCCTTATTGCCATTCCACAGAAGTATCATGTTTGTTGTTTCCATAATAGGCATAATCATGGATAAGGATTGTTCTAAATTACATGAGGACAAATAATAAAATCTCTTCAGCATCATCTCCTCCCTATGCGTAATGACCAAGGGCACATAGAAGAGATCAATGTGAGGGTTTTGATAATGAAGGAATGATCTCCTCTTCACCATTGAGTGAAGACAAGTGGGAGAAAATCCATCACTGGGAACTGTGTGGGTTGCCTAGTTACAATAGCACGACATTAGATAGATTGGGATGTGAATATGATTTAATCAATTGACACAATATTAGTAAGATTGTAATATCAGGATATTTTTGTAACATCCCTCTTGGGCTCTTCCCTTGGATTTCATAAATTTAGGCACTGGTACTAGTGAGACCCCATGACCATCTGCTAAGAGAGCGAGATCATGTGATGATCGGCCAAGACTTTAATGTCGGTACTAGGAGATCAACAACTATAAGAATAATGTATTAAGTAATTTCAATTTCGAGAGATTGAAAGACCAACAGGCTTGTCTGGTCAATAACATAGGTTTCCATATTTGCAGCAGATCAAATATTTCAATGGATATGTCGGGGTTGGCCATGGAGGTCCCCTTTGTTGTCCGTGGGAAATAGGTTCAGAAAATAGGTGTGAAGTTTTTTTTCATGTGCTATTCAATTTTCATGTTCCCTTTTTAATATTCCTCAAATCTACAATTGATGTAAGAATAGCCCCAACTAGTTGTAAAATAATTTAGTAAAGTTATTACACTAGGTTTTCTCGAATATAAATATATAGGCAAGGCTCGATTTCCTTATTAAAGGATAAAAGAACACCCATAGGGAAACCATTGTACTCTCTAGCTCTGAGAAGGGGAATCATTTAAATTCTGGGAAGGTTTATGAGGGTACAAGAGAAATGGAATTTCTAAATGGTTTTAGTTCATGTGAAATTGAATGCCTTGGATATAATTAGACAAATGTTTTCCACATGCCGTCCTTGGAAGCAAGTGGAATTGTACTTGAGGACTAGAGATTGGGTAAGGAAACTAAGCATGTTTTCTTTTAGAGTAAGTATTTATACGCTCATGCCCTAGTTCCTTTCTTTCTTTTATCACAAGTGAAGGCAATCAAGGAGAGGAAGATTGTATGAAAAAAAAATCAATAAATATTTAGATTAAAAATAACTTTGAAATTATTAGTATGAAGTTAAGATTACAGAATTGCATGAGTTGAACTCTTTCTAACTAAATGACTTTGTACATTGGAAGACTATGTAGACTAAATATGGGAGTTAAAAAAAACATGGAAAATACCTATTAGTAGTGGTAGGTATAGTATATTTTATTTGGTACACCTTAATGTGTGAAAAACACCAAAACATGTTGATATATATGTCATGATTTCCTTTAATACAATGATACTATTGTCAGAGTACTTTGCATACTTATTTAAACAATCCAAACAAGATTAACAAACTTGGGGCACTTTGGGTATAAAAGAATGACACAGAAGAGTGTGTAGAGCTTATATGATTTTTTTTTACGCATAAAACATAAGAATATGAATACTTGAGTTGCAAATTTACATGATGTTTGAAGGGATACCCATGATGTGATTACATGCCTATACTTATATATATGTATGTCTTGTATGTAGGGCTCATTTGCATGGTTACAATGAGTTGCATTAATATGCTTACATGTGTGGATGGATCAAAGTCCTCACAAATTAACATGATCTAAAAATTGATTTAAGATGTTAGATATTCATAATCGGGCTTGAGCAGTAAAGAAAGTGGAGACTTACAATATATTTAGAGAGTCAAAATATGTGGTGTATTTGATTCTTGATAGATACAATAAAAATCAAACGTTAAACTATATTTATATTATTAGTCATTAATTAAATTTATAAGTGAGTGTCTATATAAATGAACAAGGTGGAATTGAACCCTTGCACTTGTATTGAATTTCTCAAGTCTTGGATGGCCATAGTAGCATTATGAGAAGGCTACACTCGAACAAATAATTCTGCAATGTTGAATTGTGGTGGAATAAGGAATAATGCAAAGGACCAACAAACAACTAATATGTTAATTATTTTTTATAAGAAGAAATGGGAAACTATCAATTGGATATCTTTTTATTGCGCCAACTTATTGAGGATGTGGAGATTAAATTTCTATGTTATATTGCGGAAGTTCGCCAAAACTTAAGTTATGGTTGAATTCTCTTGTGAGGGCACAACTACCCGAAACCATGAGTTAAAATTAAAATATATTTAGATGTTCATAATAGAGTGGGAAGAATAATGAGTATATTATGAGACTTGAATAAGTGATTTTAAAGTATGATTATTGGATTAAAATTTTGATATGGTTATCATATTATTCTACTGGTATTAAAATCAAACTATGAATGGTATGATTTCTAAGAAAGAACATAGCTTGATAAAATATAAACTAATTCCGATAAAGATAGTCCAATCAGGGGCATAACTTAACGAAATAAATCTTATGCATTGAAGAGATATTTTAATATGAAGGGAAGAAATGTTGACCCCTTATGAAAAAAATGTAGATGGAATTCATATAAATCATTCGAAAGAAGTTCATAACATTCTATAAAAAGTATGCTAAATTAAATGAGTATTTGTTCAGGAAAATCCCATGAAAAATCATTAAACTCATAATGGACATGTCTCTATGTGTGGTAGGAGACTATGTATTTTAAAAAATGTCTTCCAATTTAATATTTTAATTAATACATCTGCATGGAATGATGCAGTTCATTATGGATGTGGTATTTCCATTGGTTGAATCATTAAAGGAAAATGCTCCAAATATACATTGTTGAAGGAAACTAAACCTTAGCAGGTCATTATTCAGACATTAGGTAGCAACATGCATGCCAAATTAAATATGCATAGGTTGGACCTACATGTGCCTTTGAGGAATATAATATCTGAATAATTGTAATAAATAAGAAGCAAAAATTATATGTTAAATATAGAATAAGCTAGGGTCAACATTGTGAAGAGTATGCATAGATGCAATACAACTTACTATATACATGAAGACATCATACATTAATAATTATATGACCCTTATAAATAGGTCAATGGGAATAACACCCAAAAGTAGAAATACATAATGGAAGTATAAAATCAACTCCTAAGTCTTGTGATTAATCAATACCTCGAATGATATGCACATCAAGATTGTGAGGTTTGAGGTTGCATGCTTTGAGTTGACACATTGGAGTTTGAGTAAACTTAAGAATGTGTCTTTGAACTTGTCTTACTAATAGGAATCTTTCAAATCTATAGCAAGAAAAAGATTCTTTCAGTAGAAGGATTGAACATATTACAAAGTCACTTCATATGGGAAGTGATACAATTAAAATGATATGGTGTATATATAAACTTTATGTAAACATAAAAGACAAAAAAATTGGATATAGTGGTAGAGAAATTCAAATGCAACCTAATGGCTAGTAAGAAGTACACTAGATTCAGAGCATGACTTGTCTGAATTAATTAAAAAATTCTTAATAAACACAAAAGGTATCACATTAAAATAGCTTATGATGATCTAAGGATATTATCCTAGTAATAAAATCATATATGCACCAAAGGAGTGACATATAAAATGTTCTAGAAGAGAGAATAATAAACTAGACAACAACTCGTTGTTGAATCAATATTATGCTTCAAGAATATTAGATGGTTAAGTGGTATTCATAAGTGAGATTATTGCGTACAAAAATAATTTTTTTTAATAAATGATAGCTCTAAATCTATCTGTTGAGATTGCAACAAGATGATGGAGCTTAGTGAAAAGAGTCGCCTTCACTAAGTGGGCCCGCAGGCAAATTATGGTGCAAGTTCTATTTTTTATCACAGTGTGGATGATCACAGTGTGGGTGACCACAGTGTGAGTGATCACAATGTGGGTGACCAAAGTGTGGGTGACCACAGTGTGGGTGATCAAAGTCTATTTTTAGACTGGCTGTCAAAAATAGAAAAGTCAAATATTATTGTCTCATAATAATATTTGGACTATAAACTTGATCTTATTCTCTTGGAGCACTTCAGTTTGAGCTACAGATGTGGCCCATGCAGCTGTCAGAAGGAAGTATGTTTTTCTTATGAGTCAGTTGAGTTGTTGCATGCATGACTTCAGTTAGAACTCAATCAGTTGAGTTTGGTGGAGTTGATTGTGGAGTTGATGGAGTTGTGTTCAGTTTGACTTGGCTAAACTAGTTGTAGTTAGTCTAACTGCAAATTTACTAATGATGAGTTGTTAAACTAATTATTAACTCATAATACAACTATAGAATACATCAGTTAACTCAGTTGAATGTTAGTGCATGTTCAGTTTAGCAGGGACAGGTGTTAGAGAATCAGATTGCTATCAGTTGTGACTATAGTTGTGCATCAGATCTTGCACAATCAAGGGATTGAGTATGCCAATGAGTTTGCTCATGTATTTTCCCAGTTTGTAGCTTATGCTCACGTCTTACACATTGTGAGTGATTCTTTGGAGGTGAAATATGAGTTTGGTAGACCATTCTCATTTATTATTGAGCAGGTATTGAGCAGTGGAGGCAGGCAAGCAGTGGAATAGATTTGGAGATCAGATCTTAGCTGTATTGTGTGTAACAGGTGGAGCTGGTACTGGATTGCTTGTGGTAAGCATTGTACTTTGTAATGTTACATGGTATCAATCATTAATATACAGATAGTTGGGGTTTTTAGCGAGATGCTTTCCTCGGGTTACATACTGTGTTAATCTGTGAATGCTCTTGATGTTTTATTGTTATTGATGCTGCTATATTGATGATCAACGTAGAGGAGCTTATGTATTGTGTATGTATTCCACAATAGTACATGATCAAGATAATCTCTGTTGAATATGTCTTAAATTATTCAAATTTTTTACATGGTATCGGAGCTGTTGATCATCAGATCTACTATTCAGGAAGTGTTTACATTCTATTTCTTCAGGAAGAGTATGTAATCGGGCTAGGTAGCCTTTGGATTCATCCTTCCTTTGGAAGGTGAGATATTCGGTGAATGCCCATACAGTCAATCTCTGTACGAGAAATATTGTGTTCTCACGAATCTTAGATCCGAGGCGGTTGAGTTGGTTGCTAGTGGAATTCGAATTTGCAGCAGTGTTTTCTTGTTGACAATGCAACAATGTCTTTCAATGGATTGCGATTGGAGTATGCTCTTGAGGGCAGCTCAAACTATATTGCATGGAAGGACAGGATGGAAGCAGTATTGGATGATAACGGGTTGAAGGAGTTCATAGATACGGATATCCCAAAGCCTACTGATGCTGCTGAGGTGGAAGTTTGGCAAAAGAAGACCCCAAAATGTCGAAGGATTCTGTTGGAGGGTGTGAAGGATCACATTGTGTCCAGCCTCCATGGAAAGGCTACTCCATATTTGATGTGGAAATCATTAACATAATTATTCCAAAGCAAGAGCGATCAGAGGCAGTTGGCGCTCAAAGATAAACTCAGAAACATCAAATGCGAGAAGGGTGACAGTATTTCCAAGTATCTCACGAAGTTCACTCAGTGTCGAGATGAGCTGGGAAGTGTGGGGGTTACTGTCGATGATGAGGACTTGGTGAGCTTGGCTCTCCTTGGTCTTCCGAAGAGTTGGCATTCCTATCAGGACTCTGTCAATGGTCGGGAGAAATTGCCAGGATGGGGAAGACTATGGTCAGATCTTGTGCAGGAGGAGATCAGGCGGAGTACCAGGGAAGGATCTTCGTCAAAGGGAGTTGATGAAGAGAATTGTACTTTGGCTGCCAAACTAAAGAAAGGGAAGAGCAAGAAAGCTTCTTAGTTTGGTGCAAAAGGCAAGAAGCAGGATATGTCCAAGGTGAAGTGTTTTTGTTATGAAACCAGCTCACAAAAAGATAGAAAAGAGAGATCCACGCCTTAGAATTCAGCCTCTTCGAGGGGGCAACCTCCTTTACATTACATAAATGAACAATTCTTGGATGATACAAATGACAAAACCTCCTTTCTATATATAGGAGTCTAGGGAGTCACAATATAATCCAGCCGACCTAACAATAATAATATAAAGCCACAAAAATAACAATAGAGGGATTCTATGGGGCACAGAAATAACAATATGGGAGTAATAGGGGCACAACAATATAAATAAGGGGTATAAATACAATAGTAATGGGGTAATCACTAGTATTATAGGGACCCAACATGCCCCTCTCCTTCAAAAAAGTGTTGTCCTCAACGCTTGAGTAGTTCTGGATACTTCTGCATAAAATTCTCATCCTCCCATGTGGAATCTTCAGTGGATAAGTTCTTCCACTTGATAAGATACTCTGAAATTGATCGATTTCGTAGCTGTCGAGTTCTTGTTTCTGTGACTGCTTCCGGTTCCAATATAATTTTTCCTTCCTCGTCAAGTTCTGGCAATATTGTTTGAATTGGGAGCTTGTCACCTATAACCTTCTTTAAACATGAAACATGGAAAACTGGGTGCAATCGAGAAGCTGCAGGAAGCTCCAATTTGTATGCCATAGTACCAATCTTTTGCAACACCTTGTACGGACCATAATACTTTGGTGATAATTTATTATCCTTCTTAGCTTGCTTTAGGGACATTTGCTTATATGGTTGTAGCCGTAGGAATACCCAATCACCTACATCAAAACTTCTTTCACTGCGATGTTGATCTGCCTGTTGTTTCATTCTATTTTGTGCCAACACGAGGTTATCCTTTAAGAGTTGGAGGACTTGTTGTTGATGTTCGATGTGATGTTCCACTGCCTGAACCTTAGAATTTTCTCTTAAATATGATGTGATGGATGGTGGTTGATACCCATAAAGTGCCATAAATGGGGTCATTTTTGTTGCTGTATGGAAGGAAGTGTTATACCACCATTCAGCCAGAGGCAACCATTTGACCCATTGTGTCTGTTTATCAGATACAAAGCAACGAAGATATCCTTCCAAACATTTGTTTACTATCTCAGTTTGCCCATCAGATTGAGGATGATAAGATGAGCTATGAGCTAACTGAGTACCAAGACAAGAAAATAATTCTGTCCAAAAATTTCCAGTGAAAATGGGATCTCTGTCACTTACAATAATCTTTGGGTTTCCATGTAGCTTTTGAACTGTTTCCATAAATGCAGTAGAAACTGTACTGGCTTTAAATGGATGTGATAATGCACAAAAGTGTGCATACTTGGTAAGTCTGTCAACTACCACCATGATGACACTCTTTCCCTCAGACTTGGGTAAACCTGTGATAAAATCCATTGAAACCTCCTCCCAACGTTGGCTTGGAATGGATAAAGGTTGTAATAGACCCGGTGTCTTAATTGTTTCAACTTTATTTTGCTGGCAAACCAAACATTCCGCCACAAACTTTTGAATATCTGATTTAAGGCCATCCCAAAAAAATTCCTTCTTAACCCTGTGGTAAGTTTTTAAAAATCCTGAGTGCCCTCCTAAGGGAGAAGTGTGCAATTCCATAAGAATCTTTTGTTTTAGCTGGGAATTCTTACAGAGGTATAAGCGATCTTTGTACCATAACGAATCATTTTTCCAGCTAAATGTATCAGAAGTACTGGAATCTTGTTGTAGCTTTCGAATAAGTGCCCACACTTCTTCGTCATTCTTCCATTCCTCCCTTGCTTCGTTTATCCAATCTGGTTGGATAATAGAAATGGCACACAACAATGCTTCCACATCCTCATCCTTTCTTGAGAGTGCATCTGCCACCACATTTTGCTTCCCTTTTTTGTAGATGATTTCAAAGTCATAACCCAACATCTTTGTGACCCACTTTTGTTGCTCTTCAGAGGATAATCTTTGTTCTAAAAAGTATTTAAGGCTATCATGATCCGTTTTTACCTTGAAGTGTCTTCCCATTAGGTAGGGTCGCCATTTCTTAAGTGCATGGAGTATTGCCAACATTTCCTTCTCATAAATAGCTTTGCTTAAAAACTTTCCCTTGATTGGACGACTTTCAAAAGCAATGGGTCTTTCATCTTGCATTAGAACAGCACCAATTCCATTTCCTGAAGCATCACATTCCACAATAAAGGTTTTTGTGAAGTCCGGTGTAGCTAAGACCGGTGCTTGGCACATTGCCTCTTTAAGATGTTCAAAGGCCTTTGTTGCTTCCGGAGTCCATGAAAATGAATCTTTCTTCAATAATGTTGTTAGAGGTGCTGCTATTCTCCCATAATTCTTAACAAACTTGCGATAATACCCTGTCAACCCAAGAAATCCTCGCAGATGCTTTATGGATGTGGGGATTTTCCATTCCTTAATGGCTTTAATTTTGCTAGGGTCTACCTTAACTCCTTCATGAGATACAATATGACCCAAATATTCCACCTCCTGGACTCCAAAGAAACATTTGGATCTTTTTGCATATAATTGTTTCTCCTCCAATAGTTGTAGCACCCTGTCAACATGTTCAACATGATCCTTCCAAGACTTGCTGTAGATTAGTATATCATCAAAAAATACTAACACAAATTTTCTAAGGAATGGTTTGAAAATTGAATTCATCAAACCTTGAAATGTTGAAGGTGCATTGGTAAGGCCAAAAGGCATGACCAAAAATTCATAATGACCCTCATGAGTTCTAAATGTCGTTTTCGGAATGTCTTCAATCTTCATTCTGATTTGATGATATCCCGAACGAAGATCCAACTTGGTGAAGTAAATTGATCCATGCAATTCATCCAGTAATTCATCAATAACAGGAATGGGGAACTTATCTTTAATAGTGAGCTTGTTGAGCTCCCTATAATCCGAACACATGCGCCATGATCCATCCTTCTTGTGCACCAATACTACTGGAGCTGAGAAAGAACTTTGACTCGGTTGAATTATACCAGCCTCTAGCATTTCTGCAACCATACGTTCAATTTCACTTTTTTGGACATAGGGATATCTGTACGGCCTGATGTTTGGAGGAACACTTCCTGGAATCAGATGAATAGCATGATCATGATCACGCATAGGTGGGAGACCCTTGGGAGTCTCAAATACCTTGGAATGATTGTCCAAGGCTTTTTGGAGATCTGGAGAAATAGATGATTCCAATGTGGAAACATCTAGCGAACATAATTGTGCAATTACACCTCTTTGCTCCTTTTTTAGAAGCTTTGTCATACCATTAGAGCTGATTATCTTTCCTGGTTTCCCTGCAATACCCCTTAATTCAACTTCCTTTCCTTCCATAGAAAATTTGATGAAAAGTTCTTGAAAATTAAAAGCTATTGTACCCAAGGATTGTAGCCATTGGACTCCTAGTACAACATCAGCACCTCCCATTGGAATGGAAAGCATTGGGCTAGTCAATACATATTCTCCCATGGATAGCTTGATATTATGGCACTTTCCAGAGCAATTTATTGTTCCTCCATTTGCAATCATCACTTGACACTCTGGTGCTGGATATAGGAAGCAATTCAATTCTTTTGCTACCCTACAATGAATAAAATTGTGGGTGCTTCCTGAATCAATCAACACTATTACCTTTTTCTTCTTGATTTGTCCTTCTATCTTGATGGTTTGAGGAGTGGTAATTCCCGCCAATGCATTACAAGATATGGTCGGATTTATTTGTTCTTCATCTAGGCTTTGTTCCTGAAGTATATCTTCTTCTTTTGACCTTTCTTGCTCCTTTTCTTCTTCCTCTTCACAATCTATGTAGAATAATTTCTTCTCAGCACACTTATGACCTTTAGTGTATTTGCTATCACAACTGTAACAAAGCCCTTTTGCTCTTTTTTCTTCCAATTGTTGTGGTGTCAACCTTATAGGTTGTGGAAGACTAGGGGCAACAACACTTCCGTCTTTATAGTTGTGAGTGGTATGCTTCCTGGTTGCCATAATTTTGCTTTCCATTTTTCTTGCTAACCTGAATGCCTTCTCTAATGAATCAGGTTCCCAAAGGCGAACATCATGTTGGATATTATCCTTTAAAGACCCTATGAACACATCAATCCTATGCTCCTCTGGAATATCTTTTACCCTTATGTTCAATTTTTGGAACTCCTCAATGTGCTCCATTACTGAACCCTTTTGTTTGAGACTTATCAATTGGCTAAAAAAAGTGTTGCTTTTTGTATCTTCATAATGTGCTATCAATTCTTCCGTAAAAATTGCCCAAGTGATAAATTGTTTACGAGAGCAAAGCCATTGATACCATACAAACTGATTTGGTTCCAAATATGCAGTTGCCATACGTACCTTTTGTGCATTTTGCACATTATTGAGATCGAAGAATTGCTCCATCTGTAATATCCATGTGGCGGGATCCTTGCCATCAAACTTCCTCATATCGATTTTTGGAATATGGTGATTCTTCGATCCAACATTAGCATCTATGGAATCATGATTAACATTTCTTTTGTTCTCATCATGAGTTTCCTTTACTACCTTTTCACCATTAGTGACCCTTTCTTGTAGCAACTTCTTCAATTCTTCCATGTCTGTCTTCATATCTATCTTCAAATCTGCCATGTCTCTCTTCTCTAATCTGTCTTCGAATCATCCATCTTAGCTTCCATGCCCTTTATCTTAGATTCCACGCCATTTATCTTAGATTCCACGCCACTTATCTTAGCTTCTGTTAGCTTTTGTGAGCGTGACATTTGTTGCACTTGTTCTTGTAATTTTGATATATCATGTAGCATTTCTTCCTCTTCTTCATGGGTCATGCTAGAGCTTTCAGGTTCCTTACTAGGTGTTTTCATTTTCTTTCCTCGGGGCATCAGTTACCGATAATAATGCTTTACTATGCTCTTTGAATTCCGTTAAACCAAGCTTATACAAAAAATAAAATAAAAAACTACACACCTTTTTTCACTTTATAGAAGCCTGATATTGAATCTGATGTATCTCTGTAATTTCGGATCATCCAATTCTGAAATTGCTACCTGTAGTAGCCTTCTGTGTCCTATTTCCAATGCCACAAGTCTGAGCCAAATTGGATTCTCCAAGGAAGCGTTATGTGAAATCTCCCACAATGACCTGTTTTTAGACTGGTTCAGTAGAGCTAACTTGTACGACGTGCCACGAGTCACTGTTTCAACCTTTGAATCTGAAACACACATACAAAAAGCTACAGTACATCCTATTTCTGTACCTTTTTACGAAATTTCAATCCGATCCTCAGAGAGAGAGTTATGACGATTTTCCCCAGGTCACCTGTTTTGAATGTAATTCAAGAGTTTGCAGAAATGCCAACTTCCTCAGATCATATCTCTGAAAATATCGCGCGAAAAGCTCTGAAATTCGGACCCAAGGTTCAGCGCAAATTCTTCTCAAATGGGTTTTTTTGCGACTTCTGAAACGTCACATAAAAAAATTTATAGGGAAAATTCCACGATGACCTGTTTGGAGCAGCGAAACCCTAGAATCCAAAGCTCTGATACCAAATGTTATGAAACCAGCTCACAAAAAGATAGAAAAGAGAGATCCACGCCTTAGAATTCAGCCTCTTCGAGGGGGAAACCTCCTTTCTATATATAGGAGTCTAGGGAGTCACAATATAATCCAGCCGACCTAACAATAATAATATAAAGCCACAAAAATAACAATAGAGGGATTCTATGGGGCACAGAAATAACAATATGGGGGTAATAGGGGCACAACAATATAAATAAGGGGTATAACTACAATAGTAATGGGGTAATCACTAGTATTATAGGTACCCAACAGTTTTCACTGTCACCAGCACGGAAACTATGCCACTAATTGTCCGTAGAAGATGAAGAACAAGCAGGTTGCTGGATCTTCAGCAGGAGAGGCTCTAGCCTCACAGTTTGAGCTTGATTTTTCATTGATCGCATGCTTGGTTTCAGGTGTGATGGGATCAGTGTGGTTCTTGGACAGTGGTGCGTCTTTTCACATGACGGGAGATAGAGATTTGTTCTTTGATCTGGAGGACAAAGATCTTGGAGTGCACACCGAGATGAGCGATGATGGTAGATACAGTGCGACCGGTATCAGTACCATTTCCTTTGAGAGGGAGTCTGGTAAACCCTTCGTATTGAAGGAAGTCATGCATGTTCTAGGATTGACGAAGAATCTCATCTCAGTGGCGATGTTAGAAGGCAAGGGGTATGATGTTGTTTTCAGCGAGGGAAAGGCTTTCCTGCGCAGCAAGACAACTGGTGAGACCCGGAAGATAGGGGTTCGAGTGAGGAACCTTTATCAGTTGCATGTAGATGGATGCGTAGCAATGGCGGGCAAGGCAGAAGGATTGGTGAGCCGGGATGATGGCGAGTTGTGGCATAGGAGATTGGGTCACCTTCACCATGGAGCCTTGAAGATACTGCAGCAGATCACTACAGGGCTTCCTAAAGGCACACTTGCGCAGTCAGATCAGTGCAAGGGGTGTACTTTGGGGAAGCTTGTGAAAGCCACCTTTCACGAGAAGGATAGTCGCGCCACGACAATCCTTGAGAGAATTCACACAGACGTGTGTGGACCTTTCTCAGTTGCTTCGACAACAAAACACAGGTATTATGTGATTTTTGTTGATAATTTCTCTCGTAAGTGCTGGATCTTCTTCATGCAGAAGAAGAGCGAGACATATTCAAAGTTCTATGAATTCAAAGCACTGGTCGAGAAGGAGTCGGGGAAGAATGTGAAGGCTCTTAGGAGCGATAATGGTGGTGAATACATCTCGGACGAGTTCAAGGATTTCTACAAGGCAGAAGGGATTCGTAGAGAGTCATAGCTCCCCATAACCCACAACATAACGGGGTAGCTGAGCGCAAGAACAGAACGATTGTGGGTGCTGCATGGGCAATGTTGCATGATCAGGGCCTACCCCTTCACTTGTGGGTGGAAGCATGCAATACAGAAGTTTATGTGCAGAACCGTTGTCCTCATAGGATACTTGGCATGAGTACACCTGAGGAGACTTATTCTAGTAAGAAGCCTGATCTTTCTCATTTGAGGATTTTTGGTGCTAACGTTTACATGCATGTGATGAAGGATGCCAGGAAGAAGTTGGAGCTGACCGCAGAGGTTGGGATATTTGTGGGGTACACTGATATGCCCCACAACTATCGTGTGTATTTGCCAGACAGTGGTAAAACTGTTGTGCGACGGGATATAAAATTTTAGGAGGAGAAAGCCATGAAGTGTTCGCTTGAGAGGGAGCTACACTTGCATGCAGATGAGGAGCTATTAGTTCCTAAGAATGAGCTTCAGGATGTGGATCAGCCGCAGGACGAGGTTCACGGAGTGGAAGAGACCACTCATGCAGCGCCAACCATCAGAGGGCGAAAGCGCTTGACAGAAGCTGAGCGACTGGGTAAAGATGCAGAGAAAGTTGTAGGACCACCTACAGCCCAACGTAGGCAGAGACAGTCACCTGATCAGTACACTGGATACGTGGCTTTGATGAGCAAGTGTGTTGTGACTGAGCCATCCTCTTTCGAGGAAGCTGTGGAGGATCCCGCATGGGTAGACACCGTGGTGGAAGAGTATGATTCTATTGTCAGAAACAGTGCATGGGAGATTGTTCCTAGACCGGAAGGGAAATCAATGGTGGGTTTGAGGTGGATCTACAAGGTCAAGCAGGCAGCTGACGGGAGTGTGGAGAAGTACAAGGCAAGATTTGTTGCCCGAGGCTTTTCACAGATAGAGGGGATCGATTATGAGGAGAACTTTGCACCTGTCGCAAGGTATTCTTCCATATGGACGATTGTTGCTCTCTCAGCGCAGATGGGATGGCACATTCATCAGATGGATGTGAAGACTGCGTTCCTCAATGGAGTCATTGAGGAGGAGGTGTACATTGAGCAGCCCAAAGGCTTTGAGGTCTTCAGCAGTGAGTCGCATGTGTGCAGGCTCAAGAGAGTGCTGTATGGGTTGAAGCAAGCACCACGTGCTTGGTACACACGGATAGACAGTTATTTCACAGGACTTGGATTCTCCAAGAGCGAGGCGAATCCTAACCTATACCAGATTGTGGTGGAGGGTAATTTGCTTATCATTGTACTGTATGTTGATGATTTGATTCTAACGGGTGATGAGCTGTTGATACTGTCATGCAAGAAGGATCTTGCTATAGAGTTTGAGATGAAGGACTTGGGCCTCCTTCACTATTTCCTAGGATTGGAAATATGGCAGCGTAGTGGTGGACTGTTTGTTTCTCAGGGCAAGTATGCTCGGGAGATACTGGAGAAGTTAAACATGCATGGCTGCAAGCCTATTGATACTCCTCTTCTTGGAGGTTGGAGGAAGGAGGATGCCACTTCGGAAGAAGAATGGATGCCACTGTTTATCGATAGTTGGTGGGGTCGCTGATGTATTTGGTCAATACACGACCTGATATATGCTATGCAGTTAACCAGCTTTCACAAGCTATGGTTAAGCCTACCAAGCTCTTCTGGAATGCGGCCAAGCATGTATTGCGCTACTTGAGAGGCACATCGGGATATGGTTTGTGGCACAGACAGGAGGATGAGGTGAAGCTATGTGGCTTCACGGATGCAGATTGGGCAGGGAGCCCAACGGAAAGAAAGAGCACATCAAGAGGGGTCTTCAGTATTGGATCGACAGCAGTTTCTTAGTATAGCAAGAAGCAGAGATCCGTGGCACTCAGTTCAGTGGAGGCCGAGTATATGGCAGCAAGTTTCGCTGCATGCGAGGCTATATGGATGAGGAAGATCCTGGCTGGTTTGTTCGGTTCTCATTTGGATCCTACTGTGATTTACTGTGATAACCAGAGTTGCATTAAACTCTCGGCTAATCCTGTATTTCATGATAGATCTAAGCATATTGACATGAGGTACCATCATATCAGAGATTGTGTGCAGCGGAGGATCATGTTGCTTTCATACATTCCAATGGAGGATCAGGATGCTGATATTCTGACGAAGGCTCTCACCAGGGGCAAATTCGAGTACCACCGAGGCAGGATAGGGGTTGCTGATAATCCATATCTTGTTGAGAGGGAGTGTTGAGATTGCAACAAGATGATGGAGCTTAGTGAAAAGAGTCGCCTTCATTAAGTAGGCCCGCAGGCAAATTATGGCTCAAGTTCTATTTTTGATCACAGTGTGGATGATCACAGTGTGGGTGACCACAGTGTGAGTGATCACAATGTGGGTGACAAAGTGTGGGTGACCACAGTGTGGGTGATCAAAGTCTATTTTTAGACTGGCTGTCAAAAATAGAAAAGTCAAATATTATTGTCTCATAATAATATTTGGACTATAAACTTGATCTTATTCTCTTGGAGCGCTTCAATTTGAGCTACAGATGTGGCCCATGCAGCTGTCAGAAGGAAGTACGCTTTTCTTATGAGTCATTTGAGTTGTTGCATGCATGTCTTCAGTTAGAACTCAATCAGTTGAGTTTGGTGGAGTTGATTGTGGAGTTGATGGAGTTGTGTTCAGTTTGACTTGGTTAAACTAGTTGTAGTTAGTCTAACTGCAAATAGACTAATGATGAGTTGTTAAACTAATTATTAACTCATAATACAACTATAGAATACATCAGTTAACTCAGTTGCATGTCAGTGCATGTTCAGTTCAGCAGGGACACGTGTTAGAGAATCAGATTGCTATCAGTTGTGACTATAGTTGTGCATCAGATTTTGCACAATCAAGGGATTGAGTATGCCAATGAGTTTGCTCATGTATTTGCCCAGTTTTTAGCTTCTGCTCACGTATTACACATTGTGATTGATTCTTTGGAGGTGAAATACGAGTTTGGTAGATCATTCTCATTTATTCTTGAGCAGTTATTGAGCAGTGGAGGCAGGCAAGTAGTGGAATAGATTTGGAGATCAGATCTTAGCTGTATTGTGTGTAACAGGTGGAGCTAGTACTAGATTGCTTGTGATAAGCATTTTACTTTGTAATGTTACATGGTCTCAATCATTAATATACAGATAGTTGGGGTTTTTAGCGAGATGCTTTCCCCGGGTTACATACTGTGTTAATGTGTGAATGCTCTTGATGTTTTATTGTTATTGATGCTGCTATATTGATGATCAACGTAGAGGAGCTTATGTATTGTGTATGTATTCCGCAATAGTACATGATCAGGATAATCTCTGTTGAATATGTGTTAAATTATTCAAAATTTCTACACTATCCAAATCAATTAACAATGGTACAATTTTTTATTCATACTTGGTACCACTATTTCCTATCAAGCAATCTTGGAGAAGTCTACTTGTTAGGTTATATTTACAGTATTGCATGGTCTTGAATATGGCAACATAAGAATTGCATGGACAATTTATGAACTATAAGTGGGGTATTAACATGCTAATGACCTAGGTTCACAACCTGATACATATAATGCCTAAAAACTTAATAGGCATGAAATTTATAATATTGTAACTGTCATTTATAATGCATGCATGAGAGATGTATGTATTTTCATACTGATTGTTTAAATTGGTAGGAGCAACATATGACATGAATAGTTTATGTGTGGAGTACTTTTGAGTACCAAACAATTACTCTTGGTTAAAGACAAAGTTTAGGTTGTTATTAGACATCAATTATAACACTCAAGTCCATACTAGACTAACTATCATAGTCAATAGTGTGCATTATGATTAAGCGAAGGTGATACTATGTTAAGACATGGCCTAGTGATCAATTAACCTTGAAAACTCAAGGTTATGAGTATGATAAAGTTGTAGTATGCATGACTACCTCTATGGTACTATTTTGTTGACATTGTACTACAACCACACGACACATGAAAAGAATTTTCTAAATAAAAGCACTTGAATACGTTGACATCAATTTATTCATTGGTTGTAGAAGCTGAACAGGTCCATGAAATTCCTTATTCTCCAATCGATAAACTGAGCACAGTCGGATCAAAATTTCCTAAAGTTAACATAAATAAATGAATGATTTTTTCGCATAGTATTGACATGGTTGGAAACATACAGATGAAGTATATGTCATGCAAGTGATGCTGTGGACATTGATATGGGGTACAAGTGTACATGTTGTAATGTGTACAAATGATACATATGGTATGGATGCATGCATTGCATGATAATATATGAAAGTTGTGGTTGTTTATGTGTAATGCAAACAATGCGAAGGTGCGCATGGTAGAAGATAAGACATTGGGTTATTGCCTGGTGAGGCAACAAATCCAGACTGCATATAGAGGTAGGACAAAAGTGGAAACTAAGAATTGGTGTAGGAGAATAAGGATAAGTATCTATATTTTGATTCAATCTTAATGTACATATGGTTTTGCTTTATTATGGTTACATATGAGTATGATTTTGATGCTTATGTTGAGCTAACCTAACATGATATTTTATAAATTTTAATTAGTCAAATGTGCTAGTTTGACTTGTTTTAACTAATGCAGGGAAACCGCAAGAAGAAAGTGTTCAGCAAGAACACAAAGTCATTCAAAGAATATATTGGAAGAAGATGCATTTATTTCATG
This sequence comes from Pinus tabuliformis, assembly GCA_031772625.1. Classification (NCBI taxonomy): domain Eukaryota; kingdom Viridiplantae; phylum Streptophyta; class Pinopsida; order Pinales; family Pinaceae; genus Pinus; species Pinus tabuliformis. The sequence continues at coordinate 412,210,162 of CM062807.1, read as the reverse complement.
ACCAACAAAATAACCCATAGTTACTCAAATAATAGTATTGTATATCAAGATATGATATTAGGTATATTAAACATAGATGACTTTCTACATCTAAAATCTCTCACAAAATTGATTGAAACAAATGTTACAGGTAGTGATGGAAGGAGATGTGTTGGTAGAAATCCTTTGTAATCGATATATGTCAGAAGATCTGAATGAGATGGCAAGTCCATGGGAGCCTGTAAATTCATAAACAACTACCTATGAATGAGGAAATAATATTGAAAGATGCAGTAATACATCGAGGACAATGTAAAATTAAGGGGGGAGTATGTAACACCCCTCCATTATACGTAAAACTCGTCTAACCTAAGCTAAGAAAATCTAGGTCTGATGTGTAATAAGAAAAGTGAATACTTAATTATTACATAAATAAAATAATTTAATCACTTCGAAAAGCAAGACACAAAGAGATAAGATTATTGCAAAATAATACAGGTGAATGAGAAGGGATAATTATTTCATGATAAGGCTTCTAGATGTAATTCTAGATAAACTTGATGGATTGGAGATAAATATCTATTAAGTTACTTAGGTGAAGAAATATGCTAAGTCTAAGAAAAACATAAAGGCCTTGCAGGAATGAAAGCAAGATTTTCTGAGGAAAAGCCACGTGGGACAGAAAGGCAAGCTTTTCTGAGAAAAGCCTAGGCAAATGGATAAACATATACATGAAGTTGGGACACCGCTAATGGAAACCATATCATGAAAGTGGGCATTAAATACCCAATGAATAGATCAACGGACGTAGTTGATCCTTGGAAAGAACTCTCAGTTTGGGGGTGAACTGGAGAAAGCGAGTTGTCGGTTGGGTGGAGGTGCTCGGTTCTTCAAAGTGACAATCTTTCAGATAGTTTATTCTGCATGGGATGTTTTTTTATGTTGGCTTCTTACCCTCTATTTTGTCAATTCATTTAGCATATGATAGAACTTTCTTGAGTCATCCTTGCTATGAGATGATTGAATAAATTACACGTGAGCACTATGCATGAGTAGAATTTCTTGTGTTAACTACGTTTATGACATTATTATATATGGATGCATGTGATAATTATTGCACATAAATGTAATGCAAGTTAAATTTAGTGAAGGAACATAATTATGAGATAATTGTTATGTTGTCACATCTTTAAACTTATGTGCTATCTCAATTTTTAAGATGGTGAATAATTATGCATGAGACACTATATATATAATTATGTTCTAAGCCTTGAAATTGTATAGCCTATGGTTCAAGTTATCTATGCTATGCATTTTGCATTATGGAGTGAATTTCATCTATTGAGGCTTGTGTTGCATAAGCTACATGTGAGTATTCTTTCGACTATGACCATAGGACTATTACAATGATATATGGAAATGCTAGCTACAATGTATTTATGCTAATGATTCCATTAATGCTTGTATGAAGTCATCAATGTACTAATAATTCTAAATTCATAATCTCATCATGTTGAATGCCCATGATTGATTCTTTCCTCTGTGTTGTAATATATGCACAAGTAATGATGAGGGGTTTGTTATTGATGTAGTGAATAAGTATATTAATGGAACCTAAAGGGCAACATTGTGGATCAAGTAAACCATAGTAGATAGTTAGTGGTGTGGTGCCCAAGGGGTATGCGGCACCACCCAACCTAAAACTTCTTCCTTAGTGCACTCTCAACCTAAAAATCTCTTGGGTCCAAGCCATCAACTCCCCTTATTGATTCCTTCTATAGGTATTTAATACCTACTCTTCCTTATTAGGTTTCCTTTAGTTGCATCCCACTTTATCAACCTTTTTTCATCCACTTGACAAGGTGTTTCCATAAAATGCCCACTTTCTCTCCCATGGAGATTTTATGCATTTCCACGTTTAACATCTTTCTCTAGCTACACAACTTAATGGATCTTTCTCTCCCATCCATTAATCTTATCTAGAATTTTATCTAGAATTCTTATCAATAAGGCATGGAAAGGGTATCATTTCTAAGGGTCTAACTCTCTAGTACATAAATCTCATTTATTTATTAATAAATATTCATTTACATATTTATTCCAATTTTTGGCCCCATGAATTTCCCACCATTTTATCCAATAAAGCTTAGCCAAGTCAAATAATACTATAACAATGGAGGGATATTACACTCTCCTCCCCTTTTATCAACACTGTCCTCGATATTCCCTATCTAGTTTCCTTTCTTCGAATCTTTCTGAATAAATTTTCTTCCATATATTTTCCTTGCTCCCACATAACCTTGTAGAGGTAAACAATTTTCTCACAACTAAGTAGTAGCAGCATTTCAGTTTCAAAGCTATATCACATTCCATTTAGGATACAAAGGTTCATCTAGGATTATCCTTCCGCTCTACCTCTGGCATTTTCCACTCAATTAGGTGAAAATATCATGTATTTATACCTTTATTATTGAAATGTTCATAACAATTTTTTCTTTTATGACTGAGAAATAATATAGTTCCCATACTATTGATCCTGTATCATTTAGCATTTTGCAAAATCTTGAGCTATCAGAGAAGCTCCATTTATTCTAAGAAGGTACTTCCCATATTTCTCGCTTCTAATCAACCTTTTTTTTCTTCCAATGACCACCTAGAAATTCATGTTGAATATGTGCTTCTTAATTTTCATCTACATTCAAGCTACTTTTCACACAAATCTAATATGGTTAGCCACATTAATATAAATATTGCTATGAGAGACATGATGGTCATGCTTGTTAACTGAAATAGTGTTCAACAACCTTATCCATTGCTTATCTCCTTTCTTACATAAAAGTAATCAGTTATCAAGGAATATTTGTAACATATATTATTTTGTGATTAAATAGACTTGCGATGGACTTACCTATGCACATCCTTCACTATTTTTTCATCAATTCCCAATTTTCGACCTTTATAAGGTGGCTTCCTTCTTCACCTTGCTATTAATTTTGAGCTTCTTCGCATTTATCATGAGCTAAGGAAATTGATAATTATTATTTTGCTTCTCTTATATCAACTACGTATCGATGTCTTGACTATTTAAGTGTAGATATTCCACTCCTGCTCTTTATATCATGTTTTTGTTGTCCAAGGTGGCTTAGTTTAGTCAATTCCTATGGTATTGGCACTTGTTTTCTTATATATATATATATATATATATATATATATATATGTATGTATGTATGTATGTATGTATGTATGTATGTATGTATGTATGTATGTATGTATGTATGTATGTATGTATGTATGTATGTATGTATGCACACACACACACAGATATATATATTTTCTAGGTACGCTACCTTCTGCAATCTCATTTTTTCTTTTCTTTTTGTGGGAGTTTAGATATTGGAACTTACCCTACCAAAAACTTCTCTAACTTTCTCAATCGAGGAGGTTGCAATTTCAACCATTGACTTCCTTGTAGAAATTTCATTTTCTTCCCAAAATTCTTTTTAAATATTCAAGACAATTTTACTCCAAACATCTTAGTCGTTTAATTTTTTCGCCATATACCATTTAGAATACCTAAGCTATTAGCTTTTAATTTCTTTCTATAATTATCAAGGATGCTTAGAAATTACTCTTTCCATCCTTATTGTATGTTAGTAGTTCAGAATCTCTCTTTTGCACCATGTTTTATTTATCTGTATATATGTTAATGAATGTATCTTAAAGATACTTGGTATTCTCAACTTCTAATTCAAGTTCATACCTTGTCCATAGTGAGAAACTATAGGATAGTATATCCGTTACCCTTCATCCTATCAAATTTATTGTACAAAATTATTTTTTCTATTGTTACTTGTTATTCTACCTAATGTTCTCTGTAAGAAGTACTATTGTATCCATCTTCCCCTATTTTTTTCCCTAGAGTGTATCTTACACACTTTTCTCTTTAGAGTGCAACTGTTTTTCATCATGTATCACTGTCTTGAGTGACTCTTTACTCTCTTCAACATTACATGCCTTACACCAAGCTGATCATCCCAGTGCTACTTGAGACTGTTCGTGTTAATTAAACTTAGAATGGTGTTTAGGCCTTTGGTGAATTTAGATCAGAATTCTGAAACTATGAATATATGTTTATATATATCAGTGTCACATATTTCTCTTAGTTATAATACCATGATAATGGTGTCCCTATCATCACCCTATTCAATCTTGATTCATATACAAAATAGATCGTGTCATTAGACTAAACTTGCACAACCTGCATGCTCATAGTATAATGGTTTAGGTTCAAACACAACAAATCCTTTTTTTTCATGTGTTGCACTCGTGTAACATAAAATTATTGGGAAACACAACCCTTATAAGGTTAAGTCAACCATCAACTATTCATTGAAGACTAAGAGGGTTTGTCATCTAATGTTAAGTATTTCCTAACCAATTTCAACGTGACAATTATATTAGAGAGACCCTTCATTGCTTTGCATTGAATTAGAGAAATTGGGATGTGGCCACTATCGTCTATTCACTATGCTTTGTGCTAACGATTCTTCTATTAATATCTGTACGGCTATGCTTAGGTCACATGTCATTTAAAATTTCTATATATGTTTTTCCAATTATATAGATGTTCTAACTAATGACTTTGGCGCCTATGGATATGAAAGGGGTTTCTGGTTTCAGGCATTAACTCTCTGGGCTGCGGCTTAAGGTATTAACCCAAGGTTAATGACCACAGGTACATTTGGGTTTAACCCAAAGTTTTTCCTCCTACCAACTGTGATAACATTTTGGAATACCACTCTTCAATTTATCTTCCCTCCTTGCTAGAATTGTGGTGGAATTATAGTCCCTTGTCACATGTATGGCTGAGATTTTCTATCTTGTCAGATCTAGGTGCGATATTAGCATAGGTCACGAGATGTAAGGTTCATGGCACTGGAATCCATTTAACCATATATTAATCTTATACTTATAGGTTCACAATGCTCATAACTAGTGTTACCCATTCTGCCCTTATTGTGACCCTCGTACTCCATACACTTCCGCCATGTCGCCCCTCATCACAGGCCGCATGTCACCTCCTCTACCGAAACTCTTAGGGACAGGCACCAATTACTTCGTTGTTATTTCTCCACATGAAATGCTAAAGGGTTTTGTTTCTTCCTCTTTCGTTTCGATCTATAACCCTTTGCCACCTGTATGCTTAGTGGTTGTGCTATAGCGCTTTACAACCAGGTTTTGACCCGTGTCTCTAAAATATTATCGATTCACCAACTCTCATGCTTCTTTTTTCCTGCATTAATCGCAACAAACCTTGCGGAAAATTGCTTGCCAGCATTTGAATTGGAACAGAGTTACGTTTGCGACCCTCATCATTTATAGTTTGGGATGCTTTAACATGGTAGTATTCTCTGCAACTCTGGGTATAAATTAACTTGTACCGACCGAATCATTTGTGAATGTTTTTTTTTTTCATTATATGAGTATCTAACCACAATGGAAACTCTCTAGGTTCTTAGCATGAATGTTTCTCTAAGTCCTTTAGCATCCGTACCAAGGTTCTGTCGCACCTACGAGGGTTACCCCTTCACTCGCTTAACTTGCACAATTTTTTTTTTTAAATTTACCCAGCTTAATGAGTCGAAAGATGAAAGGATTCTCTCACACATATATTTTTTATTTTTTTAAATTTATTTTATATATATATATTTCAGAATTCCTATGCTTCGTTAGTTTTTATCGTCAGGACTAGGAACAACTATGATAACGTTGGGTAATTGTCACCATATCCATGTTTCTCTAATGAACACCCCCACTTGTTGGGTATATTCAGGTAAGATTGTGTTAATCCATATGCATTTTTCAATTTCTTAAACTTGTTACTCCTTCCTTAGCTACTCCTTCCTTAGCTACTAGTGGTTTGAGCCAGATAAATGTTTTTGTGACTGACAAGTTCTACAGGAGGTTTTTGTAACAGTTGTATTCTGCTCCAACCTGTGAAGGATCATTACTCAACTTGCCTCTTTTCTGCACCCATGTTCTTACAAGTGTCTTCATTGTGCTATGCTTCTCAGGTAAAATCATTATGTTCAATTACTGTCTTCAATCCAATTAGTCCAGAGTTACTAGGTCATTGATTTCTCCTGTTATTAATTCTTCTTGATATATATATAGGTCAACGTGGGGAGAGAGGCTACCATTTGAGTTCACGACCTCAGGCCCTCTCCTGATTATATTAGTTGCTCTCATTTATGGAGACAAGGCTCCCTCTTCACACTATATATGCAACTCACTTCGCATTTTCTAATGTTCACAGGCATTCACTCAATACCGTTCACAGGCATTCACTCAATACCAGTCTTCTTACACCTTGGGTTTGAGAGCAACGAAAGCCAACACATGTTCCTTGATGTGTTTCTCGTCCACTTCCTTGGTGCATGTAGGTGGAGGTATTATTGGTGAGAATTTAAAGTCATTTTTAACTGACTTTGACCAGGAGGATTTTGGGGTTTTGTTTTCTTTGTTTTTTTTTAATCTAGATAATGGGTAACTGGTGAGAGTTATCCTAAAGAGGCCCAGATCAAATCCAATTAGCTGCCACTATAAATCTAGGGTAGGTGCAACAGCCTGCAAGCAACACACAATAGCAATTAACTTATACCTGAACAAGAGCCTCACAGACATTCACTCAATACCAGTCTTCTTACACCTTGGATTTGAGAGCAACTAAAGCCAACACATGTTCCTTGATGTGTTTCTCGTCCACTTCCTTCGTGCATGTAGGTGGAGGTATTATTGGTGAGAATTTAAAGTCATTTTTAACTGACTTTGACGAGGAGGATTTTGGGGTTTTGTTTTCTCTGTTTTTTAATCTAGGTTAATCGGTAATTCTTGAGAGTTAGTTATGGTGCATGTAGGTGGAGGTATTATTGGTGAGAATTTAAAGTCATTTTTAACTAACTTTGACGAGTAGGATTTTGGGGTTTTGTTTTCTTTTCTTTTTTTTAATCTAGGATAATCCCTAACTGGTGAGAGTTAGTTATCCTAAAGAGGCCCATGATCAAATCCAACTGGCTGCCACTATAAACCTAGGCTAGGTGCAACAGCCTGCAAGCAGCGCACAATAACTTATGCCTGAACAGGAGCCCCTAGGGGTCGCCTACTCGTCTAGCCAAGACACAACAGGCCATATACTCAATAAGATTTGAACCTTCATCTCGTGGGTTTCACCCAATTAAACCCCATATCATTATATTTTTTTATTTTTATATATTACTTCCTCCATTGCTTCTATTCCGGAGGGCTAATTCTTGTAATGAGAGAGTTTCCGTTGTAGAGCCCTCCTTTCTGGAGTTATGCCCATAATTGTGAAACATAGCTCTGTATTTCCAGAATTATTTAAGATCAGCTAAAATGGTTAACAAACTACCTGTGTTGTTCATTAATATCTGACAGAGCCATAACACCGATTTTATTTATATTTTAGATATGAGTAATGAAACCCAAGTTCGTTTTTAATTAGCTTTTTAAACTCTGAGAAATATAATGTCAACTAGATATATAATTGAGTTGAATTCATTATAAAATTCTAGAGTACACAGGTCCTCAACAACACTATGATTTTGTGTATTTAATATTATAATGCAGGATTTATTATTGATGTATCGATATAAAAGTTCATGTTTAGCATATAATTCTTTCTCATCTCTACAGTGCATACATATTCACATGTATTTATAATAAAATTCCAATTTGAATGTACTTGATTTTCTCCTTATGTAACGACTCTTTTAAATGGTTGTTAGGCTCACTTGATCTGCTATGAACTAGATGGAGTTCAGTTCCATGCAAATTCTATTGTATCCTTGGGATTGTCATTAAATAATTTCTGTTAAAATCTAAAAGAACTCGTCTTTACTATTGGCTCAACCGTCATGGACTTTGATTAGATCCATAGATTGTTTTACATGCTTCTATAATCGTTCATCTATCCTTCAGTAAATATTTATATTCCTCTTATGTGATTATTGTCAATTTAATGAAAGGTTTATGTTGTTCTGTTAGTATTATATACTCCTATATCATGCAATATGACATTCAAATTTCTAAATCTGTTACAACGCTAACGGAATTTCATTTTCGTATCTATCCATGTGAATCATCTCTCAACCCTATTTTGATTTTCAACTATGTTAAGATGGTCATACATATACTCCAATCCTACAAAATTCAATAATTCCCTTTTCCCAATTTTAGAGTGAATCCTTAGGGACTCAACCGATACAATATTTCAACAATAATAAATTTAACAAGCCTTTTCAAAATTTCTTGGGATGGATGCATTCTAGTTACTATAACATATATTTACGATTTCCCTTGTTCACCCGACTACAATTTCTATTACCCTTTTTCTTTTAACGTAGTACTGCTATCTTTACTAGTACGGATTTTTTAACTCTTGAGGAACATATAAATAATACAATAACCCTATAATACCTACGAGTTGACTGTTACCCATCAACAAGCTAGGATATAGTAAGGACACTTCAACATGGGACAATATCAACGGGTAAGTAACTCATAAATTTCGACATCTATATGCTCTTGTTTTCCATAAATAATTAAGTCGCAGTCGATTTAAATAAAATCACTAGCAGGGTACTTGGAATTTCACACCTTTTCTCCACCGAACCTAGAACTTCTTCCTCAGTTCACCACCGAGGTGCGAATATATTGCCTCCAAGCTATCAACAGCCCTGTTGGGTCTTTCTATATGTATTTAATGCCTCCTTTTCTGGATAATTGTTTCTTTTAATGCCTCCTTTTCTTGATAATTGTTTCTTTTAGTGGGATCTAGCTTTGTGGACCTTTTTTCATCCTCTTTTTCATTAAAGCTCGTACTTCTTTCCAGCAGATATTTTATAACTCCCCCTGCTGGGTCTTTCTATATGTATTTAATGCCTCCCTTTCTGGATAAGGTCTCTTTTAGTGGCATCTAGCTTTGTGGACTTTTCATTAAAGCTCGCACTTCTCTCCAGCAGATATTTTATGCTTTTCCATGTTCAACATCTTTCTCCAGCTAAACAGCTTAATGGATCTTTCTCTCCCATTCATTAATCTTATGTAGAATTTCATCTTGAATTCTTATCAAGAAGACATGGAAATGATCTCATTCTTGAGTCTCTCATTCCCAACTAGATACATCTCATTTATTTATTAATAAATATTCGTTTACATATTTATTTCAATATTTGCCCCCATGAATTTCTCGCCATTTTATTGAATAAATTTTTTCCAATTCAACTAGTACTATAAGAAAGAAGGGATATTACATATAGTGAATTTAGATAATTTTTGAAGTAAGATTTAAAAGGAATTATAAATTACTATATTAGTGTTGGAGACCAAGTAACAAAGAAAATGGAAATTATATTAAAAGAAAACGGAAAAAAAGACCGAAGAAAAAAACCATGAAAATAATATAGAAAACATAATAAGGAGCACAAGATGAAAGAGTTACGAGTAAAGCTATAAAATAAAATAAATATAAATAAATGAAAAGTTAAAATGGATATAAAACCGATCAAAGAGGAAATGTAGAAGTTTATAGAGTTAGATTATGGGTGAAATAGAGCATTGAATATCATAACTTTTATTTTAAGAGATAATGAAAATAATAACATGCAAGTCGATAATTACAAAATAAATTACAAATTAAGACAACTCATTCCATTAGAGCAAAGAAGTAGAAAAAGTTTGATTCTAAAATGGCTAGAAATATTTATAATTGAATATCTTATTTCAAGTGACCTTATTCATAATACCATGTTTACTTAAGTAAACATTTCAAAAGGAAAAACAGCCTAGAAACTAAGAAAAATGGAAACTTACTAGGAGTAGAAAACTATTATTAGGAGTACAAGTGAGAAATATAATAATATTTAGGATTTTGGGACATTGTGGACTTTATTTTGGAATTTTCGTTTGTTTCCATGAAGAAAAATACCGATTTAAAGTTTTATATATATATTTATATATGCTAAAAGTTGGCATTGTAATCAATCAGGGTTTCTCATGGAGAACTTTTTTAGAGGTTATATATATATATATATTATAAAAGTTGGCATTGTAATTAATCAGGTCCCTAATGGAGAATGGTTTTTTAAGGGCGGTATGGATAAATAAATCCTAACTTAGAAGGATTGAGGTAATATATTTTTATATATATTAAAAAAAATCCTTCACACAAAAAATATCCTTTCAAACAATATATGTGCATGAATATTTTAAAAGTTGATGCTAATAATAGTTATATATAAATATATTACTTTTTGCCAAATATTCTTCATTTTATAGTAAAAATAATGTAGATGAAATATGCCCTTACAATTTATTAGACCATGACATTTATTGTTAAGGAAATGAAGTGAATATCCTTTTGCAATGAGACTTTTGTTCTAGAATAATAACTAATCAGGGTGAAAGGACAAAGTTAATCATGGTGAAATCATGAATATGGGTTACATTTTTAGGCCAAATCTTGAAATGAAAATACAAGATTTTCATCTTTTATCGAATTGGAGCCTTAAAACTTCATGTCAGCACTGTGAATTCTAATTTGGAGTAAGAAGACAAATTGTAGACAATTTTGTTGTTGTCCTAATGATATTTTTTCAAAAGTATTTAATGTTATATAATAAGTCAATTTTCCATTAAATGAAATGTTTGTCCTTAGAAATTTTGACACATCTTAAAAGGTATGCATGTGCTCATGTAGCATAAATTAGCCTAGAATGTGTACTGTTTAATATATATATATATATATATATATATATATATATATATATATGAGAGCATGCTCTACACAGAGTTAATTTTTTCATATTAAAATATTAATTTTTTATGCAATTTTTTTTTTTTATTATTTTTAGAAGTTGGTGAAGTAATATTTAAATTTCATTGTCTAGACACATTTGTTGAAGTAAGTCTTTTTTCAACTATTTAAATAAATTAATAAACCAAAAGTACACTTTTGAGGAGGACTCGCAAACGAATATAGTGGTATTTTTTGAAATTTTTTAGTTGTGTATATTCTACGATATTGTTTTTTTATTCAACCTCTTTAAAATAGGTAAAAAACAAAAAAAGCATTATATTTAAAAGAAATTAGATGAAAAATATCATATGAATTCAAAAATGTCAAATTGATATGCGATGCCCTCATGAATCCAACATGATCAACTCCACCACCTAATGATAAATTTAGCCCTAAGTCCACTAGGGTACAAAATGGAGTTGTAGAAAATTTTGGAGAATGGGTGTTAAAATTGCTAGTTTTAGGACTTAAGAGGCCGGATCGAGCAGCTAGATTTAAGATTTAAATAGCTTGATTGAGGGTTTCGGATCCCGATCCATTTACTGTATTTTTTTTGAATAATCTAAAATTAAACTTTTACCTTATTCTAAAATTAAAAATCTTATTAGAATTTTTGTTATAATGTCATATAAAAAGCTTATTAATTTTAAAATTAATATTAAAATAATATTATTTTTATTATTATATTAAATGATGAAATGATATTAATAAAAAAATATTAATGTATTTTAATGTTAACATTAAATTTATTAATTTTTGATTAATATAATGGTATTAACTTTAATATAATATAAAATTTCATATATTGTAATATATACTAGCACAAACACATTAATAAATTCCATTAACACAAAAAGAGTCATACAAGTTGACTCAATATATATGTTAATATTTTTACATTACCCGATTGTTTATAAATGTAACATAATAAAATATATATTATTTTTAAAATCTTGAATTAATCATAACATGAAGCTTCCTTTAAATAAATGAAACCTAAAAAATTTAATTGGTTAGACATGAAGCACTCTATGCATTTTTTATGGAGGTAGTTGGAACAATAATATTTTGGAAAATGTTAGATAATTTCGGTGGAAAATTATCATTTTCCGTCGAACAAAAATTTCAAATACTGCATTTTAAATATGTAGTATATAAAAAATAAAAATTGTTGTATGACAAAAATAAAATTTTTAAACAAAATATTTTAAGTGTTAAAGTATTTTAAAGTTTTGGAAATATAGAGTGAGAGAGAGTGGGAGAGAAGGGTAACAGAGAGAAAGGGGGACACAAAGATGGAGAGATGGATAGCATGAGAGAGTATGCGAGAAAGAGAGGGAGCTAGAGGGATGTAGTTGGAAGAAATGATAGGGAAGGATTAAGTTCTATATATATAGAGAGTGCGAGAGAGAGAGAGAGAGAGAGAGAGAGAGAGAGAGAGAGAGAGAGAGAGAGAGAGAGAGAATGTTTTGGGGGTGAGATAGAAAGACAAAGGAATCTAGATGGAGAGAATGGGGAAAGAGAATGAGAGAAGGAGGGTAATAGTCAACAAAGTTGTGGGACAAAGCTTGAGAGAGGGAGAGTGAGTGAGTGACTGATGTGGGGGAGAGAGGGAGGTATGAAGAGATACATATAGAGGGAGAAAGGTGAAGAGATAGAGGGAGTGGCAATGAAGATGGAGAGAGATAGGGATAGGGAAGAGTAGAAGGGAAGGGAGATAGAAGGGGATACAAAGGGAGAGAAGGGAGACAAAGGGAGAGAAGGGGAAGAGAGAGAGAGGGAGATATAGATAGATATGAGGAAACAATGTGTATCTTTGTGGGGTGATATAGAGATATGAAGAAGGAGAGATAGAGGGAGATAGATATATAGATGGAAGGGGGAGAGAGGGAAGAAGAAAAATTTCCATCATATTTGAGTTTTTTAAAATTGAATAAAAGTTTAATTTCCAACATAAGGAATTAATTTAAATAGTTGTATAACTACTTCTAAATTTAGGAAAGTTGATACCATTATATAAAATTGTATAAATGTTGTCATATATTTTTGTTTGACCTCTATATTAAATATCAATACAATTCACTTATATCATGTTATTACTAATCTCATGTAGATAAGCTAAAAATAAATAATGTTGAATAAAAACTATTTTTTTTTGTTTACATGACATCTATTTAATATTTAAATTTAATAAAACATATTTCAATCATATTTTTTTTCATAATTGAACATTGAGATAATAAATTGATTGAAATGCGTACAAAAATTGTCCATGCAATGGTATATGGGTAAGTCTTAAATATTTTCATATATATATATATATATGGATGACTTTATAATTCAAATAATTTATTTTCAAAATTGAATTGTCATAGCATATATGTTGATTGCACTAAAAGACAATTTATACAAGCCAATATGAAGCATGAATGAAATTATTTCCATGTTCAATATTATATCGATGCGTGATATATTTTAGTTCTTTTTAAGTATCAAAGTGACTTGCATCATAAGTTTTAAAATTGTACTTATTTTCTTAGTCTATGAAACTCGAAATCAAAATTGAACATATATTTTACTAATAAAAGTTATAGTATATAGAAGAATTATTAAATTAGTGAAATAATTTTAAAATATCCATTTAAACTTCGAAAATTGATGAGAATCCATAAACAATATTAATACAAATCCATAAACTGAAATAGTGAATACATGTACCAATAAACTATCCATATCAAAATATATACAAATTACAAATATCACATGAACATCTATAAACTAAAATAATAAGTATGCATACACTAAAATAATATTCATGACGTACATCCATAAACTATCCATCTATGAAAATATACAAAGTTTGTATCACAGATGTGAATATTCCCTGTAAAATGAGACTAAAAATATAAAAACTATGACAGTCTAAGTGCCACCATAACTCCTATTTGAGTTATGTCATGCAAGGTAAGTGTCCATAAACTGTTACTCGAATATAACACATTCAAGTTCAAACTAATTAAATCATTATTTGTACAAAATAGACAATATGGAAATAATTTATATTGAGCCACATTTTTAATTACATATATAATGAATCAATTAACCTCTGTTGTGTCTAAATGTAAGCCTGATAGGATGGGGATTTGTTGATGAATCTACATTTGGTTCACCCCTACTTGTGCCTCGATGATTTGGGCCTTCATTGATGGAATTGCATCATCATTGCCTCTAAAGCAAACATCCCACTCATGTCTCTACATAAAAGTGGCATTAATGGAACCCTACATAATGGCCTATGTACACAATGGCAAGGACAAATTATAATTACTCCACAAATTAATTAGCATATTTGTGTAATGTAAAGCAATAAATATTGATATATTAGCAATAAATAAGTTGACCTCAACTATTGGTACATGTGGTTGTATATACTAACTATCCACCACATTAGTGAACATATAAGGTTGAGGTGGAGGAGAATCCACAGAAATGTGCCCTGGTCAAGGATGCCCTGGCTGATTAAATGTCCCCTCGGATGACCTCGTCATATCATCCATGCAATTGGTTCATGTCTACGTGCTATCATGCACATATTAATATAAATTATGCAATCTAATACAAAGGAGAATATAAATAATTATGCATAATTTGATAATAGAGATGTAATTGAAACTATATGTAAGCATATTGCATTACACCTTTCCTTCTAAGGATAAATGTTGGCTTTATAGTATTTCCAGGGCATGAGAGAAAATATTTATATTGTTTTGTATTTAAGTGTCTACCAAATATGGTATTAAAAAAATTACAATAAATAAAATGAGATACTTATGGATTAAGAATAAATCGTAAAGTATATTTTTAATACAGTTGGAAAAAGTATATATATGCATGTTAATTTTTAATATTTTGTTTTTTAATATTTTAAATGAATTGTGAATATTGTTTTGTGATGTTGGTTAATATTCATTATTCAAAGATATGTTTTATCAAACTTTAAAAAAGTAAGAAATTATATATATATATATATATATATATATATATATATATATATATATATATATGAGTTAGTATTTTCTAACCTAAACAGAGTTAATTACTCAACCAAATCAACTATTTCATTAATCCAAAGTAAAGAAATATATTTTTGATTTGATCAATACGGATGGAATAAGCCAGATGGAAAATTATACCTCACAGATCAACTAGGAATAAATTAAATATCATTGAATCCCTATTAGTTATTCCCTAGAATTTTTTTTTATAGACACAATAAAGCATCGTTAAGTAGATCTACCTTTACAGATAAATATGCATGTCCAAGCTGGAAAAGAATCTAGATGCATAGTTATACTCAGGGATGAACATCATTTATTAGCTAGAAAATAATCTAGATACATAGTTGTACTCAGGGACGAATGTCATTTAGGGGATGTAGTAATTATACACATACACAAACTGATCTACCGGGGGCAAAATTCTTAGTAACATTCTTAGTTATATGAGAGTGGCAAGGTATGTGCCACTGAGGCATAGGCACATATAACACTGAGCATAGAGTCTATTCTAATAATAAATTCTTATGAGCCATTTTTTCTACCCCAATTTAAGGTTTTATTTAATTTGGTGTATTAATTCCTTCTCAAACATTTGTTATATTTATAGCCCTATATTTACAATATGAGTAGTTGGTGAAATTTACTTAAATATCCCAAAACAAGATATAGTAACTTAATTTTATAGAGTTTTTTTGAATACATATAATTATTATATAAACTAAAACAAGTGATAATCCAAACTTGAAACAAAAATTAGAGGAAATGTTTGATAGTGAATTTAGATAATTTTAATTAATATTTGAAACTAATTCAACAATAATATATTAGTGTCGGAAACTAAGTTACAAAGGAAATGGAGATTATATTACAGAAAGTAAGAAAAATAAACTCAAGAAAAAATCCATGAAAATAAAATAGAAAAACTAAATAAGAAGCACAATATTAAAGAGTTACAAGTAGAGCTAAATCATAAAATAAATATGAATAAATGAAATTTTAAATTGGACATGGAGCCCATTAAAGAGGAAATGGAGAATTTTATAGAGTTATATTATAAGTGCAATAGAGCATTAAAGAGTTACAAGTAGAGCTAAATCACAAAATAAATATGAATACATCAAATGTTAAATTGGATATGGAGCCCATTAAAAAGGAAATGGAGAAGTTTATAAAGTTATATTATAAATGAAATAGAGCATTAAATATCATCAGTTTTATTTTAAGAGAGAAAATAAAATTAAATAATGACACTTAAGTAGGATAATTACAAGATAAATTACAAATTGAAACCACTTATTCCATATAAGAACAATAGTAATAAAAGTTTGATTCTAAGATGGTAATTAAATAATGACAGTTAAGTAGGATAATTACAAGATAAATTACAAATTGAAACCCCTTATTCCATATAAGAACAATAGTAATAAAAGTTTGATTCTAAGATGGTTGGAAATATTTTTAATTGAATAAATTATTCCAAGTCACCTCATTCATAATAACCTATTCAATTTTTTTTTTTCTAAGTAAAGGCTACTGCTATATTAAAAAAGAAAAATATGTACAAAGTTTAGATCTTGCAAGGAGGCCGAGGCCAGTCCTCAAACAGAAGAAGCTGGACTATACTGTCTATCTGCTTTAACCGAGTCATAAAACACAGTCCATAATAATGCTTCCTGGACATCAAATAACTTGGACTCAAACTGACAAAAGCACCATAGCTACTGGCAGGACAGAGCCATTTTACATCATTGACACTAAAACAAGAAGAGCATGCTGCTGAAGCCTGAAACTTGCAGCAGTAGCCAAACTGAGACCTAGGACTGAATTGGACACAAGGAAACAACACCATTTGTATCGACATGATTGCAAAAAAGACAAAACAGTGCACCCGAAGGGAACTAGGCTGTCTGGCTGGGCGAGGCCGCCTGCATTCCTTTGTCCGGGCTGGGCGAGTCGAGCCAGATGACCATCCCGTCCACGTCCTGAGGCAGCTCTCCCGGACCTGGCTGAGCACGAGCGCTGAAGACCTCCATTTCCATATTCGAATTTGGCGGCGGCAAAACCTCTTGCACAGAGGCGGCATGACCTGAAATTTCCTGAGTCGGAGCTTGCTGGACCAGGGCGTTCTGAGCTGGAGCTTCCTCGTAACGGTGGGCTCTATAAACCAAACCGTTCATGTCGCCCAGAAGGATATCACTATCTTGAACACTAGCAGAGGCAGGGGAGTTAGAATTGGGCATTCCAGGCTCTTCCTCAGAGATGAAAACCGTGAAATTGACCACCACTTCTGGTCTGACTAGGCGGCTAGGAAACCTGAAGCGAAAAGTCTGGTAGGTGCCCTGTGGAAGAAGGCATTCCTGCTCAGAGCTGGGAGATGAGGGTGGCGCTGAGGCAATGGGCGCAATTGGTTGTAAATCTTCCATGTCCAGGCCAACACGGGTACCAGACCTCCCTCCTCGCCTGGGTACTCCTCGGCTGCGCGGCATGGCGCTTAAGACCAGAGACCCCAAACACTCAACAATCCCTCGAATACTGGAAGCCGGTATAACCTCTCTCCGAACACGGGAAGCAGCAATGGGCCAGTTCTGTTCTATAATTGACATGTTAATCCCAATATACGGCGTAGCATCCATTCTCACCACGGGGGAAAGGCCTTGGGCTCTACTCCTGTTCTGCATCGAGTCCTGAGCAGCCGTGCTCGGCTTGAATGCAGCGTCCCGTCTCCTCTGCTGCAAACTAAATTCGCTTACCTTGTGCATTAACTTGTAATTCCTTTTGCAGGCCTCCGCGTACAGGTGCCGGTGATCTGTCCTGCTCCCAGGTGGCGTGGCGTATGCCATATTTAATGCTTAGTAGAAGCACCCGCATCCGGGTGCGAGTTCTGAATCAGAGAATTTTCCTGAGAGACCATTGCCTTCAGCGTGTCCATTTGGCCTCTGGAAGGAAGGTTGTCTATAGCGCCTTCGAAGTGGTTTTATTTTGCCTCCACTCCAATGTTGGCTAGAAGATCGACCAACTTGTTTCCTTCTCGTCTGATGTGCTTGAAAGTGATAGCTTGGTGCAGAGAGAGCCAGTGATTGATCAGCTCAAGCCTCTGGGACATTCTCCAACTGCTGCTTATCTTGTGAACTGGAGAGCCATGCTGAAGCTTTGTGGCCATTCTGATTATAATCTGCGAGTCCCCTTCTATGATGAGGGGAAAGAAGTTTTTCCTGTGTGCTATTTTGAGTCCTCGCCATAGACCTTCCAATTCCGCTGAGTTGTTAGTGTCCCAGCCTATCGAACCCATGAAAATGCTTAAAGGATTGCCATTGTGATCCCTGAAAACGCCTCCATAACCTGCTTGTCCTGGGTTTCCTTTAGAGGCCCCGTCAAAGTTGAGTTGTATCATGCCAGCCGGAGGTGGATTCCAAGAACTTGCTTCCTGTCTGTGCTTGTTGGGATTTCTACCGTTAGTTGAGATGTGGTTTATACTCATTTTCCAGTTATCCCAAACAGCTTTTTCTTGATGTAGAGTCGGAAGGTCTTCGGGGTGCCACTCTTTGAGTGAAAGAGTTTCCATTATGTTTTGATGGAAAATATTCCACAGGTTTTCCAGCGGCAGCGTTTGATCTTTGAATATTCTTCGATTGTGCTCTTTCCATAGATTCCACATCATGAATCGAGGAAGGAGTATCCACAACGCGTTGAGAATAGGACTTTGAAATGGGGCTTGACTTCCTTTGTTGATGGTTCCTTTGAGGTCGTCTTGCACTCTTCTTTCTCTTTGACAGCGGAAAGCGATCCTCTCCCATAATTTTTTTCCCATTACACAATTCTGCATTAGATGAAGTGTTGTTTCTTCCTCCTTTCGGCACATGTAACAGATGGATGGGCCTAAGAAACTCCTCTTTCTGAGGTTGTCCCACGTTAGTACTCTGTTATGACAGAGAAGCCATAGAAATGTGGAGACTTTTGGCCAGTTAGATTTATGCCATACTTTTTCCCATAAGCTGTCTTTGTGTATTTGCCCCTGTATGATTATGTTGTAAGCCTCCTTGGTTGTGAAAATTCCTTTTTCTCCGTGGCCCCATCTTAAGATGTCCGATTTGACCGAGACTCTTATCTGCCTTTTTTGTAGCTCTGTTTCTAGGAGATGTTGTGTCTGTTCTGAGCTATTCGGGAGGAGCAGATCTATGTCTTTCCATGTCCGGTAGTCCTGAGGAAGATCGGAAGTCCAGCAATGATTAACTTTGGCCTGATGGTGTATTCCTCTCGCATTGGCTGGAAGATCCTGGAGAATGTCTTTGAGTTTTGGCATCTGCTGCCATGAATCTTCCCAGAATCGTGCTATATTCCCATTTTTTATTTCCCAGAAGCAGTGCTCTTGAATGAGAGATATGTTTTGTATGGCTGCGTTCTAGATTGCAGATCCCGAGCTTGTCTCAGTCATGCGCAATCTTTCCTCCATTGGATAGTTGCTTGCATACTTGGCTGTCCAAAGGGAAGCCCATGGAGTGCTAGGATGAGCCAGCCATCGCCACCAGATTTTTGCTCCCATCGCTTTGTTACTGTGCTCAGGATCTCTATGGCCTATGCCTCCTGCATATTTGGGAAGACACACTTTCTCCCATTTAAGTAGAGCCCATTTTCGATTCCGTCCTGAGCCTCCCCACAGAAATATTCGCTGTAGGTTCTTGATTTCTTTAAGGACCCATTTGGGGGCAGCTAGAATGGAAAAGAGGTACAAAGGCATAGATTGAAGTACAACTTTTATAAGAATTATTCTGCCTGCCATATTCAGGGATCGATTGGTCCATAGGAACAGACGTGCTTCTAGTTTTTCTAAAAGTTGCTTCCAGGAGGAATGTTTGAGAGCAGAGCTCATAAGCAGGGCACCTAGATATTTGGAGGGCAAGGAGGCGGAAGTAAAGCCCAGAATACGCTCAATGGCTCTTTGAGTAGTGACCGGGGTATTGAAGAAATAAATTTGAGATTTGACTCGATTGATGAGGGCACCAGAAGCATCAGAGAAGGTGGATAAAAGTGTTTTTATAAGACGTGCTTCTTGGACCGAAGGATGAGCAAAGAGCATATTGTCATCTACAAATTGCTGGTGGGTATGGATCGGGGAATTGTGAAATGAGAGCCCTTTTAACCTCCTATTGAGCTTAGCCGCTGTGATGCTTCTACCCAAACCCTCAGCCATGATAACGAAAAGAAAGGGGGATAAGGGATCCCCCTGCCTAATGCCTCTAGAGGGTCGAAAAGTGGCTGAAGGGATGCCATTGATTAATACTGAGAAGAAAGGAGAGGATATTAAGCTATAGATCCATCTAACCCAAGAGGGAGCAAAGCCGAAAGCAGTTAGAATTTTATGAATGTAGACCCAACTGAGGCTGTCAAAAGCTTTAGAAAGATCTAGTTTAAGCAACATACCTGGTTTTTTGGTCACTTTTAGGGAATGAATTAGCTCGTGAGTGAGAATAATTCCATCCGTTATTTGGCGTCCTTCAACATAGCCCGATTTCTCAGGCGAGATGATGAGTGGAAGAAGCAGTTTGAGCCTGTTAGCTATGACCTTTGAAATAATTTTGTATATCATGTTGCATAGTGCTATGGGCCTGTATTTTTCCGGGGTATTGGAGTCTTCTCCTTTAGGCACTAGAGCAATGAAAGTAGCATTTAGTCCTGGGTACATCCACCGGAGCTCTCTGGATTCCTCCACAACCTGCCAAACTTCGTTTTTTATCAGGTCCCAGAATTTGTGGAAGAAGTTTGCTGTGAAGCCGTCCGGTCCGGGCGCTTTTCCCTCTTTCATTTGTTTCACTGCCTCTTCAACTTCCTGCAGAGTGATAGGTTGGATCAGTAAACTGTTGTGCTCCTCCGTTATGACCTTGGGTATGTTCTGAATGAGTTGATTGATGGCTGGCATTCTATTGATATCGGGCTCTTGGTAGGCTGTTTTGAAGTATTTGATAAATTCCTTTTCTATGCCCTCATGCGTTTCAATCTTCTCTCCCTGCTCATTGTTAACATGAGTAATTTGGTTTATCATTCTTCTTTGAACAGTAGTTTTATGAAATAATTTCGTATTTTTTTCCCTGCCTTTGAGCCATCTTATTTGGGATTTCTGCCTCCATAGGATTTCCTCCTGCTTAGCTCTTTCCAGGATTTTTGATTCTATGTCTTGTTCCTGTTTGGAGAGTTCCTCTCTTCGCCCATCATTAATGATGGATTGTTGTATTTTCTTCATTTCAGTATTGAGTAGGGCTTGATCGGCAAAGATGTTAGCAAATATCTTGTGGTTCCATTGTTTGATGGTCTTTTTGAGATTTTTAAGTTTTTGTTGGAATCTGGCCATTCTTGTCCCCTCGGTCGCATTGAAATTTGTCCAGCTTGATCTGACCAGCTGTTCAAATTCTGGATGAGAGAACCAAAATTCTTCAAAACGAAAAGGGCGTCTAAGATTGTGACCTGGCCTGTTCCATTGGAGCTCTATGGGCCAATGATCCGATCTAGAGCAAGGGATAATGGAAGCTGTAAATTCTCCACCAACATGGGTTGCGTTTTATGAGATTAGGAAATGATCAAGGCGCGATGCGATTTGTTGCGCTCCTACTCTCTTGTTTGTCCAGGTGAAGATACCATTGCTTGTTGGGACGTCCATTAGCTAGTTGCTGTTGATGAAGTTCTTTAGTAGGCCGTCATCATTGTTTGAGTTGCTTCTCCCCCCTCTTTTTTCGTCCATACTGGCTATAATGTTATAATCTCCACCAGATATCCATAAAGGAAGAGGTCTGTCTCTATTGAGTTCTGACAATATATTCATAAGTTGGCTTCTTTGAGCTGTTTCCTGTGGGAAATACACATTACTTAGCAGTCCATGAGCATTCGTACCTGAGAGGTGGAATGTGGCTTGGATGAAGTTTTTGTTAGCTTGAATGTTGCTGAGATGGATGATCTTGGCGTCCCAGAGAATTGCTAAGCCTCCCGAGGCGCCTTGTGCATCTACTGCTGTGACTAGCCCTCCTGGCCAGGCCTTCGCAGCTATTCTTTCCAAAACTGTGGAGCTACACTTCGTCTCCTGCAGAAAGAGAATACTGGGTTTTTCTTGCTTCAGCATGTTTTTTAAGATTCTTCCTTTCCTGGGGCTATTAAGCCCTCTAATATTCCAAGATATTAACTTCATTGAGAAGGGTGGGGGTTTGCAGTGAAGTACTTAGTCAGTTTGGCATATCGCCCTGACTCCACCAGTATTTCTCCTATCTTGATTGTTCTTTCTAGGGTGGTTTTCCTTCCCCTCTTTTTGCTGTCCTTGGTGATAAACTTGTTATCCCATGGACTGCCAATCTGGACCCCTAGAGAGTATTTTTTCTGTGCTCTGCTTAACACTTCTACTAGGTTGTCAACCTGCTGTTCCGGGATTTTTTCAAAGTTCTTTGTGCGACAAGCCTGTTCCAGACCTAAGATGTCCAGCTCCCCTATATCCAGGGGCTCCTGATCCTCGTCCATGACTTGGGGCGATTGAAAAATATCCTCAGTTTCGATCGAGGCTTTTCCGCTTGGCTGAGAGTACTCCATATCCATTTTTTCAGTTTGCTTTGACATATTTTTGTTAGGCGCTATCAGGTGCTCTTGATTTGTTATTTTTTGTCCTCCTTGCATTGATGTTTCCCCCGGTTGTTGTTGCTGTCTGCTTCGTCTTTCTCCTGTTCCTCGTCCGAACCCCTCTCATCGGTTTTGTTTAGAACTTCGAATCTGTTGCTTGATGGTGCCTTATTGCTAGGATTTGCCTTGGGATTGTTGTTGGCTTTTTTGTTTCCTCTCCTTCTGTTGACTACCTTTGTGAATCCATCAGGGGAGTGATTATTGGATTTGTCCGGAAAGGAGGGTATCTTATTTAGAGGGCAGTCTCTATACAGATGTCCTATATCATGGCATTTCCTACATCTAAATGGTACCTGTTCATAATCAATGACTTGAACCCATTCAGAATCTTCGTGAAAGAAGCTTACCGTGTCTGGCAATGGTTGTTTGAGATCCATGTAAACACAAATCCGGGCGTATGAAGTATGCTTGCAGAGTTTTGTTTCCTCTGCTACCCTTACAAATTCACCAATAGCGTTTCCGATCTCCTTCAGAGAAGTTTCCTCCCAATATTCCCAGGGCAATGAGTAAAGCCTTATCCACACTGGCGCATAACTCAGATCCTCCTTATCTGGGTTGAATCTTTCCACCCAGCCCTTGAGAAATAGGCCTGCCGAGTTAAAAAAATATGGCCCTCCCTCCAGGATTCTGGTTCGATCCTCTAGACAGTTGAAAACAACAGTGAAGAAGCCCTTTGCTCCTAAATGCAGAGATATATCCCCTTTTGGATGCCATACGGTGCTGATCCAAGCTCTCAGAGCTCGTTCTATTGGCCAAATCCCTATAAACTTGCCGATCAATGCATGATCTCGCATGTACTATATTCGGGCATTGATTTGTTCACTTGGGAAGAACACCCGTGGTCTATTAGTAGCAACAGGTTTGCAAGTTGAGGAGCTTGCTTTATTTCTGTTCTCTGTCTCAGAGTCCTTACCCTTCTCCTGGTTGTTGTCCATGATACCACCACTGACTCCATTTGGATTGTCCCAATCTGCATCTTGCCGTGCTCTCGCGTCCAGAGAAGGGGGAGGCACTTGGCCCTCCCCCTGGGGGGGAAACATAGTTCCGGCCCGTATGGTTCCGTCCACCTGCGCTCTGCCTCGCCTATAGCTACCGCAGGTGCCTGGCTCGACAGGCCTGACGCCTGCAGGGTTCTGTCAAAACCCTATGGTTGCCCTCATTGTTCCGTTCGCATCGCTCCCGTTCCAGGAAAACCCTTATAATTATCATAATAACCTATTCAATTAAGTAAACATTTAAGATAATAATATATAGGATTTTGGGATATTGTGGATTGTTTCTTGGAATTGTCACTTGTTTCCATGAAGCAAAATACCTATTTAAAGTTCGATATTTAGTGAAATTTACATTATATAAGATTGTTAAAAGTTGGGAGTGTAATCAATCAGTGGTCCCTGATGGAGGATGATTTGTCATTGGGGCAATATGGATACATAATTCCGAACTTAGAAGGTTCGAGGCTATATATTGTGACCTGTTAAGAAAATATTTTTCTTCACAAAAAATTCTTTTCAAACAATACATTTTCATGAATAATTTAAAAATTGATGCTTATAATATTTAAATCGAAATATATTACCTTTTGTCTAATATTCTTCATTTTATAGTAAAAATTGTATAGTAGAAAAATGTCCTTACAATTTATTAGAACATGACATTATTCTCTAGGAAATGAAGGCAATTTTCTCTTACTCATAAACATTCATTCCAGAATAATAATTAAACATGGTGACACCATGAACATGACTTACACTTTTTGGCACGATGAATTTCAAGTTTTTCATCTTTTACCGAATTGAAGCTCTCAAAATTCATATAAGAACTTCGGGAAGAAAAAATGTTGAGAAATTTGTTGTTGTCCTAAGGATATTTTTTGCAAAAATATTTAGTGGCATATAATATGTCAATTTTTAATTAAATTAAATGTTTGTCCTTGCAAGTTTTCACATATCTTAGGAGGTATGTATGTGTTAGCATAACATAACATAGCCTAAAATGTGTAATTTTTAATATATATATATATATATATATATATATATATATATATATATATATGAGTATGATATAGATGGAGAGAGATAAGTTTTTCATATTAAAAAATATTTTTTATGAAAAACTATATTTTTTATTATTTTTCGAGGTTGGCGAAGTAATATTTCAATTGCATTTTTCAGACAGGTGTGTTCACATAAGGTTTTTTTCAACTATTTAAATAAATTGAAAAGCCAAAGGTACCCTCTTGAAGAAGACTCGTAAACAAAGATAGTATTATGTTAAAAAAAAATAGTTGCTCATATTTTATGATATTGATTTTTTATTCAACCTCTTTAAAACAAATAAAAAAATTTCAAACATTATGTTTAAAAGAAATTATATTAAAAATGCCGCATGAATTCGAAAATATAAAACTCATATTTGATTGGATATAGGATTGCTTCATGAATCCAATATTATCAACTCTATTACCCGAGAAGAAATTTACCCCTAAGTCGACTAGGGTACAAAATAGAGTTGCATAAAATTTTGCAGAATAGTTGCTGAAATTGCTTATTTAGGACTTAAGAGGCTTGATAGAGGACTTAAAGCACTTGATCGAGTGCTAAATTTGAAATTTAAGTAGCTCAATCGAGGGTTTCCGAAACCCTCGATTCGGCCATTTACATTGTTAACATAAGCTTGATCTAGATATTATGCTCAATCGAGCCTCTATAAATTTGTTTATGAATAATCTAAAATTAAGTCTTTCCCTCATTTTAAAATTTCAAATGTTATTACATTCTTTTTTTTAATGTGGTGTAACAACCTTATTAATTTTAATATTAATGTTAAAAGGATATTATTTTATTATGAAATTAAATGAGGAAGGGATATTAATATAAAAAAATTAATATAAATTTATTTTAATGGTAATATTAAATTTATTAATTTCATATCTATATAATATTATTAACTTTAATATAATATAAAATTTCTTATATTATAATATATACTAGCACAAAAACATTAATAAATATGGTTGATATACATCATAGTCATCAACAAATGAGTCATTAACCCAACAAGAGCCATACAAGCTAACTCAATATATATGTTACTAATTTTATTAACAGTAATATTTTTATAAATATAACGTAATAAAATATATAATATTTTTACAATATTGAAGTAATCATAACCTAAAGCTTCCCTTAAAGCAATAAAACCTAAAAAGTTTCAATGGGAAGACATCCAACTCTCTATGTATCTTCCATGGAGATAGCTAGAAAATTAATATTTTGGAAAATTTAAATAATATTTCCATGGAAAATTATCATTTTCCCTCTGGCTGAATCTATAATGCACATTTGAAATCTCACATTTTAAATATGTATTACATAAAAAAATAAATAAAAAATTGTGCATCATCAAAATATGAATAGGATAAGTGAGCCTCTGAGAAAGAGAGGGATCTCTAGAGATGGAGTTGGAGGAAAATATAGGGAAGGAAGAAGTTGAAGACATATAGATATATATATATATATATATATATATATATATATATATATATATATATATAGAGAGAGAGAGAGAGAGAGAGAGAGAGAGAGAGAGAGAGAGAGAGAGAGAGAGAGAGAGAGAGAGTGAGTGTGTGACTCACGTGGGGGAGAGAAAAATGGAGGTGGGAGAGAAAGGAAGAGAGAGAGAGAGAGGGAGAGAGAGATAGGGAGTGGGAGAGGGAGGGAGATATAGATAGATATGGAGAAATATTGTGTATGTTTGTCGGGTGATATAGACAAATGAATAAGGAGAGATAAAGGGAGATAGAGATATAGATGGAAGGGGGATCAGGACAAGAAAAGAAATTTCCATCATACTTGGGTTTTTAAAAATTGAATAAAACCAAAATTTCCATCATATGAAATTTTTTGAAATACAAGGGTAACTACTTGTAAATTTAAGAAAGTTGATACCATTAATAAAATTATAGAAATGCTGCACTACGTATTTTTGCTTGACATTTATATTAAATTTCAATATGATTGACTTATATCATGTTATGACTAAGCTCTTCGAGATAATCTCAAAATAAATAATGTTGAATAAAATGTATGTGTTGTTTACATGACATCCTTTTATATTAAAATTGATTAAGACTTATTTCAATCATATTTGTGTTTTGTAATTGATCCTTGAAATAATAAATTGATTGAAATACTTAAAAAGGTTGTCCAGGCAATGGTATATGGGCGGCTCACAACTATATATATATATATATATATATATATATATATATATATATATATATATATATATATATATATATATATATATAATTCAAGTAATTCTTAGATATATATATATATAATTCAAGTAATTTATTTTTAATATTGAATTGTAATAGCATACATGTTGATTGAGCGAAGTTATGGCAATCTTGGGTAGTCGAGTTGATAAATTGTGCAGAGATACTCACTTTTTAGACTCCTTGGACTTCATATTGAGCCCACAGTCTTTGGAGGCAGACCGTAAGCTTTCGAATGCATGCGATAATGGGTCAATTCTCAGCAGAACTGAAAGATGGGCGAGATCATTCAAAACCTACCGAAAGGAGTGGTTCTGCGTTTTCAAAATGTGCATGTGCTGAATTTATGTGGAACTTTCCAGCAAGACAGCACAAGAAAGGTTATTTTCATTACAGCATCCGCCACTGTCCCTGTGACTGGCCTCCTGGGTAGAACATCGGCAACCAGTATGCCGATCCTCCTGAGCAAGAACCATGGCAAATAAGGAAATCCCTGTCGCAATTTGACTACTTGCATATAAAACACCCAAAGTGGGGATCTCTCAGTAGATCGAAAAAATTCCCTCATGGGTGTTTGGGAGGGTGAGAACTACCAAGCAGCTGGCCAGATCAGGGGCCTCCCCACTGATACCATACAACCCATTTTGGTCATCTGTGAGCCCTGGATGACTGATGAGGAAAACAGCCCAAATCTGATTCCTGAGATCTTTATGGCAAATGGACACCAGAAGGGACAACCATGCGCTATAGGGTCTGCATCAAGCAGATCTTATGACATTATTGGTGGATGTGCTGTATCTGCTAAATATCACACTGGATGTACTATGGCAGTACCCAAAAAACTGCTGATAGGAGGTGGACGACCCTTTTACCCAGTGGGAAGACATATAAACCCTAGATCTGTAATCGATCCGCCAGATCTAGCTTACAATCCATCAAATCGGGGCCTGGATAAGTTTGATCCGTCATGTATGAATACAAATCCGAAGCAAATCTTTATCAGATCGATAGAAGGTAGACATTGTTGTGTACAGATCGGGAAAGGGATGAGTGTTCAAGATTTAAAAAAGGAGATCCAGATCAAACTAGGAACTCCAGTAGCATACCAAAATCTAATATTTTCAGGACTCTATTTGCAAGATCAATACACACTTCAACACTATAGAGTTGCTAAAGATTCAACCATTATCCTCAACCTGAGACTGCGAGGTGGGTGCAAGGGGGCCAGCTCAAAAACTACAGGCTCATTTTGCGATGCAGTCAAAGGAAAGGAACCATTAAAACATAGACCACCACCCACAACAGAGCTACGATGCCCTTACATTGTGGAACAGAAGCCAGAATCACCTATGCTTACAGTATCTCTGCCGGAGGTAACAGATTTATACACAGATTTAACCCATAATACTGTCATATGTAGATTTAATTGTTTTTGGCCAAAAGCGGATGCACTACATCAATGGATTTTCACATCATGGACACCTAACTGTGAAATATATCTATGCCCTAAGGGCTTTTTCATAGTTAGATTTAGCATAGAATTGGAACAAGACAACATCATTAATTAGGGGCCTTGGTTTTGCGGCAATGATGGTCTCTTTATCACCCCCTGGTTCTCGGACTTTGATGACAATACCATGATAGTTTCAACAATGCCAGTCTGGGTAAGGCTCCATAAACTCCCACTGCATTTTTGGCACCAAAAAGTTCTAATAGCCATTGGGAACTCCTTAGGAAAGTACCTTAAAACAGATGAAGACAGAGCTATTCGGGGAATCTTCACATATGCTAGAATATGTGTAGAGGTGGACCTGATTCAAGGACTACCAGATCACATCACATTGAATTTTAATAATCCACAGTGGACACAACCACTTGACTACGAGAACACAGCATTCAGATGTCGCGGCTGCTTGCAGGGCACCTACAATATGCCTGTCCATTGGATAGTAAGGAACCAAAAGGGAATAAGAAACAACAGAAAAAACCCAAAGGTTGGCAGCATACCAAACCATTGGAGGAGGAGGAACTTAAGACAGAACCCACAAACATGCAAACGAGACAGGAAAACATGCAGGAAGAGAGCACCTTGGGGCCTAATTTGGGGCCAAATAACTTGATGCAGCAACAAGAATTACAGCTGGAAATAAGCAGCAACAAATGAGCACATAGTTCTGAAGGATCGAAATATGATAAAGAAAAACCAGTAAATACAGAGGAAAACCAGCTTGTTATAATTGTTCCCACTCCCAACACTGGAGGTTGGCGAAAGGTGGAGAAGAAAAAGGGCAGGAATGTATAGGCCTGCTGGCATAATATTTCTTTTCTTGTTAATTTTGTATTGTTATGCGCCCTGATTTTAGGAAGAGCTTATATGCATATGCTCTAAGAATGTACAAAATGTAATTTTCTTCATATGAATAAAATTATGACTTTTTTCCTACATGAAAAAAAAAACATACATGTTGATTGTACTAAAAGACACTTTCTACAAGCTAATATGATTCATGATTGGAATTATTTCCATGTTCAATATCAAATTGATACATGATATATTTTGTTTTGTTTTAAGTGTCAAAGTGACTTGCATCATATCTTTTAACATTGTACTTATTTTCTTATTCTGTGAAACTCGAAATCAAAATTGAACATATATTTTACTAGTAAAAGCTATAATATATAGAATAATAATTAAATTAACAAAATAATTTTAAAATATCCATTTAAACTTAAAAAATAATGAGCATCCATAAACAAGATTAATAAAAATCCATAATATGAAATAGTGAATACATGTATCAATAAACTATCCATATTAAAATATATACAAATTACAAACAATACATGAACATCCATAAATTGAAATAATAAGAATCCATAAACTATAATAATGTCCATTATGTATATGCATAAATTGTCCATGTATGAAAATATACCAAGTGTGTACCACACATGTGAATATTCCCTATGAAATGATCTTGCGTATATATAAACTATAACACTATAAGTACCACTAGAACTCTTGTGTGAGTTCTCTCGTGCAAGGTAAGTGTCCATAAGCTGGTACTGCAATATAACAAATTCAAATTAAAACTAATTTGATCATTATTTGTACAAAATAAACAATATGGAAATAAATTATATTGAACAATATTTTTAATTACATATATACATTAATCTAATAACCTTAGTCGAGTAAAAATGCAAGTATGAGAGGATGGGGGTGTGATCATTAATATGAATTTGGTTCTCCCCCTCATTTGGCTTGATGATTTGGGCCTGCATTGATGGTCCTACATCATTGGTGCCTATAAACCCAACATCCCACTCATCTCTCCACATAATAGTGGCATCAACGACAGTCTTCATATGGGCCTATGTACACAATGATAGGGACAAATTATAATTATTTTACAAATAAATTAGCATATTTATGTAAGTTAAAAAAATATGTTGAAATATTAGGAATAAATAATTTTATCTCAATTATTATTCCATGTGCTTGTACATACTAACGCTCCACAACATTAGTGAACATATAAGGTGCAGGTGGTGGTGGAGGATAATCCATGGAAATGTGCTCTGGTCAAGGATGCCTTGCTTGATCAATTTCCCCCTCAGATGACCTCGTAAGCACATCCATGTAGCTGGGACATTTCTAAATGCTATCATGAAATTATTAATATAAATTGTGCAATATAATACTAACTAGAAATTTTAATGCATAATTTGACAATAAGAGTAAGAAATTTCTTATATATATGTACCTGGCCTCACGAATGGGATCACGATACATACATGTATGCCTCAAAAGCTAATGAAAGGGTAAACTTATGAGAAATGCATCATAATATAAGGTCACTGGTGGGTCATTAGGTACTCATTGTGGTCTCCTAATATCTTCATGTAATGAAACATGCTCACTAGCCAATGACGGTTGAATGTTGTATGCAATAGTCTTTTATATCTCACCACTAAGCTACGACAACTCCTATAGCTCTCTAGATAACACCATGATCGAAGACAGTAGTGTCATGAATGGCGAAGGTGGTGGTAGATGCCAAGGGTCACTACAATCCCCCTCACACTCATAAGTACGTCCCATGCGGGTACTATAAAAATGAGATTTGGTATAAGTAATCTAGCCTCATATGTAACACAAAATTTGCATATAAATGTTCAAAAAAGTATATGCTGACATGTTCATGGCTGGGGAATTTGACCCAAGCTCCAAGGCATCTATCATACATGAAAGCGGTTGCATGAACATTACTAAAATATTTCAGTGTAATTTGACCTCTATGTCTAGTGGGGAGATTCAGAGGGCGGTCAAACAATTCCCCCTGAACATCAATATCCTTGCTGTCTTCTTTCACCACCTCCCAATAATTCAGGCCCCTTACCTCATACCTTCCTACCTTATGTATGGACTATAATATGTGGCTGTGTGGGCCCTACCTCTAGTATGTCTCGATCAACCTAGTCATGCTATCCATCATCAACGGCAATATAAGAGGAGTGGGTGAATTAGAAGGGATATTATTTATCTCTGTTGATCTCTGTGTATGATGGGTCTAAACATCCTCTAATGTGATTTGAGTTGTAGCATCATCCCACAGAGGGATCAGTGTTGCACTATGATCCTCAGTGTCGGCATGCGAAGGACCTATAAATCATAAACATAATTTAACATATATGTGATTAACAAACTAGAAGAATAATAACATTTACATTAAATTTAAACACATCAGTTGAAGACAATTGAAAAATTAATGACAATTTCAGGACATAAACACATAAATCTTAAAGAGAATTTAAAAATGCTAGAGGTGTACCTAAAATGGGCAAAGGGGGACCACTAGATGTAGCATGGTCATCAATAGAGACATAAACACTATATGTGACACTCAGACATGCACTATAGGTGGGCTCTACAATGGGAACATGAATTGTTAATTGGCTACCTGATATATCACGAGCCCGACCACGTATAACAGAACCTCCCACACTACAATGGCCTACAGTCGGTGCATGTATATGGGATGCCTTGGAATATTACATATAATACATATAAACTAATCCAAGAAAAAGATGTTCATAAAAACCATTTCTAAACTCAAGCCGAATAATCTAGCCTGAAGTCTTAAACTTTGGCATACTTTTTATTATAATTTATGAAGCAGATTACATTGAGTTCCATGTAAACACAATCAAAGGAAGTGATAAAATCTACCCTCACACTTTTTTGCGTTTATAAATAATACATTTTATTCATAGCGCATAAATATGTAAATATATATGTAAAAAATTGAAATAAACTTATTTACAAAAGTAATAAAATTTCATGCCAAGCAAATGCTACAATAGACATTATGCTCTTAATGTTTGACTTTAACCCAAGACATGTACTAAGTGCAAGCACATGAAGGCAATGATTCTTCTACAACACACTACATAATGAAACCATATGGTACAAATTATAAACTTAGTGTAAATGATTTTATTTTCTAGACCAAATGCACTTTTCATTGTGGATTTAATGTATTTATTAATGATGCATTGTTGGAAAAGACACACACAGACACACACATACACACAATGTTTTAAATTATGATATGTTAAATGTTATATTTATATTATGTTAAATAGCTATAGAAGTGTGTTATATTATAAACTATATATATAGAACTAATATATATAGCTATATGATGTTATAATTTTATAATAGCCAAATATATATATATATATATATATATATATATATATATATATATAATCAATGTTAAATAATTATAGAACTATGTTATGTTAAATAATTTTGTGTTATATTATAAACAACCAATATATATATATATATATATATATATATGAAATAGTTAGAGTTATGTTGCATGTTATTTATGTGTTTGTGTTATGTTAAATAATTTTATGTTATACATGTTAAATAATTATAGAGTTCTATGTGTTAAGTACTAATTAGTTATAGAACTACGTTATTTTATGTTATGTTATATATGTGTGTGTGTGTGAAAGAGAGAAAGAGAGAGAGATGTTATATAAATTATAATTTACTTATATATATAATTGTATAGTAATTATCTTATGAATTATAGTTATAGTTATGTCGTAACATGTGTTATATATATATATATATATATATAATTAATTTTCATTTTCATTTTATGTTATGTTAAATAGTTATAAAACTATGTTTTGTTATATATTTTATATATAGAACTATAATATATAGCTATGCAATTCTATGGTTAAACAATAGTTAAATATATAGTTGTACATGTTATTATATATAGCTATATATATGTTTTGTAAAATTTTATAATTATATATATTTGGTGGCATAACACATAATAAAATTTTCCCTTTATGTATTTTTAACACTAAATATTAATATTTTATTTCTAAAACTAGAATTGTACCATTTCTGTTATTAAAAATATATTTAAAATATAAATTAATTTAAATTTAAAATAATAAAAGAAAGTAAAATTTCTTATTTTATTAGTAGAGGTTCACTATGAACAACCATATTTATCATGTCAATCTCACGCTCCTAATTTACTTATTTATTGGATATAGTTTCAATGTTTTATATTTTGGACATTTTTGGGGTATATTATTGGTCAAATTTGTTAAAAATTTAAAATGAATTTTAAATAACAAAAAATAAATAATAAAATGATAATTTATTTCACAAAATTCCAAAAGAAAAAATTTAAAACCTAAAATAACTAGGAAAAAATGTTTAAATTACCATTCAAAATGAGAAAATATGCATTTAATACACAAACAATCGCAAGTAAGAAAAAAATTTAAAACCGAAAATATATATTTTTTTGTGGTCTCAAAGTGTTTTGTAAGTTGTTTTGAAGGGTTCTTTTGATGGTTTTCTAGGTTGATTTTGTGGTTTTATAAGTTGTTTTGAAGGGTCTTTTTTAATGGTTTTCTTGGTTGTTTTGTGATTTTCTAAACCTTTTTCAAGGATTTTTTTGTGGTTTTCATAGCTTTTGTATGGCGGTTTTTTTAATTAATTGGTTTTCATGCTTTTTGTACATGGTTGTTTTTATTTTTTAAATTAATTTGTTACATTTCAAAAAAAATCAATTAATAATAAAGACAAAGGATAGACTACCTACCTTCGTTTGAGCCTCTACGACATTGGCATGATGGTTGGCGATATTTATTTGAATTCTCCATTACTTCATCGAGCTCCAATAAGCTCGGTCGAGCTACTCTTAAACTCTCGGTCGAGCAACCATGGTCTGTACAAATGGCACGGGAAGACCACGAGAATGGTATATATAAAATAAGGTGCTCGATCAAGCCTTAGGGCTCTATTGATCTTTAATACTCGATCGAGCATTATGGGTTGATGAAGGGTTAGCTTTTAACCCCCAATCGAAATACCTTTTTAGTGCTAAAGGAGCTCCATCGAGCACTGAAAAAAATCTCGACCAAGCCATTGATTTTTCCACCCAAACACACCCTCTTTCACCAAAAAGTGTAACCCATCTCCATGCTTTCACCCATCATTTTATTAATTTAATTAATAATTCCAACACTAACTCCGTAGATGAAGAATAGTTTTTCACTAATAGATAAAAATAAATTTGAAGTTTTGGCTGTGAATTCTTTAATACCCATTTGATAAGTATCTATAGTTATCTAAATCTAATAATATATAATGGTATAATGATGTGGTCAAAATCCACCTAAATCACTTATATGCATGGTCTGAGAAAATGTGGAAAAATATATGTTTATATAACACCTTATATAGAAAAGAACAATGAATTTATCAACCATGAGTACAAATCTAATCATATAATTTTAATCCTAATTTTAATCCTTATCATGGGAAAATTAAAAGTTCATAAACTTCATGAAAGATAAAGTTTGTATTTAAAAAAAATTAGTAAATAATTTCATTTCCTATTAAATAAGGAAAATGTTAAATGGCTCTATTATAATTTCATAAAAGAACTCTTTACACCCAATAACATGCTTTCTATCAAGGTGATGTAAAAGCAAAAGTTAAATGGCCAAGCCATGGAATGATAAACAATGTAAGTTTGTTACTAAATCTATTCTAGCACTCAAAATGTCACAAGCTAATTATGTATTAAACCTTAATAAAAAGTTTGAAAAGGTGGAATTTTTTCGATAGAAAGAAAAATAATATGTTACATATTTGTAAGCTAAATCATGATAAATTTTATAGGTAAATTATCACTCCTAAAACTAATGAAGAAAATGTGATTCCTACCTTTAAAATGTCTATGAATGGATTAATGTTGTGGAAAACATTCAAACACTTTCTATAAAGGAATAATAATTTTCCAAAATGTAAAAGACTTTGGAGTTAAGTGGGTTTGAAGAAAGAAAATCCGAAGACATCAAAGGCTACTGGTCATAAATTATAAAATTTTGAACTCTTATATGCATCCCTCACATCCACAAGCTCCTCTACTTAGTAGTTAATGAGGGATTCCCTGAACCCAAGAATGAAATTTGGAATTTATTGATTGTTAATATTGGTGATAATAGAAACCCCTTCAATTATAAAACCGTAGTTATTGAAGAGATACAACAAGTGATGAGACAAAAACAAGGTAAAAAAATTGGGAGAAGATTTTTACTAAATTTAGATGTTTGTTTCTCAATTTTTATCATACTTTCAAATTAAATAGTATATTTAAATATAAATTCAAGAAAAATAATAGAGTTGTAGGGATTTTTTTTTTTTGGTTGAAAATCATTGTTATATATTTCAAATGTTGTACAAGTGAAGAGGAAATTAAATATGACAAATTTCAAATGGCATATGACATTGCCTATAATTACAAAGAAACGAGGAGATATGAAGATTTTGTGAAAATGACCCAACTAAAGTATGAGTAGGCCCCATTTGAACACCCTATCTTTGATTTTTTTTTTACTCCAGTTACCTATCTCAATTAAAATCATATGATATATTATTGGAAGGATAATTTGGAGGCCCTTCCTATGATATATAACATGCGTTATAAATCCTCTCAGTTCAGGAAAAATGAATTTTGGAATATGGATTATATATTATGTCAATTCCACTGATTGGCTTAGCGAGTGGAGAAGTTTTCCATAACCTAGTATGCAAATGGACTATAAATAGGCATGAGAAGAAGAATTTTGACTTGAGAATTCAATTTTTTATTTAGGAGAGCAAAGGGGAATGTGCGAACTTTATGCCTAATGAATCAAAAAGAATTGAAGTGATGTCGAGTGGAAGTAGATTTTTGTGGAACAATTTTCACACATCTTTTGAATGACTTTTAGATTTTTTCTTGGGAAGGGTTTTAAGTTTGTTTGAGGCATTTTTTTAAGGTCAATTGCAAGTGTATTTGGAGGCCATGTAGGTCGAGTTGTAGTGAGGATAACATTGAGATTCAGGCATGCCTTGAGTACCAAATTCTATCCTTATAGAGCTTAAGTTTTCTGAATTTCTTAAGGTCGAGCCATAGTTTAGCTTTGAGGGTGGATTTTTGCCCCTATGAAGGTCGAGTTCATGGATAAGTAGAATTCTTTGAACTATAAGTTTCAAGAATTATTTTAACTATTTGAAGATCTATTTCAGGCCTTGTTTGAAGGCCAAGACCCAGTGTCTTCATGGCTAAGTTTAGGCATTACTTGAAGTCAAAATTTTGGTGTATATAAGGTTGAGTTGAAGTTGGTGTCTCCAATTACTATAATTTTTTTCTTTGTAAGGATTGGTGTCCTCATATTCTATATAGGTGGATCCTACAAATTTTGTATGTTGGTGCCTGTAGAGAAATTGGTTTCTTCACAAGATATTGTAATAAATTAAATATTATTTTGAGGTATTTCTTCTTCAAATTTTGATTTAACTTTCATATCTATGTTCATACAATAGGGGTGATTAATTATGCGATGTGAATTTAATTTCAATATTATCTAAGTGAAAAGTTGACAAGAGTAGAAAATTACTAATTCATCACCACTATAAATATTGCGAACAATTTTTATTAGAACATGCGTATTCAAGAATAGTATCAGAGCTAAAATAATATCTTATATGGAGTCGTGGCTACTCCAGAAGCATCAATCAAAATTCCTTTCTTTGATGGAACAATGTTTTTCTTTTAGAATATAAGAATGAGAACACACTTGATTTCTCTTGGTGCTAATCTTTCATAGTCTATTACCAATGGATAAAAATATCTCTTCCTATACTCCAACTAATAAATACGGGATAAAGTTTGATGTCTCTAATGGAAAATCTTTGAAGTCCATTTTAAGTTGCTTGTTGGATTCAAAATTTGTTAAAGTTATTAAGTGTGAATGGACAAAAGAGATGTGGGACAATATTGTAAGAAAATATGAATGTGACAACAAGGTGTGTAGTAGAAGCCCTTTTTTCTATGAAAATTGACGTCATAGCTCACAACACCATTTGTTTGCTTATCACTTGGGTTTTTAATTAAAATCACTAGGTGACTATAGTCGAGACTGAGGGCTTAACACCAAAGGTGCTTATGCTGATATACTTATATTTCTCATTTTACCATCATATTCAATAATCACTAAAATTCACCTTTGCCCTTATATCCATGGTTTGAGATGATTTAGACATCACAACTCTTCTCAAGGCCCAATTGTATTAGGTTCCAAGATGACTTTTGAACAAAATATATTTTTAGGGTTTATAAGTTGAATGCCCTAAAGGATGGATGCATGGGGCCTTGATCTTCCGTTTAAAGAAGAAACATAATACAATATTACTTGTGTTCCTTAGCCTCTACTCCCCTTAGGGGTTTCATAATGGGAGTTATTTGGAAGTTTTTGGGGTCTAGATGAATTGAGCGACAACACTTTTATTACAATATTAGACCTACTTTAAATCAAGATTTCTGCTCGCTCTCATTTTTTAGTGATTTTGTGGATTTTTACCTTTAACGAAGAGTTGGATGCCAAATCCTCACCTCACTAGGTCTCACACTATTCTAGGGGTCTAGTGGTCTAGATTTTAGTTTCTTCTGCATGTTCCCAAATTGACTGGATGATAGGCTTCACTCGTTAATAGACATCATAACTGAAAATTTCCAATTTTTTTTTAATGAAAAGATTCACTGTAGAACTCAAATATGTCCCGTGCCTACAACTTAGAACTTTCCTTTTCTCCTAGAACATATAAAAATTGTTATGCATACCTTTGAATCAATGAGAGACTAACCAATGGAACTAGCACTCCAATCCAAACTTAATCTATTAATTTAAACAACCCCAAACACAAAATATATTTTAGATCCAAAGATTAATACATAGTTCTTGACAATGGAAATAATAATAGGAGATTATCAATGATATTATAGATGTTGAGTTGAGACCTGTGAAGAACTTTCTACCTTCTCTCACTTGTGTGTGCATGAGAACTATGGGTTACATGTATTTTTATTACAAAAATGGGGATAAATATATAATAGAAAAAAGGGGAGGGCACTTGCTAGTAGTTCATATCTTGAAATTACATCTAGACTTCATTCTAGAACCCCCTAAGAGACTAATTATATTTGTCCCAAAGAATGGACACGTAAGAATAATATAAAACATATATAGGTGTATTTGTCCCATAAGGGAGACATATGCATAATAATGAAACATATACTTGGTAGTAAATATATAAGGGCCTTTTCCCTCATGGGGAGAAATAAAATATCAAAAGGTACATGTTGAGGATGCTCCTTCATCAAACTCCTTCGAAACAAAAAAAATCATGGAATCCCATCCATGAGGTATGAAATCATTTCGCCATTGTTATGGATATCTATAGCATTCATCTAAACTACATCTTGAGCCACAAGGCCCTTCCAATTAACTAAATACTTTTAGTAGTCCTTCTTCCTAGCTCTCCTGGAAATGATTTGATCAAGGGTCTTTTCCAACTATAGCTTTTGAGGTGTAAAAATTTGTTCTTCCATTGAATCTTATCTTCCTTATCATTCTCCCTGTCTTTAGGTACTCTATAGGCATATAAATATGCCACATCAAATATAGGAGAAATTCCCATATTAGGGAGTAATTCAATTTCATATGCATCTGTTGAAAACTTACTCAAAATTTTGCAAGGTCCTATTTTCTTCAGGTTCAATTTTTTGTAATCATTTTGTGGAAATATCCCCTTCCTAAAATGAGGTAACATTATATCCCAAAGTTCTAAATTCACTTCCCTTTTGTGAGTTCTTATCTTTTCTTTTATTTATGTTTGGTTTCTAGTAACTATCCTTTAACTTATTCATATATCATTTGCATGGTCGTACCAAATTCCTCTACATCGATAATTTTACTTTCCTCTTTTACCATGTTTCTAAGATCAGATATTCCTCTTGTTCGCATACCATACAAAATTTAAAATGTACTCATTCTATACTCCTGTAGGAGAAAAATTGTAATTGAACTCATTTTATGGGAGAACCCGATACCACTGTTTATTGGGGTCATTGGCCAAACATCTTAGTAAATTTCCCAAGCTATTATTAACCACCTCATGCTACCATTATGTTTGGGGATTATGGTCTACGAGATATGCAAGTTTTTTCCTGAGCTTCTTCCATGAATTCCTCCAAAAGTACCCAACAAATTTTATGTCTTAGTTTGAGACTATGCTCCTAGGTAGACCATGTAGTTTCACAATTCATATGAAAAGTAAATTTACAATGTTTGTGGCATCACTTATTTTTGGAAAAGGTATAAAGTTTGTCATTCTTGAGAACTTTTCCACAACTAAAAAAATTGAGTCATTTTTCCTCTGAATTATAGGCAAACCTAGAACAAAATTGATATTAATGTTTTCACATGGGTTGTTTGTAAAGGTCAATGGTTGATATAACCCAAAAAACTATTGTTTTCCCTCAATGTATTGAATTTTTTTACATTTTCCCACAAATTTACTCACATTATTCCTCATACCTAGCCAATAATAAAAATAACTTAGTTGTGAATATGTTTCATCATGGCCAAAGTGGCAAGCAAGTCCTCCATGATGTTTTTCTTTAAGTAAATTGTCTCTCATTGAGCCCTCTTGGATGCACAATTGGACGCCCTTGAACAATATTCCCTATTGAATCATATATTTAATCTAAGGAGTTATATTTTGAATGATGGGTTCTCATATGCTTCAGAATCATTTCTAAATTTTGGTTCCTCCTTTTACATTTAGTTGAGATATTCAAATCCCAAAGTGCCTACATGTAATTCATGCAAAACCAAGCATCTCCTACTCAAAGCGTTTGCAATATTGTTAGCATTCCCACTTATACGTTTAAGAGTGAAAGAAAAACTTTTCATGAATTCAGCCCACATGGAATGGTTTTCATTTAGCTTCTCTTGCGTATTCATAAACAACAAGGCATGATTGTTAGTGTACAAAATAAACTATCTAGGCATGAGATAATGGCTCCATTTCTTCAAGGCTTTCATCCCTACATAAAATTCTTTGTCATATGTGGAATAATTTGGTTTGATTTCATTCACAATCTTTATTAATAAGAAACATTTATACTCACTTCACTAATTATAATACTGTTGGGAGTTTTTGCTTACATGACATTGGACTTGGAAATGTTTTTCAAAATTAGGTTGGTTACTTTTCTATCTTCTATTTCAATAGTTGAAACTATTTATCAAGAAAGTAGTCCATTGAAATGGTTTTTGTTACTTTTTAATGGTTTCAACTATAGGTGCACAATTTTTCCTAAAATTTCTAATCAACTTCCTATAAAATCTAGCCAACCTATAAAAACTTCTTACCTCCTGAATATTCCTTAGGGTAGACCATTCATTAATAATTCTCAATTTTTGGGTCCATTTTTGGTCCTTCTAAAGAGATTATAAAAATCAAGTAATTTAGATCTATTTTCATAAATGATTATTTATTTATTTATTAATATTTTCTCTTAATACAACCTTTTCAACATCAACTTCAAAAACATCAAATGTTCTTCCCTTTTTTTACTAAACACAATAATGACATCCAAATATACAATTACAAACATTCCAATAAAATCCTTATGGACTTCATTAATGTGTCTCAATAATGTACTAGGCACATTGGTAAAACCAAAAGCCATAAAATCCACTCATATAACCCATCATGTGTTTTAAACATCGCTTTCCATTCATCACCCCCTCACATCCTAATTTGGTCATGTCCACTTTTTAAATACTTTTTAGAATATAAATTTTTGTGACTCATGATACAAATATATCGAGAGAATGAAATGAAATATATATTTCAAGCAAAAAAATAGATATATAGTGAAACTTGACTTCACTTAATAAATGGAAAAAGTATTGAAACTATATAAGCATAATTGAAGGAAACTAGCTCAGATGGTGGGAGCACATCTATGAGAAGATATTAGAAGCCTACACACCTTCCTAAGCCATGTTATAATGAGTCTCAAAGGCCTTTTCATAACAATGAAATAATGAGGAAACCTAACCATCCAAAACCATAACCCTAGGATTCAAAGTGCCAGATGAATATAGACCCAAATGGGGTAAGTTTGAGCATTAAATTCTTGCGGTCATAACTTTGGCATACTATCTCTGTGTAGAACACATAATAGCCAATTAGAAAGGTATATTTGATGGGAACAAGTCTCAACTATTGAAATTAGTCATTATGGCTAATGAATTCTAATAAAGTGCTTCCCACAAAAAGTTATTTAGGGCCTCAAAAAGGTTCTAGAAGTTTAGGACTTGAAAACTACAAAAAATAAAATGTTTCTAGAATAATAATTTTTTTCTTTGAGCTAGTGGAATAGATGGGTGGCCATGACTATCCACATGAATCAACTCTCCCCACTAGGGAAGAAATGTACCCTCTGCATTGATTTCCTTCATGAGATGGGGAAACTTTTGCTAAATTCAGTCCCTAGTGGACCACTTTCCTTTTTGTATAATTTTTTATGCTTTGGTAACCTGATATAGTTGGATCCTTTATTGGTGAGTGTTCTTAACAAATGTATCCATGATGTCATTAGTTATGGCCTATTGAGTTAAATTAAGGTTGATCCCTATTGGTTTTAGCTGCTTTGTGAATTCTAATGTGTCTAATAATTGTGGATGTATAGATGAAGGGAGTCCACATTGAACATTGGTTGTAGGAAAAGGAATGGGGGGATACATAGCTCAAAAGAACTGTTACTGATAGCCTTGGTGATGGTGAGGTACCTATTGCCTTGGTTGAAGCTTCTAATGGGAACCTACAAGGAATTCCATCTATAGCTGTAATGAATCCTTGTCTCCCACTAGAAACTTGTGTGGCACCTGATGCTAATCATGACGTTGTATGTACTTATTATTGAATTTGTGTAATATATCATGGGACCACTATAAAATATGTTGAATTCCTTCAATAAAATTGGTAATTCTTTTGCCTTTAGATTTAACATGTGGATATTTTTCCTATGTAGTTGTAAGGGACAATGCGACATCAACATGACACAGTAATTGAGATCCTAGGCCCACCTAAAAGGGGATATGGCTATTTGAGATATGGAGACTTGAGTTGTAGATATGTTAAACATAGGGGAGACTCTCATGCCATGGTTTCGGATGCTTAGAGTTGTACATGCTTAAAATGTGCATGGTCATTGTGTTGACAACCTTTGTCTGGCCATCAGTCTAGGGATGGAAGGTATTTGACTTGGTAAGCTTGTTGTCCAACAATTGTTAGAGGATCAACCAAAATTCACTTATGAACCTTCTACCTTGATAGCATGTGATTGCTTATGAGACCCAAAAATGTATTGACACTCATTCAATGAATATCTTGGTAGTGGATTATGTCATGATACTCTTCTTGTAGATAACCAAAATGGCCATCTTAGAAAATATACTAATGAGACAAACACATAGTCATTACCTTGCTTGATATAAGAAAGGATAGACGTATAGTCCATCGATACGGATTCCCAATACTAGTTAAGAGTAGGTAAATGGGTGTACATTCCTTTCTTCTTAATAGATGGTTAGGAAATGACACAGGTAGTGCACGATCTGATATACTTACCAACATCCTATTGATGTTTTCACTACTAAAAATAACTATTCACTACTAACACTATATTCCCCACACAAAATTTCCATGTAAAAAAACTATCATGTGCCTCGTAGATCAACTTAGCATGCTCGCTTGGAGGAATGCAAAGATTTCCTAGGTAGTGTAATAATCCATTCTAGAGGTGAAATTCTAGAATTAGTTTGTTGTTCATCAACATATGATAGTTGGAAATAGATTGTGAGTCAATTTTGTATATCTGTGGCCATTTGGATGTCACATACACACAAGAGTTGATAATTGTGGTCAATTCCATAATCAAGGAGTGGTTTAGGGAGTTGGCGACATAATTGGTGCTACCCTTCTTATATTTGATGTTCAAATGGAATTGTTGTAGGGATGTGGACCATTTTTTATGGCATTCATTCTGTAATATCCCTTGTGTCTGAATAAAATGAAGATGCTTATGATTCATGTGGATTATCATCTAATTCCTGAGAAAATAATGAATCCATTTCTTGCAGGCCTCGACGAGGGAATACATTTCCATATCATAGGTGGGGTATCTGTAGATAGTATCAAAGAGTGTTTCAATATTATTTTCCACCATATGTCCTTGTTGAATGAGGACTACACTAATAGCATATTCAGATGCCTCATTCTCAATCTCAAGTGTTTGTTGTAGTCTTCACAAGGTAACAACTCGTACAAAGAAAAGACATTATTTAAGTTCTTAAAATGTTGTTTTCATGACTTAGACCCAAAAGGCTTATCATTTTCTCCACCCTTGGTCACTTGACTTAATGTCCACGTGATATAAGAGAACCCCAACATGATTCTTTGGTGGCAGTTAGTGAGGCCCAAAAGGTTGTAAAGATCTATCACAGTCGTCGGGGCCGACCAATCCCAAATAAGTTGGAACATGGATGAATCCACATGCACACCTTTATTGTAAATAATGTAGCCTATGTATTAGAGCTCTTCCATGCCAAATGATAATTCCTCCAATTTAGCACATAGCTTGTGTTATTGGAGAGTGTGAAGGACATGCTAAATATGATGTAAGTATTTTTTCCAACTCTTGTTGAAAATGTGGATATCATCGAGGTATATAACTAGAAAAGAATTGGTGGAAGGGCATAAATTATCATCCATCATCCTCATGAAATTTTCTAGGGAATTTGTCAACCCACAGGGCATTACCAACAATTCAAGAAGACCCTCCTTAGACTTGAAAGTAGTCCTCCACACAACAATGGGTTCTATTGGGACTTGGTTCTACTAGTGAGACTTTGGATAAATATTACGTACGTAGTTTTCCACCTTGATCCAGTCATGTATGTCATCAATTATGGGAATTTGATATAGGTTCTTAACTCAAACTTTATCCAAGGCTAGATAATTAATGCAAAGTCTCCATGTCCCATATTTCTTTTACATTAATACAATAGGGATTACAAAAGGTGGGGATATTGGTTGAATGTGACCTTCATTGGAAAAATGTTAGATCTATTTCTTTATTTCCTCATTTTCTAGAAGAGAGTGATTTTATATTAGCCCATTGGGTAGATGTGCACCGGGGGTCAAATTGATTGAATACGTGATGTGAAAGTGGACGGGTACCCTAGTGGGTGAGGAGAATATATCATTATATTCTTCCATGATATTATATATATTGATATGCTTAATGGAGGATCCCTACATGGGGAACATAGGTGTGGCCACAATCTTTCCCTTACATTCAGATCAAGTTAGGCAGTAGAAAAATTTCCGAGTCTAAGAGATGATATTACTACATTCCTTTGCAGAGTTAAAAGAAACGACATTATGAGGGGATACTTATGGTATCTTGTATAGT
Source organism: Pinus tabuliformis (assembly GCA_031772625.1). Lineage (NCBI taxonomy): Eukaryota > Viridiplantae > Streptophyta > Pinopsida > Pinales > Pinaceae > Pinus > Pinus tabuliformis. The sequence goes on along the minus strand of CM062807.1, from coordinate 412,165,381 downwards.
TTTCTGCCCAAAGTAATAATAACAATATGAGGTTTGGACTCATACACAAGTATGGCTTCCCTAACAAAACATCAAAAAGTTCAAGGGGAGAAACATCACGTAATAACTCATAGATGATAGGCTTGATGATGTAGGTTAGGTGACATTGTTGTTTGACGCAATGAGATTTCCCTTGGTGGAGCCACCTGATGGTGGATGGTGGCAAGTGTGGTGTCATTGGGAGACCTAACCTATTAATGATCTCTATTAATATGAGACCCTTTTCACTGTTGTTATCAATAATGAAACATAGTGGAGCACCCTTTACCCACATTTTTCAACGAAAGAGATGCTCACATTCCTATGGATCTTTGGGCTCATATTGCTGGATCTTGGTGATGGAAATGGTGGCACTAGGTTCTGAATCAACAAAATTTTTCCCCTTGCCTAGTTTTTGTTTAGAATTACAACCTATGTCTAACACTGAAGCTTTTGACTTGGCCACGACTCACTAGTTTGCATGAAATTGATGTGTGTTATGAGTTGGGCTCTTATGGAACTCAAAGCACTTTCCAATTTCTTTCTTTGTCTTCCTAGTGCCATTATTTATTTATAGTTTTGATGGCTTTTCCTATGGTGTTCCACCTTAGCTATATCATTTTTTTAGAAATTTGGGGATGCTCTTGCACCACTTCTATTGTAAAGGATTGAGATATCCAAACACTCACTTCTTATCTTTAATTTTTTGCTTGATTTTACCATCATATTGTTATGTCAAGCTGTGAAACAAGATGCCTAGGAACTCCATTTATGTCTCAATGTATCTGTGAAAAAAACCATGATACTTGAGCACCATATGTCATTCAAAGTCCATAATACCCATCTCGGTGTGCAAGGTGTGAAAGAAATATGTGAACTTTGACACTGCATGGTTCCTTTTCTACCACAATTGTGTCCATCTCATGTTAGTCTTAGTAGATTCCAACAAGATAATATTACTGCTTAAAAACATACATAAAAGAGCTCCAAGGTAATATTGTTCCTTAACAACATACTAGCTAGTTCACTTTTGACCTCGATTGCGCTTTCACCATATTTTTTCCTCAATCGCTTTATTTAGTCGAGCACGGTAAACAATTGTTGAAGTTCACGTTTTAAAGGTTTGATAAGAAATATCCGGTAGAGTTAGGAAATTGTTATGTGAGGCCTAATAGCCATGACCTCATTATAATTATCAGTTATTGTTAGTTTTATTGTTATAAATATTTCCCATCAAAGAGAGTTTAAATGGATTTAAATAGCTACCATTTTAATACAAATTTTCTAATATTTAGGTAGCACTGTGTGCAAAAAGGGTTTTTTTTGTTACTTTGTGAAATCTTATTTTATGAACCCTTGACCCTAGTGTTTTAATTATATCCACTACTAAGCCATATGGTCACGCTGATATTTTTATCACGCTGATTCTAAATAATTCTAGTAATGAACTCGATAAAATCAATTTGTTATTATCAGCTGTAAACCTAGCGTTTGTAATTTTTTTTTTTTTCAATTTTGTAATATATATGTTTACCTAATATTAATCAAGTTTCACTAGGCATCACAATACTTCAATTCGACCTAATAGACATATAATTGATTAAAATTGGAGGCATTATTAATGTTTGTTACCTTTGTTTATTAGTTTGACCTGCTCACATTCAATATATGTATATGGTTATGGTTGAGTGTGTTTAAATTGCTACAGGTATTAGTTCTTAGATTCTTCAACTATTCTCATCTCTTATGATATATCACATGTATGTATATAAGTTTATTTTCACTCCTATTGTCGACTCTCTCGTGGTCATATGAGTTATTAGTAAAACAATGTGTGAACCCTAACGATAGTGCAACTCTCTGAAAGGGCACAATTTTCTCACACTACTTTACATATAAGTCTTCTAGTTGGTAAACCTATTGGATTATCCATCGTTCCATCCATGGGGTTTGATCGAACTACAATTCTAAAAATTGGATGATTAAGGAGCAACTACCTCCCCCATCTTGTCCCTTGTCGCCTTTCACTTGCATTCTCATCATTGCCCGAGAGGCTATAGAACTATGATAAGTTTTCTCTCCCTTGGTGATGTCTTAAGTTGGCCTTACGAAGGCATAATAAAGGTGCAGGCCTTTATTTTTCTCTTCATACAGTTGGTTTCCAAATATGATTTATTCTTTTCCACTGTACTGTTTTCCTCAACATCTATGTCCATACTGGCATGGACCATCGTCATTTCGACCAGTGGGTCTCAACATTATGGCCCTTTAGGTATGTGTAATGTTATTTCTTTTCGTTCTAGTGATTCTATGACATTGATGCTAGGCTTTGATTCTTAGCTCTCCTGTTTAGGTGAAACGTTCTCCAGATTAGCAAAGCATTGACTTTTAGGAAAGGGGATTCCTCAGTCATTACTTTCTTTGATTTCCAACCCTTAAATCCTAATGTTAAGTATAGAATGATTGGAATACATACAGGTTATGGTTTGTTCCCTTAATAATTTGGGAATCTTTGGTTTCCGGAATTCTTTGAAGTTGTTGTCGCTTCCTAATTTAGTTTTCATATGGCTTTAAATTTTATTAGGTTCCCTCGCCAACTACTCTATTTCGTCGATGAATCTCTATTATGTTTGAAGTCTAGGTTTTATCATTAGCCACTTTATTTCATCGAGGACTGTCTATGATGTTTGAAGTCTATGTTATATAGTTTTGAGTGGAAAGCTTATGCAAAGTCAGGACACTAATAAGTGTAGCCTAATAGTGATGTCTTGCTTATGGATCTCAGTTTTTCTTAGTTTTATTCTTACAACAAATATATCCCATCAATGAAGGTTTAACTGAATTTTAAAAGTTACCATTCAAATAAATATCTTCTTATATTTGATGGATCTCAGTTTTTCTTAGTTTTATTCTTACAACAAATATATCCCATCAATGAAGGTTTAACTGAATTTTAAAAGTTACCATTCCAATAAATATCTTCTTATATTTCGGTAGCATTGTGTGAAAAAAGGGTTTTGTTTTTCCTTATAAGTTATTGGATTGACGCTTTTGTGAATGTTTATTTTATAAACTCCACACCTTACACCATGCTTTCCAATTTAAAGTTTTATGGTTACAATAAGGATTCTAGCATAGTTGACACTTACCATTTCAATACAATTATTTTTTTATTTGGGTAGCACTATGTATAAAAAGGGTTTTATTCTCTCTTATAAGTTATTGCATGGATGCTTTTGAAAATGTTTATTTTATAAACCCTAAACCTTGGGGTTTCTATGCTTGTCATTTAGAATCCATAGGGTTATACAAATATTTGTGTATTTGGGTCTCACTGTGTACAAAAAGGGTTGACTTCTTGCCTATAAGCTATTTCATAGATGCACTTGCTAATGTTTATTTTATAAGCGCTACATTTTGGGGTTTTTATGGTTCTCATTTTGAAGTCATAGGGTTACAAATCAGGTTTCTAGGATGGTTAGAAGTTGTTCTTCGATTATGGTTAAGAACTCTTTAGAATCAAATTTTTGTTGTTGGCCGTATACCTAGTGTTTGTAATATATTTTTTTCTTCGGTTTTGTGTATGTATATTTTGTAAACCCTCCACTTTATGATTTCCATATTTTCCACTTCTAAGCTATGTGGATATGATGATATTTCTGGCATGGTTTCCAGTCATTTTTTAATTCTACTTTTGAAACCCTTAAAAACTTATTGCTATTCTCAACTCTAAATGGATTAGCTTCAAGTTCCTACCTCATAGCTTTCATTTTTCTGTGTTTCCCTTCACAGTGATTTGGTAATGGAGATTTTTATTTTATTTTACATAATTTTCTTTCTCTTTCAATCACCCAGAAACATGTTACTTTCTTCGTTGTGGAGCTTACATTTATGCATCAATAGCGTGTATCGACATTCTTTATAACATACAATCGGTTTGTCTATCCATTATATTCTTTTAATCTTTTCACACACACACTTAACTGTTAAAATTGTGTTTCCCTTAAATTGATACGATTGATATGAATCATAATGAAGGAAACTATGTTTTTAGTGACTTCATAATTCTACCCTTATTCTAACATCGGAATCACTACTTTTTCACTATGTAGTTCTAACACTTTTTCATTTGCCTCCCTTCACTTTATTTCTACCCTTCTAGAACAAAAGAAAAAGGCACTACCCTCAACTATTTTACATGTTCTAAGCAATTTCTTAGCTCTATATCACTATAGTATTTACTTGAAGTTCTATTCTAAAGAAAATGTCAAGAACAATTGAAATTTGCTCAAATGATATTGTTATTTAGTAATTCCAAATAAAGATTGAAACTTCAAAATTAAAACTTTAAATGTAAACCCTCATCATTCTTACTCTTTTTATGACACAAACCCAGGCAATATAGTAGACTGAGTCGATCTAATCCAAGAAACAAATGCCAACAAATCCCAACACTGCATAGGCAAACTATGGACAAGGAACCGAGAAACACAACATCCACAACATTAATCCAATTATGGTTGACCTCACATCCAAAAACACCATAGCTTGCAAAGATCGAAAAACATGCAATCGTACCATGATAGCACCCAAGTATAATATCGTGAAATTGCTATCACCATGTTTTAGACTTACTTTACTTCTACCACATTACAAATCATATAGAATCATATGGGAAATGAAATATAATGCACCCAAGAATCAACCACGACCCCAACAATACAAATGTACCATTCTGTTGCTTCAGTTATTCACATTTACTCTTTCACCACATTATGAGGACAAAGAGTGATTAGACCACTTTCATAATCTTTAACTAACCAACTTTACCCTATTAACCCTGTCACCCATAATATAATTTTTCAACTCTCTTTTAACCTCAGAACATTTTTTTCTTTTAATTTTATCTATGAATTCACATTTTATTAATTGAATTGTTATTCTACTCATCATTATTATAAACATTGTTGTTATATCTAATCAAATTCTTATTTTATTCATTCAATTGATATTATCTTTAATTGAATTAAACTATTATTATCTTTACCATTATATTAATTTTTATTTTATTAATCGTTATTACCGTTAATTGAATTGTTACTATATTAATTCAATTGTTATCATCTTTAATCGTCATTATTTTTAATTGTTATTATCTTTATTATAGTTAATATAAAAACTGTTCTCATATTATTTGATTTTTTATTTAATTAATAAATTTTTATTTATATATATGGTACGCGCAAGCATAAGAAGACACCATGTCACCACATTTAAACCATCAGGATTTATTTTATGGACATTTCACTTTCAGTTTAATTTCACATCCAATGCTTTGGGCTCCAAAATACCACGCTTGTTGATCAACGATTTAGACGAAGTACATACCAAGCATATTCGATGCTGCATCAATCCCACCGATCGATTAAAAAAAATAATTCTCAACCCCTCATCCACCCTCAATTGAAATATCCCTGCCTAACGACATAAATAGATTTTATAATTTTAATATATTTTGGGTTTAAATATTAAGTTTTACTATTAAGTTTAATAGTAATATAATAATATTAAATTGTTGTACTATAATAATGGTTAATAATATTAATATTATTATTTATTATTATCAATAATATTTTAATATTAATTCTAATCTCAAATAGTATTAAGGGTTATACAACATTAATAACAATTATATAAAACTAATATTAATTATTATTAATATGTTTCATAAAAAAACTCTTTAAAATTAATAATAATATTACTAATAATAATTATAATATTGTTACCAATTACAATAATGTTCTGTTAATAATATTAAATTTAAGTTTAGTAACCATATAATAATAGTATTATAAGTTTGTAATAATCACGTAATGGTTAATACGTTACCATGCTAATAAAATTATTATTATTATTATAAAATGTTGTTATTATTTATTATTAATAATGATATGTTATATATAATATATAGTTCTTTTAGTTTTATAATATAGTGTGTTTAGGTTTATAATATATGAAAAGTTTTTTTGGTTTATATATAATATAATGTTTTTAGTTTTAAAGTTTTTAGATTTATTTTATAATATAATATAATACAATACAACATGATATGTTTAATTTTATTAAAAAATTTTAAAGTTTAATTTTCTTAGGTTTAGGTTTAAGATATAAATATAAGCATTTATAAGTTTATTTTTTTACATTTTTATTACGTTGTAAGGCATTACCTCTGGGATGAACTTCCCTAATATCTTTGTTGTCATGTTGTGGTTCGTTTGATTTGATGTTAGACGATTACATTTGTTTACATCGTTGGATCCACCGTTTGTCTGTTATCAACTCTTTCATTTATGCTTATTTAACTTTCCCACTCCAATCAACGGTAATTCCCCCAGTCCTCTTCTGTCTGTTATCAACTCTTTCATTTATGCTTATTTAACTTTCCCACTCCAATCAACGGTAACTTCCCCCAGTCCTCTTGGTGCAAATGTTCGGTCCTCCTGGTACAAATGTTCTACACTAGTAACACCGATGTCCTTGTTTACCTCTCCCCTTCCGCTACCCAACACCATCCCTATTTACCACTCCGCTTTTGCTACCCAAAACCCTGAGTATGACCAGGGGTTCACGTATCCCGACCATAGAGGACCACAGAGGGTATGAAACCCACGATTCCTTTCAGTACCCTGGTTTTGATAAGAAATATTATGAAACCCCCATTGGAAAATATTCAAGTTACGACATGAATGGTTTTGATGTTGATGATGGTGGTTTTGGCGTTGAAGTTTATGCCTATGACGGCAGACGAACCGAGCCATATGGTGCCTGTGGCACAGTTACAGATTTAGGGATAGGTGCCCATCAAAACCCCTCTCATCGTTTGATGATTATGGGAATTTGACAAAGATCATGAAGGCTGTTCCAAAGGCTGAAACGAAGGATGGAGGAAATGGTGTGCAAAAATTTAGGGTGAAGATACTTTCAGATTTGGGTTCTCAGACTAACATGGATGTGCTTTGCGAGGTCATATTCCTGCACTCATTTTGTTTTTTAAATTTTCATTTGCCTATCTTCACCACAGAGGGTATGAAACTTGCGATTTCTTTCAATACCCTTGTTTTGATCAAAACTATTATGAAATCCTCATTGAAAAATATCTTGGTTATGGTTGGAGCGGTTTTGTTTTTGAAATTTTCATTAACTAGTGAATTTTGTTGATTAGAACTATTATGAAATCATCATTGGAAAAGATTTTGGTTACGGTTGGAGCGGTTTTTTTTTAATTTTCATTTTAGTGATTTTTTTAAGGGTTGACATATATTTGGAAAGATGGACTTTAAGGCACATACATCCATTGATGTTGCGCCAATTGATTGCAGAATATACCATAAGACCCGCTCGAAAGGTGGACAATGCTCCCCTAAGTTTATTTTCTCCTCTAAATTTATCTCATTCTGACATTAAGCTATTTGTCTTGGCAATATTCTCATTGGAAACCATATCGTCATCCTCTTAGTGATCTGTTTATAAATTTGAGTGGATGGTCTCATTGTCTAATTTGCCAGGGTTTTGATCAGAACTATTATGAAATCCTCGTTGTTTTTTTTTTTTTTGCTTTTCTCATAACAGGAACATCGCATCGACTCATAACAGGAACATCGCATCGAAGTGTCCAAAAGAGAAATTATGCAGGAATTGCAAGAAGCCTCGTCATCTTGCAGCTGCTGCTGTACAAAAATTCAGGGTGAAGATACTTTCATATTCGGGTACTCAAACTAACATGGATGTGCTTTGCGAGGTCATATTCCTTCCCTCATTTTGTTTTTTAAATTTTTATTTTCCTATCTTGACCACAAAGGTTATGAAACTTGCTCTTTCTTTCAGTACCTGGGTTTTGATTAGAAGTATTACGAGATCCTCGTTGGAAAATATCTTTGTTACGATTGGAGTGGTTTCGTTTTTGAAATTTTTAGTAACCAGTGAATTCTATTAGGGTTAACATATATTTGGAAAGATGGGACCTTAAGGCACACACAACCATTGATTTTGCACCAATTGATTGGAGAAGATATCATGAGACCCGCCGAGAAGGTGGACAATGATCCTCTAAGTTTATTTTCACTCTTTCAGGCCTATTAAGCTTTGTAACAATTGCAAGAAAATAGGGCATGATGCACGAGAGTGTACAAATGCTTTTGTATGCAACCACTATGGCATTTATGGGTATTCTATATTATTTTATCATGTTTTCATTAGGCAGAAAGAAAACAAGCTTGAACATGGAAAGAAAAGGCATAAGGAGGCCCTAATTTGTTTTCTATTTTTTTTTTTTCTCATGACAAGCACATTGCATCGAAGTGTCCAAAAGAACAATTATGCAAGAATTGCAAGAAACCTAGTCATCTTGAAGTTGATTGTTGCAATGAGCTAGGACTTCCAAAAACAACACTCCACAAGAAGTATTATTTGCCTGGGCATATTATGGCATCTTGTCCTAATGATAAGGCCTGAATTAACTGTCTCTAGACTGGCCACTTGGATTGAGATTGTACGAATAGCCTGGTTTGCAATAGCTGTGGTGAAGCTGGTCCTCTTGTCAGGGATGTGTTGAAAACCCTCCTAGAATTATGGCACCACGTGGAGGGTTTGATGATTTCAAGATAATTTACTGCCATGTCTGTGGGGGTTGTGGACATCTCTCTATAGACTGTCCTTCAGATCCTCTTTTTATGCGTGGTGGCTTTCGACGTTGAGAACTTCTAAACTACTCTACAAATTGGGGAAGTCACAAGATGAAGATTAGTTTCAATCTTCGGGTGTAGTCGCGGTCTTAATTTTCCAGCCACTTTGTACTAGTATGATTTAGTTTGCCGAATTTATATTAATATTGGCAGTAGATTACTTTATTTCTTTTTAGTGCAAGTGTGAGACTAGTCTCTTACTAAATGCTAGGAAATTAAACTATTTGAAAGTTTTCTTCTAGCTTCAACCAAAACTCTGAATTTTGATAAGGATACTGGAGAATTAAGGCCACAAAACATGAACCTTTTATGTCTGATTTTTGAAGATTTTCTAATTTTTTATGGAATTCATGATTTTCATTTTTAAATTATGTTTTAGGTTCACATGTTAAAGTATATGGGTAGAGATTCAGATGGTGCTCACAAGTCTTTGTTTCTAGATTCAGTGCCATATATTGCATCTCCTTTCGAAATATTTTGAATGTTATCAAGATGTTTGTTCATGTAGCAAACCATGTTTCTAGCTTATGCTCTTGAATTGAACTATTTTGACTGTCATTTCTATAGATGGTTATAAAGAGATTTAATGACATTGACTATTTTATCATCAGAAGATCAAGGGATGAATCTGACCTGAATTCTATTATGGTTCAGTGTGCATTAAGGGTGAGTTGGCATGATTAAGGAAACTTGTTTCCTTCTAGATCAATGCAATTTTTCAAACTAAAAGTAATAAGTGTCATTAAATGATGGTAAAATGAAGGAGATGATATAAATAGAAATTCCAAGTTATGTTAGTCCTCTTCATATAAAAAAATCTACTTCAATGATGAGGATTGTATCTTGCCCCCGCCAGATGCATATCCTTCACTGCCGAATAGTAGCCCTGCTAGCAAGTACTGTGGTTTAGTTGTTTTATCTTTGAATATTACATTTGTATTGATCTTCTTTGTTTTTGAAATTTTCATTAACTAGTGAATTTTGTTGATCAGAACTATTATGAAATCCTCGTTGGAAAAGATCTTGGTTATGGTTGGAGCGGTTTTGTTTTTGAAATTTTCGGTAACTAGTGAATTTTGTTAAGGGTTAACATATATTTGGAAAGATGGGGACCTTAAGGCACACACAACCATTGATGTTGCACCAATTGATTGTAGAAGATACCATGAGGCCTGCCCGGAAGGTGGACAATGATCCTCTAAGTTTATTTTCTCCTCTAAATTTATCTCATTCTGCCTTTAAGCTATTTGTCTTGGCAATATTCTCATTGGAAACCATATGGTCATCCTCTTAGGTGAATTGTTTATAAATTTGAGTGGCTGGTCTCATTGTCTAATTTGCCAGGGTTTTGATTAGAACTATTATGAAATCCTCATTGGAAAAGATCTTGGTTACGGTTGGAGTGGTTTTGTTTTTGAAATTTTCATTAACTAGTGAGTTTTGTTAAAGGGTTAACATATATTTGGAAATATGGGGACATTAAGGCACACGCATCCATTGATGTTGCGCCAATTGATTGCAGAAGATACCATGAGGCCCGCCAAGAAGGTGGACGATGATCCTCTAAGTTTATTTTCTTTCTATTTTCCCTCAGCCATTGGAATGGATGGAATAAACATTTGAAATATTTCCATTCGTGTCTTTTCCTTCATCTATCTGAAGATGTATAATTTTGAACTTGGACACTAATTTCTTGGATAGGGTACGTTTGTATCAATATTCCATATGCTCTTGGAGGATTCATCATTTAATTGGAAGATAACTTCTCTTATTGGGAACCTTTGTTACACATGTTGTATATTGTATTAGGTTTGGGGCAAAACCAAGGTGGGATTTATCTAGTTTTTAGTTCGTTTGGTTCTGAAAATTTCTGTTTTGCTCTTTCAGGCCTATTGAGCTTTGTAACAACTGCAAGCGAACAGGGCACTATGCACGAGAGTGTCCAAATGCTTCTGTATGCAACAACTGTGGCGTTTCAGGGCATGCTATATTATTTGATTATGCTTTCATTGGGCAGAAAGAAAACAAGCTTCAACATGGAAAGTAAAGGCATATGGATGCCCTAATTTTTTTTTATTTTTTGTTTTTCTTACGACAGGCACATTGCATCAAAGTGTCCAAAAGAGAAAATATGCAGTAATTGCAAGAAGCCTGGTCATCTTGTAGCTGCAGTTGTGCAAAAATTTAGGGTGAAGATACTTTCATATTCGGGTTCTTAGACTAACATGGATGTGCTTTGCGAGGTCATATTCATTCCCTCATATTGTTTTTTAAATTTTCATTTGCCTATCTTGACCACAGAGGTTATGAAACTTGCGCTTTCTTTCAGTACTCAGGTTTTGATCAGAACTATTAAGAAATCCTCATTGGAAAATATCTTGGTTACAGTTGGAGCGATTTTGCTTTTGAAATTTTCATTAACTAGTGAATTTTATTAAGGGTTAACATATATTTGGAAAAATGGGGACCTTAAGGGACATGCAGCCATTGATGTTGCACTAATTGATTATAGAAGATATCATGAGACTCGCCCAGAAGGTGGACAATGATCCTCTAAGTTTATTTTCGCTCCTTCAGGCCTATTGAGCTTTGTAACAACTGCAAGCGAACAGGGCGCGATGCACGAGAGTGTCCAAATGCTTCTGTATGCAACAATTGTGGCGTTTCAGGGTATTCTATATTATTTGATCATGTTTTCATTGGGCAGAAAGAAAACAAGCTTCAACATGGAAAGAAAAGGCATATGGATGCCCTAATTTGTTTTTTATTTTTTGTTTTTCTCATGATAGGCACATTGCATCGAAGTGTCCAAAAGAGAAATTATGCAGGAATTGCAAGAAACCTGGTCATCTTGCAGCTGATTTCCACAATGAGCTAGGACTTCCAAAATCATCACTCCGCAAGAAGTGCTATTTGCCTGGGCATATTATGGTAGATTGTCCCAATGATAAGGCCTACAATAACTGTCGCTAGACTGGCCACTTGGCTCGAGATTGTATGAATAGCCCAGTTTGCAATAGCTGTGGTGAACCTGGTCATCTTGTCAGAGACTACCCCCATGTTCAAATCCCTCCTAGAATTATGGCACCACGTGGAGGGTTTGATGATTTCAAGATAATTTACTACCATGTCTTTGGGGGTCATGGACATCTCTCTATAGACTATCTTTCATATCCTCTTTTTATGCGTGGTGGATTTCAACGTTGAGAACTTCTAAAATGCTGTACAAATTGGGGAAGTCACAAGATGAAGCTTAGTTTCAGTGTTTGGGTGAAGTCGCGGTCTTAATTTTCCAGCCATTGTATACTAGTGTGATTTAGTTTGCTGAATTTATATTAATATTAGCAGTAGACTACTTTATTTCCTTTTAGTGCAAGTGTAAGATTAGTCTGTTACTATGAATTTTTATAAGGATACTAGAGAATTAAGGCCACAAAACGTGAACCTTCTATGTCTACTTTTTGATGATTTTTTAAATTTTTATGTAATGCATGATTTGCGTTTTTAAAGTATGTTTTAGGTTCACATGTTAAAGTAGATGGGTAGAGATTCAGGTGGTGCTTACAGGTCTTTTTTTTTAGAGTCGATGCCATATATTGCATCTCCTTTCGAAATATTTTGAATGTTATCAAGATGTTTGTTCATGTAGCAAACCATGTTTCTAGCTTATGCTCTTGAATTGAACTATTTTGACTATCATTTCTATAGATGGTTATAAAGAGATTTAATGACATTGACTATTTTATCATCGGAAGATCAAGGGATGAATCTGACCTGAATTCTATTATGGTTCATTGTGCATTAAGAGTGAGTTGGCATGATTAAGGAAACTTGTGCGATTTCCATCTAGATCAATGCAGTTTTTCAAACTAAAAGTAATAAGTGTCATTAAATGATGGTAAAATGAAGGAGATGATACAAATAGAAATTCCAAGTTATGTATGTTAGTCCTCTTGAGATAAAAAAATCTACTTCAATGGTGAGGATTGTGTGTTGCCCCCACCAGATGCATATCCTTCACTACTGAATAGTAGCCCTGCTAGCAAGTACTGTGGTTTAGTTGTTTTATCTTTGAATATTACATTTGTATTGATCTTCCTGTAAAGTTCTTGTCAATCCTGCACATGGAATAGAGACATGGAAAACATTAATTTTCAATTCTTTTGCAATTTGCGGCTACAATGGGGAGGAAATTGTCCATAATGTTACTTGTCATAAATCTCAACACCACAAAATTTGGATTCCTTGTGCATTTCAACTTGTAGGCTATACATGTCATTGTACTAATGGAAAAGGATAGTTGTATGTGATTGATTATTCAATGAGATATTCTAAATTTAATTTATTGTCTACTCAGCATATTTGGTACTAAAACATTACCAGGTGTAAAGCAAGATTGTGTTCAGTGCCTGTAAGCTACTATATCATAGTTGCATTCCCCATAATGGAGATAGATGTTAAGCTACTATATTCCACATAGTGGCGATAGATGTTGTGTTTATGTTAGAACATAAATATCCCATTTGAGCCGACTCTTTTAAAAGTTGTTAGGCTAAACGAAATTAGAACATTAACATTTAACAGATAACTTTCCAGTGATTTTTGTGTCTTATTTTCTTTTTTTTTAAACTAAATCCTAGATCCTCTGCATCCATGGTGACGTGGTAGAGGGATCACAAAATCGAGAGAAACAGGGCAAAGAAAACCTTGTTACGGTGCAAATATCACCTGTGGATTCATCTATCAAAGGTAAGCATTTTCTTGACTGACTATGCTAAGCTTGTGGGGTGTTATAAAATCATTGTTGATTGCACTGTGGAGAATAAGGGATTTTTATCAGAAATGTGTATGCATGTTTTGCTTAATGATAAGAATCTTTAGATTGCCTTGTATTTCCATTGAATTTCTTTATTTTCTTGTATGACAATTTATTCAAATAATTTATAGTGATAGTTGTGATGATTCCATGATAAGAGCAAAAACTCCAATACTAAAACTTCAATCAAAATTTCCAATTTGCTTAAACACATATGTTGAATGGTGAACTCAAAGACCACAGACATGTCATATCAAAAGATGACTAGATCTAATAATTCAGTAACATGAATATAGTGGACAACACACAGTAGTTTGAAACAATAGTCAATATTTTCTTATCCACACAATATAAAATTTACACCGTTGTCATTAAGGGATTACAATGGCTTCTCACAAGCTTGAGGCACCCTCTCAATAGAATCACTCTAGTCAAGATAGCTATATATAAGTCTAAATATAGTTCTCTCCCAACTTGACTTGACAAGGAAGGAACTAAAAATTACAAAAATAACTTTATGTCAAAGGAATCATTGGCCAATATACCCAATAATCTTTCCCCAATAGATGTTCCCTACTTAGCATGTGAATCTCCCATCATAAATGGCTCATAATGTGAGAGGTATATGTCACAACTTTCATAAAATATGTCATAAACTTACACTGGTCAGAAATAGAAGATTTCATGCATCTATGTGGAAGGAATTTGCCATAGATGTATAAGTTGTCTTTCTGTCAAAGGAATCATTGACCAATATAACAAATAATATTTCCTCACGAGATGTTCCCTACTTAGCATGTGAATCTCCCATCATAAATGGCTCATAATGTACGAGGTATCTGTCGAAACATTCAAAAAATATGTCATAGACTTACACTGGTCATAAATAGAAGATGCCAAGCATCTATGTGGAGGGAATTTGCCATAGATTTATATGTCATTCTACAAAGAATCCTCTTCAAAACTCCTCTTCCCCTTTTCTTAGGAGAACAACTCTAAGCAACCAAACACTGACATTATGTCCTCACAGGGAAGGTTTTCTCTACAAAGCCTAGCTTCTCTCTTAGAATCTTAACATCCCCTTTGCAAAGGGTTTCATTAGAATGACAACAACCTGCATTTAAGTCTTTCTCGACCCCTCTCCTAATTATAAATATAGTTTTAGGTTCTCTACTAATTTTCACCACACCCATTTAATATAACATTCGACATAGAGCATGTATATTTATACCTGTGTGTTTGCATTACCATTTTATACATTGATGCTTATTATTTTTGTTTTATTATTATTACTTGAATTTCTTCTTAACAAGTGGTTGTGTTTATTTTGGTTTTAGTGAAACTATGGGCTCCAATGTTGGCTCTCTTATTACGGAGTATAATTCATCTTTGAGAATTTTTCAATTATGAAATTAGGTTAGTCAATTGCTTAAAATATTAAATTTATTTCAAAAAGTTTTTGTTACTTTATAGGTTAGACACTTGCTTGAAATATTAAACTTATTTCAAAAAGTTTTTGTTACTTTATAGATAAGGCGTAGATGACCACTAAATTTTAATAATTTGTTATTTTTGCGAGGATATGAAGGATGTGAAGAATATACAAGCATGCCATGATAGATGAAAATTTTAATAATTTGTTATTTTTCCGAAGATATGAAGGACATGAAGAATATACAAGCATGCTAGGATAGATGAAATATCTACATGTCATGACAAAAGATATGAATTCATTATGTTATTATGACCCAAAATAAACTAGCATTCATTTATTTTTTATCTTTATTATGTAATTACTCTAAAAACATCATAATAATAAAAAGTATTATTTTGTTTGAAGGGGCTAAAAGCCCTTTCTCATTGCTCTTGAGGATGGACCATGGCTATCCTCAAGGGTTTGTGTCCCTCTCTCCACCTTACTTTTTCATTTACTTTTATTTGTTTATTTTAGAACTAGATAGTTTTAGTTTAATAGATTGTAGAATTAAAAGTATCAAATAATGCATCAATATAGATAATTATAACATGTTAATTGAAAATTTAAAATCTTAAATCAACTTGAAGTTATGTATATGCATTTGATTTAACCAATATAATATTTTTCCAACCATGGGTTTTGTGATAATTGCACAATTTTTGTATGTATGTTTATTAGTTCAATTTTTGTATGATCAAGGTGTATGTCTTTATTGTATACATTTATTGGGGTGTGGTAATTGCAAAATTTTTGTATGCATATTGAGTGGTTGAATTTTTGTATGATCAAGTTGTATGTTTTTATTGTATACATTGATTGATGTGTTTTTCTATTACTTTGTGATGATGAATTTAAATGCAGAATTTTGTGTAATGATTGTTGTTTGAGTTTCATTTATATGATTGCGTGGTTACTCAATGTGTGACATTTTGAAATGTGTGAGAATATCCTTTATTAATGCTTGTTGTCTATAATGAGTTTGTGTATTTAAAACATTTTTGTGTGTGATGACCAAAATTTGATATGTAATGTTTGTGTATTTACAATCTTTTGTGTGATGTTCAATATTTGATGTCTATTTGCAATTGTGTATGACAATAGTTGTTGTTTGAGTTTCATCTATGTGTTTCTATATTTGCAATGGATGTGTTTGACATGATGACATATAATTTGAAATGTATGAATTTTCTTTAGGCTCAATGCTTAGTCTAGTATCTACATTATGTTTGATTCTTTGAAACAATGTTTCTTGTTTGGGTTTCATTGCAGCTTGAAGACTCTTGTATGTGATATGTCTCAGCCCTATTCAAAGCTGTAAAGTGTGTTTCCTGATGATCTCCTTGGTACTAGTGGTAATGCCTCTGAGGACAAGGGTAGTCCTTTGATAGACTACAAGATGGGGAAATGAATGGAGCAAAAAAGATGGGAATTGAATTAAAAGAAGTGGTCAACTGAAGAAGAATGGGGTTCATCTGAGGATGGGAATGCTCTTTTTGATGGTAGGTCACATCCATTGCAGCAATTCAGATTTAACAAACACCCATTCTTGGAATTCATGTTTCTTAGCTTTGTGATGAAAATAATGAAGGGAAAATACATGTTAATATGTTACTTGTGCTCTTTGATGGAATTTTTGTAAAGAATGACTGAAAAATACACTGTGAGAGAAAAATGCATATTATGTTAATTGAGGAATGTTTTTCACTTGTTGAACTTATAGTATTGGATTTAACACACTAAGACTTTACAACAATGAACTAACAATCTTCATGATGAAAATAGCAACATGGAGGATTTATCTGCATAATAAAAAAGGCAATATGGGAGATTCCAATCACGTTCCAAGGAATTTTTTAAACGTGGATGTGAGAAAAGGTTGTTGTGGAAGATGTTGTTTGTATATGGGAAATTTCTTGATCACTGTGTGAAATCCTAATGTTGATAGATATGTCTACTAAGTGGTTCCAGTTAATGGGACATTGATTTGATCATTCAATATATTCTAATTCTTTATCAAAGTACTTTTTTGTTGTATTTGCCTTCTTCAATTTATGCCTTACGGCGTTTCCTTTGTAACATCTGGTGCAAATGCTAGTATATTATAATTTATTATTTTTTATATATTATAATATATTTCTTTTTAGGTTTATAATATAGTTTTATATTAGTCTATAATAAACCGATATACTCTTTTACCTTTTAATATTATATTTTATAATAATAATATATTTAAGATTTAAATAGTAAATTTTACTATTAGATTTAATAATATTAGGTTTATGTTAGATATTAATATACTAATATTAAATTATGGTAGTATAGTAATAGTTAATAATATTAATAATATGTTTTTTTGTTATGCTCGATAATAAATTACTTCAAAGAAAGAGTACATACATGGTGTTCATGTGCTACTGGTACTCGTGTTCAGAAACTAGCCTAGTAGTGCAGATTATCATCTTCAGATTACATACACTATGATTTACCAATTTGTATTTTAATACAAACATTTCCCTATTGATCTTTCTATAAATTTAAAAATAGTAGAAATCATGGTTTGAAGGGACAAAAACACCCATATCCATGTTATTACTATGACTGCATATCATAAATTATGAACATAGTGTTTGAGTATAGAAATTCCAGAGGCTGCATAATGTAAATCCCCAGAGCTTGAGAATGAGTTGTTATTCCCTTGTTGGTATATAGGTCCCACTTTCCTTATTCCTAGAGATTCATTGAGGTAGAATGGTGTCCCCATGATGGGAGGTCTACCATGCAAAAGAAGTCTGACTATGATCGAAGCACAAAGCTAGTTTCCAAGAAAAATAACACATACTTGGTGAAATTGACCCATGATTACAATTCCTTGTATCCCCTCAGCTAGTATGGTAAGCCATTTCGCCTTCCTTCAACATTCCAAGGTAACATCCTACATTTCTATCTCCTTACAAAAGCTCCTCAGAGGAGGAGGAATTGAATGGAACCATTTCCATTCTAGTGAGGCATAATCTAAGTCGAGGACATCATTAGCTAGGTGGTTTGCAAGTTTGTTGCCCGTGCAGTGAATATGTAAGAGTAAATGAGCTAAGATTTTTTGCATGAGTTCTGCCACTCTTTGAATATGAGATTCGATGCACCAGATTTTGGAGACTTTGGATATTGATCAGCCATTTTGATTTTTTTGCATAACTGTAATGAGGATTCGAGAGTCTCCCGTGATGATCAATGGTTGATAAGAAGTTTTGAAGGAAATCTCTAAACCATGTTCTAATGCCTAGAGCTCTTCTTGATTATTGCTAGTTATACCTAATTTACCTACATAGATGCTCAAAATTTTTCCAAAACTATTACGAAAACCACCTCCATATAATTTTTGGCATAAATTACTTCATGAGGCTCCAGTGAAGATATTTATGAGGTCCATGGGAGGAGACAACCATGAAGAAGGGATGAAAACCCTTCTGGTAGACATGGAACCTTCTATGGGTTGGCCTTGCTTATGAATGCCTAATGAGTCAATAATAGTTTCTTCTTTTGGAGGAAATTCCCAATATTTGTTGTACAAATTCACATGGTTTATCATCTCTTAAAGGAAGGAGAGGATGGAGTGTGAAACTTTTTCTTCTCTAGAGTCAGTTTCTTTGAAAATTTGGGCATTCCTTTCCTTCTGGGTGTTATAGAGAGTGAATCCTAGAGTTAGCTACCATATTCTATTGAGAATGGGGCTGTTATAAGTGTTGGAATGATAGAGAAATGATATGTCCACATAGAGTTGATGAGTTGTATTCTCGTAGTTAGTGTTGAGTCTATCTGTCATGAGTTCTATCTTTGTAGTTGGTGTTGTGAGTTGGTGATCTGAATTATTTGGATCTAGATTGTCCTAGAAGCTATCTATGTGTGCGTATATAATGTACTCATTCTCCAAGCAGTTTAATTAATGAGATTTGGTTTCATTCTTGCATCTCTCTGATTTTCTAATATAGTACCTGAGCGAGAGAGAGATATAGTGAGGCTTCATATTTGAGAGAAAGAAGACCCAAATCTATGAGGGAAAGATCAACACTTGTGAGAGCTTGTTGTTACATAGATACTCTCCCTTTTTTTAATAGGCTCAGACCGTAGACAAATCCGATTGGTGTTGTCCATTGCTATTAGGTGGTTATTCGGGGAATAAAATTGTGGGAAGTTTGATCGACGTGAAGTTTGCGAAGTTATTTGTAAACCTCTGTGTATGTAGCAGAAGGTGTGAGAAGCAGTTGGATCTTTTATTAAACTCTTATTCTCTCCATGGTGATGAGTTGTTGGTTTGATTATTATGTTTCAAAAATGATTTTCCAAGCCATAAAGTGATTTTTTTATAAAGAGTATAGTGTGGTAGATTAAAGGAGTTGTATGGGATTCAGTTTTCCATGGTGAAAAAGAATTTAAGTGGTATAAGGAGTTAAATATCTTTTTATTGGGTGAAAGTTAAAAATTGTTTGTAAAAAGGTGTATTTATTTAAAAAAGGGAAAATAGTTTTTTGGAAATATGGTTTGGTAAAAAAAAGGAGAAATAAGAAGTAATTTTGGCTTTGTTTTTTTTTACTTGAAGTAATATTAAGTTTTTTTATTTTTAGATGTGGTGAATTTGGTTTTGGATCTAGTGAATTTGGATATACATCTGGTGAATTTGGGTATAGATCTGGTGGATTTGGGTGCATTTTGTTGATTTAAGACAATTTTTTTGTCATTATGTAAATTTTTTTGGCTGAAACGTATTTGAAGAGTCCACAAGGCTTGATGGAGGAAATTATGCAAATTGAGAATTCAAGTTATTAATAGTTTTAGAGGGAAATAGTTTGTGGCCTATAGTGAGTGGGGTAGAGCCCAAACCCTCTGTTGTTGCAACTATTCTAGATTTGGAAAGAAGGGAAACAAAAGAAAAGGTGTTGCTACGAATGTTAGTTAAGGACAACATCATTTCTCATATGAGGGATTGTAAAACATCTAAAGAAACATAGGAAGTTCTAAAAAGCTTGCATGAAACATCTAATACTAACAGGATTTTGTTCTTTAACACCAAGCTTTAGTCAATTAAAATGGAGGCCAATGAAAGTATACGCAATTTCATTTCCTGTGTCAAAGAGCTAAGTGATAACGTAGGAGACATTGGTGAAAAGGTGTCAAATACTGACTTGGTCACCATCACATTAAATGGCTTAGTGCAAGATTATCAAATTTTTGTTTCAAGTCTTTCAACTAGAGAGAATCCTCCTATTTTTTATGAACTCACAGATATTCTTCTACAAGTGGAAGAAAGGATGAAGAACTTCAATTTGGGCTCAAACAATTCAGATTTGGCATTGGTAGCCAAGGGTAAGCAGCCATACAAAGGCAAGACAAGGGACAAAAGTAAAGGAGTAAAGTTTCAAGCAAAGCAAAAAGGTATGGAACAATCTAAATTTCCAGTTCATGATAAAAAGAATTGATTATTGTTATTATTGTGGC
Organism: Pinus tabuliformis; assembly: GCA_031772625.1. Lineage (NCBI taxonomy): Eukaryota > Viridiplantae > Streptophyta > Pinopsida > Pinales > Pinaceae > Pinus > Pinus tabuliformis. The sequence goes on along the minus strand of CM062807.1, from coordinate 412,144,839 downwards.
AAACCTGGACATCACGCTAAAGATTGATATAAAATGAAATATAATAAGTCTAAACAGAGAAATAGAAGTCATCATGCCAATTTTGTGGACAAAGACACCTCAATCAGTGATGGATTTAAAAATCTCAAATTGTTTGTTTCTGATGTTGCATTATTTGTTGAGATTGATGATGTGAATGCTTGGTTCATTGATTCTCGTGCATCACTCCATATGTCTTGTAATAAGGATTGGTTTGATCAATATCATGATAACATTGATGGAACATGTATTTATCTAGGAGATAATAGATCCCTTCAAGTTCAAGGGTATGGAATAACAGGTGTGATGTTAACTAATGGAAAAGAGAGACAGATCCATGATGTGATGTATGTTCCTGGTATAAAAATAATTTAATTTCTATTTATACTATTGGTGATCATTTATCGAGAACTGCAATTTTATGAGGTAATCCAATCTAGAACTATTCTTTAACTTGTACATTTAAGGAGAAGAATTGAAACCTACTAGGAAACCAAATAACGATGAGTTTCAGGAATGTGCCTTGCTCATGGGTCTCATAGTTACGAATGATTTCCTTTCAGTAAAAAATACGCATGGTACTTGTACTGAATGTAGTAGTCAATTTGAATGTATTTAAAAGACCTCCTTGAAGTTCAATCTTCATATTCTCTTCAGACAATGACACCTCAAAAATGGACAGTGGTATCAATATTGTATTATTTGTAGTCTTTGAAGAAAAATATTCTCATTAGAAAATAATTTCAAAATATTTAAAAATTCTTAGTCATAACCTATTTAGATGAATGATAACAACTTACCCTTATGAAAGGATCTGTAATCTTATCATTGCCAATCATCAATGCTTCCAAAAATTCCTTGTAATCCTAAGTCTGCTTGCGAACACTCAACTCTATAATTCTCAATGTGGTCTCACTAATTTCCTCTATGTTTCCACTAATCATGTAAGTCAAATAACTATCCCTTAAAATTGTTTGTTCACTTGAACGCACCCAAGATTAAAGGTGAAAACAAAATTTGAATCAAATTTGTAAAATATTCTACAAATATATTTATCGAATAATGGACAAAATATTACCTTAAAACCTTTGTACCGATTCATTTCATTCAAGGGTTCATCATTAAGCATGCACCTTATATTTGAAACAATATACCTTGGGTTGTAGTTGGGCATAAAGGAAATCCAACTAGTTCCAGTTCATTCACTTCTATTCAAAAGGACCATTGGAATAATTCACACATACCTGAGCGACACACATAATACCAATGAAAACCCATGCTTGCAGTAAGACATATATATACATATCCTAATGTACAAGACTCCACAAAGTTATACAAAATTCCTAAATACCACAATTCATTGTCCTTTTGTACCTTCCTATCAATTCATGCAGAATTTACAAATACAACAATTTATCATCCTTCTATATCGAACTACTTATCACTTTGGTTCCATTTTTGGTCCATCTTCATTCAAGTAGTCCAAGAGTACATCATCCTCTCTTGTGAACAGGAAGCATGTTATTGGTGACAGGCATGTGAAAATATATCAAGCATTTACATGATATTGTCCACCCTATCAGAAATGACCCACCATAGGAAAGAGGTTTCATTTAGATCTGAGTAAAAATAGCAGTGGTAAATATCATTAAGATTTTAAAAGCAAATAAAGAGAAACTTCATCTTCAAACTTTGTTGTTGTTGCCGCTACTGTTGTTACTGCAATAGGTACATATGCTTCAGTGATAGAGGATGCAAGCCTTGCTCCACAGTCAAGACTCACTCTAGAGTCTCTTTGAGAAACTATATGGCTCCAAATCAACTGTCTGTTCTGACTACAGTTGCTGGGAAAGAAGCAGCCTCTTAATAATAGAATCTATCGTGCTCTATACAGTTTTTTTTTCTTCAGTGAAAATGAATATGTTCTCTGCCCATCTTCCTCATATGATTTGTAAATCAGAAGGAGAATGTACAAATGGCATACTTGAACTTATGGTCAAGAAATAATTTTAAATTTCATCATCATGATTATCCTGAACAAAAACCATTAAGCCTAAAAACACTACCACCTGACACATAGGCAAAGGTGTAGAACCACCAAAGGCAGGCATTGTCAACCTCCTAGAAGTCAACCTGATAGTTTCAACAATCCCTTCTAATATACTTCTCTTCATCTTCTTTTTGTGTCTCTATTCAATGCTCATCTGTCCTTCAATTCTCATGCCACAATTTTGGGCATCCATCTTATCATTAATGCCAACCCAAGAAATAGTAGTTCCAGTAATAGAAGAAGAAACAAAATAAGTAAGAGGTCTGGTAATTTTATAAGGCACAGAAGGTGCTAACAAACAACCATCATTAACGTTTCCATGAATAGGTTTGGGGACAACACAGGGACAAAATGAAAATTAGACTTATATTTTGCTTGAGGAGTTACCGAGTTTAATGATGGAATGCAAGAATTTTAATAAGTTTTTCTTCCCATTACACACATTTAAAGCTATGGGTTAGAGAAATATGCCTTGATAGAGTGCTTTTAAGAGTATAAAGGTTCCTTGCTACGTTTTCTAGTTGAAGTCCCTCATGAATGGGAGTTGACATATTCCACATAGGAGATGGTGACATAAATGGAGATGGTCAACTCCAGATGGCTGATGGATTGGCCATATACCCATCCTGGTCTATATTAGGAGAGATTTCAAATCTACTAACTAAACAATGACCTTTTGCAGCTACCATGTGAGCTAACCTCATGCCCATAACTCCTGAATTAGAGAAAATCGTGGCATGGTTGATAGTCATCATACCACCTCCAAACATAGTGCTAGCCAAACCTAATGACATAATCAATAGTGAATTTTTGGGAGTATGTACCTCAAATTTCTAAAATATTCTACAAATATCTTTATTGAATAATGGAAAAAATATTACCTTAAAACCCTTGTACCAAGGATTCATTAGCTTCAAGGGTTAATCACTAAGCGTGCACCTTATATTAGTAGCAATATCCCTTGGGCTGTAGTTAGGTGCGAAGGAAATCGTGATGTACAAGTCTCACTGGAGTTATGCAAAATTCCTAAATCCCACAATTCGTCATCCTTCTGTACCTTCCTATCAATTTATGTAAAATTTATGAATACAACAATTTATCATCATTCTGTATCAAACTACTTACCATGTTGGTTCAATTTTTGGTCCATCTCCTTTCAAGTAGTCCAAGAGTACATCATCCTATTTTATGAACAAGAAGCATGTTATTGGTGACAAGCATGTGAAAATATATCGACCGTTTGCATGATATTTTCCACTCTATCATAAATGACCCACCATAGGAAAGATGTATCATTTAGATGTCAATATAAATAGCAGTGGTACAGATCATTAAGATTTCAAAAGAAACTAAAGAGAAACTTCATGTGCAACCTTTGTTGCTGTTGCTGCTACTTTTGTTACTACAATAGCTACAAATGTTGTAGTGATAGAGGATGCAAGCCTTGCTCCGCAATCATGATTCACTCTAAAGTCTCTTTGAGAAACTTTATGGCTCCAAATCAACTGACTGTGCTTGACTGCAGTTGTTGGGAAAGAAGTAGCCTCTTCAGAATACAATCTAGCCTGATCTATACAACTTTTTGTTTCTTCATTAAAAATGAGTATGTGCTCTTCCCTCTTCTTCATCTGATTTGATAATAAAGACAATGTACAAATAGCATATTTGAACCTATGCTCAAGAAATAATTTGCAATTTCATCATCGTGACTATCCCGAACAATAAATATTGACCCCTAAAATACTACCACCTAAGACATAGGCAAAGGTGTAGAACCACCAGAGGCAGGCATTATCAACCTTATAGAAGTCAACCCGATAGTTTCAACAATCCCTTCCAATATACTTCTCTTCCACTTCCTTCTGTGTCTGTGCTCAATGCTCAACTATCCTTTAATTCTCATGCCACTATTTTGGGCATCCATCTTATCGATCATGCCAACCCAAAAAATAGTAGTTCTAGTAATAGAATAAGAAACAAGAGAAGTCATAGGTCTGGTCATTTTATAAGGCAGAAAAAGTGCTAACAAACTCCCATCATTGAGGGTTCCATGAATGGGTTTGGGGACAACAAGGGGACAAAATGACAATTTAGACTTAGATTTTGCTTGAGGAGTTACCTAGGTTAATAATGGACTGCAAGAATTTTAATAAGTTTTTCCTCCCATTACACACATTTCGGGTTGTGGGGTCATAGAAATATGCCTTGATGGTGTGATTTTAGGAGAGTGTAAAGGTTCCTTGCAACATTGGTTAGTTGAAATCCCTCCTGAATGGGACTTGACATATTCCATATAGGAGATGGTGACCTAAATGGAGAACAGACAATGCAAAATATAAGACATGAAAGATGATGAATGCTGAAATATAAAATAGAGTAGACTATAAAGAATTTATATGACATATACCTCAACATCAACAATGTAAATGTCATTTTTTCCCCAGAAAAGAAATAAACTTGGAGAAGTTTTCTTGAGTTGTGCGATAGTGGCAACTATGTGGCAAGATGTTCTGCATAAACAATGCAAATAAAATGTCACCATAGAAAAGAACATCTTAGGACTTAGTATCAAACATTGAGGAAAAGCTTAAACACAATCATGCTAACTAAGTTACATGCAAAAAATCTCAAGTTGTAAATATCTTGTGAAAACAAAAGGAAAGAAAGAAAACAACATATAATAAATAATGTATGACATCTCGCTAGCGAATTGCATCATAGAAGAAAAAAATTATCTTATGGTTACCCATACATATGGGTGGGCAACCTACCCCACTATGCCATGATCCTTAGTGTCTAGAGGAAGTAAACATCCTACTAACATAATGATTGACTGGTTTCATCTTGGCCTCCAAACAACTACCGTGATTTCCCTTACACATCATATTATTCAAAGATTTAGAAAACAACATAAAAATCAAGGATATAAACTTGCGTTCAATAATGACAATGCATTCAAAGCATTAAGCGGTTAATAAAATAGTTTTGTACAAATCTAATAAGTATGGTAATCTGAAAAGTTTCACTATGCCTTTTTATCACATATATAAAAATGTGAAACAAATATATAGTAATTATTTGATGATGAAATCGAATTAATGTTTTAGGAAAAATAAAAACATTTTTCCAATCACTAGATATTTTTGAGCACTCATTTGATTGAAACAAAAGTGTTATATAAACAATATCCCATTGGGATGAGACATGTGTATACATTTTAATAAATTGCACTACAAGGAAACAAGTGAATTTTAAAAGTTGGAATGAAAGATACCTTAGATTTTTATAGTATTAATTGCTCAGGCATCAATGTTTAATTTCATAACCAGATAAAATAATAATGCAGTGGCTAAATTACATATATCCAATATTCAATAGATATATTTCTAGGTTTCACAAAGGTGTCCCAGCATAAGTGTCAAAGCCCAAAAAAAAAGTTCACGTTGGTTGGATTATCAATATAGGATTAGTCCTATAATGTTACACCCCTTTCACAATTTCCAACTAATCTTGGGCAAGTTTGCCTTCGAATGTCGAACAGAATAATTTGATGTTGATGATAAACAACATAGAGAAAGAGAGAGGATGGAAGATCTTAACTTAGAATCATAACACATATCAAGGGTCAAATTGTCAACAATAAATATGTACTTGAAAAATTTTGCACTGCGTCAACAAACCTACTAAAGGTTCTCCACCATTTTCTTTTAGAAGTTCAATCATAGCCTACTAGTTAGCACCCTCTTGCAAATGGCTACAAAAGAAATTGTCTCAATTAAGTCCTAAAGAAAAAAATGCACATAGTGGATTCAACACCACTGATGTTAAAAAATTGAAAAACATAAACAAATTAATAAATACTCCAAACAAAAGATTTGGAAGGTGAAAATTGCACTCCTTGCTCTTCATTTATAAAACAAGCTTTCAATTTGAAATAATTTATGATACCAAAGATGAGAACTACAAGGATGCTCAAGTGGAACTGGCTAATGATAAAGAAAAGGCATTCAATGCCAACATGATAATTTGGAAGAATTTTATCTAGGAGTGGATGAATGTAGGCATCTAAACTCTCATCTTACCTCTCTCAAAAGATATGTGATTGTGAATTAAGAGCAAGAGGGAAGTTGCATATGGAAGAAATGAGAATATTGATTAATGTGAAATGATAAATCCCTTCCTATTTTCATTTTAGTAGTCTTGAGAAATGAATCTCATTCTGAGAGCCTTTGTTCACAAAGTATGCTTTTGGCTACCTTGTAAAGAATATTCCAAGAAAATTGTGGTATCATATCAAATTCCTGGTGAATATATTCTTTCACCTCTTCAGAAAAGTCTATTGGAATTATCAACACAAAAAAATGAACCCTCTAGAAAAGGAAACACAGTAGGTTAGGGGAAGAAAGTTGAAGGAAGATTTTATAATGAATAGTTGTGGCTTTGAGCTCAGGAATGATATTCAATCCCAAAAGCCACAAAAGGGTACAAGCAATGAAATTGTGGAATCCAAGAAAGAGTTATAGCCTATATTACGATATTGTTGGAGGAGCTTTGCACACATGTGTGTCAAAACTTCTCCAACATGTGGTTGGCTACCTAGAAATAGAACTAAGATATAAACAACATTTTTTCTCCAACAATCTTCTCATTAAGGAAATGTTTGGACAACAATAAGAGGAGTTGCATCTAGCACTAGTAGCTTGAAGAGACTTACACACATCAAACAACCAAAATACCTTTACTCTTTGTCAAGAAATTAACCTCCTCCTAACCTACAGTTCAACATACAAAAGTTACAAATTGAAATCAATAAACTAGCAACATTTTGATATATAAATAAGATCCAAATTTCCACTATGATTCTAAAATTATTTCCATTTATCATTTCATGACTTAGATTAAACTTGTAGATACACAACATCTCTTTGCATCATCTTCCATTTTTCCATCTCATCCTTGTTTTTATCAACAATGACAACAAGAAAGAACCATTTTAGAATTACAGCATTAGAATTAAAAAAAAAATTGTATACTAATATTTTGTGAGAAGGGAATAGAATAAAGAAAAATTAAAGATAAATGACATGGTACAATCTTTGGAGAATGGAGCTTTCCATAATAAATTAAAGAGCTTAGTTCCCTACAGAGAAAAACTATGTAAATTATTTCCATTGAAAGAAATATTTCCAGAACTATAGAACATCTCACATTTTCACAGCCTCCGGTTTCAAATCTAGACCAAGAGGTGAATACAAAATTACTATATCGACATCCTCTATTGATAAACATGGTCTTTAGAGACCTCATGCACCATCTTGTCCAAATTTTCAGATACATTGGATGGTTTCCTCTCTTCCAATGGTGTGGGATCAAGCCACCATTTATGCTTGTCTGCAATTAATTTCATCAAGCTAGTTGTCCAACCAAATTCAAGAGCTTAGTGAAATTATTATGTTCATCCATAATGTAGCATTCAAAACAACAAAAATATAGTTTATTAAAATTTAAGATATATATATATATATATATATATATATATATATATATATATATATATATATATATATATATATATATATATATAGATATATATATATATATATATATCTAGATGAGCATGTTATCTAAGATTTCTTATTCTAACATTCTACTTATTCTATTATAATTCCAAGTCTAAGAAATAATAACATGCAGGTACCTCTCTTTTTCTTCAATTCAATCATTCAATTGATTCTTAGCTTCTGCACTTCCTATTCCTTCCCATCATAATCAAGTAAATAGCTATGAAGGTAATATGAGTTAAAGGTAATTACATTTTTTTTGGTATTTTTTCTTTGGTTTTTGTCTACATGTCTGAAGTGTCTGGAAACGTCATTTCCCATGTTGCTCAACTGATATTCATCATCCTTGGCCTCTTGCACTTCTTGATCCTACCAAATTTACAAACAAATTAGAAACCAAATATACCAAAAGCCATATGAATGGATGAAACAACTCGCTTCTTAGACAAGACGAGTCAACAAAAATATGAATCTACCAAAAGTGTTAAAAGATGCAGAACATACATACAACTCCTTTGTAAATTTATCCAAATCTTTGCACCATAGAGATTTGGGTGTTACTTTTTAAGCTTCTCAACATCACCCTCAAACTTGTCTCTCTCAAAATCCAATTGCTGGATCTTTTCTAAAGTCAATGTTGCTATTGCCATGGATATAAGATATTCATAATCTCCAGCACAAACACCCTTTGTTGCCTCACTGTTGTGTGTGGGAGGCTCTTCATCATTCATTATTTCCCTAGAAAAGATTCCTCAACAAGTTTCCCCTCCTTAGGAAATGGAGTAAAACCTTTGTTCCTCAATTCAAGAAAAAAATCTACACATTTTTAGTTGTTCACTATGATTTTTCCATTTACAACTTCCAGTATCAATCTAAATTTATTGTCCAATTTCAGCAAATCAAGTCAAAGGTTGTCCAATTGGACTTTCTAAGAATTCAATACAAGTCGATAGAAACAATATCAAGGGTCACGAAAACAAAATCCAACGGGTAAAATAAAACAAAGAAAGAAGGTACAAAAATGACAGGAAACAAATGTGATATAATGGTTAGCTGAAAAGGAGGACCCGGGGAAAAGGAGGACAATAAATAAAACACCTACCTTTCTCTTTTCATAGAATTATAGTCAAATATGATATAATTCATCGAGAACTGCAATTTTATGAGGTAATCCAATCTATAACTGTTCTTTAACATGTACATTTGAGGAGAAGAATTGAAACCTACTAGGAAACCAAATAATGATGAGTTTCAGGAATGTGCCTTCCTCATGTGTCTCATATTTATGAGTGATTTCCTTTGAGTAAAAGAGATGCATGTTACTTGTAATAACTGTAGTAGTAGTTTGAATGTATTTAAAATACCTCTTTGAAGTTTAATCTTCATATTCTCTTTAGACAATGACACCTAAAAAATTGACCCTAGAATCAATATTGTATTCCTTGTAGTCTTGGAAGAAAACTATTCTGATTGGAAAATAATTTCACAATATTTAAAAATTCTTAGGCATAACCTATTTAGATGAATGATAGAAACCTACCCTTATGAAAGGATCTGTAATCTTATCATTCCCAATCATCAATGCTTCCAAAAATTTCTTGTAATCGTAAGTCCACTTGCGAACATGCAATTCTATAATTCTCAATGTGGTCTCACTAATCTCCTTTATGATTCCAGTAATTGTGTAAGTCACAAAATTATCCTTTACAACTGTTTGTTATCTTGAACACACCCAAGATTAAGGGTGAAAACACAAGTTGAATCAAATATTTAAAATATTCTACAAATATATTTATTGAATAATGGACTAAATATTACCTTAAAGCTCTTGTACCGAGTCATCGGATTCAAGCGTTCATCATTAAACATGCACCTTATATTTGCAACAATATACCATGGGTTGTAGTTAGGCACAAAGGAAATCCAACCAATTCCAGTTCCTTCACTTCTATTCACAAGGACCATTGGAATAATTCACACATACCTGAGCCATAGACATAATACCAATGAAAACCCATGCTTGCAGTAAGACATGTATATAACACATATCCTGATGTACAAGACTCCACATAGTTATACAAAATTCCTAAATCCCACAATTTGTTGTCCTATTGTACCTTCCTATCAATTTATGCATAATTTATGAATACAATAATTTATCATCCTTCTATGTCAAACTACCTACCACATTAGTTAAATTTTGGGTCCATCTTCATTCAAGTAGTCCAAGAGTACATCATTCTGTTTTGTGAACAAGAAGCATGTTTTTGGTGAGAGGCATGTGAAAATATATAGAGCATTTACATGATATTGTCCACCCTATCATAAATTACCCATCATAGGCAAGAGGTTTCATTTAGGTGTCAGTATAAATAGTACTCGTAAAGATCATTAACATTTCAAAAGCAAATAAAGAGAAACTTCATGTGTAACCTTTGTTGTTGTTGCTACTACAGTTGTTACTGCAACAGGTACAAATTCTTTAGTGACAGACGATGCAAGCCTTGCTCCACAATCAAGGCTCACTCTAGAGTCTATTTGAGAAATTATATGGCTCAAAATCAATTGTTCGTGCTTGACTACACTTGTTGGAAAACAAGTAACCTCTTAAGAATACAATCTAGCATGCTCGATACAATTTTTTTTTCTTTAGTAAAAGTGACTATGTGCTCTGCCCCTCATCTTCATATGATTTGTTAATAAGAAGGAAAATGTACAAATGGCATACTTGAACCTATGGTCAAGAAATAACTTTAAATTTCACCATCAGGACTATCCCGAACAACAACCGTTTAATCCAGAAATACTACCACCTGACACATAGGCAAAGGTGTAGAACCACCAGAGGTAGGCATTTTCAGCCTCATAGAAGTCAACCTGATAATTTCAACAATCCTTTCTAATATACTTCTCTTCCTCTTCTTTTTGTGTCCTTGTTCAAAGATCAATTGTCCTTCCATTCTCATGCCACCATTTTGGGCATCCATGTTGTCATTAGTGCCACCCCAAGAAATAGTAGTTCCAATAATAGAAGAAGAAACAAAAGAAGTCAGAGGTCTGGTCATTTTATAAGGCACAAAAAGTGCTAACAAACTTCCATCATTAAGGCTTCCATGAATATGTTTGTGCACAACAAAGGGAAAAAATTACAATTTAGACTTATATTTTTCTTGAGGTGTTACTGAGGGTAGTGATGGAATGCAAGAAGTTTAATAAGTTTTTCTTCCCATTACACACATTTCAGGCTGTGGGGTTAGATAAATATGCCTTGATGGAGTGATTTTAAGAGAGTGTAAGGGTTCCTTGCAACATTGGTTAGTTGAAGTCCCTCGTGAATGGGAGTTGACATACTCCATATACGAGATGGTGACCTAAATGGAGATAGTAGACTCAAGATGGCTGATGGATTGTCCATATACCCAAAAATGTCTATATTGGGAGAGTTTTCCAATCTACTAACTAAAGAGTGACCTTTTACAGCTGCCATGTGAACTAACCTCATGCCCATAACTCCTGGATTAGAGAAAATCGTGGCATGGCTCACAGTCCTCATATCACCTCCAAACATAGTGCTAGCTAAAACCAATGACATAATCAATAATGAAGTTTTTGGAGTGTGAACCTCAAATTTGTAAAATATTCTACAAATACCTTTATTGAATAATGGACAATGTATTACCTTAAAATCCTTGTAACAAGGAGTCGTCGGCTTCAAGCTTTAATCACTAAGCATGCACCTAATATTTGTAGCAATATCCATTGGGTTGTAGTTACGTGCAAAGGAACTCCAACCAGATCCAGTTCCTTCACTTTTATTCACAAGGACAATTGGAATAATTGGCACATACCTAAGCCACAGAAAGAATACCAATGAAAACCCATGCTTGGAGAAAGATATATTTGCAATTTCATCATCGTGAATATCTTGAACAATAAACATTGACCCCTAAAACACTACCACCTGAGAAATAGGCAAAGGTGTAGAACCACTGGAGGCAGGCATTGTCAACCTTATAGAAGTCAACACGACAGTTTCAACAATCCCTTCCAATATACTTCTCTTCTTCTTCTTTTTGTGTTTGTGCTCAATGCTCAACTGTCCAATTCTCATGCCACCATTTTGGGCATCCATCTTATCATTAGTGTCAACCCAACAAATAGTAGTTCCAGTAATAGAATAAGAAACAAGAGAAGTCATAACTCTGGGTATTTTATAAGGAAAAAAAAGTTCTAACAAACTCCCATCGTTGATGGTTCCATGAATAGGTTTGGTCACAACAAAGGGACGAAATGACAATTTAGACTTAGATTTTACTTGAGGAGATACCTAGGTTAATAATGGACTGTAAGAAGTTTAATATGTTTTTCTTCCCATTACACACATTTCAGGTATGCATTGATGGAGTGATTTTAGGAGAGTGTAAAGGTTCCTTGCAACATTGGTTAGTTGATCTCCCTCCTAAATGGCAATTGACATATTCCATATACGAGATGGTGACCTAAATGGAGACCATAAACTCAAAATGGCTGATGGATTATCCATATACCCAACCCTGTCCATATTAAAAGAGCTTTCCAATCTACTAAATGAACAATGACCTTTTTGCAACTACCATGTGAACTTACGTCATGCCCATAACTCTTGAATTAGAGAAAATCGTGGCATGAATGACAGTCCTCATACCACCTCCAAACATAGTGCTAGCTAAAACTAATGACATAATCAATATTGAAGTTTTGGGAGTGTGCACCTCAAATTTGTAAAATATTCTACAAATATATTTATTGAATAACGGACAACATATTACCTTAAAACCATTGTACCAAGGAGTCATTGGGTTAAAGCTTTCATCATTAAGGATGCACCATATATTTGTAGCAATATCCCTTGGGTTGTAGTTAGGCACGAAGGAACTCGAACCAGTTCTAGTGCCTTCACTTCTATTCACAAGGACCATTGGAATAATTGGTGCATACCTGAGGCACAGACTGAATACCAATGGAAACCCATGCTTGCAGTGAGACAAATATATAACATAAATCCTAATGTACAATACTCCTAGAGTTATATAAAATTCCTATATCACACAATTCATCATCCTTCTATACCTTCCTATCGATTTATCATCCTTCTGTATCAAAATACTTACCACGTTGGATCAATTTACGGTCCATCTTCACTAAAGTATACCAATAGTACATCATCCTCTTTTCTGAAGAAGAAGCACATTATTGGTGACATCTATGTGAACACATATCAAGCGTTTGCATGATATTTTCCACCCTATCATAAATAACCCACCATAGGCAAGAGGTTTCATTTAGATGTCAGCATAAATAGCAGTGGTAAAAATCATTAAGATTTCAAAAGCAACTAAAGAGAAATTTCATATGTGGCCTTTGTTGTTGTTGCTGCTACTTCTGTTTCTGCAGCAGGTACAAATGCTGTAGTGGCAAAGGATGCAACCCTTGTTCCACAGTGCTCAGACTCACTCTAGAGTCTTGTTGAGAAACTATATGGCTCCAAATCAACTAACTCTGTTTGACTGTAGTTGGTGGGAAAGAAGCAGAGCCTTTTTAGAAGAAAATCTAGCCTGATCTATATAACTTTTTGTTTCTTTAGTAAAAATGACTATGTTCTTTGCCCCTCTTCTTCATATGATTTGATAATAAGACGGATAATGTACAAATGACATACTTGAACCTATGGTCAAGAAATAATTTGAATTTCATCATCATGACTATCCCGAACAACAACCATTGACCCCTGAAACACTACCACCTGAGACGTAGGCAAAGGTGTAGAACCACCAGAGGCAAGCATTGTCAGCCATCTGGATGTCAACCCAATAGTTTCAACAATCCCTTCTAATATACTTTTCTTCCTCTTATTTTTGGGTCTCTGCTCAATGCTTGAATGTCCTTCAATTATCATGGCACCATTTTGGTCATCCATCTTATGATTAGTGCCAACCCAAGAAAAAGTAGTTCTAGTCATAGAAGAAGAAACAAAATAAGTCAGAGGTTTGGTCATTTTATAAGCACAAAAAATGCTAACAAACTGCCATCATTGAGGGTTCCATGAATAGGTTTGGGCACAACAGAGAGAAATAATGACAACTTAGACTTTGATTTTGCTTGAGGAGTTGCCCAGGGTAATGATGGACTGCAAGAAGTTTAATAACTTTTTCTTCCCATTACACACATTTCAGGCTGTGGGGTTAGAGAAATATGCCTTCATGGAGTGATTTTAGGAGAGTGTAAAGGTTCCTTGCAACATTGGTTAGTTGAACTCCCTCGTGAATGGGAGTTGACATACTCCATATAAGAGATGGTGACCTAAATGGAGATGGTAAACTCAAAATGGCAGATGGATTGTTCATATAGCCAACCCTGTCCATATTAGGAGATCTTTCCAATCTAGTAACTAAATAATGACATTTTTCAACTGCCATGTGAACTGACCTCATGCCCATAACTACTGAATTAGAGAAAATCATGGCATGGATGATAGTCCTCATACCACCTCCAAACATAGTGCTAGCTAAAACTAATGTCATAATCAATAGTGAAGTTTTTGGAGTGTGCACCTCAAACTATAAAATATTCTACAAGTATCTTTATTGAATAGTGGAAAAAATATTACCTTAAAACCCTTGTACCAAGGGTTCATTGGATCTAAGGGTTCATCATTAAGCATGCACCATATATTTGCAGCAATATCCCTTGGGTTGTAGTTAGGCACAAAGGAACTCCAACCAGTTCCAGTTCCTCGACTTCTATTCACAAGGACCATTGGAATAGTTGGGGCATACCTGAACCATAGACAGAATACCAATGGAAACCCATGCCTGCAGTAAGACATATATATAACACAAATCCTAATTTACAAGACTCTAGAGAGTTATACAAAATTCCTAAATCCCACAATTTTTCATCCTTCTGTACCTTCCTATCAATTTATGTAGAATTTATGAATACAACAATTTATCATCCTTTTGTATCAAACTACTTACCACATTGGTTCAATTTTTGGTCCATCTTCATTCAAGTAGTCCAAGAGTACATCATCTTCTTTCACGAACAAGAATCATGCTATTGATGATAAGCATGTGAAAACATATTGAGCATTTGCATTATATTTTACACCCTATCATAAATGACCCACCATAGTCAACAGATTTTATTTTTTATCATTATAAAAAGCAGTGGTAAAGATCATTAAGATTTCAAAAGAAAATAAAGAGAAACTTCATGTGCAACCTTTGTTGTTGCTACTGCTACTTTTGTTACTACAATAGGTACAAATGCTACAGTGACAGAGGATGCAAGCCTTTCTCTATAGTCAAGACTCACTCTAGAGTCTCTTTGAGAAACTATATGGCTCCAAAATAACTGATTGTGCTTGACTGTAGTTAGTGGGAAAGAAGTAGCCTCTTCAAAATACAATCTAGCCTGCTCTATACAACTCTTTGCTTCTTCAGTAAAAATGACTGTGTGCTCTGCCCCTCTTCTTCATATGATTTGATAATAAGGAGAATGTACAAATGACTTACTTCAACCTATAATCAAGAAATAATTTAAAATTTCATCATCATGAATATCTCGAACAACAACCATTGACCCCTGAAACACTACCTCCTGAGACGTACGTAAACGTGTAGAACCACCAGAGGTAGGCATTATCAGCCTTCTATAAGTCAACCCGATAGTTTCAAAATTCCCTTCTAATATAATTTTATTCCTCTCTTTTTGTGACACATAGAAATAGAGGAATTATATAAATATTTGAAAAATAAGTCCAAGGGACTAGAAGTTTTAGTGACAGGTAAAAGATTTATATAAAAGAAAATCAAGAAACAGTAATATTATGGAATATTTTTTAATAGCTACATGACTAAGATCAAGGATCACCATACTCTGCACTACATGTTGAAGGGATATATGCACCTCTCATAATTAATATTGAGCATTTCAGGACAACCTGACTTCCCATAAAACTAAGAAAGGAAGAGGGTATATCTTTTAATAGACAACTTTGTGCAACATATTTTTAGATTTTCTTCCACTGAGGTTCCTCCCCACATACCAAAATTCCAAAAATTCCCATAATAGAATCTTAGTTGTTCACTGAGTCTTCAAATACACATCCAAGCACTTGAACTTTGCATATTAGGTGAACCAAGTCCCACACTAGTAATCTTCCCAAATGAATCTAAAGCAATAGTAAACAATTGCCCTCCAACTCTCAAAAGTATTCCACCAACATATCTGGTTGAAAAAAATTCAAAGTCATGGGACTGTCTTGTAGCTCTAAGACCTCCGACACTGATGCAAGTAATAAGTTTACAAAATCACTTTTGGGGCATGCAAACAGTCATATCAAAGTAGATCCCAAAATATTTCTAGCTATTTTTTTTAGAACTTAAAACACAGTGAGGGCAGCTCTACATCGTTACTGAACCCAATCCCACCATAGCAAAATTCATATGGCAACTAAATACTTGAATTCTAAAGATAAATTAAGATAATTATTTGAAATAGTTCTTTCATTTCTTTGATAAAACCTTCACTAAATCCTCAACAAAAATGACCACAGAAACTTCAATACCATATCCTAAATGTCCACTATAACCCCTATTTGCCACTGATTTGATGTAATAGTCCCTGGAGTCTTCCTTATGAGAGGTAAATTTAGGTCTCCTATAGATGCTTTCAGAAAATAAAATTAGATCTCAATTACCAGCTTACATTCAGCCTGTAATATGTCTCTTTGATACTCAAAATATATTCAATGTTGATTACCAGCTACATAACTCCTCTTGAAAGCTCCCCTATCAATGTGATGGAATGATATGCTAGAGAAACTACATTCCATGAGCTTGACCTGTTCTAGAATTCCCTGCAGTTTCAGGTTCTTGTCCTGTAGCTTCCTTTTGTACATTTTTGTATCATCTGAGAATCCTCAAACGTCCAACTTAGGGATCCCTTTGTTTGCTGCCAATTTTAGTAGGAACTTCAATGCAAGAAGCTCAACATAATTGCTTTTTCCCATGCCCAGACATGCTTTGAAGACCAAAAAATGTTTATCGATGGTATACAAACATCTTCTAGCATGACAAACATAGACTTTTTCTTGACTTACTTAATCAAAGAAGCTCAAGGACATTGACAAAACAGGGAAAAGAGTGTCATCATTTTCACCACTTCTACAATAGTCACCCTTTGCTATTCTTCATAAATATGTGTGAAATGATCAGTGCCCTAAGCGTTGTCATGGAAGAAAGAGATCATGCCATCTTCCTTTGGCATTTTCCAAACAATGTTAATGTTTGTTGAATGATACATAAACTAGTGGGAAAAATTATTTTTTTATCCCCTTGATCTAGGTATATTGCCCGACTCGCTCTAGTCCTTGATCTCAGTCATGAAGCTATCCTTTACCAAGGAGGTCTCAAAGGCTATTCTTCCACTAGCTTGAGGTTGAGAATCTTGGCAAGAGGCATCCTAGTTAGACTATTAAAAGAAATGGTTTGAAGATAAATCTATCAAAACATAGGTCTCTTCATCCAATTGCACTTAGAGCCATTTGGCCAACAATGAAATCTAGTGTCTTCTAGGAGTAGTTTCTTCCATTCCTTGGTCAACAGAAAATCAAATGCCTCTGTGATGGAATTAAATATATCACAAAGCCAAAAGTCCCTCTCCACGGAATGGTACATCCTTACCATGTAGATTCTCAATTGCCAATAGACACCATCATTAAAAGATGGAAGAATAAAACATATACCCAACATGTCTCTTGATAAAAACATGCAACATAATGAAGGAAAAGGAATGAGAATAGTATGAAAATAGAGCATTCAAAAGAAAGGGAAAAAAATACAAGAAAGAGCAGACATAAACCTTGCCTCTCATATATTCAACAATGATGATTATTGTATCCTTTAAATTCCCCTTCAAGGTCTTCATAAACCATAGCCATGAGCTGCAGGTCTATTAAGACCCTCCCCTAGGCCTCTCATGAAAAAAACCCTACAAATGTGAGCTTTTGTAAAAGAAATTTCGCTAAACATAAGAATGCTTCATAAGCATTTTCTTAATGGTGAGAGCACTCTCATTCACCCAAGGAAACCTCTAGGCTCACTTATGGAGGGCTTTAAGTTCCTTGTGTCCATTCCAAAAGCACTAGAGAAGTGCACTTTTAAGAGTGCCTCCCATGGAGGCATGGAACACTTCTTCATACCCTAAAGAGTGCTCCCAAACAAGTTTGTCAGAAGAGTGTTCTATCAAAGGTCCTTCCAAGACTCTCGCACTCAAAACACTCAAAGAGGTCAAGAATCCACAATTGTGGGAACAATTTATTTAAGAAAAAATACAAAATTAAAACTAAGAAAAGAGCATGAGGTAGCTACAAAAGAGAGTTAGTCACTATCATGATTCAAATGTGTGCATGCAAAATGAAGGAATACCATAACGTAGAATAAGGTCAATGTATCTCAATTATTCTACCTCTGGCTCAGATAATCAAAATGAAGAAAAAATATATATGAATAAGGTCAATGTATCTCAACTATTTTACCTAGCCCAGATAATCAAAATTAAGAAAAAATCTATATGACTAGAACCAAATGGTCACAAGGCTATCGAGACACATGCACAACAACCACCAATAGTAATCAATCTCAATGACTTGACAAAGCAACTCAATTTCTTGGCTATGAACTCTATACCGACTTTAGAATCCTTTACTTTTGAATATATGAATCATGTAAAGCCATGATGCCTTCAAACTTTGCAAGATTCATAAATAAATCTTTTACAAATACGACTTGGGAGCGAAGCATTCCTAGGAACATTCTATACACATATATTTACATTTTATATATTATAATGCATACATTTTCAATTAAAATGGGATCGTACAATAGGACCTAACTCATTGGTAAAGCAAGAGTGGTGATATTCTCTGCACCCCACCCACCCTAATTACCAAAAGAAAAAGAAACATTTTAGCCCCTTATAATCCACCATGGTTGAGCAAATGGAGTGAATATTATGATAAATAGAGTTCCTAGCATTGGTACCAACACCTTCAAAAAAATGTATAGAATGCTAAATTAGTTGGGGAGAATGTAGACTTTAATGATAATAATAAGGAATATGATATTATTAAGAGCTTAGGAATGTGATTCAAAGTAGATTATAACATCAAGGATTTAGTATAAGTCTCAAGAATTTGTAACCAGTGGTAAAATATTTAAAAGTTACAAAGTCAAAAGAAACAGTATGATGTAGAATAAGAAATGAAATTGAACCAAATAACATCAGCCATCTAGCAATTACAAAATTTACGAAATAGATTGAAAGGTGTGGAATATGAAATGTAATAGGCCATTGTCACCAAAGATTTATACCATGTATAGAAAAATGTTTACAAGATAGGCTATGTGCTTAATTTATAAAATAGATACTGTAAACTGAAAAACTAAATAGATTTGAAGTCTATGACAAGTAATGAAATAGAAAATATAAATAAAATAGAAACAAATCTACTATCTATTCTTGGTTTTTCTTGCCATGAGAAATTCTCAAAACCCTAATAAGCAATGAATAAAATGAGTCGATGACAATTGGAATAAGCAAAGGAGATGGATTTGAGTTTTTACTAGCTCTAAACCATCCTCCATAGCATTTGGGGCCTACTAGGGCCTTCACATAGATGACAATGCAACACCAAATCTATTGTGCATATCTCTCAGGATGAAGTATTGTTGGGTAGTGGAAGCCCCGCACAATGGTTTAGGGATGCGAAGCTGGAAATATTTGGGTAAAGACTCTGCTGAACACACAGAGCACGAATTGTAATAGGTTGAGTCAAAGGGTAGTCTACCCCAAAATACTAAAAAGTAATAGAGTCGGCTCACGTAGGAATCGTAGGCCAGGGAAGGGTATAAATAGAGCGCGACTCTATGAGGGAAGGGCAGTTATTTTTTGGCATGAAATGTACTGGGATGTAAAAGAAGATAGTCTGAAAGCATCTGTAAGTTCGAGTCAAGGGTTAGGTAGGAGGTAGAGTCTCTGTAGCTGTGTGCACAAAACCCTAGAAATTTCGTAGCTGTGTGCGCGAACCCCTGGATGTATTGACGTATTGGTGAAAAATAATAATAAGGATAAGTTTTCTTCTGTAATTCTGTCTTATCGCGCATATGTCTTTATGGTTTACCTTTCTATATCTTGTTAATGCAAATGTGATGAACGTATGTGAATCTGGGTTAATTTTGTGTGCAAATAAATTATGTTGGATAAATGTTTGCTTAAAGACCCTGTTGAATAGTTTTGAATAATAATTGCTTCACTCAAGTAGGATAGCGCATGAATAGAAAAATTATAATCATCCTAGATGAGTGCGGGGTTACAGAAAAGTGCAGGAAACCTCCAATACACATCTAGACATCCCTAGGGTGGGGAAGCCTGGTTCCAGCACCCTCCCCTACTACCTCGGGTGAGATCTCAGTCCGTGCTCTACGGGTTATTGTCAAAAGGGAAAGTATATGCGGGATTTGTTTGGCTAAATAACTCTTCCAAACCTAGGTCACGCCCAAACAAGCCAACAAATGGTTCTGCTGCTAGGACTGAGATCTGCCTAAGGGGTGTCTAATGTGGGAACATTGGAATCCTATGAAGAATGAACTCGAAGATTGGTGGGATCTGAAGCTTCGCGAGTTTTCGGTTCAAGAAAATAGAAATTTGTGGATATCGAAGGAACAATGGTTGGATCTCTATATATTCATAGACATACATGAGATCTTCTTCGTAACATTCCAAATAGAATTATACGAGTGGATGGTGACGTTAGTTGATAGCGTGGGGAGGTGCAGATTAGACCAGCCCATAGTGTGGACTCAGGAACTGGTGTGAAGGCTGGAAGCCACCAAAGATAGACTTGTGCACGCGGTAGACCACTGGTTAGATCATATAATTGGGGGATTTATCACTGAATTCGCGATAGATACAACCATAAGTTACAACAAAGCAAAAAGGTACTTTCACCAAGGACCGCGGGGTAGGTGCATCAAATCATTGAATACTTGGATTAATATGTTGTTGTGCCAGAAATGGATTTTGCACGTGTATTGATATCTGGGGTAAGACAGAGTGGAAAGGGTTATCGAGGAATAGGAGAAGTAGAGAATAGCCCATTGATTTCTATCTCGTGGGAAAGTGAGGAGGATCTCACTAGGTTCTCGCTAGGAAGTGTGATCTGATTGATTAAAGAACGCTTCCCACTAATACCACCTCTGTCTACACTGCCACCCGCTTCACTTGGGTCGAGTCCATCCACACCAACACCTTCGCCACCCCCTCCACCACCAAAAGTCGGGATGGTGGCCGCAATTAAGTTACCAACCATTTAGGGTATACGGAATGAAGAGCCAAGTCGGTTCTGGTTTGTGATAAAATTTGTATGGGATGCTCAAGGCATAATAGATGAAAACATTAAAAAAGCCATGCTCGTTAGTGCACTACAAGGGCACACACTGACATGGTACATAGAATACTTAACCGACCATCCAAATGAGCCAATAGCAGTGATCTAGGATGTGCTGAGTAAAGAGTTTGGTTGACCAAAGTCAGAAGCCCAGTCAGTCATTGGATTCAAAGAGATAGCAATGTTGCCTGGGGAAACTCCATGGGATCAGGACCAAATATTAGAAAGTACTATTCGCGAAGCGAACATGACCTTAACAAATGGACAACATTGCACATGGTTTATGGCATCCTTGACACCCCATTTGAGGATGGATTTGTCACAGCATAAGATCTCAACCCAAGCTAAGGCACCGGAAGCAGCAATGAGGCTATACGTGACCCCAATACTAGACCCAAGGTTGGGAGTTTAGCAAATCCACGCGCAACTACAAACCTTGAGCCTGAAAGTGTAGAGTCTGATGCAGGGAAGAAAGTCCCAACCAGAGGTATGCCAGGAGGTAGGCTGTATCAAATGTAAGAGCCCAACGCATGACAAAGACCATTGCCTGGTTTCTTGAACTATCTGGCCGGAGGAGGTCTGATGCCATTAAAGGTAGAAGTACAAGCAGAACCAAGTATTGCGCAGGCACTTTGGTGTGTGATTTTCCAAGAGGGAGGGAAGCATGTGACAGATAACTGCCCCCTATTATAGAAGTACACCCAGACCTCACAACAGCTGTATTGCAACTTTTGTCGATCGGTGGGACACGATGAATGAATGTGCTGAAGTTATGACTTAATGCTAGAAAGAACCCCAGCCTACTGGGTGCAAACTAAGGTATGAGGAGGGTTTCAAGGATGCGGTAGGGGAAGAGGATTGGGGCCTGGATGGGGCCGTGGTCAATTAATTTGTTATAATTGTGGAGGACAGGGACACTACGCGCGCGACTGCACTAACCCAACCAGGATCTCATGCCCCTACTGTGAGCAGTTTGATCACAAATTAATAGACTGTCCAATTTTAATTGGCCAATTAAATGAAAAGGGAGTAATCCAACCTCCACCAACCAAGAATATCAAAATGATGCATGCGGAGCCTCTCGAAGAGGACCCTAGCATAAATATGGTACTAAGAAGCGGCACAATTAAAGGAAATGAATGCAGGGATAGGTGCGACACACCTATGAAGGAACAATGTGCAGAGTCAAAGCAAGGAAGGATGGGGCCAAGAGAAGCTCAGCGGAGCTTTGCGGAAGCTTCAACCTCAAATAGGAGGGATCAAATGGAGTCAAGAGTGGACGTCTCTATGGTCACTACCTTTCTGTAGGCCTGCATGAAATTTCTACGCGATCGTAAGGTTGTTCAAGGATTGCAAGAGCTGATAACTAGATGCACCGGATTCAGTGAACTACAGGTCGTTCGGAAGATAGGAAGACATGCTCTACGCACTGGACGGGAGATGAGATTAATGTGAAAATCGGTGACTATGAAATGGATCAAGTTATCTTGGATTTAGGCTTAGATGTGAATGTACTGCCTAAACAAACCTGGGAACGGATGGGCAAACCCGCACTGCAATGGTCCCCGATTCAATTACGAATGGCCAACCAGCAAAAGATCTTACCAATGGGCCGATTACAAGGTATAACAGTAGATATCGATGGTGTGAGTACCCAGACTGATTTCGAAGTTATAAAAATTGTTGATGATAGAAATCCTTACCTAGCATTCCTGAGAATTTATTGGGCTACAAAAATGAATGGGACTATTAACTTAAAAAGGCACACGATGACTTTTGAACAAAAGGTTCTATAGGTGGTAGTTCTATTGGATCTAGCAGAAGGAGAATGCTATACTAAATCCATACGTGATGAAGAAGGTGATGACGAACTTGATTGCATTTATTAGATAACAGCGAAAGACCAAGATCAGATGCATGCCGCTGAGAATAGAGGAATCTCCTGGGAACGCGATAGCATCTGCACCATGGACTCTGAGGAGGAAGCAAAGCGATGGCAGAATTGATTGCAGGAAGTTACAACACTCAACTATAATAGGGTGACTCAATCAGCATGATGTAACGAAAAACACCACCTGGGAAGGAAGGACGTGACCCCTGAAGAACAACTCACATGCGTAGTATAGGAACAACCCAGTGCGTCGGCAGACAGGTTACACGTACCAGTAGAAGAATTGTGGAAGCTCAGATATAAGTGAGAGTTTTGACTCCGGATTGGAAGGTATGCATGGCGGATAAGATGGCATAAAACAATATCCTGAAGAATACGGGTGTATGGTGAATGGCCAACACCTCAAAAAAGACTAGAGTGGAACAAAGGATCATCAAGCCATTAAGAACTTCCTCCCTACAGCCAAATCAACCACTATAGGTATAGCTTATCCCCCCAAGGATGGCTGTGGGGTGCCATTCTATGTGAAAAATGATGACTGGATCAATTGGAACAAACTGAGGCCTGAATCCCTAACCACAGTATGAAGTTTGACAAAGCCATCACAAAACATCAATTAGAAGTGGCCTACCTGGATGACGGAAAGTAATTTCCCAAGGAAACTAACATGGTTTTCTTTCTTACCTTGATATGTTTGCACCTGAAGCCACAGGGGTGTGCACACCATAGTTCCATAATGGAAGCAGAGGGACGTATAGGGTGCTTGCCACCTGGGTCAGTGGGGAACCAAAAGACCTGTGTGAGGGGTTTGCCCTTCTGACTATCCGTCGGAGGTTCAGTCCCAGCACCCTAACCAGTTGGAAGAGGGTGTGCAACTATAAAATAGGCTATTGTATTTTTGTGGGATATGACCACTGGATCCATGCAGAAATCGCATCTGCCTCCCTGGGGATCCGCTGCTGCAAAGGCAAGATGGAAAGTGACCGTTAAAAATACTACTCATGGTATGATGGTGCATTTAAAGCACCTTGAAGTAGGCGGCAAATGCATAACTGTCCAAATTGAATTTATGAGCTATTCAAAGAAAAAACTACCAATTTTTGAGTTCATCGATATACAAATAGAGCAAAGGTCACACCACCACGTCGTACTATCCAGCAAGAGAATCAGTCCATATTAACTACATCGTGAGCAATGAGGAAGTTGAAAACAGTCCGTGATTCCCAACATTGCCATAGCACTACAAAGATGTTATCCTGAAAGCTCAAAATCCTACCACCATTAGCCCACAGCCAGAGCCACCGTAGGTAGCCGAGCACTCTAGATCCCCTCGGATGCCGAAGACCAAGAAGAAACCTCCACTTCCAGAATTCGTTAGATGGTCGTCGTGACACCAGCCTGTTGGAAAATCCAGAATGAAAGACAAAGGTAAAACTGTTATCATCGATAGTGAGGAAGAAACAGAAGAGTCTCCCATGCGGGTAGAAGAGGACATCCCCAAGGAGGACCCTATACAGCTAGTGCGACGACCCAAGTATGTGCCTCCAAGCAAGGAGATGAAAAAGGTACTTGCCAACCTAGATGAATTCAATGATATAATCACTACCCCCTCTCTCCTGAAAGTCATCCTAGTGGAAAACTATGTTGTTTGTTGTGTCACGACAATGAAATTCGAAGATTGCGACCTTGTAGACTGAACAAAATTTCTCGATCTAGCGGTGGATGCCTTAATGGACCACAAGATAGATGGCGTGGTGACCACTATACAACAAAAGAAGTGATTATGAAAGGTGGACAAAGCTGGATTGCTTTGTCTCCTAGAAATCATGCACTTTCTCCAGCCCCCCATTACTACGTTAGTCATCAAGAAGTTGCTCTGTCTAGTACACGAAGATACATTATGGGTCGGTAAACCTATCAGTATCATAGTAGAACTTGTTCACCAGATCTCGCATCTTCCTTGTGCCAGACAGAACCGTTGGGAAATTATTGGTAAAAGCAACGATGTAGGGATGATAAAAGACTTGAAGAAGACATATAAGCTTGCCAAGGGACCGTGAGGGTATGTCATTGACAGTATCTCCGATGACACAATCAAGGTGGTGACTCAGTTTCTAGCAGGAAAAGTGATGTGGAAATTGCAGGGCTCTAAGGTTCCTCCCGTCGTTATCGCTTTGGTTGAAGAATGTGCCGCTGGTGTGCGGTTCAACTAGTCACAGTTTCTTTGTGAAGAATTTCTGACCAATTGTCATGAAGTCTAGGAAGAAGTCAAGACATTCCATTATGTGTGGCTATTACTGTCTCTCATGCTGGTCGCTACTGAGTTTCCTGAAGACAACTAGTTTCCAGTTTTAACCTCGGAATGGTTGGAAGCACGCAATATGCATCCCTCTGGGTGAAAAAGGATGCAAGCAGAATTCGTGGGATTAAACTCTTTTGGATCTTGATAGATGCGAATGCGCGTTAGTGAATTACTGAGTTACCATGCTTGACAAATAAAGTTTATGAGAGTATGAAGCACATTGTGGAATTCAAAGAAGATATGCATCATGTCTACATCAGGGCGCGGAAGGACCTAGCCCAGGAATGGACCCCTCTCAGGTTCATCGTCACTAATGATGTTGTTAACAAGATTATCAAACCTTGGCCAGTGGCTTGGCAAGGACCTGAGGCAGTGGAATGAGACGAGGCTGCTATTCAAAAACAAATAGAGGAAGCCAAGCATGTTGCACAACAAAAAAGGAATGACCTGTATGCTGCACAGGTTAACGCAGCGCGAGAGGAAAAACTCACAACAACGGCAAAACCACTACTAGGAGCGCAGACACCAGCCAAAGAAAAAGGCACTTAGAAGGAAACCACTCAGGCGGCTACAATGGATATGCCGTCCACTACTACGGGTACTCCATTGAAGCACTCGGCCACACCAAAGCACCCAAAACCATGAAAGAGAGCAAAAGCATCTAAGATAGACAGTGAAGTAACCACCCTAATGAAGGGAAACCTAAATGACATCGAAAACATCATTCATGAAGCTACTCGGGAGGCAGTTGATGAGGCTATGTCAGAGCAGCACATTGTGTTGGGGGAGCTTCAGACACAGTTACGCGAACTGGGATCAAGAATGGCACAGGTAGGCACTAACGTTTCTGTAAAAACTTTCGGTATGACAACAGCGACATCATTGCTCAGTGCCCAAGTTGCTCATTCTACTTGAATTTCGTCAGGTGCATTGGTCACCAACCAGGCAGCAGACCAAGCCATACTAGACCGACTTACCAGACTAGGGTTGAGCGTGGCTAGACTCCCACGTGATAGTTTGCAACAACTCCACAACAATACCACAATCGAACTTCGCGCTAGGGCTAGCCGCGTCGACCAGATACTCCATGAGTAGAAAATTAATATGGAATAGCTAGGGGTCCAACATGATGAAGTAGTCACACAGAAATAACAGATGGAAAAGGTAGTAGTGGAAGCCTGTTCGAGTGCCTAGACATTAGAAATTACAGGGGACTTTCTCGTTGAAGCACAGATTCGTACGTTGGCTACAAAGTTCCGAAGGACAAAAGAGGAGGCTGCATGGCTCCAGCTAGAGCTCAGCATGCAGATTACTGAGTTACGCTTACAGGTTCCACCACCCACGCCCCAAGAGGTCATAATACAATGCAGGAACATTATTTCTATGGGGCATGTGATGCTTACACGGTCACTCGAGGAATGTACCGAGTTGCTCAATCAGTTGATTGATACGCTCACTGTCCTTCAGGAAGATCCCACACTCTGTAAATTGGAAGCAGAGGCCCGGGAACTCTAGCAAGCCTATGATCAGCTCAGGGGGACCACGCAGACCATTGCTATCCCGCAGCGGTTGGCCAAGATGAGGGAGGTACAAGACATGAAACTCCAAGCCGAAGCTGCGAGACAGAAGGAAGCAGTGGTGAAAGCCCGTATCTAGCCATGGTTGGACGAGGCATTTGTAGTTTCAACCACCATAGAGCATAAGGTAGCACACATGAAGGTTGAATGTGCTATAATGGAGATAGTCGAGAAAGAGGAAGAAATATCGGTATCGCAGGTGGAATGGATGCAGCGCATGACATAAGAATTTGCTGCTAGTACCAGCGACGTACTGAAGTTGTTGATCGCCATCTGTGCAAAGATGGATGTGCCAGCTTAGTGACTCAGGACGAGTCATGATGATTCTGTTGGGGGACTGTTGGGTAACGGAAGCCCTGGACAATAGTTAAGGGACGTGAAGCTGGACATTTTGGGTAAAGACTCCGCTGAACACATGGAGCATGAATTGTAATAGATTGAGTCAAAGGGTAGTTTGCCCGAAAATAATAAAAAGTAATAGAGTCAGTCCATGCAGGAATCGCAGGCCAGGGAAGGGTATAAATAGAGCATGGCTCTATGATGGAAGGGTGGTTCTTTTTTGGCATGAACTGTAATGGGTTCTAAAAGAATATAGTCTAAGAGCATCTATAAGTCTGAGTCGAGGGTTAGGTAGGAGGTAGAGGCTATGCAGCTGTGTGTGAAGAGGCCTAGAAAGTCTGTAGCTATGAGTGTGGACCCCTACAGCTGAGTGCGCAGGGTAGATCTAGATGTATTGATGTATTGGTAACGAATAATAATAAAGATAAGTTTTCTTTTGTAATTCTGTCTTATCATGCATCTGTCTTTATGGTTTACCTTTCTATATCTGATTAATGCAAATGTGATGAATGTATGTGAATCTAGGTTCATTTTGTGCACAAATAAATTATGTTGGATAAATGTTTTCTTAAAGACCGTGTTGAATAGTTCTGAATAATAATTGCTTCCCTCAAGTAGGATAGTGCATGAATAGGAAAATTATAATCATCCTGGATCAACGCGGGGTTACAGAACAGTGTGCAAAACCTCTAGTACACATCTAGACATCCCTAGGGTGAAAAAGCCTAGTTCCAGCACCCTCCCCTGCTACCTCGGGTGAGGCCTCAGTCTGCACTCTACGGGCTATTGCCAAAGGGGCCAGTAGCTGCGGGATTTGTTTGGCTAAATAAATCTTCCAAACCTGGGTTAGGCCCAAACAAGCCAACAAGTATCTATGATTTTGATCAATATTCTTTCAGTAATTTAAAGGCTATGATGACTATAGTTTTTGAGAGGCATAATATTTGAAAAAGCAAAGGTATTTGTGGCACAACCTATGTGGAAATATGAGCCCATCACCCCTGTGCATGAGAGCAAGAGCTACAGGTTTTTCTGATCTATATTCCTTGTCCAGGATGGATTTTGTAACACACGTCAAAGATCTGTGTTACCTCTACAACTTACAACTAAAGGTTACTCGACCTTAGTTTCAATGACCTCAATAGTGGCTTGTGTATATCTAGAGCATCTAGTTCTATCCACTTGTAATAGATATTCTGATGATGATTTGAAGGTCTTGTTGTGGTGAAAATACAACCCCCCCATTATTGACTTGCTCAACTCAAATAATGTGGACCCTTTCTATAAAATTTTGGCTAAACACCTTTTTGGATTTTTATTTAGTTGATTGCCCTATGCTTTTGTTAATTTTTCATTTTTTTTGGATTCTTGTTTTGATTGCTTTGTTAAAATCAATTTTTTATAAGCTTCCCATTGACGCTTGTTTCGCCTCATTTGGTCAACTGGTTCATAAATGGCACTCCTTTAAAGTCTCATCATTTATCTAGCTTGGGTTAAAAATGCATAAAATGTACAATATGGCATTTTGTAAATAAATTAGCTCAATAATGAATTCATTTTAAATATTAACCCCTAGTGAATTTTTACTAACATTTTTCGATTTTTTTTTACTTAAGCAGCCAAATTATTAAACATCGGGATTTAAGAAATTTACTCGAAGTTCCAAATCAATCACTAATCTTAAAAAACCCATAATATCCAAGTGGATGTAGTTTATTTTTATTCTTTTTATTTATTTTACAAGTGGCTGTAGTTTATTTTTATTCTTTTTATTTATTTTACAAGTGGCTGTAGTTTAGAAACTAAAATTCATAAAATAAAACCAAAATAAAGTTGATATTTAATGTTAAATTTTAACTTAATTAAATTAATTAATAATTAATTAAAATAAAATAAAATTCAATACATAAAATATCAATATAATAAAAAAAAAATTAATCGCATCGGAGGCTTTGATCGCATCGGGAGATTTCAAGTGACATATTTCAAAAAACCCCGATGGACTCAATCCTCCCGATCCCGATCATAAAAAAGTGCATGCATTGCATCGGGGGTTTTTGACTTGACACATTTTTTTTTTTGAAACCCCGATAATATTCATTCCCCCGACTCACCGATGCAAAAATACATATCGCATTAACCAACCCTCATTATAAGCTTTAATCACACGAGGAATATCGCATCAGAGCTTTCCAACATAGCAAGCTAACAATCCTCCCAACACCTCCCGATTTATTGATGCGAAGGGGCATAAGGCACCAACGATAACTTTCATAACTTTAACTTTGTTTTGGTTTTGAGTTTCAAGAAACTGACTCATACTTATGAGTGAAGTAGGGTAGTTTATTTTATTTTTATATTAGTTTTAATATTTATTAATTTAAAAAATTAATTTTATATTAATTAATTTAAATATAAAATTTAATTCATTAAATTAAATTTAAATTTAAATATTAATTAGTTATTAATTAGATTAATTTGTTAATTATATTAGTTAATTATAATAGTTAGTTAGATATTAATTAATAAATAGTTTATTAATAATTAGTTTAGTTTATAATTAGCAATTAAATTAGAATTAATTAGAGACTAATTTAGGATTAGTTTTTAATTACAATATTTTTAGCCCAGCAACAAAATTTCTAGATTTATGCTAGATTTGACTCATCAACTTTTGAGGCTCATAGATTGAGTTATACTTGGCCAAATGAGGCCCAGGACGGCTCATTGGAAAGAGAAAATCAAGGAGAACATTTTTTGAGGAGGTTTCACTAACAGATTTAATCATTTATTAGGTAAAAAATCAGGAAGAAGATCAAGCTCCGAATTTTGAAAACAAAATCAATTTTCTGAGTTATTTTCTTTATTTTCATTTGCCCAAGCCTCTTCTAAATTGCAGATTCGCCCATCAATAATATCCTTGGCCAATCAAACCATCCCAGACATCAATATAAAGCTTACATTTTATTTTCAATTATTTATTTAATTGTATTTGATTGGATTTTTTTTAAATGCTAGCAATGACATTTTGATTTTATTGTTGCATTTTAATTTATTTTGATTTCTTTTTGTAGGAAAATAGTGGAAGAAATATGGAGAAAAGGATCTCAGTCAATAAAAATGCTCTAGCAACTGAAGATTATAATTTTTGAGCAAATAAAATTGGATTTGACAGATTTACCTTCAACGGACTTTCCTCTCAAGAATTCCTTTGCAAATATTATAAATAACAGATTGCAGAATGGAACAGGAGGTTGCTCTCCTCTGCAATTATAGACTTCTAAAAGAACTATTGTAATAGGAATCTGGAGTTGTAGGAGGGAGGAGAGAAAATCTCAGATCTGGGGATTATTGAGAATTTTCCCTTTGTATCTTGAATTATGCATGAAGGGGAAAGCTTGCACTATTGTGGCTTTAGCTTTCAAAGTAGAAGTTCAAGCAATGTAAAGAGCTGTTGGAGACCAAGGACAGAGAAATGAATGCAATAAATTGGTATTTTTAATACTACTGTTTAAAATATCAGTTTCGTTTTTTTATGGTAACAGGAATGTGTCATTTTATTCATGTTTGTGCACTATTGTCAATATGGGTAATTTGTCTCAATGTTGTTATTATGTATCTCTATTTTTATGAATTAATTTCTCATTTTTGAGTAAATACTTACTCAAAAATCTATCTTATAAAACAGATTTATTGAATGGTAATGTGTTGTGAACTATTTCCACATATCATTATTCAATTATTGGATTTACTGATTTGATAATTAGTATCATTTTTGTGAACTACTTTCTGTATGTTGTTGGTTTATTATTTCAGTTAAGAGGTCTCAATAGGATCTGTTTTGGTAACCATAATATCAGTTAATTGAACTACTTCATTAACTTGATATTCATTATAAAAAAGACATATTTAAATCCCAATACTTTAATTATCTTTCTCTTAGTTGGGTTAGATCTATATCTACCTAATTAAGATAGGATTTAGATTAGTTTCTTTTGGTTGCATTATAGAATAAGCTTGCATTTAGAGTAAATTCTACATTCTTTTAAGTCCTCTCCTCAAAGAGGAAAAACTTTAGTTGTGGATTGGCTGAACCCAAATCAGCTTAAGGGTCATTCTCTTACCTGATTAGCAAGAAGAAGTGACCTGATATCCCTGTCCATTGGTAGGTAAAGATACATCATAAACCAATAGCAATAGGGAGAAGGTAACTAGACCTAGTTAAACCAGTCGAAGCCACCACAACAAACAGAAAAGGAGTTGCTTTAAGGTTCGTACCGGGTGGTTATTCCCCATTGTTGTTGTAGCAATTTTCGAGGCATCAACAGGTCTCTCGGCCTTCCTCATAACAAGGTTTGATTTCATTTTCATCCCTCCATTTCAGGGCTATATCACTTGCATTTAAAGTCTAGTTGAGATATCATTTTAAAGATATTGTGATGCTGATCCTATGGAGAAAAAGACATGTATGTCATCCCTATTTGTTGAAAATATACTTAGGTACTAGATGTTGAATAGATCTTGGTGACTAGCATTCTAATAAAAAACTATAATTATTGTCAGTAAGCATCGAAATGAAGAGAAATTGTTGATGAAACTTACCACAAATATCAAACAGATTGAGACAGGGAGTATTATTCCCATGATTTCCTCTTTCAGGAATGAAAATTTCATCCTTTCTCATTGTCCTTCCTCAACACTCATCAAGAATGGGGTCACATCTCTGTCCAAGTAAATCCAAAATTGAATATGGATGTTACAAGGTAGAAAGGAAGCACAACCAATCTAGTTAGAACATAATCCATTGACAACAAGGTGTAGTCACTTTCTAATAAAGGATCGGGTAAATATACTATTCCACCTGAAGCTACAATTCAACCAATCTTATCCTGAAAAACAATGGTACTTTTCTCATTGCCTTATTGCATTTTCACACCTAAGCATGATCTCTCTGGCATTCATGGTTCTTACTTAATATGGATGGTAGTATAGTTGTGGTAGTAGTTCAAGCTCAGTTATCACTTTTGGCAATGTGCTACCTAATTTCGCTATGGTAGGAGTGTTTTCTATAATTTTTCGTGAGGAGTACTATGTTCTTATAAGTCTACTTACTGTCTATTGGTTCACTATGTTTCCAAGTGCAGACAGGGGTGCTCCTTGTTGGAATGACAATTTTATCACAAGTTCTTGGTAGTCCTCTGAAAGTTTCTGTAGAGCTTGTTTTGTTTAGAGGCAAGAATCTCTTTGCTCATCATGTTATGACAAGGGCTTCTTCTTGCATCATAAGCTGCCATAAAAATTTTACCTGAACGAAGATCCAACATATTGGATGCCTCTTCCAAATGTGCAAAGAATTGAAATTGTTGAATCATCATCTGTGTAAAGAGCAGAAGTTGGGTAATCTCTGAGGAATGTATAAAATAATCTGGTGAGTTTGGGGTCAACATTTTGAAAAAGATTGAATCCATGATGTACTGAGAGTACTACCTCTGATTATGTTTTGTTGCCATTTGGAATTCTTTTCATATTTCATAGTAAATTTTTTAGAGGAGATATGAATCAAGGGGCTTTGAAAAGAACTTGTCCCCCAAGTAAACCACCTAGTGACTTCTTCTACCCTTCATCAATCAAACTAATAGTGGGTAGGGGCCAGATATATTTCCACAAGCCAATGAGGAATCTACAGAAAATTAAGCACAATCTGAGATGTCAGTTGACCTAGAGAAGTACTCCAAATCAATTCTTCTTGCTGAAAGAGCAAAGAATGTTGATTTAATTGTTTGGAGTGTTCCAGGAACTAATAGGGTGACCTCAGTGTACAATTGTTATCAGGAAATCTAGTGTCCACTCGAATCTGCTAGTCCCATTAAGACTGGTAGCTATCTTAGAAACAAACAAACTAAAACCACTTTCATTTTCCTTTATGAGAAGTAGATAAGAGTGGAATGAAGGACACCAACCTCAGTCTTGCACTTGGTTCCTTGCTTGATTCCTCTGCTTTTTGACAGATCCTTGCCACTTCTCCTTCGTCTACCCAGCTTTAAAGAGCACCTGTGGAATCAAAGTGGCATAATACTATCGAAGAAAAAAGATCTACAATCATAAACAATTTAGGACCAGATGTATATTGACCACACAAATGCATATATCATCAAACATACAAGAATGTGGAGGAAAACTTGAATAGCTTTATTAATAATTAAGAATAGAAAAGAGGATTACAACCAATTGTTCTAACCCAACATCATCCTCCAGCATGAAAGATCTTCTTTCACCTCATGAAAAGCTTAGATCAGCCAACACTATGATATTCCAACAAGAAACCAACAGCACTTCCTTACAAGATACAAAATTCCAGCCTCTGGATCTCTGGGATGAGGGATCCATATATAGATGATTGCAGGGGGTGAGTCAGCTTCTAGGATTTGATTAGTGTCCTCTCTCTAATAGTTCTTGATTCCACTTGGAGATTGATGATCTCTTACTCATCCCTGGGCGAATTCAGAGAGGCAAGAGTCACAGGAGAAGTTTCTGGAAGATTCCATGATCATCCACCTCGCAAACTGTCTCTGCCATTTGTCCACTCTTGCCCATCGCACCCCATAGAAGGGATTTTCAGTATGCATTGCACCTCTCGTGTGCATTAGGTGGGATGCATCGCACTTTGACGATGTAGCAGGTGAGATGGTCTAGTTTTGACCAGTTCTGAGCAGTTTTCATGGAGAACTTTTGGGAGATGATGTAATCAGCTGACCTTGTTCTTTTAGGGGATGTAACAACACCTTTTAGGGACTTAGTAGCCCTTGGTTTATGGACATGTTTGATTGGCGTTGCAGTGCCCAAAAATGTCTATAACAGTTGCCCCCTAAAGCATGAGGTCATTAATCTTTTGATGTCAGGTGAAATGCTTTATCACGAGGATCCAAAGTTTTTTCAAGCTAGAAGGCGACCTGTAATAAGATACAATACAATACATTATCTTCATAATATTTTTCATGATCTAGCTGAGGTGGGCATTCCCATGCTCAACTTTATAAATTCATTTTCATGTACATAATACAGACAACCTTCTGTGTAGGAGACTGATGATTCTAATAGAATCATCATCCTTTGATTCAGATGATCATCTGTGCAGCAACAATGTACATTTGATGTCTTTATTTCCCTCAATATATCACAGCCCGGATGGATGAAACTAGATCCAGGGTCTTCAAACTCGTTTAATCTTCACTTGAAGTACAAGTTGATCCATGTGAAAGATGTTTTGGAGTCGAACATGGAAAGACATCGCCGGATTACTAGCCAATGATGTAAGCTGTTAACAGGCGTGAGAGGAATCACCGATAATGATGATGACCATCAAGGTACTACAGTACAATTTGCATGGTGCGAATAAGGGACTTGGCATCGAACACCACGCAAAATCTTTCGGTCGAAGGCCATTTATGTAAACCTGTCGCTGAAAGTGAGAAACTTGCCATTGAGGAATGCAAGCTTCAAAGTACTGAAAGGGTTGTTTCTAAGTCGACTTCTTGGATAATGCTCTAATGTCAACAAGAAGTGACCCGTCATAGGAGGGCCTTAATGAATCCCAAATCTACAACACGGAACGGAGTAAATGATTTTGGAGGTGAAAACGATCTGATGATATAGGTTCAGGGTGGTGGTCATGAAAGAATGGAGAATGAGTGTATTGCAGCGGATGAGACACAGGTGAATTCTCTGAGCAACTTCTCTTGAACATACCAGCGACACTGACATGGATTGGTAGCGTTAACCCCAAATATGGATGGTGTGATGGTCCAATGGTGATATGACCAGTGAACGGCACAACCCAACCCGACTCGGATGCAGAGTGAACGTGTCATGTTCAAGAGCGACTTGTTACCAATAAGTTTTTTTCAAGTTTTCTTCCCAATTTTTCCCCAGTCATTGCTGACGAGTACCTCTTTAATTTTGTCAAGTTTGAGGAGGATAAAATATGCTTGCTCTATAATTTTCCCTTCGGGCAAACACATCCCTATATTTTAACGAGCCTAGCGACAATGGAACTCGTTCTTGTCTATACGGACAAGTTTATCACTATTCGGTTTTAACGAGTTTAATGACAAAGATAACTCGGTCCTTTTCAATTTTAGAGAGTCTGAAAGGGACGTAAAGGAAACTCCAATAATCCATTAAGTCCGAAAAAGTATAAAATAATACAAAATGGATGATTTTTTGGTAATTTTAATGAACCGAACAAGATAAGTTCTCGATCTTTTTGTGTAATAATCCCTCAAGTCCAATAAGATTAAAATCTAGAGGAGGGATAACACTTTCGGTCATTTTAATGAGCTGGAAAGGCCAATCGCTCAGCATTCTTTTCATGTTTTATAAATCAGGTGAAAAGAGCTTAAAGGAGACTCATTTTTGAGGAATGAGTGATAATTTCGGGTAGCAACTGATTCCAGGTCCGGTTTGGAATTTTCCAGTCACAGCAGTGTCACAAGGATGGCTAACGGGATCACTCTTCGCAGTTGTTCCTCAAAAGGGCTAAACAATCAAATGGAGGTGAATGATTGGCTAAAATAGAGTGGAGGTGATGTTGAGAACACGACCAGGGCTCAAAAGCTGATGATAATGCATTCACCATTGTTATTTACCAGAAATTGGTTTATTTTTTAATGAGCTTAAACTCTGGGGGAACATTTTCTCATTGCTTATGTTTAATTTTTAACAAGCTTGAACTCCACATAAAAACTGCTCATGGCGGGTTTATTTTTTAA
This sequence comes from Pinus tabuliformis, assembly GCA_031772625.1. NCBI lineage: Eukaryota > Viridiplantae > Streptophyta > Pinopsida > Pinales > Pinaceae > Pinus > Pinus tabuliformis. Next base: position 412,108,841 of record CM062807.1, on the reverse strand, counting down.
TGAGCTTGAACCTTGCGGTAAGACTGCTCGTGATAAGTTTGCATGCCCCCAGCGTAATAACGCAAATTGAGGTGCATGCCACCCAAGCTTCATTGCATTCAACATGGTGGTTGGAATGAAGGTTTACCTTCAAGATCTTTGAAAGGCTCGATTGATCGTAATCAAAGACTCGATTTGGGAAGGGAGTTTTTTCATTTTTTAATGAGGTTGACCCAGGAAAAGAACTATCCTCAGTATCCATCGTATTTACAGTACTTGATAGAAAATCAAAAACTGAAGGATGATTAAGGTCACTAGAACTATCTCCCTTACAATCCGAAAGATGGGAACGATGGTGGTAATCTTCCCATGGCACCTCGTCAATCATCATTGACTGAACAATTCTTTCGTCTGTAGAATGTACTTGCGACCAAGGATCTGAAGTGGTGTCATATTCCTTAGACCTATCTATCCAAATGCTCGATGAGCGTTGATTTTGGTTTGCTCCCGAGGCCAAGAAAATTGATTGCTACAATATTTCTAAAATGGCCATGATCCATGCTAACAAAATTTTTAGGAATCTTCTGAATATTTTAGATATAGAAGATATCATATTGCAGGTTCCCACCGTGGCCACTTCCACCAGATTATTTCGAGGTGGTAGGGAAAAAGTTCCCATTAATTTGGGGCCTTTTATTAGGCCTACTCAGATATTTTGAAGCGAATGAGGGCTTATGTGGATCATTGGAATGCTTCCCGTAACTTGTGAACTGTTGGGGAGAAATGTTTGTTGGTTGACGATTGTAATTCCTCCTTGAAAGGGAAATGCAATCTTCCTAAAGTAGGTCGACACAACGGCTGCCATAGCATATATGCAAGGCCTTCCCAGTAGGATGTTGTAATCGAGTTTTCCATCGATTACTTCAACATCTATTTCTACTATTTTTCCCTCCAGTTCCACTTGAAAGTTACTTAAAATCCCATATGGGGTGTATGTTCGTCCATCAAATGCTTTTAATGTCATCGAAGATCGCGACAAGGTTGGAGATCCTAAAGTTTTCCACGAAGTCATCGACATAATGCATGTAGATGCCCCTTCATCAATAATTGTTCGCTGAACAGTTTTGTTGAGGGCTTTCACTTGAATAACGAAAGCTAGTTGAGCTGGTAACTGAGGGTCATATCCTTTGTGATTAAAGGATACAAGATTGGAATCCGTTGGGTCAATCCCACCTATATCTGATAATAAAGCCTGCTTTTGAGAGGGGCAATTTTGCAGTACCCCAAGTGTCGACATAGCAGATGGTGACTGGGCCAGATCCTCCACTATATTATAGTGCTGTGCTGCTCTGGCACGAGGATTAAATGTCGATTTGTGTATACTCCCTTTGGCAGTTTTACTGTTAGTTCAGGAACGATGGGTGGCACAACTTCGGTCAAAGCTGTTGTCGAGCTATTGGGTTGATCATTGGCCTTGTTGTCCGAAAGCTATGGATTCCTATAATCTTTATCCCTTGTTGATATTAAAGCATCATTTTGCTACTTTGAAACCGACAACATTAGCACTTGGGACGGGGAAGCATTGTCACTTGCAACCGGATTTGTTCCTGGATTTGGAAATGGATTAGTCAATACTATCGAGGTTTTTGAATTCTTGAAGAATTTTCTAAGCTCAGCTTTATATGTCCAATGATCCTCATCACATATTAGGCATGGACGATTTGGTTTCCTATCTCCAGAGGGGTTTGTAGAAGATTTTTCAGGGGACAACTCTTCCTGTTTCTTCTTTTTCCCTTTCATTTTCTTCTTGCCTACTGGTTGCTTGGTTTCTTTGCCTTTGTCAGTCGATACGACATTTACTTCCGAGCGAGAAGTCCTTCATTTTCATTTTGACCTGAAACCATACGGGCCTTTTTTGACTTAGCCTTTATGGTTTTTGTGCTGGTTGTTCCTATCACACTGTCCCTAGCATGAGAGTCTTTGCTTGATTTAGGAGAGGGAGGAATGGAAAATTCCGGTCTAGGAGCATCAGGGATTTTATCGTAGAGCGTGCCAGACTGAGTATAAATCAAGTCAAGATATTGCGCACAAGAAATTACTTGCTATTCAGTGACGACTCCTCCCTTTGCCACATCTTCCGTAATAGAAGGTAACAATGACTTAATAAATCATTCAGCCAATAGCTGATCAGGAACATATGTTTTTACTATTCTACGATGACGTCGCCACTCGTGAATATGATCGGATATGTGAGTGGCCATCGTTTGCTTGAAATTGGTAAGAAGATCTGTTCTTGTTTCGTACCTTATGGGTAACTGAAAATGGGTTAAAAAGGTTGTGGCTAGGGTGTTGAAGTTATCAAAGGAAGCTCTAGGCAATTCGATATACCATTTTGCTGCCAGACCAGTTAACATTCACTGAAAAAGGAAAAGCCTAATCGAAGCATCATCTAGGGTGTTAGATGAACACCACAGGTGAAAGGTCATCACATGATTCAACGGGTCTTCACCCGGATTTTCATTAAATTTATGAATATCTGTCAGAAGTTTATGAGGAATCGTTGGCCACCAAGGGGCGTAACCAATTGGATCGTTTGTTAGCCGATTTAGATCTGGTAACTCTAATGTTGGCACGAAGGGCAACTGTTGATTCAGGTTCGGCGAAGCGTACCTAGGATAAGGTGGGATTTCCTAAGCAGTGGGTCTTTGCATACCAGCATAGTGCATTTGATGCTGATAACTTTGATAAGGTTGATGGGCATAACCATTATGAAATGGTTGATGTTGTCTGTTTTGAATATACGGCTGCCCATTACTTGCAAAGACTTGGTGTTTAGATCCTTGGTAAATTTGTTGGAATTGTGGTTGTTGATATTGCACCAGCCATGGTTGTGAGACCATGTGTTGTTGCCCAATACTGGCCGTTTGACCGAGATGAGGGGTAATGGTACCCGTTTGAGCCTAGGTCACTCTAATTAAGGAGCCACTAACTGATGATTGTGGTGGCGTCGTAGGGACAAGGCGTTGTTGGATTTCGACCTGAGATACTTGAGGTTGGCATACAACAGGTAATGCTTGTACATGCGACAACATCACAATAGCCGGTGTAGTGCGGATATTTGACATAGGCATGCTTTGTTGCATTGAGTATACAACTGTTGGTTGTTGAGGCAGTATTGGTATCCAACCACTGGATTTAATTCCAGCATAACCTGAATTTTGTTGTGAACTCTCATATGTTTGACCTCTCGGAGGCGACAATGAAAGGGCATATTCAGGGAAAATTTTAAGAACCCCCCCTAAATTTATAAATATAATAAATGGGCGAATCTCCATGGTATATAGGAAAAATGGAAGGTGATTTTATCAATAATATAATATGTATATATAATTTTTTGGCGAATCTCTCACCAAGCATGGCGAATATTTTACTCAATTATAAAATCTTGTAAGATCTTGGCGAGTCTTTCACTAAATAATAAAACTTTGTAAAGTCCTAGTCAATCTTAGCATAGGCTACATGCTGGTTTAATTCCCCCATTTAAATAGGCTACATTCCAGGTGAATACCATGGGTCAATACCATGTGCCATTTTGGTGAATACCATGGGTCAATACCATGTGCCATTTTTATTTTTATTAATTCTAATATTAGGGTTAATAATGCTTTTTTGCATGGTATTAATAACAATCTAGTCCATGGTATTTGTCCCATAGTATTTTGGCCATAGGTTTCACCTAAATATAACCCATTTTTTGAGTGTTCGTAAATATAAGGTGACTTATGGAGTAAATATAAAAAAATGTTTTATTTGTTTACCATACCTCTCGTTTATTTATATTTTTATTAATTTACCATACCTCTTTTACAAATATGGTATTTGGCCCATAGTATTCACTTAAATAAAACCTCTTTCTTGAGCCTTCATAAATAGAATGAGGGTTATGGACTAAATATAAAAAGAGGTTTTATTTATTTACTATACATCTAGTTTATTTATATTTCTATTTATTTACCATACCGTTTGAGTAAGTATAAAAATACGTTTTATTTATTTACCATACCTCCACTTTACTTATATTTTTATTTTTTTACATCGTTACATGTATATAAGGTGACTTATGGAGTAAATATAAAAAATGTTTTATTTATTTACCATACCTCTCATTTATTTATATTTTTATTAATTTACCATACGTCTTTTATAAATATGGTATTTGGCCCATAGGATTCACTTAAATAAAACCTATTCTTGAAAATGGGCGAATGGATTCACTTAAATAAAACCTATTCTTGAAAATGGGCGAATGGAAGGTTGTAAGTCCTAATTTCAAGGGCTAAATTTACCTTTTTTACCCTCTCCCTTAAAATAAGGTGGGCTATTTGAGGTGATTTGTAAGAATGTACTATGATACAAAATATTCGCCCACTAAAAATTTAAAACCCCTTAATTTCGCCAAAGGGCGAACATTCGCCCCTAAAATTATCCTTGGGCATATTGCCCTCCATATGGTGGTAATCTGGTGCTTAAGGGAATTATTTTCCTTTGAGGACCAAACTACCCAAATTGACATTGTGAAGGATCAATTTGCTGAGACTCAGGATAATAGATTCCAGATATTATTCTGGACGAACAAATAGGAACAGACCATACCGTCGAAACAGCCCCTGGATGGATCCCATCCAGCGATTGAGAGCTAGTTGGGACAGATGGTACGTCGGCCAACATTGTCGAAGTAGAAGCAGGAAATTCTGTTACTGCTGTGTCAGATGACACAGTCCTAGATTTCGATGGTTGTTCAGACATATCTAGTCTATCCAAAAGGTTTCCTAGCGATTCTACAGGAAATTTTGATAACGGTAGACTAATTTCTGATGAAGAAGGATATAGAGTGACCCCTACTCCAAATTGCAATGGAGTACTAGATGGTGGATCCTCTACAATCTCTTATATAGCAATCAAACTGGGTGGAAGAGGTAGACTGTTAGGTCCGTAAAATATTTACGGTGCAGAAGAAGGTATAGATTTTACAGTGACTAATGTTTGGGGAACAACACCTTCCGAATCAGCTATGGATGGAGCCGGTTCAGGAATAGAAGAGTTTACCTTCACACTAGGTTCAGTTCTATTGTCCTCTTGTGGCTGTGGAACTTCTTATGTAAAGGCAAGGATACCAGAAATGTTTGGAGTAACCGGAGTCTCCGAGGGTGTCGGAACTCTTGTTCCAACCCGACCCGGGGACTTTGAGCAAGTTAAACAAGTTCGATTTGTCTGGAATAGTTTTGATTCTGGGGACAAAGACGGTTGACTCGTAAGCCTCCGCAAACAATGGGGTTTCAATTGAATTTCTTCCATGATTGCGGATTACTCATTCAACTAAAAATAAAGGGGAAAATGTTTCCAAATTAAATGAATTTTAGACGCTTTGACACAACTTGTTTTTTAATTTTAAAGAGTCGAGAAAAAATAAAAGATTACTCTAGTCGCCTTCGATTTCTAATGAGCCTGAAATGATAAGTGCTCAGATGGACCTTTTCCTTTAAGGAGTCTGAAAAGGAACGAAAGAGACTACTCTGGAAATCTAAACAGAGGGATTACCAAGCCAATTGCAAAACTGCAGAATAATTTTTACGGTATGGCAGTCAATCTTCCCGAATGTTGTGTTTAGTGCATTGCGATCGATAGGGCGGCAGACATGGCTTCCTATGGATAAAGGATATAGCCTATTGTGGTCTCCCAATATATACTCGATGGTACGTGGGAGCACAAGTCCGTATTGGCACTTGTCATCTCAAAGAGGAGGAATCACCCAACCAATTGTGAAAACAACAATTACCAGGCTTTACGACATCGGAATACGTCTCAAGCCTAGACTTCTAGATGTTATGCGTTTAAAGGTTCCAAAGCGTTTTTAGGTTCATTAGACTTATTTTACAGTTGATCTTTCTTAAGAAATTTTCCTTTCAGGTTCACTACGTGATGTACATGTAAAAATTCCTAAAATGAAATCTAAGATGATAAACAATCATTTAATCTTCTTTTTGCAATGAAAATCCTAGCTACTAATGAAAGAGAGACGGTATTCTTTCAACATAGAAAAAAAGAGCACATACTAGATGCACTATCCTAAATCAAAGCAACAAGCAGTCTAAATGCAAATGCACATGCATGTATTTGTTTTCATCTTTCTTAATGTGTGAATGACAAGAATAATGCTAAGTACAAATCTGAATTATCTTTCAAAGTGACAGTACTAACAAATTTCTCTTCAAAACGAAAGGAAGATAATAACGACACTTTACTATTTTGAATTGAAAACTACTTTCGACACTTGAAAAACTACTAATTCAAATCAAATACAAGAGTAACTATATAATCGGCCATCAATAACAATAGAATTCTTTTCTTTGACTAAAAACGAAACTTGCAACACTTTCAAACCAAAAGACGACAATTTGACTATGCTACTACTTTGTAAAAGAGAACTGAAAACGGCGGAAAATACATAAAACATTCACAGTTCTTTGCACAATGGAGGCAGAATGATGGAAAGGAAGGGGGTTTCCATAGTGGTATGCTGATCACAGACAACAAAATTCCATAATAGAGCTGAAAAGAGTGAAGAAAAACCAAGACCTGGAGGCAAAATTAGCCTTTTCTAATCATCGAACCTATAACACAGGGAAATAGGGATGCATCCCACCTATTACATACGAGAGGTGCGATGCATACTGGTTTCCTTGAAGAGTGGGTGTGATGGTACCAGGACAAGACTTTGCTTGGCTCTTGGTCATAGTTTGCAGCTCAGTACAGGGATTTAGGCCGAGAAAGTGATGTACAGTAAATAGAAATCACAGGGGCTGATCTAATGAGGTTACTAGAGCCAGCACTAGGGAAATTCAAAAGTTTGCAAATCAATTGTTCAGTTTATAAACAAAACCCGGAGATAGAATGAAGCAACATTGATCTACCTTGCACTTGCATAGCAAATGCAGTCTAAAGGCTAGTTGGCTTGACTTCAGGCTCCGTCTGTAACTTTATAAAACAAACAAATATAGACAAACAAACAATCTATTCGCTCGCCAGTGGAGTCGCCATTTTGTTATCGGGAAATCTAGTGTCCACTCGGATCTGCTAGTCCCACTAAGACTAGTAGCTCTCTTAGAAACAAACAAAATAAAACCACTTTCATTTTCCTTTATGAGAAGTAGATAAGAGTGGAATGAAGGACACCAACCTCAGTCTTACGCTTGGTTCCTTGCTTGATTCCTCTCCTTTCTGACAGATCCTTGCCACTTCTCCTTCATCTACCTAGCTTCAAACAGCACCTGTGGAATCAAAGCAGAATAATACTATCGAAGAACAGATATTTACAATCATAAACAATATAGGACCAGATGTATATTGACAAAACAAATGCATATATCATCAAATGTACAAGAATGTGAAGGAAAACTTGAATATCTTTATTAATAATTAAGAATAGCAAAGAGGATTACAACCAATTTTTATGACCCAGCATCATCCTCCAGCATGAAAGCCCTTTTTTCACCTCATGAAAAGATTAGATCACCCAACACTCTGATATTCCAACAAGAAACCAACAACACTTCCTTACAAGATAAAAAATTCCAGCCTCTGGATCTCTGGGATGAGGGATCCATATATAGATTATTGCAGGGGGGTGAGTCAGCTTCTAGGATTTGATTAGTGTCCTCCCTCTGATAGTTCTTGATTCGACTTGGAGATTGATGATCTCTTACTCATCCCTGGGCGAATTTAGAGAGGAAAGTGTCACAGGAGAAGTTTCTGGAAGATTCCATGATCATCCACCTCGCAAACAGTCTCTACCATTTGTCCAGTCTCACCCATCGCACCCCATAGAAGGGCGTTTCAGTATGCATCACACCTCACATGTGCATTAGGTGGGATGCATCACACTTTGACCATGGAGGAGGTGAGATGGTCCAGTTTTGACTAGTTCTGAGCAGTTTTTCATGGAGAACTTCTGGGAGATGATGTAATCAACTAACCTTGTTCTTTTAGGGGATGGAACAACACTTTTAGGGACTTAGGAGCCCTTGGTTTAAGGACATGTTTGATTGGGGTTGCAATGCCCAAAAATTTCTATAACAACAATCCTCTAATGACTTGTTATATATGCAATGGTCTCACAAAGAAGGTGCTATTAGTACTCAAAGACATGAAGAGGGATGCAAATCATATCCCCACTATTGAAACCTACAATATACTCTTATCTACACTTGGAAATTCGATGGAAATGGTTGATTGAGAAATTAAGGATGCAAGGCTCTCTCCCACCATCCATACTTAGTACTCATTAATTGTTTTGTGTCTACTTGGATGTGAGAGAAAATCAATAGCACTTTCCCAAGGTAGAAGTATGCTCTATAAAGTCCAATAAGTCTTCTTATTCTCGATTTTCGAGAGGCTATGAACATGTAGGACAAATGAGTAAAATGAAGGATTCTTTTTGGGTGAACAAGTAAGTCAGAAGTAGATGCCCATAATTCGAGCCATGGTCTATGCATATTCTAAAAGTACCGATATAACTTAGTATATACTAGAGAAAGGTTATAGACCTTGGTTAGATGTAATTTTACTAAGAGACTATGTACATGCAGAACTCACTCTGAATCCTTATAGTCATTCCAGTACTCAAATGTTGGTACAACTACAGTATAGCCTAAATAGTTGGTAGTTAATATAGATCAACAGGAATGGAATGGTACTTGAAGGAAAGGAAAAAGGTAAACCTTGGAGAAAGATTTGAAGACTCTTTGATTTCCTACCCAAAAGGGTAAGATCATGGTAAGGTTCTATTGATTACTCATGCTTATAACTAAGGATGAAGCTCTTTTGAAGCTACCATCAGGTTCTAAAGAAAAAATGAATTATTACATATTTAGGACTTGACAAACATTTGGTTTTATGAATAGTTTACCTCTAATGTGAATTCCTCACCTCTTCAGTCTCAGAAGGAGTTATTTTTTGAATCCTCCCCATAAGTATAGCATAGAAAATTCTTGTTTATGGGAGTGCATTGTCAGGATCATGACTTTGATAAATTATCTACAAACTTGATGAATACCTTACATCTTAACAAGGGAAATTCTAATCATATGAAATGCTAGCAACTCTGGAAAGACAAGCTTAGGTCACCCTGAGCAAAAGGGAGTAAGAACAACTAAGTATTTAGCATCATGAATATGCAAAAGACGGAATATTTCTAAGTGTTGATAAGATCTCTTCTGTTACAATGGATAGTTGTAAGTCAGTATGTTTGTAGAAGCTATTTAGTGAGGTGTAAACCTTCATATATACATCTACATGCTTTTGGGTGGAGTAATGAGGCCCTTATTAACGAACCATTCATCAATATTATCATCAAGATCTAGTCTTAGTTTTCAAAGAGAAACCTGGCACAATTCCATATTGATTGAACATTGAGCTATGGGAGTTTCTGGAGGCTTGGGGTATTTGTTGAGCTATGAGCAACCATAGGGTGAGTCGTTCACCTTCCTCTATAGGTGCATTGTGTACAGGGTGAGTGGTTCATCTTTCCATATGATGGTTGACATATGTGTAGGGTGAGTGGTTCACCTTCCCCTACAATTGATGACACATGTGTGTAGGTTAAGTGGTTCAACTTCCCCTATGATTGATGAGATATGCATAGGATGAGTGGTTCATCTTCTCCTATGGCATATAAGTTGGATGAGTGGTTCACCTTCTCCTATGGAAAATAAGCGGGATGAGTGGTTGACCTTCTCCTGCGGACACCCCAGTTAAAGATACAAATAGACATCTATTGGTTGTCATGTGTGGACATTTCAGTGGGATGTGGTTCATCCTTTTGCCACATGTAGGATGCTCATTCCCTACAATTGATAGTTGACATGTCAGTGGGATGTGTTTCATCCTTTCCCCATGTATAGGATCCTTCCTACAATTTTTGGTTGGCATGCGTGTACGATGTGGTTCATCGTTTCCCTACTCTTGGTCATTTGCTTGCATGTAGGACATGGTTCATCCTTTCCCTACTCTCGGTGGTTTACATGCACATAGGATGTGGTTCATCCTTTCCCTACGATGATTGTGACATGTGACTATAGGATGTGTTTTATCCTGTATGTGTGGTTTTGAGTAGGATGTGATATATTCTTTCACTGCTATTGTAACATCCGACTACTATACCATCCTACCCATGTAGTTCGGGACACATGGGAAGTACCTCTCATTTGGCCAATGAGTTGGGAAAAGTGGTTAGGGACCATAGCACTACCGTTGGACGCATCGCATATTGTTGTACTCCCCATGTCTAGGATGCATGATTTTCAACCAACATGATCATTTGGAATAAAATTTGATTGGGGTTCAACCTCTGGTTATGCGGACTGACTTTTGTCAGTGGAGAGTGGTAAGGTCTTGTGACTCACTCTCAATCAATTCTTCTTCATTATCTATATCAGTGTTTGACAGAGCTGAGATGGGATGCAGAGATGATTCTTTATGTTAGGATGGCATGGATTGGTAGGTGGAATTATCCCTAGTTGAGAAGGTGTGTTAAAATTGGAAACTAGGGCCAAATTCCACTATTGGAAAACTCTTCTGTTGGAGATGATTATTGCACTAAATTCCTCCTTTTGAGGGGACCAAAATTGACCTAAAGATTACCAAATTTGGATAAGAAAAAAAATATACCTATTCAAAAGAAATTTTATAAGGCATGACCTTATCAAAGTGGGAAAATTGAATACTTGAAATTTGAATTTGTCGTCGAGGTGGGCTTCACCTCCATAAGGAAAAAATGTCATGTCTAATTGTATATATGGGCATCCTCCAACCTCATTATTCACATCTTCAACACGTATCTTTCTTTCTAAAATGGCCACCGAATGAGGGGGCACTAGTGAAGGAGGAAGGGCTAGCTTGCCATCATTATAGGGTTATTTGTTGGGCCGAGATATTAAGGCAAGAGGTCGAGGCTATTTGGGGATAGTCTAGAATATTTTGAACTTTCTTCAAGCAGCTTCGTTTTTCTTCTTCTTCAGGTTGAGACCCTATAGAAAGGAAATCATAGGCTGAGGGGCTATTTGTAGGAAGGTTGTGGGCTGTTTTGTGAAAGGATTCCATTGTGAAGGTGTGACGCAACACTAGGATACTATTATAGGCAGGTTGCAAGCCTAAATTAGCTTGGTCAATGGTAAAAATGGCAAGAGTCTAACGAAGGAAGACCATAGACTTTGTGTTAATCAGCATATGGGTATTGAGGCTATCTTAAGGGTTAAATCATGCCTAGATCAATCTCCAACAATGGACAAAATTTCTCGAATAGTAGTCGCTATCCTGAAAGGAGGTTTGAAGATAAGTATACTAGTTGTAGCAGTCAGCAAATAAACCCTAACCGTGATATTCTCTATTATTAAAGAAATATGAGCTGAACAGAGACTACTTTTCCCATGCCATGACCATCATTGATCATTCGACAAGGCTCACACTTGTTTGTTGTTGACAAAATGCCAGAGTTTCATTCTTATTTGGGTCATCTTCTTATTTAAGGGCAATAATATTGTACTCTCTTTCTATGAACATTTGATATTGATGATAAGAAGAATTGATCAAGGGTTTTCCCCATCTTGGGGATTTTCCTTGGCTTGTATTTTGCATATCTGGTCTATGTTCATTCTTCAGTTACTATTTGAAATGAAAATGTAAATTGGGCTCATATGGATTGTTGAAGTAATTAACCTAACCAAAGAACATGTTCACCTAAAATTAACAAGATGTAGGTGAATTTTGGCACATGAACATGGGACACCTGCATCATGGGGCATTGAAGATTCTTCAACAAATTGCCACAAGATTACCAACAGAAGGCCTTGACAAGAGTGGAGTGTGCAAGGGATGCAAGCTTGGAAAGTATGCCAACTCTTCCTTCCATGGTCAAGACGGCAGGGCCAAACGTATTTTGGAGTTGGTGCATTCAAACGTGTGTGGGTTCTTCCCTTCTCCAACACTAATGAGGCACATGTACTATGTTACTTTCATTGATGATTTTTCTCAGAAAAATTGGATATATTTTATGAAAAAGAAGCATGAGGTCTTAGACAGGTTCGTGGAGTTTAAGGCCTTGTTATAGAAGAAAATCAAGAATAAAATCAAGGCAATGAGAAGTGACAATGGTGGAGAATATATGTCGAATTCCTTTAAGGGTTTTTGTGCCAAGGAAGGTATTAGGAGAGAGTTAATAGCACCTCATAGCCCTTAACATAATGGGGTTGTTAAGAGGAAGAACAAGAGTATTGTTGGAACACTTAGAGCTATGTTGCATGATCGAGATTTCCTTAGATTCTTGTGGGAAAATTCATGCAACGCTGTAGTATTTCTACATAACAGAAGCCCACACAAGTTGCTTGGATGTGCTACACAATAGGAGGTCTTCACAGGCAACAAGCATGATGTGTCACACTTCTGAATCTTTGGCACAAAGTTCTATTGTCATGTGTCCAAAGATAACAGGAAGAAGTTGTATGCCACAACAAAGAAAGGTATCTTTGTGGGGTATAAAGAGATATCTAAGGCATATAAGGTGCATCTTCCAGGATCCAAGACAATAGTTGTTAAGAGAGATGTGAGGTACCTAGAGGATCAGGCTTTGAGAGTTTCCTTAGAGCGTGATCAGATTGCAGTACCTGAGGAGGAGCTACTAACTCTCAAATAGGAGGCACAACCAACACCTCAAAGTCAACCATAGACACAATTTACTGGGAAGAGGGTAGCGCAACAAGATGAGGAGAAACCAAGCCCAGAGAAAACATATCAGCCAGATCCAGCCACCACAAGGAGGAAGAAGAGCATGTGGGTCAAGGGGCTGATCCAGTAGGCTCAAGGGCAAGTCGAGGCTCCTGGCACCATATATAGGCAAAGTAAATAGCCACAAAGGTACACAAGTTATATGGAAGTAATGACAAAGTTGGTGGACACTGAGCGTTCTTCTTATGAGGAGGTGGCTTCTCAATAGGTTTGGCAGGATGCCATGGTGAAGGAGTATTCCTCTATCATGAAGAATGATGTCTGGGAGGTTTTTCCAAGACCTAATGGGAAAACCGTAGTTGGATCTAGATGGGTGTACAAGTTGAAACATGGAGCAGACGAGAGTGTGGAAAAGTTCAAGGCCAAGTTTGTGGCCAAAGGCTTCTCACAGATTAAGGGCATAGACTGTGAGGAGACCTTTTCTCCAATAACACAATATTCATCCATGATGACTATTCTAGCACTTACAAGATAGATAAGGTGGAAGATCCACTAGATGGATGTGAAGACATCATTCCTGGATGGAGTTGTTGAGGATGAGATCTATATAGAGCAGTGAGAAGGGTTTAATCAATTCAACAAAGACACACATTTGTGCAAGCTGAAGAGAGCTATTTATGGGCTCAAGTAAGCTCTGAGAGCATGGTACACTCAGATTGATAGCAACCTTTGAGGATTGGGCTTCACTAATAAAGAGGCAAATGCCAACCTGTACTACATCATGGTTGGAGGGCTTCTGCTCATTCTAGTTTTCTATGTCGACAACCTTATATTGACTAGAGATGAGAGCTTGATCTAAGATTGCAAGCAAGACCTTGCAAAGGAGTTTGAGATGAAGGATATGGGGCTTGTGCATTAATTCCTTTTCTTGGAGGTTTGGTGGGGTAATGGTGAGATCCTTGTGGGATAGGGAAAGTAGACAACAAAGTTTCTCTAGAAATTTCAGATGAAAGATTGAAAGCCCATGGCCACACCTCTAGTCACAAACTGGAGGAAGGTAGGTGTTACTACAACATAACGAGTGGATCTTAGAGTATATAGGAAACTCAATTGATCCTTGATGTACTTGGTAAACACATGACTTGATATTTGTTTTGCAGTCAACCAGCTAAGTCAGTTCATGGTTGAACTAACCAGAGTGCATAGAGCTGTTGCAAAGCATGTCTTGAGATGTCTGAGAGGCATAATAGACTATGGATTGTGGTACAAACAAGTTGATTGAGTAAGGTTCGAGGGCTTCACTGATGTAGATTGGGCAAGGAGCTCCATAGACAGGAAGAGTACTTCAAGTGCCATCTTTAGCATTGGGTCAGCTACATTTTCTTGGTATAGCAAGCAGCATAGATCAGTTGCACTCAATTTAACAGAGGTTGAATACACGGTTGCTAGTGAGGCAACTTGTAAGGCTATTTGGATGAGGAAGTTACTTGTGGGAATTTTCAGAAATAGGATGGAGCCTACCATGATACATTTTGATAATCAGAGTTGCATTAAACTCTCTAAGAATCCAACCTTTCATGATCACCCAAAGCATATCAAGATCTCATAACATCATCTTCGTGATTATGTGTAGAAGGGGATAGTCAAGCTATAGTACATTCCAATAGGGGAGCAGATGACAAAAATCTTGACCAAGGCATTGGAAAGGGGTATTTTTGTTCATCACAAAGATAAGTTGGGAGTTGTACACAATCCCTTCATCACTAAGAGGGAGTGTTGAAAAGTAGCGAAGGAATGATTCCTTGATTTGTGCCTTAATTCAAGGAATGAATTTGGATATCTTCTTTGACATCTATGAGTTCTAATGATGAGTAGAAGTTCAAGAAGTAGTTTGACTATTGTGAGTTTATGGAGAATGAGTTATATATCATCCAGTGTGAGTTAAATTGGGAACTGAGTGAATAAGTGGAGTTAGCCTCCAAAATTTTAGGAGGATCCAGTTACCTAAAAGTGTTGACTTTTGTTAACTAGAAAATCTCAAGTTCAATTCCTAATTTAGAAAACTCAATAACAATAGCCTAATCGAAAAGCTTATAAGGATATCACATGCACACAATTAATCAATCAATTCTTGAGAACAAGTTTGTGAGCAAGAGAGCTTATGGAGGAATGAGCGAACTATTCCTTACGTGAATTATTGTGGAAGGAAATTTTCACTTTGTAGTGCGCATAGAATTAGGGGCAATACCTTATTAATGGGAGCTCAGCCAATGATACGAAATAGCATATTATTTCCTAAAGTTTTGTGTTGGAAAATCAGAGGCTCTAGTGCCTTTAGGAGAAGTATGCAGGTCAACTATCAGGCAAAAGATTGAGGCCTAGGACATGTAGGAAAATTCTTGTATTTTCATGTTAGAACCAACTTGTATGTGGATCAGATCTGTTTCTCAATTTTCTTTAATAAAATTATGAAGAAAGCAAGGGTTTCTCTGTTGGGTTCCCTAGAATAATTGTGTCTTTTATTGTGTAAATTTTGTGAAATTATTTCTGTTCTACTCCATTGCTATTTGGTAGAGAAATTATGTGTCAGTGTGAAAGACAATTTTTTTTTAGATTGTTCATAACAGCAGATGATAGTTTCGTGGAAAATATATACTGAATCCCACATTAAATAAATAAATAAATATGATAAACTGCCACGAAAATGAATCCAACGTGATCTATTACTTAAAGAGGGTATATCTTTATCCCTGAAACAAAGTCATTCATTTGGGCAGTTCTAAAATGTATTGATACTTTACAAGAAATATCTTTGTTTGAAATAACCCAGAGTGTGAATTTTTTTAGGGTGTCATGCCAAAGACTCAAAAGTGCCTATTTGATAAAAGGGCAACAAGCTCAAAATCTTATCAGTTATGTTTCGGGTTTGTTTATAGCATAAGTTTGTAGAAGTGTGACCCCATGAGTTAGTAGATGTCCATGCCATGTCATCAGCATTGATTGATATGGTAACATGCAGGGATTCCTTAAAAATGTTTTGTATATTAACAATAAATTTTTGAAAAGTTGACTTTGGTGAAACTTTGCAGGCCTATTGGTGCCATCCCAAAAATTGTCAATGGAATGTATAAGGACTGACATAGTTTTTCTTTCCTTTCCAAAACAGAGATAATGTAATTTTCACATTCCTATATTGATGCCATGGTTACTGTAGTTATATTTTGGTTATCCTAGTAATATTCAAATGCATTTGGTTTCAAAATACAATATTAAAAACTTACTACTATAAAGAAGCTTGAACAAACAACTAACACGAAAAGATAAGTACAGAAAAGAAAAAAACCATCAGATGAGAGAAATAGAACTCTACTGCATCTAGCAAGTTCCCTTCATCTTTGTACAAAACTCCATTATGTGTGACAGCACAAGAATTCTGTGGAGCAAGCGCAAGAGCTTCTTCAAATGTCTTCAGAATGAGACCTTATATTTAGAGACAAATTCCATTTCCAATGTGAGCTTCGACAGTGATAGGCTTCATTTCCAGAAAGAATTCATAGAGACCAGGCTCATCCGCAAACATATTCCTTGATTATAGGATATTAACATATGACAATGCATCCTTCCCTTGAAACCTTCTTAGCTACAAGGATGAAGGGGAGAAGACAGGAAGAAGAACGGATGTAGAAGTAGGGTTGGTACTAGAACTGTTTCCCATAGAATGATCGCCCATTGAATAATGACTCATTGATCCATCAACATTCGAAGGTAATGGCTTATGTGAGTAGAATGATAGGTCATTGAATAATGGCTCACTAATCCATTGAAATTTGAAGGTAATGGCTTATGTGAGTGCTCATTATTGCCTGCCACATCCCCACTCTCTTCAAGCATTCAGATACTATCTAAGACTGAGTGAATTGAGGTTCTGTACCTGCAATAGCTAGACCCATTCCACTCTTCAGAGCCTTCAACTCCCCAAGTATACTGCCACACTTCACAACCCTATGTTACCAAAATGAAAACACATGAGCATGGTTACAAACATATTTCCAAAATTCAATCATATAGTAACCCCACTGAACCCCCACTGAACGCCATTACCAATGATGCCAACAATGTATTAAATCCTCTGGGAAGCTAGTGAAAAAATGATTAGAAGACACCACATTCAAAATAAAGTCTAATCGAAATCTAGAAAATGCATCTAGATTTCGGGATTCAACAATAGGGATGATTACCTTCCTATCTGGTAGCACAGAGTCTGACCGACTACCTCTCGGACCACTGAACAACAACAGAAAATACTTTGAAACCATGAAATGTTAAAGTCCCACCAAATTAAAATAATACAGGAAATATAAAAGAAAAAATAAAATTTTACATTAAAAAATATTGAATAGGGAAACAAAGTTACATCTATTAACTATTTCCCACCAAATTAATAAATTCCCAAAGGAAATATAAAATCAAAAACTATTTCCCACCAAATTAATAAATTAATAAATGCCCAATCTAGCAAATGTATCCAACCTTTGGTATTCAACAATTGGGATGATTACCTTTACCTTCCCCTTCAGAAGCATGGTGACTACCTATCCAACCATTGAACAACAACAGAACATACTTTGAAACCATGAATTGTTAAAGTCCCACCCAATTAAAAAAATACATAGAGGGAAACCTAAAAGAAGAAAGAAAAGTATACATCAAACAATATTGAAGAGGGAAATAAAGTTGGATTTGTTAACAATTTCCTACCAAAGTAATAAATGCCCAAAGGAAATATAAAAGCGAAAATCAAAGTGATAAAAGAAATTTGAAGAGGGAAACTATTAATTGGGTGACAAATGGGTAATGAAGAGAATGTTATAGGTTATAATAAGGAAGATTTCACACATTAGATGACTTCTAAATATAAGTCTTTTTTGTAAAGTTATTTTTCTAATCCTTTGTTTCGAAAAGGGTGTCATTTTTCTAAAGGGTGGTATAGCTAATTAGAAGGAAGAGTTCACTCACATTAGATCTTTTTTAATAGTTTCTCTACTTTTTATTCATTTTTTTAAATATTTTTTTTTCTATATTTTTATGTTTCTTATTGACTTAAAAAAAATAATGATTAAAAAATAGAAGACTAATAGATGTTGATATAGAGGCATGGAAATAAATTCTTATACCATTTCAAGAGGAAAAGATTACAATTGAGAGTGTGACATAAGGAGTGGACCTTAAAATACAAGTGTGCATGGTGGAAGATTTATATCCCTTGCACCTTGTAAATTGTTAATTTCATATAACTAGATGAAATTATTTGATTAGTTTAATTTAATTTTATTATGTTCTTTCAAATTGTGAAATTGGACCACATCCCTATGTTAAAGTCTTTATTCTACATTAATACACATCTCTTCTAATTTTATGTATACTTATATATTCAATTGTTAAAAATTAAATTAGGGTGAAAATGTGGTGGTGGTGATAGACATTAAGAAGAATCATGTGTGTTATTTGATTCCTCCATCTTGGCTCATGGTAGATCCAGGGTTAAGATGGATCTAGATAGGATTAACTATTAATTATTGTTGTAGTTATAATTATTATTATTATTTTATTTTTTTTTATGCAGTCAAAATGTCAAAGAGGACATCCCAACATTTCTACCATGGTAAAGGAATTCAATAATTACGGAGAAACCCTATAGGCCCATGGAAAAATTGTAGGCAAAGAAAGGGGTGTGGAGTTTCTGGCTAGAGCGAGGTGTAGTTTTGACGAAGAGTGAATGGGCTCTTCACAATGTCAGGCTCTAATATCCTTATTAAAATTGAAAATAAGACTAAATGATAACCATGAGATTTTTGTTCACATGATGTATATTTTTTAAGTACAGAGATCATCGTCATGATAAACCCTTTGAAGACAAACAACTACTCATCAAATATATTTTTTCAGATGAGATGTTGGTTTCTTACTATTAGACCCATATGGAGGAGGAAGAGTTGGTGGATCATGCATTGGAGGAGGGGGTTTTGTAACAAATTTGGGCTAGCACAACGATTTTATCCATTCACATTTGGAAGTTACATAGAAAACTCACCATGCCTCAGATTTTGGGCCTACGAGATATTTACTAAGAAAAATTAATAATTTTATATCACAGTCTTCTAGTGATTCGAAGGCCCTAACCCCTACTCCAATTGTGCATTGTTCATGTCCTCTAATTTCGTCCAGCCCAGGGCTTGAGACCATTTGTGAGGGGATGTAAAACTGTTCTTGGGGTTGTCTAGCTTTGATTTTGGTTTCTGTTTCATGCTAGAGATCAGAGAATGACATGCAATATATTATGACTTTCTTACAATTTTCAAAAGTTTCAGAAGTTATGATTTTCTCTAGTTTGTTTTTTTTCTTGTCCTTCATCTCAAGTTTCATTGGCCTCACTCTCCTTAGATGAACTGGTGAAGGATTTCCTTGCCCCGATGGTGAAGGAAGGTCAAACTGATGTTGAGAATATCTTAATCCATTTGCAGTGTTAAAATTTAGAGACAAGAGGGTATTTAGAATTGTAACACTATAAATGGATTCAAATACCCCTTTGTCTCTAAATTTTAACACTGAAGATGGATTCGGAGACTCTAGTAGTGAAATGAAACACTTCAGTATCAAAATTACAATTTTCCATTTCTGGAAATTAAAAATTACAAACATAAATGACTAATTCATATATTTCTTGTACTTATTATTTGGTCATATTTCTATTATTTGACTATAGTAGTCATTTACATTAATCACTATTAATTTTGTCACTTATTATCTAGTCATATATTTTATCCCTAAACTAAATTGGTTGTTTAAGTTAGTCATTTTTAGTTCGGTCACTTAAAATTGCTCAAATTTAGTAGCAATTCACCTGAAATAATTGCAGTAACTAATATTTTTAGTCACCTTGTCACTAATTTCATCATTTTCTACTAGTGTAATAAACTATTCTTTTCAAGAGAACTAATATTGTGACTATTGTTTTTACACCTCTACAGATATTCTTTTCCAAAAAAAAATCATAATATTTCATTCCATGCATGGAAAAACACATACTTATTTTTCAATAAATATACCACAAATAGTTGTTTTATCCATGCATTAAAAAAAATGAATTTCCTATAGTATTTTTAGGACAACAACATGGGTCACATGGATTCAGGATTATTTTCAAGAAATTACTCTACTTAACTTTTCTTTGTTCACAACCAGCGAAATTTTTTTCAAGAACCCATGCAATTCATTCATGAACTACCTTCATTAACTTATAATCATTTTTCAAGAGCTCATATAAATCTTTTCAAATCATCCTGATTTTTCAATAATTCATACAATATTATCAAGAAATCAAGCTTCTAGATGCATGGCAGCTATTTTTGTATACAAATATATACTTCTTTGAATGGTAGTTATTTCTCTTACATGGCAACATTTAATCCTTTTATAAAATAAATCTAACATAATATATATTAATCTCATGCATATGCAATGAAATTTATTTTCTCTAAGAAATCTAATATAATAGATATTGATCTCATGCATATGAAAATCTTTTTAATAATTTGATGCATAGATAACTTATCTTTTATTTGTTAGAACCCCTCAGCCCAAAGATACTCCTAAAGCAATATTCTATATCAAATGGATAATTTCTACCATTCAACTATAGCCAACAGTGGCCAGGTAAGAGATGAAGCAATCCTACGTCGAGTTCCCCACCATGCCAACTTTTCTTCAATGAATTTTGTACATATAATTATTCAAAAACACTCATTCCTCTCTCTTGGATTGATTCTACATGCATTTTTCCATTAGTTCTCATTTCCCATAGGCTTACAATAAGTAGAATTAAGAAAATACAATAAATTTTCTAAATCCTAAAAGCACTCCATAAATCACTCCATAAATTATATTTTTCTAAATTCTAAAATCACTCAATAAATCATCCATAAATCTCTCATGTTTTTTCAAAGTAGATTTGTTTTTGCTTTATGTACAAAATATCGCCTATCCATAGCTTTTCTAAAACTATGACTCATTAGTTCTAAAACTCATAAAATATACCAACTTGGAAAATACAATTTATTTACATAGAAGAATATAACTTCTTTTCGAAAATCAAGACACAATTTTATATATATATATTATTTTTCTCACAATGAAGATTTAATGGCTTGGAAGCTCTAATGTTCCTACATCAACAATCCTTCCTCAAATCTATTTTCAGGAATCAAGTTCCTCTACACTTTAGTTCTCATAATAATGTTGTTTTCATGAATATTAAAATTAGTTTTACAACAAATTCTTCAAGAAACTATTTCTTGACTTGCGTCCACATATTTCATTATATTAAATTAAATTATTAATATTTTGTAATATGTAATACATGAATTTTATGAGAGTTTTTATGGTAGCTTATGCTAGGGATATTACATTGAATGCCTATGATAGAGTTAATTGTCTTTATCTCTGGCTTCTATCAACATATCTGGGTTTTAAGGTACCTTTTGTAAGCTATATAATAGCCTACCTATCAATAGTCTATTTTGTTGTTCTAATTAATGCATCTACCTCTCTTTTCTTTCATGAGGAGGGAGTCATATGTAAAGTTTTCCCATTTTGACCCTTGTTGTTTCTATATTGGTGGTTGAATCTCTTAGTAGAATAATAAGGGATGTTAAGAGGGCAAGAGTCCATAATAATATTCTTATGTTTGAAAACATGTTTATCACTCACCTTACATTTGTGGAAAAATTATGAGAATTTGTGATGGATATTAGTGAGAGGTGGAAGTTCCTAAGGATATATTTATACTGCTTAGAAGATTCACATGTATGGAAATTAATTTTCAAAAAAAATTCACTTCCATTGATCAATTTTTGAAGACCTAGAAGAGGTGTTCTTACAAATTAGCTTCCTAGTCACCATATTATGGTCTCACAAATGTATAAAATATCTGGTATTTCTCTTGAAACCCAATGATTATATGAAAAATGATAGGGATTTTATGATAGCTATAAGAAGGGGACTAAATGCTTGGCGCTTTCGATGCCTCTCAAGAGATGAAATATTGGTGCTACCTAAATTAGTTTTGGAAGTTATTCCTATGTGTTGGATATCATTTTCTTGGATTCTTAAAGGAATCTTAGAAAATATTAGGAAAGTATTCCTTAGATTCTTGTGGGTTGAGAAACATGACATGTTTTTCGTGCCGTGGGTGAAATAGGATAGGGGCACTCGTATCACTCATGATTTTCTTGGATGTTGGGGAAAACTGTTAAGGTAAGCTCAAATTAATTTAGGAATGAATGGTGGCCCTTCAATATGGAGAGGTATTTCTCCTTGAATATGGTACTCAAGGTAACTATAGTAGAAGGTCACTAATACACTCATTGGCCATATTTAACTTCTAACAGTGATGAATTTGGCATGCAAAGAAATGAAAAGTGGCCATTGGGCATGGAGTCCCTCACACACACAAAAAAAATTCTAATCACATGTCACAAGAACATATATAAATGAAGGCCAGATAGATCATGATTTCTTAGATAAGTTATCATCAAAGTATAGTAAAAGGCTATAGAAGATAAACATAAAAACATAGCATTGTAATTTATCTAATGATATTTAGGCTGAAAAGTAAAGAAGTATTTAAATAAAATCAATCTGAGAAATTCCACATGAATTATAATTCATTCAACATTATCCAAATACTGAAGATTAATGGTTGAATTATTTACTAATTAGAATATAAACACGATAGATACATAGATAGTAAATTATTCACACATGAATATCTGGAACTACATATATAAGACTGCTTATAGAAAATATATTGATCTTCAAGGTGTACATCAATACAGAAATATTTTTTGTTCTCCCAAAATTCCAAACCATTGGTTATCTTTCGTGATCAACTTTATATAACACATAAAAACTATAACCATGTTTTTAGAAATATTTAATTACAAAAAGTCTCAAATATCTATGTAAATCTCTAACTAGGATCAAATACATTGCGTAGAAATTTCCTTGATATATTGTTTGTTTATTCATAAAGAAACATGGTAAGATGTTGTATCTAGAAGTCAAGTTGTAGCTGAAAATATGGCTGAAGATGAGGTCAAAATCACTTGTTGATATCCTACCAAAAATATTCTTAAATACTCTACTTTGTTATGATGTTAGAAATCATTATTATGTCAAACTTTTGACATAATTCACCAAAATAGGATTCTGATACATGAATCTATTTTTTATTAGATTTATCTGCTCCAAAGTCCTTATTGTTGGCTCAAAAGCATAGTCTTTTCTAGTCACTAACATATTAATAGGTACATATCTTATTGGGATAAAAACCATGAACCACTGCCAAATTAATTATCAGTGCTCAAATGAAATAGAACAAAAATAATGTTGACAACTTAGCTGTGAATGATTTGTCAAAACATTTTAAAAAATAACAACGAAAGACTAACAATTAGCACTATGACAAAGCACTAATTGATTTTGTTGGAAAACTTCAACAAAAGATTTATATTACTTGGTTTCCCTTTCTTAATCTTCTTAGCCTTAGGGCTAGCTTCTCTTCTGCTTTCACCTTTGTTCTTCTTAGAGCTAGAAGCCACCTCCTTGTTCATCATTAGGTCCCTTAAAGGTGTGTCATCTACAGAAATCACTTGATTTTCTAGGTTAGTCTTCTGTTTGAGTTTGAATTTAAGCCTAAGTTTTTTTCTAGGTGTTGTATGAGACCTTTTGACCCTATAGATTTAAACTAAAGTGGGTTCATTCACAATCACTCTTTCCTTTGTTTCAGGATGACCCTCCCCTATTTCGATAGATTGATTTTTTGTAACTTTCACATGCTCTTATGGAAACTGAGGAGATGGATCTCGAGGTGGAGATACGACATTTTCCTCTACAATATTTTTACCATTTCTTGTCTAACCCCTTTTAAACTCGTGAACTGAAATGGTGGTTTATGTTTGTCTACAGGAGGAGGATTTTGTTTTGTTCTTGGTTTGGACCAAAGAGGTTCCTTGTTCCGAGATGTTAGAGGTATGGACAAGTTTCCTTTGTTTCCTCTTCTTGCTACAGGTTTTGGATTTTGGAGAGACTGACTCTATGAATCCCCCTCGAAGACATGAAATGTTCCCAAGTTCTATTAACCTTTCCTTAGTAATTCATAAGCATAAGCTTAACCAATATCACATGGAAAAAATGGTGAAGGGATGAATTTTGTTTAGCCTAAATCCTTGCTGACATTTTTCTCAGATTCATAAGGAAAAATAAGGGCATGTTCAACTGAACTTGTCCATAAATATGAGTGATAAATATGAAATGATACATGTTGAACTTATTATAGCATCCCTCATGGGTAAAATAAACTTGAGTTATCCTCAGGATTCTGTCCCATTCATCTTTGAGCAAGGATATTTGCAATCCCAATTACCATGGTTTGTCCTTGTGCTCATCCTTCGAAAATAAGGTGATATCATTGCTTGCTAAGGTTTCATTTTTGAAGCAATCAACCCCATCCATTGTTGGGTGTGTAATATATTATTTCCATGTCTAGGCCCACATGTGAAGCAGGGAGGTTAAAGGCGGGTTGTCCATGCCCCCCTATTGGGGGGTTTGCAAGGGGGAGGTAGACCCCCTGCCTCATGAATTTTTTTTGGACCTATATTAGGTTGACAGACCTACCTATGGATTTGTGCATGGATTTTGCGCATGGTTCTAGGAACAATGGTTTTTTGCCCATGGTATTTTGTAGATCCATTCAATGGGACTACATTTATGTTCTAATATAGGGTTAATGGATTGGGGTTGACGGATGGTTCAGCATATACATATATATATATATATATATATATATATATATATATATATATATATATATATATATATATATATATATACAGAGAGAGAGAGAGAGAGAGAGAGAGATTGTAACATTGAAAGGAATATAACCAAAAATCAATCTAGTAGTCCGAGTTTTGGGATCTAGGGGAAAATCTTTATGAATATTTGTTTCATGTTTTATGCGCTCACCATTGTTTATTTCGTACTTCTAGAATTCATATGTAGGTAATTTATATACAAGGTTAAAACCTACATTTGGTATTGGAGTTATTTCAACTTCAAGTGGATGCCTTTGTTGTTGAGGAGTTTTACTTGGGCTTGTGGTAGACCCTGTTTAGTGGGAGATCTACGGGATCGACTCTTGTGCTGAAAGAAGATGGCCAGTAGTGGAAAGATAGAGTTTGAGAATTTTAATGGTTAGAGTTTTGAGTTATGGAAACTCAAAATGAAGGATCTATTGGTGGATAAATATCATTGCATCATGGTAGATCTAGTTACTAAACCAATGACAATGTTCAATGAAGATTGGAAGAAGTTGGATCAGAAATCAAAGAGCATGATACAATTATGTATCTCAAATTCAGTATTGTTGAATGTATCATGGGAAGCTTCGATGAAGGTATTGTGGGACAAGTTAGAGACTTTGTAATATTCTAAGTTTGTGGTGAATAAATTGTTCCTACGAAAAAAGTTGTATAACCTCACGATGAAGGACAAAGACTCAGTGATAGAGAATATGAATGTCGTTAATACTGTGGTAATGTAGTTGTTATCTATTAGTATTAAAATTTTAGTTGAAGATAAGTGCATCATTTTGTTGTTTTCTCTACCATATTAATGGGATAGTCTAGTTGTTGTAATGGGTAGCAATACAACTACCTTGTAGTTTGATGAAATAGTATCATCCTTGCTATCGGAGGAGATGAGATAGAAAAATATGGACATATAGAATGGTGATGCCTTGTTTGTATGAGGATGGTCCCAAAAAAAAAAAAAAAAAAGTCCTTGAGTGGGACATCTAAACCTCCTAGAAAACATGTAAAAGTGTGTTGGAAATGCGGAAAGGAAGGGCACTTCAAAAAGCATTGTAGGTATAAATTTCATGAGAAAGAAAATGGATCTAATGATGCCCCTTCTATAGAGGCGAAACCACCCCAGATGAAGGTGGGGATGTGTACCTGGATTCTTCTTCAAGTACACGTGTAGATCATGAGGCATGGTTAATTGACTCAGGTGCATTCATTGATTTCACTCCCCATATGGAGTGGTTACGTGAGTATGAGAAATATGATGGTGGTGATGTACTGTTAGGGGATGACATGAAGGATAGAATCATTGGATGCAGAAAATTCAAGCTTAAGTTTCAAGGTGGAAGGATTAGAACACTTCTGAGTGTTATGAATATTCCTGCATTGGCCATAAATCTATTTTTTCTAAGCAAGATGGATGATCCATGTGTAAAAACAAGGTTCGAGAAAGATACTTGCAAGATGGTTCAACTAGTATTAATGCAAGGAGTTTGGATTGGGATGTTTTATAAGCTTCTCAGAAGCATTGTTATTGATGGGTGCAATAGTTTTGTGATTCCTAGAAGTGGAGCAGAAAATCTATTGGTCTCTAGAGAAAAGACCATGCTATGGCATCAAAGTCTTGGACATATTAGAGAGAAGGGCCTTCGAATACTACATGGTAATGTTATGGTCGAAGGTATTTTTAATTGCTCTCTTCATTTGAATTTTTGTGAACATTTTGTATTTGAGAAGCAGAATCAGGTGGGTTTCCCCTCTACTACTAAGATGGTGAAACGGATATTAGAGTTTGTGCATGATGATGTGTACAGACCTGTGTCAGTTCCATCACTGGGTGAGTATGTGTACTATGTATCATTTATAGATGACTTATCAAGGAATACATGGATATATTTCCTCAGTAATAAATCTGAAGTCTTTGACAGATTTCAATAATTTAAGGCTCTGGTGGAAAACGAGAGGTGCTGAGGAAATATTATGTTGAAGGGTTATGAAAGAAGGAATTTAAAGAATTTTTTTAATAACTGTGGTATATCATGGCAGAATACTACTCCATACACACTCAAAAAAATAGAGTTGAAAAAAGATGGAATAGTACATTCATGGAAAAGGAAAGAAGCATGCTCAGTGGTGTCGGGTTAGAACAAGAAGTTTTGGTAGAGGTGGTGGAGACTTCATGTTTGTTGGTCAATATATCACCTTCATCAGTGTCGCATGATAACTCTCCACAAGAGGTATGGACTGGTAAGAAACCCTCTCTTTCACATGAGAGGGTTTTTAGCTATGATGCATATGTACATGTTCCAAAGGATAAAAGAGCCAAGTTGGATAGTAATTCTGAAAGGTGCATCTTTATTGCATATAAATATGGTTTGAAAGGTTATAAGATTTGTAACCCAAAAACATGAAAGGTTGTGTGCAATTGAGATGTGATGTTTAGAGAGCTGAAAGATGTTATTAGACATGACGTCCTATGAAAGGAACCTCAAAAGATAGAGTTTGAGCTAAAGGCAGAAGAATCATACTCTACACCAAAAGAGGAATCAAAAGATGAAGAGCCACAAACTCTAACTATGAGAAGATCATTTTGAGAAATAAGGTATCCAGAAATGTATATTCCATCTTCTTTCTATTTAATTTTTTCTTTATCTATTACTGATTATGATCCAGGAACTGTGAGGGAGTTAGTAGATTGATAAGATAAAAAACTCTAGAAAGAGGCTATGGTTGATGAAATTACATATGTGGACAAAAATGAGGCTTGGGATCTAGTGGAGCTGTTGGATAGAAGGAGACCCATTGGAAGTAAATGTGTGTTTAAGTAGAAGATGAATGTAGAAGGAAAGGTGGAGAAATGCAAATTTTGGTTGGTATAAAAAGGTTATTCTTAGGCACTGGGTGTTGATTTTGGTTATATTTTTCCTCCTGTTACCAAGATAGCTTCTATTAGATTACTTTTATCTGTTGTTGTTGCTTTTGATTTTAAGGTAGAAAATATGGATGTAAATACATAATTTCTTCATGGGGATCTGGAAGAAGAGATATACATGAAGCAACTTCAATTCTTTGTGTTGAAGGGTAAGAAAGAACTGGTATACAAGTTTAAAGAGTCTTTATATGGGCTAAAACATTCACTAAGGATGTGGTATCAAAAATTTGATACATTTATACGGGAACTTGGTTTCACCAGAAGAAAAGAAGATCACTTTGTATATTTTAAATTAATTGGTGACCGTGTTATTTATTTGGTCTTGTATGTGGATGATATGTTGCTAATTGGAAATAACAAAGAAATTATCTAGGATTTGAAGACCCAATTCTCCACAAAATTTGACATGAATGATCTTGGTGCATCAAACTATATTATGGGCATGAAAATTAAACAAGATCGGGAAAGGAGAGAGCTTTGGTTAAACTAGAGGAAATATGGCGAGACAATACTCGAGAGGTTTAATACAAAGGATAGTAAACTGGTGAAGGTTCCTATTCTTGTACATGTAAAATTATCTGCTAAACAATGTCCCAAGGCATAAGAAGAGGAAACTGACATGTCTCATGTTTGATATGCAAGTGTATTCAGTAGCCTAATGTATGCAGTGGTCTGTACTAGACCAAACACTGCACATGCATTGGGAGTATAGAGCAATTTTATGTCAAAACCAAGGAAGGAGCATTAGACAACAGTGAAGCAATGTTTCAGGTATTTCAGTGGAACTAGTGATTATGGTCTCTGCTACAAAGGAAGAATAGGACGGGACATATTTGTGGACATTATTAATGCAGACTGGGCTGGAGGTCTTGATCAAAGAAGATATACAATTTATTATGTGTTTAACCTATTTGGAGGTGTAGTTAGTTTGATGAGTAACAGACAGTCCATAGTGGTACTTTCAACCAATGAGGCAGAATACATTGCAACCACTCATGTAATCAAGGAAGAAATTTGGTTACAGAGATTGTGGTCAAGTATGGGGTTATTACATAGAGATATAAGGATAGAATGTAATAGCCAAAGTGCAATTTTGTTGGCAAACAACCTTTCTTATAATTCAAAGACAAAACATATTAATGTTTAATATCACTTTGTGAGGGATATTGTTGAGGAAGAAAAGGTGTTGCTAGTAAAGGTGGAGACTTTGAAGAATACTATAGACGCATTGACAAAGAATGTGAGGACTGAGAAGCTTTCTTCATGTAGAGAAATGATGGGTGTTGCAGGGATAGACCACTAACTAAGCTCTCTTATGATCCCCTATGTGGAAAAGAAAACAACAAGTGGGAGAATGTTAGGTGTGTGTTATATTCTTTCCACAACTAGCCCCATGCGTGAAGTTGGGGGTTTAGAGGGGGAGTGGCCAGCCGCCCCTTCATTGCGTCGAGCATAGCGGGGCAATCACAATGTTAAAACCTACATCCATTGGGAGGATTTTAGCCTCTGCAATTGTTTCCTCTATAACCAGGAAGGAAATGCCAGCAATGTTGACTCCCTGACCATAAAAACCTTTTGCAGATGATCGAGCGACTCCATCGTGAAAACCATCACACTTGAAACAAAAATCCTTCCATCCTATTCATCAAAATTGCTCTTGAAATTCTGGGATGGCTTTGAGAGGTTTAGGACCCTGCGGTTCTCCCCTTTGTAGTCAACTACCTTTCCTCATAACCGCTAACAATGAACAACAAAAACTTCGGATGAACAAATGGGATTTTTTCACACCTATGGTAGAAAATTAAAAGATGTCTTATCGCAAAAGGAAATAATGAAAAATACACAATAATCCTATGATGATTCCCTTCACATGAAATCTCGGGTTTATAAAATATAAATGAGAACAAAAAAACTGGTATAATCACAATCACTCTTTCATTCCTCAATCACACCATCAACTTTGATAATGATTATCACCACTAGCAACAATAATTTGAACAATTTTTTATTTCAAGAAAATTAAATGACATGGCGTACCCACAAATTGATCGACACCATCTGTAAAATTATGATACATTATGTGGAAAGTTGATTTGTCAGAACTTGCCTGTCCAAAAATTTAAAGATTTGCTGACATTTGATTGTTCGACGCTCTCATTTCAATTTCTTTTAACCATCACTGGAAATAATTTGTTAGCCCCTGAAACTTTTAATGAAAAACATAGGAAACTTGTTCCAAGCCTTTACCTCTAAATCATCTATCCTAAAACTATGTAATGATAACAACTAGCTCGAATAAGGATGTTGTCCCCCTAGGTAGCAAAGAACCCCCATAGACCATATGCCTAGTACAACATGATAGGAACTTTGAAGTTCAAACTGATTTAAAATCATAAGTACAAATGTTTGACTTATCTAAAATACAAACTAACTCCAATCTAATGGAAAAGTGTTTTTCTCCAAAATTATTTATATGCAAACTCTAAAAACCAGAACCAAATAGTCTTTTCACACTCTGATAATCACTCATAAGAATCTTAGGCCCTTCTCTTCAGGCTTCAAATTCTTCAAAATGTTATCCAAGCCTTCAAAATTTTCAAGGTAAAACAGATATATATAATGAAATAATGAAATATCAATTTTTAAGAGAGATAGCGTTTAAAGAAATTTCCATTTAATTGACCTCTCGACAAACATTTATTTCAAGTCTTGTAGAATGAAGGCGTTCTTCCCATTAAATGCAATAGTATAATAAGGGCCTTTCCATATATGATCAAATTTCTCATATTTTACTTTATCTTCAATTCTAACATCACATTTTAGAAATGTATCATTAATCCAAAAATTATCCTCCTTAGGGTTTTTTTCAAAAACCTTTTTCATCCTTTCCTGAAAAAGTTGAGCCTAATCATAAACCTTCTTCTTCATCTCCCGAACCTTAATAAATTGATTTATCCTTCTTTGGATATGATTTGGGTCTTCCTCTTGTTCCTGTATAAAAATCATGACTGGTATCCCTAGTGAAATAAGAAAAATTGTTTTTGTGCCATATACAAGCTAAAAGGGTGTAGTCTCAATTGATCTCTTAGTACTGATCCTGTCTACCCATAATGAAAATTTCATATTTACATTCCAAGCTTTCTTGTTATCCTCTAGCAATTTTCTGATGATCTTGACCAGACTATTATTTGAATACTCTAACAGTCCATTTCCCTAAGGATAATAGGACTATTCTATAATCATCACAAAATTTAATCATTATGTTAGACGTGAAAGCTTTTGCATTATCAATTACCATTCTTCTCAAGATACCAAACCTAGAAAGGATATTTTTCTAAAAATTAAATAAAAACAATGTCAATAGCTTTCCTGGTAGGTATAAATTTGATCCACTTTCTTATATAATTTGTCGCATTCAAAATGCATTTGTGTTGTTATGAGAATGCTGGATAAATTTCTCCAATAAAATCAAGGCCCCACTTCTGAAATAGTGCCCCTACAGAAATGGGCTTTAAAGGTAAAGATAGAAACTTGGATTTTCCTTCAAATATTTGAAATTTATGATAGGTTTCCACTTCTTTATGGACATCTAAAAAAATTGTAGGCCAATAAAATATTTCTCGTAGAATTTTATAAAGAATTCCCTTTCAATAAGGATTCCCCCCAAACACCCTAGTGGAACGCCTTCATCATTTGTTTCACTTCATCTTCAAGCAATCAGTTCAACAGTATACCTTGTGGGTCCTTCCAAAATAAATACCCATGCATAGTAAAAAATTTAATATTTACGTCTTAAAAATTTGGCTCGAGTCTTACTAGTCGTATGTAGAGCATGTAAATTCTGCAATACATAAATAACATAAAATTTTGTAAATGAAGGATTTTTCAACTGCTCTAATATCGTCAAATTTGTTCAATCGTCAACATCATCTGAGAGCATTAAAATGAGATTTATTGTGATAGTGCCACAATTTGTTTCGGTCATCAATTTGGTTGGTTAGCTTGATTTCTAGGTCATATTCCAGCAACTTCACTATCCACTTCCCCCTTTTGCCATCACTATATGTCTAACTTAGAATATCCTTAACCATGGATTTGGCTATCTAAGAATGAGAATGTATGAAATAAACTTTGAAATGCTTTAATTTCCTTACCAATGCATTTTACTACTTTTCTATGATGTCATACTTCATCTTAGAGTCTCTTAATTCCCCATTGAAAAAATCTATTGGTTGTTCATAACCATCTTCTTTCTTTTGAAGCAAAATTCCTAAAATTGTATGTTCATAACCAAAGGAGCAAACCGAAAACTCCTTTGGAAAATTTGGGCTACCTAAGAGATGGGCCTAAGTTAGAGCAGCTTTAATCCCTTAAAAAGATTCATTAACAGAAGTTATCGACTTAATTTCACTACCTTAAACATATTAGTAATAATCTTCAAAAATCTGGCAAAATTAGCAATGAGTTTTGTCAAAACTCTTGAAATATGGCAACAAGAATATTCAAATTTAATTTGTCCTTGAATTAAATTGTGAATTAAAGTAGAATTTAGTCTCAATAGCTACTTTGAAATAAATAATTTATTTATTTTAAACTAATTAGTTGGAGAAATTCAAGTTAGAAGTCTTTCTGAAGTCATGCAAGAGTTATCCCTTAAATTAAGGAGATAAGATTTAGCTATATTTTATTTGTAATTAGTTAACTCAGTTTACTGAGTTAAGTCCAGTTAAATTAGTTCCAATCTATTTGAGGAACTAATAGTGAGTTAACAGTCAATTGATACATTAATGCAATCAACTAGTGCTACCCCAGTTAACTGAAGATTCACTCATTAGAAAGTCATGAATGTATATTCTGAGAATGACCTAGTTGAGATGAATGTGCAAGGATAGTGTACTATCAGTTCCGTGTGTTTTCTCATGGAGAAAACGCATGCATGCATTCAAGGATTCATCCTTGAGGATTGCAGAGTTTTGAAGTCTTGTTTTTCAACTTGGTAATAGGCTAATCATCAACAAGGAATGGCACAAGGAAATAGGAGCTTGGAGGCTAGAGAGGAAGGCTGGAGAGAAGCCAAGATTTCCTGTGAGCATCTGTGAGCATTTTACTAAGAGGTGGCTCACTATGAGAGCTAAGGCTTTGTGTAATTCATATGTGTTTCCACCATGTATGATAATACAAAAGTGTGGGGTTTATATCTAAGACTTTCCCCAAAGTATTTTCATGTGTATTGTGCCATTGATTCTTCTTCTTCTGGTTATATTGTCCAGCTCAATCTTTAAGCTTCCACAAATTAATAGTAGAAGTGGGTTATAGTATTCTTCTTTCATTTATATTGCATTATTGGGTTAACCTATCACAATTTTTCTACATGGTATAGAGTTGTGAATGGTATACTGAGAAGAGAATTCAAATTTTGAAGTTTAGGGTTGTAGGTGCAAATCGAATTCATATAATAATTCAAGGTTGGCCAATGGCATTGTATGGCTTGAGACTCGAGTATTCCTTGGAAGGTAGCTCAAATTACATAGCATGGAAAGATAGAACGGAGGTTGTATTAGAAGACGATGGCTTGAAGGAATTCATTGGTCAAGAAATTCATTGCACTTCATTTTTACTCCTTGGAAATTCAACTTTCTATATGTTTTCCACTCTACTGGGATCAATTTGAATACCATCTTTGGACACCATGTGACCCAACCACTTTCCCTCATTCATAGTGAAATTTTAATTTTTCAAGTTGAAAGGGATTGCAAATATTTTACATTTTGAGAAAATAATTATGATATGTTTCAAATGATTAGTTTCAAATTTAGAGTAAATTGGTATGTCATCCAAATAAACCAGAACAAACTTATCCTTTTTTGTAGCAAATGTTGTATCCATTTCCCTTTGAAATGTAGCGCCAACATTCATTAGACCAAAGGGCATCTTTGAGTACATAAATGAACCCCAATGATTCTTAAAAGAAGTATTATCCTAGTCCTTTGGATCCACTAAAATCTTACTGTCCCTCAAAAAATGACTCAGCATGCAAATTCTCTCAGCTCCAACTACACTCTGCAGTATATGTGCCATTTTAGATAGGGGGTAATTATCCTTCAAAGAAACCTTATTTAGGTATTGAAAATCTAAAAACAACCTAATTTTTCCACTCTTATTTCTAACTGGAACAAGATTAAAAATACACTTAGAAAACCTCAATGGCACAATTATCTTGGTAGCAAGCAATATCTTCACTTCCTTTCCTATTAGTGACAGGAACATTGGATTTATCCCTCTAATCTTTTGTTTGAAAGGTTTCTCATTCTCTTTTAGTGGAATATTATGTTTAATGATAACTTTATCACAAACTTTAAATACTCATATTTTCAAGAAAAAACATCTAAAAATTCTCTCAATAATTATGCGTACTGTTGTTTTTTATCTTGATCCAAAGAATTAGAAACTTGAACATATTTATGATTTTTTTCTATTCCCAAATTATAATCTTGCAACTCACTATCAATAGGAAATATCCTACACTTAACAACAACATCATTACTGTCGAACAACCCCTCTAGGGGAACCAAACCTCTAGGAATAAGATTATCACTTAACTCAATAATTTCTTGTCTAACTATACTATTCAAAAAAATATTTGTATATACATTCACATCCATATTTACATCTTAATTTTCATTAATAGGAGTACTCACAAATTCATCAATCATTTTTAGGATCCCTTAAGTTATTGTTCGTCTTAAAAGACCTACCAGTTCTTGATATTATTTGGAATAGAGGTCATATCTCTCACAATTATTTCATACTTCTTATTTGGATAAATAGGAATTTTAAAGGCATTAGTAGCAATAGCTAGAGAATATGATTTGTCATTTTCCTATCCAGAATGACTGAATTTTTATGCTCTCTAAAGAAGTTATCTAACATATCCCTTAATTTATTTCTATTTGCACTTATTCTAAGATATTTAGTCTGATATGTACCTTGGACTAGATTTATCACTATCTCAGAATCTCCAAAGAATTTTTTTTTCTCTCTATTCTCTATGTCAATTCAATCCAATAATTAGAGCCATGTGCTCTCCAATGTTATTGGTGCATTCAAAATACAATTTAAATAAGTGTAACTAAATTTTGCAATCTCGTGGAATGATACAAATACCTACCCCCGAAGAATCCTTGCAAGTGGATCCACCAAAATGCATGTTCCACATCCACTTATCATTGGTTGCCTGTACTTTTGGTTCCTGCACTTCACCTTCGATATATTTTTCTTCTTCTTCCCCAAGATGAAAATCATTATATAAAATTAGAGAACCAAGGTCAGGTTCAACTACATAAATGAGATGATTATCAGGTTGGGTCTAACTACTAACCATATATGCCATCTAAATATATCTGTAAAACCTTCTATATTCACCAAAAATAGGTATTGAAGCATAAGTCATGTCCATTTGAAGAGTATCCCCCAACTTGGTTGCCCATGATTGTGATAATAACACTCCAAACCAAGCTAAAATATTTCCTACTTCCACATCGATCATCATACTCTTGGTAGGGATTTGAGTGAATGTCACAACAATGTCCTTGATTAGTCACAAACATTAAAATTTTCTTGAGTCAAAAGAGAATGAATCCTTATAAGGTTAGGTGATATCAAGCACTAAATTTTCCATGGTGGATTTCAGCATCAATTTGTGTGATTCTACCAAGTCCAACGTATCATTATGAAGGACCATGTAATGAATATTAAAACTAATGTAAAAAGGAGTAACATCTTCATTTACTTTAGTTACATGATGACCAAACACAAATTAAAGAGAATCATCTTGTATGTTTAAGAAATCTTGAGAATTAATATATGATGACTGACCTTCCTCTAATCCCTTAATAATTTTAATGACTTGTACTTTATTCTCTGCATTCGTTAGTAATTCAGAAAATGTGATTGGGATCTTAATCATATCAATTTCATTTTCCAAGATAAAAGGTAGTTGGACCTTCTCCAATTCATTCGTATATTTCTTCGCTTCAACTTTCTTATGTATACCTTGTTTGGATCTACTTGTGGCTACTATGTTGGAGGTTTGGCTAGAGGAGGCTTGACTATGATATTTTACCCCCCAAGGTTATATTATCTTCGAAAATCAATGATTGTGTTATTATAACCCTGCTCATATACCTATGATTCAACCATTAATGGAAGGTTTTCATTTTATTGTGAAACTTAGGTCGATCTGTGATTTTCTTCTTTAGTTAGGTATAGTTGGGTATCATCCTCATCAAGACAATTTACTTGTTCTTCAGATTACTCTACATTTTCCACATCCACAAAAATTTGTGGGAAATGAGGTCTTACTTCCTTCTAATATTTAGGGATTTTCTAATCTCTTCAATGAAATTGAAGACATGGAGGCCTTTAGAAGTTGGAATTTCTAATTTGAGGTTGATGTCCATCCCTAGGAGGATTTAACTTATCAACCAAATTTTCCATATTTTTTAGCATGACATCAAATTTGGTATCTATAGAGGAAGAGGGTTTATCTATAACTCCTTTCTTTTAAGACCTTATTTTCATCTTTCTTTCTAGTAAATTTATTTCTACTCCTATGGAATTATTTTGCATGTCTAACAACGTAGCAGAATCCGTTTCTCTTAACTGAAAATAAACCTCAACATGAAATTCATCAAGATAATGGAGCAAAGCTAATCAAGGAGGGGGTTTAATATTAGTTGGAATTGATTTGTATACCTTATTGAACTTAGCATAAAAATCACGTACTATTTCACCTATATTTCTTTCCAAATTACTATATTCAACTAGGATTTGTAAAGGATTTTTTTTATCCTCCCATATCCTAAGAAAAAGTTTCTCAAAGTGTTGGAAATATGAAATATCTTCCTACTCGGAAACCTTTGACCCACTTTTTCACTTTTCCTGAGAATATTCGCACAAATAAAATCACCTTGACATGTTCATCATTCACCTCCTCTAGATCTATGAAGTCAATAATTTTATCCAAATGCTACTAAGAATGTAAAACCTCTCTATCCATTAAATTGGATTAAGCATTGGGAATAATTATGAGGAAGGTCATGTAGTTGAGTTTTTTCCGAAGAAAAAAGCTAACTTTTTATTAAGAAAAAATAAAAAGTTACATTGCATATGCTAAACATTCCAGAAGCATAAAAGCATTCCGTAAACTGCCACAAGGCCTCACACAACGTTAGAGGACTAACGTGCACAAAGAAAAAGAAAAATAGAAAGAGAGGAGAGAGGGGGGAGGGACGCTTTAGGTTTTCCTCCCCTTTTTCTTTTCAACCTTGCGCCACTCTCCCACAGTGGGCTCGGTCGAGGCAATGACTAACTGGGTTGATACATTTGGATGCCCTGTTTCTTTGTATGAATCTGAAGTATCTGAGTGATGTTGCCGTTTGATGCCCCCAGTGCCTTGATCCACGCTTGTCATCTCTGCCTGATTTTGCTTGGTCTCTGCCTGATTTGAGTGTGACTGTGAATCCTTGTTGACTTCTATATTTTCCTTCTGGTTCTCTATTTCAACCTCCTCAATGGTGGTATCATCCTCCTCTGCTTCTGTTTCTTCGTCTTCTGTTACTGACGGGGCTTTCTTTCCCTCGGTTCTCTTCTTCATGACAGAGTCTATGTTCTTCCATCCTTTGTGTTTCCTTTGTTGTGGCTTGCTCTTGTTCAGACTTTTGCATGCATTGAACAGATGACCTGTTTGTTGACATCCCCTGCATCTGAATGCTGTATTCTCATAGTCCAAAGGTTGTTTCCACTGTGTATTGTTGAAATTCAGGATGATGCTAGGTCATGTAGTTGAGTTGGAAGAGAGAGGAGAGCATATATGGTAGACATACCTACTTTAAATGACATTTAAGTAACTACGATGCTAGTGATTTGAATAATAGATGAAAATGGAATTGAATTTATTGCACTAGAAAAGGAGTGGTATGAAACATAATAGATTTATAAGGAGAAGAAATGGGTGGAGTAGGGAAGCGAAAAGTGACATACTTGGACAAAGGCAACTGTAGTTATTGAACAAGGTATTCCAATCTCCTTTCTTTATAAAAAATAAATGGATCGGTATGAGTAAGAGTGGTTATGTATTCCAATTATTTCTTGAGCCTAGATATTAAGCTACTCCAAAATAAATCTCAATATTGTTGTGATAAACTGAGAACTTGAGGAAAAAGCATTAGAACATAAGACTTAAATATTCTTTCATCACATATTATATCTAAAATATCAGATTATGACTTTGATCTAAACAAATTCTGCCCAAATTTATTGTCAAGTTAGATATATCTTTTGGACGTAACATCTTTAGGTAAGGAAAATGATCTGCCTAAAGGAACATACCTTGTTCTTTTGCAAAACCTTTCTCTCTAGAAAGCTTCTCTAGACTTGAAAAAGGTTATGCTTAATTAGGATCATGATGTCTCCTAGTGTAAACTACCTTATGACCCAGAACTTCCCACTGGAATGACCTTTCAAATTGTGGGGTCACCAGGTGAGGCAGAACTTAATTACGCATGGTCCTTTTTCATCATTAATGATCAAATATGGATCTTTGTCATTCTTTCCTAGGGAATATTTATTCTTCATTCCCCGACAATGGTGACAAGATGATATCACTTATGATTTTCTCATGGATGTGGAATAAAACCCTTAAGATAACCTCAAACCACTTTGGGATTGCGATTTGGACCTTTAATTTGGAGAGGTATTTATCCTTAAGTCTGCTACTAAAGGTAAATATGGTGGCAGATCACTAATATGCTCATCGGAAAGATTTAACTTCTAACAATGACGAGTTTGGTTTTGAAAGAAAAGAAAAGGGACCATTGGGCATGGAGTGTGTGACAAAAAAATACTTTCTAATCACTCATCAAATGAATAAACCTAAAAAAAGACAGATACATCATCATTTATTTGAAAAATTATCATCAAGGTATGGTAAAAAACTATAGAAAATAAACATAAAAAATAGAACATTGTTATTTTTGTAAGGATATTTAGGCTGAAAAAACAAATAAGTATTCAAATAACATGAATCTGAGAAATT
The DNA here is from genome assembly GCA_031772625.1 of Pinus tabuliformis. Classification (NCBI taxonomy): domain Eukaryota; kingdom Viridiplantae; phylum Streptophyta; class Pinopsida; order Pinales; family Pinaceae; genus Pinus; species Pinus tabuliformis. The sequence continues at coordinate 412,070,140 of CM062807.1, read as the reverse complement.
CCTCACAAATTCTATTTCAACCAACTTTATCCCAATATCAAAGATTAATGGTCGAATGAGTAACTAACTTGAAGATACACAAGGTAGAAAAACATATAGGAAATCGGTCACGGATAAATATTTGAAACTGCACATATAAGAGTGCTCATAGCCAAATATAATGATCTTGAAAATCTACAAAGATACACAAATATTTTTCTTTTCCCAAAAATTTCTAACCCTTAGTTCTATTTCATGATCAACATTATAGAATATTTACAAACTATAACCATCCTTTTAGAAAACTTTAATTACAAAAATTATCAAGTATCTACATAAATCTCTATCTAGGATAAAGTACGTTGCATAGAAATTTCGTTGATGTATTGTTTGTTTAATCATAAATAAACATGATAAGATGTTGCATCTAGAAGTTGAGTTGTAGTTGAAAATCTACTTGAAGGTGTGGACAGAATCACTTGTTGATATCCTGCCAAAATCTTCTGAAATCCTCTCCTTTGTCATCATGTTTGAAATAATCCTTTCCTCAAAATTTGGGCCTGATCCACCAAAATACGAGTTTGGTACGTGATTCCATATTTCATAAGATTTATCTGCTTAGAAATCCTTATCGCTACCTCAAAAACAAAGTATTTTCTAGTTGCTGAAAAATTAAGTGGTACATATCTTATAGAGATTAAAACCATGAACTTCTACCAAATTAACTATGAACGCTCAAACAAAATAAAACAAAAATAACACTCACAATTTAACTATCAATGGCTGGTGAAAATTATTTCAAAAAGAAGACTAACAGACTAACAATCAACATTCTGACAAAACCCTACTTGATTTTATTGGCGGCCTCCAACAAAAGATCTGCATTATGTGGTTTACCTTTCTTAATCTTATTGTTCTTGAGGCTAGGATCTCTTCTCCTTTCACCTTTGTGCTTATCAGAGCTGGAATTAACCTCCCTGTTTATCACTAATTCCCTTAAAGGTGTGTCATCTATATTAATCACTTGATTTTCCATGGTATGCTTCTGTTTGAGTTTGAAGTTAAGCATAAGTTTGTTTATAGGCCAGATATGAGACTTTCTAACACTATAAATTTTAGGTAGAGTAGGTTCATTTACAATGTCTATTTCCTTTGTTTCAAGCTAACCCTCCTGTGTTTTTGTAGATTTTTTTTTGCATCTTTCACATGTTCTTTTGGCAGTTGAGGAGATGGATCTCGAGTAGGATATAGGGCTTTTTCCTCCACAATCATTTCATCATTTCTTATGAAACCCTTTTAAACTCGAGAACTAGAAAATAGGTTTATGTTTTTCTTCTCAAGGAGGCTTTCATTTTTCTTCTGGTTTTGACCAAAGAGTTTCTCTTTTTTGGGATCTGAGAGGTCTGGATAGGTTTCTTTTGCTTCCTCTTCTTGCTATTGGTTTTGGATTTATGAGAGCTAGCTTTATGGAAGAAGAAATGTCCCAATGTTCTATTAACCTTTTTTAAATGATTGAGAATTAGAAGTTTAATAAGGCTCTTATTGAAAGCATAGTGAGGGGATGCATTTGGTTTAGCCCAAATCCTTGTTGCCATTTTTCTTAGAATTATAAACAAAAGGAAGGGCATGTTTATGCTAACTTGTCCAGAAATATGAGTGACAAAATTGAAATGATACATGATGAACATGTTGTAGCATCCCTCGTAGGTAAAACGAGCTCGGTTTATCCTCAATATTTGGTCCCATTTAGCTTTGAGCTAGGATCTCTGCATTCCCAAATGCAATGGTTGTCCTTGTGCTCATCCTTAAAAAATAAGTGGATATTGATGTATTTGAAGGTTTAATTTTTCACCAACAATCCTCATCCATTGAGAGGCTTGTATCCTCTGTAATTGTTTCCTATATAACTGGGAAGGAGGTTCCAGCAATGTTAACCCCCTAGCCATCAAAACATTCTGCAAATTCCTGAGGCACTCCACCATGGAAAGGAGCACACCTGAAATAGAAATCCTCCCAACCTTCTTGTCCAAATTAATCCTAAAATTCAGGGATGGCTTTGAAAGCTTCAAGACCCTTAGGTTATCACTTGTGCAGTTGATCGCCCTTCCCCATAATTGCTACTGATCAATAATAGAAACTTTGGAAGGAAAAAGCAGATTTGTTCACACCTATTATCTAAAATTAATTGATATCTTACCACAAAAGCAAATAATGTCGTTTCACGATAATCCTACAATGATTCCCTTCACATGAAATCTTAGGTTTAGAAGAGACAAGTAAAAACAAAAAACCTGTATAATCACACTCATTCTTTCACGCATCAATCATACCATCAATTTTGATTATGATTATCACCTCTCACGAAATTAAGTTGAACCAATTTCCATTTCAAGATAATTAAATGACATGATATACCAACTAATTCATTAGTTCCATTTGTCAAATGATGATATATTATGTGGAAAATTTATTTTCTAACTCTCTCTTTTCCATAAATTGAAATATTTGTTAACATTTGATTTTTTAGTGTCCTGGTTTCAAATATTTTGAACCAATGCGAAAAATTAATTACTAGCGCATTTGAAACTTTTAATGAAAATATTAAGACAGTTGTTCCAAGCCATTAGCTTTAAATCCTTTATCCTGAAACTAAACTACAATAATAGGCATAATGCCTAAAGCTTAGGGAGGCTCAAGGTTGAAAATTTTAGGATTTTCTGCCAAGGAAATAGTGATAAAAGTGGGTTTTATGCTACTTACAACTGACATCTTATGGACCTACATTGTTTATAAGAATTACATTTTACCTCTCTTAATCGAAGATTGCATGTGTATCACTTAAAAACTGCAAACCAATGTTTCTGTCATCTAGAAAGCCATTCTATCTTCTTACTCTATTATTCTGGAGGGCCTTGCATGGAGAATAGGTAATGGAAGGAGGCGTAGGATAGGCCTTGATCCTTGGATGGGTAGGAATGAGGATATTTATCTTCCATAGGTCTTGGTGAGCACTCTTAATAATGCAAGTGTGTTTACTCTTAATTACATTGCAGATTGCCCAACTGTTAAACTACAAAACAACTCCAATTGCCCACAAAGGTGGCTCCTTCATGGGCAGTTTATATTTCTAACCTGAGAAAATCCCATATTTAGATTATGGATAGAAAAGATAAATTGAAATGGGTTTTCAATCCTTTTGGGGACTATTGACAAAAATATAGATATTTATATTTAATAGCAAAATGTTTGTAGAGAGAATAGATTCGTTGGTGGAAGAAATTGTGGAAACTCAAATGTGCTACAAAAGAAAGCCTTTTCTTTTGGTGTATTTTTGTAAGAAAAGAACCATATCAAGATGAAACCAGAATAAGAAAAAAAGAGGCACCCAGTTGGTGTGTGCGACCTATAAACAACAATGTAAGGAAATTGTCAATGTTACTCTAAACAATCATTTGGATACTTTGCTAGAACATGCTAGGTTTCATTGGGGATTTGAGTGGAAAAATTTACCTCCAACCATGGCAGTAGTGGAATCAATGAGGTGTTTTAAAGCATTAGAGAACATTTCCATTACTCCTTCATTGTGTGGTGTGCCTAGCCAGTAATAAAGGTATATTCCAGGAAGTGGCTTCCTCCCCAAATTGAGTTGTGGCTCCTTTTTTACCTATTTTTTAACTATTTCCATATTAATATAAGATCCTTATAGAAAGACTAATTTAACCTAAAGTAATTGACAAATTAATTTCAACTCTAGATTTACTTTGGTTGGGCATTTGAGGGGGAGGTCCAGGTTTCTGGAGGAGGGGATGTCGTCTTTCTATCCAAGCCTCACGAATTTGATGTCATCATCGTATAGGTAAAGGGTCCAATAACCACACATAATTATTGGCTTTAAATATTCTTCTTCTATTTGCTAAAGAATAAGTTTGTACCTCTCTACAAGTTTTTGGTGATTCACCATTTGTTATAAACTATGTTAACTTAACACAATGATGTCATAACTAAATATTGATACCTTTATTGAAGGATATTTTTCATATCTTAGGTACTCTTGATGATATGTCCTTTTCTCATGTCTATAGGGTGCAAAAGAACCCAGTAAATATGCTTTGGTCTACATAAAACTTTGGGCCAATGGCTTATAAAGGAACTGAGGTATGACATACATTATGAATACTATCACTGCCCTTTCATTGAACCTACAACATCTCACACATAACTATCCTTCACTAATAATATTTTTTATTTTCTTTTGTAAATGTATTGAATTGTTATGTTAATATTTAAGAACATTGTCGATAAGGAATACTACTATGTTTTTATTTTACAATTTTATATAGAATTGAAAAATAGCTAATATCAATAATAATAGAGTATTTGTGTGACCAAAGGAAAATATATTAAAGTTCTTTTATTAGAATGCATACTAGGTTATGCATCTACATAATGTAATCCATTAATGTGAATGGCAATAATTAAAAAAAAAAATCACCGAACTTCCATTGTAAAAATTCAACTAATTAGAAATTTATGAAGATGAGTAAAAAAAATAAAAATAAATAAATAAACGATTTATTTTCCATATTCCTTATTAATTTAAATATAAATTATACACTTCAGAATTGTTTATTTTTATAATATTTCATTCATATATATAGATATATAAATATACATATTCATATATATGTATAGGCGGATAGGCCTTTTTTTTTAATCAGTTAACCTTCAAATTTAGTCTACCCATTTCACTGTCATTTGACACGTGTGTCTTGGTCACAGTGCAATGAGACAAATGGATGACTCAGAGCTCCCCACGAATGAGAACCCTCATCTGCGCTATTATAGGTAAACTCTTTCATTTGTGTTGTGTTGTGGATGCCGCTTGTGAGCTCCCACAATTGCCTATTCGTATTCCCTTGGCAATGGGTTGTCCATATTTTCCTCTCTGTTTTCAAAGACCACCGATACACCTGCCTTTTCACTAGCTGGACTTTCGGTGGGTGTTCATATTGTCGATTTTTGTGGTGCACGACCAACATCTTAGTATTTCTTGCTTGTACGATGATTATTATACCTCGTTTTCAGTTAGCATCTCGTTTTTTTAAATCATCGTGTAACCTGTTCTATAAACATAAAAGTGCAGTGTGAATGGCCCTCTCATAGTCTCATAGCCCGCCCAAGAAGACCAGTGAAGGTAGGTGGGAGAAATACCCACGATCTTTATGTGCGAGAAGATGGAAAAGCATTCGGAGAAAATTGCACTGGGACTCGAAGCCTGCCTCGAGAAAGGCGGTGAGAATGGCCACGAGACGTGGATTAGGGTAGATATTCTTGAGAAACCACTATGTGTAGTGTATAGGCCTGCATCCAAATGTTGAAATTAAACTAAGCAAATGAAACTCATCAGCACTACATCCATGAGCAGAAAATTTGGTTTAATTCTGCTCCAGTCAGCTCCGGTCCACAATATCGAGTACACACGAGTCTCGGGCTAGTATTTGTTATCCTCTGGTTTTGGTCGAAAGTATATTAGAATCCTCCAAGAGACGAGGAGTCTTGGCTGATCTCCTCTGTAAAGGATGCATCCAATTCTAAGGTTGAAAATCATGAAACTCCTAGAACAGAAACATAGCATACTATCAACTCGGTGGATGTACTGCTTATTAATGCAGGAGGTGGATCCCACACAGATGATTATTAACTCATGAGATGGAGGTATCCCTTGTTAATGAAGGAGTTGTCCTGTATTCTTCAGAGGAGTTGCGACAATTGTTGCAAACCTATTCAGTATAGTTGAGACTGATGTTGCTATTTTCAGCAAGAAAGATTATCAGCGATGACATCTCATCTATCGCATGGTAAGTAAGAAATAGGTGCATCAATTTCATTTTTCATTTTTTAATCTAAGCTTGTTATTTAATTTTTCTAATATGCTTTCAGAAAGACCCAGCAGGCACCCAAACGTTGTGGTGGAACCACAAAACCACAAAGAGTGGCTTTTCTTTATCCTGGTTTTCAAGGAAGGTATTTATTTCGCCAGAATTACCCAGGACTTTCACAACCCTCTGTAAATAGAGGCACGAGTTTTCAAGTTTCATAAAATTATTCCAAATTTTACCCAAGATTCGCACCATGTTCTGTAAAAAGATTCGTGAATATTTGAAACCCTACTATGTAAATAGAGTAGTGAATATTCAAAATTGATAGAATTATTCCATTCTTCTCCCAGCAAGCTAAGGAGGCCTTGAAAATCGAGTCTTAAGTTTGGGTATTACTGCATTTTTTCTATCCACACATAGTCCACATAGTCCTCTTTAATAATTATTGGTATCACTACTATACCAAGGGCACTTTTAAGACACTTTTTGACAAAAGAATTTTTTTGTCTTAAAAAATTATTTTTTAATTTTAGTTATTTTACATTAAAAATGAATATCAACTGAATTTTCTTAAATATAAATTTTAAGGGAAAAGCTGTTTGAGATAAAAATATTTTAAGACAAAACATTATATTTAAGACGAAAATATTTTAAGACAAAATATTTTGAGACAAAACTTTATATTTAAGACAAAAGTAGTTTGAGACAAACATTTAAAAACAAAATGTTATATTTAAGAGAATTATTTTAAAATAACAAATTATATTTAAGACAAAAAGAGTTTGAGACAAAAAAGTTGTCAGGCCAGGAGTAACTCCAGTTTGGCAGAAAACTGATTCAATTTATTTCATTAGGTAGCTATTGTTATATGCAAAGGATGTGACTGCTCAGTTCATCTCTTGATGACTGTTCACATTCCTAATTTTAACTGTTTACACAAATTCAGCCAATCGCAGAGGATTAGGTGTCAACATTCCCCCCCCTTAATCTGAAGGGATGTTGGTGAGTCCAAGCATCGTTCTGAATCTTTCAAGCTTTTCTCTTCCAAAAGCTTTGGTGAAGATGTCTGCAATTTGCTCATTTGTGGAACAATGATGAAGATGGATTGTTTTGGCCTCAACATGATGTCGGATCAAATGATATTTAGTATTGATATGCTTTGTACGATCATGGAACTTTGGGTTCTTGGCCAAATTTATTGCAGAGGTGTTGTCAATCATGAGTGGAGTTGATTGTACATGTTTTACCTGCAAATCTTCAAGAATTTTCCTGAGCCACACAATTTCTTTTGTTGCTTCATCTGTTGCCACGTATTCTGCTTCTGTTGTGGAATCTACTGGAACTAATTGTTTGTGTGATCTCCAGGAGACAGCTCCTGATCCAAGACTCATAGCATATCCTGAAGTAGATACCCCAGTTTCTTTGTCTCCATCGACGTCTGAATCAGAGTATCCAATCAAGCTGAAGTCGTCCACCTGTGTATACTTGATTCCAAGGTCTTGAGTTCCCTTCAAGTATCTTAAAACCGTTTTTGCAGCAGATCAATGTCCCTCACAAGGCTTTTGCATAAACCTGGAGAGGATTCCAACAGCAAATGAAATGTCTGGTCTAGTAGTAGTGAGGTAGATGAGACTTCCTACAAGCTGTCTATACTTTGTTGCATCCTCAAATTCCTTTCCTTCAATAGATGTGAGTTTTAAGTTTTGTTCCATTGGACTAGAAAGAGGATGGCACTGTGTCATGCCAAATCTATTTAAAAAATCCCCAATGTATTTCTTTTGAGAAAGAAATATGGATTTTGGGATGTTGGGTTACTTCAATGCCAAGATAGTAATGAACATAGCCCAAATCAGTCATTTCAAAACTTTTCCCCAATTCCTTCTTTATGGATGCAATGTAGCTTTCATTGTTCCCTGTCATTAAAATATCATCTACATATACAACAAGATATACAACTTTTTTTCCAACTTTCTTGACAAATAAAGTTGCATCATCAAGATCAAAATGTTTGAAGTTGAGTTTCAGAAGATGCTCAGTTAGTTTTTCATACCAGGCTCGTGGTGTTTGTTTGAGGCCATACAAGGACTTCACAAGGTTGCATACTTTATGTTCATGTCCTTTCAGAGCAAATCCTTCAGGCTGGGACATAAAAACATTGTTTTTTAGATCTCCATTCAAGAATGCAGTTTTTACATCCATTTGGTGGACTTTCCAACCGTTCTGAGATGCTAGTGCAAAGAGTGTCTGGATGGTGGCCCATTTTGCTGTGGGGGCAAAAGTTTACTCATAATCAACCCCTTCCTTCTGTGCAAAACCTTTTGCCACAAGCCTAGCTTTGTGCTTGTCAAGTGAGCCTTTAGCTTTGTACTTGTCCTTCTAGACCCACTTGCAGTCCATTGGTTTGGTTCCAAATGGAGGATCAACTAGCTTCCAAGTGTCGTTCTTTATGAGGGCATCATACTCCTATTGCATCGCTTCTTTCCATTTATCATGAGAAGCAGCTTCTTTGAAGGAAGTTGGTTCAAAATCTGTAGACAAGTTCAATTCACAATCATAAGAAACATCCATATCAACAGGTGAATTAGAGTCATCTACATCACCTCCATTTTGTCGGTTTGAATCTCTGGTTCCTGTTTTTCAAATTTCATCAGGATGAACACTTTCAAGTGTCTTTGTCAGCCACTTTGGGGGACCTTTCTGAGATGGTCCAGGCTACTCTGTTGATTGAGTTGGGACTGAATCAAGATTGAGTCTCTCAATTCTATCAATTACATCACTTAAAGCATCATCCGTTGTTGGAGTTTAATTCGGGGGAGAGTGTTCTTCGGAAGAAGATTCCCCATGTTGATCTAGAATAGGAATCCCCACTTCAAGATGTGGAATCTGATTATCAAATTCTTGAAATGATTTTGTTTTAGCGAATCTATCCAAGCGATCAAGTTGCCGCTCAACAACATTGTCAGTTTTGGATGATTCAAGAAAAATTACATCTCTAGATACAACAAACTTTTTATTTACTTCATCATAGAGGCAGTATGCTTTGGAGGTGTTTGAATACCCCAGGAAGATACACTTACGACTTCTAGCACCAAGTTTGCTTCTATGTACCTTTGGTATCAAAGCATAACAGGTGGAACCAAAGACCCTGAGATGTTTTACCGAAGGAACATGTCCATACCACAATTCATAAGGAGTCTTGTTTCTTATAGCATTAGATGGAAATCTATTCTTTATATATGCATCACATAGAACAACATCAGCCCAAAACATTATCTTTAAATTTTTGAAGAAAAACATGGATCGTACCATATTCAAGATTGTTCTATTCATTCTTTCAGCTATACCATTCTGTTGGGGATTATAAGGCACAGTTGTTTGATGTTTGATCCCATGTTGTCGAAGATAGTTTTCAAATTCATTTGATGTATATTATTTTCCATTGTCAGTGTGAATAGATCCAATATGTGATTGTGCATCATTTTCAATCCATTTATGAAAATTCTTGAATGTTTGGAAAGCATCAGATTTGTTCTTCAATTAATAAACCCAACACATTCTGGTGTAGTCATCAATAAACGTCATGATATATTTATTTCCATTTGCAGAAGAAACATGCATTGGACCACATAAATCTGAATGAATGATTTCAAGCTTCCTATGTGCTCTTGAATGTGAATCATGAAAATACTGTTTGCTATGCTTTCCTAGAATGCAAGCATCACATTTCTTATGTTTCCTAGGAATTGTAGGCAAACCAGCAACACCATTTTTCTTCAATAAGCGAAGACTGTCATAGTTTAAATGTCCAAATCTAGCATGCCATAATAAACTTGATGGAAGTGTACCTTCTTCATGATGAGAAATATATGAGAAATGTTGTGCATGAGCAGAGGTTCCTTGCCGTTTGAGAAGGCTTTCTTCTTCTATTCCCCTCATGACAAGTGAGTGGTCAGATGCTTTTCTTACCTCAAGCTTTCCATTAAACATATGAATGGAGTGACCTTGCTGGCGGATGTGGACAAAGGACAACAATTTTCCCTTGAGCTGTGGGAGATATAGAACATGATCCAGAAGAAAGTCTGGAAGACCAGGTAGTTTAAGCCTGATTGTGCCAAGCCCTGGTGGCTTGATTTTTGACTGATCTGCAAAGTATACTACTCCATCAACATTGTCAGTGAAATCTTCAAAAAAATCTTTTCTATGAGTCATGTGACAGGTTGCTTCTGAATCAAGAAACCAATCATTTTTCGAAGAAGCAAGTGAAGCATTAAACAAATCTTCATTTACTCCAATGTTACATTGTGCCTCAATATAGTGAGTGGATTCAGGTGCTTTACCTTTGTCTGTATCATTAGTTTTACCTTTCTGTTGGTTTCCTTTCTGCTCAATTTTGTCCCATGGTATCTTGCATGTAGAGGCATCATGTGATCCATTTCTTTTGCAGCGAATGCAGTGCAGATCTGCCTTTTCTCCTTGAGAATATCTGCCCCCCCTGCCTCTGAAATATCTTCCTCTTCCTCTTCGTCCACCTCTTCCTCTTGTAGAATCTTGAGCAGGATGCTTTTCTTTATGAGCAAGGCACACAATCTCTTCAGAAGATTCAGGGGTTGTCTTCTTTCCAAAAGCTTTCTCTCTTTCAGCAAACTTTTTCACAAGAGAGTCAAAGGTTATATCTTTGAGATTTCCATTTTCTTGCAAAGACTCAAGATAATTGGAGTAAGTAGGATAGAGTGCCTTGAGAAAAGCAATAAGGGGGATATCCAGCTCAACCTTAGTGGAACTGATATCATGCACTATAGACTTTACTTCAGATGCAAGAGTAAGAGGATCATTATTTTTCAGTTCAAGAGTGAAGAGTTTAATCATGAGCTGAACAAATTCAAGTGCATAATGTGAGTCATAGAGTTCTTTCAGCTTTTGTAAGGCTTCAAAGGCAGTTGAATATGACAAAATATGGCGACTAACCTCTTCATTTACAGATGCTATGATTAATGCATAGGCTTTGCTGTTCTTGTTTTCCCAAATGATGAGCTCTTTGTTTGAGGTAGGTTGTACTGGGTCTTTGTCTCCTTCTCCAACACACACTCCTTTCCACAACTCATTTAAGATGAGGGTGTGTTTTATCATCCGGGACCATTCAGGATAGTTCTCCTTGCCAGTGTGAACTATTCCTACCATAGAGATTATTGAATGCATTCTATAAAAAAAATACTTCTGCTGATAGAAAAAATACTTCTGCTGATAGAAAAAATACTTCTGCTGATATACAGTGAAATTGTACTCAACAGGGAAAAAAGATTTCAAATACTTTATGCACTATGTTTTCTTCAAATCCCTCCAATGTTTATAAAAGCATCCTCATATAATATATCCAACATATTCCATTCTACAAACTCAGTTCATATTCCATTCAACGCATTCAAATGGAAACCATTCAATATATATGCTGGACCATTCTACGCATATACAAACTTGGACGGGCATATGTATAAACCCACAGTGCACAACGTTAATATCATATAAACCCACAGCGTTTCCCCGGATGCGCACCACGTTAATACTCAAACAACGTTAATATCATTCAAGCCACAACGTTAATACGCATTCAATAAACCGTTGATACTACAAACGTTGTGTTAAAATGTTGATACCACACAGCAATTCACATTCAAATACCATTAAACATTAATTTAACAGCATTAATAACACAACAATTCAAACGATGTGTTAAAAATGGGACAGCGTTAAAACCATCATTCAACGCATTCAAATGAGCCTTTTTTAAAAGAAAAACACAAAGCCCAGCTCTGTCACTTTATTGGTTAGTATAAACAGACATTCTTTCAAGCTTGTGTGCGCAGAAACAATAAAGAACTTCAGCTTGGTTTAAAGAACGTGCCATGAAGAAAACGTCCCGAGAAAAATGAAATGGCTCCTTCGACCATTCAGTCCTCCCTGAAATTGCAGAATGGAAGTTTCCTTGGCAGAAAACGATATGCGTATTAACACAGCCTCTGTTCGAATAATCTCGAACGTTCTGCTCCAGCCAACATTCATGTGACAGCATCGAGGCTTCCAACAACCATTGACAGGATTGAATGCATACTCCAACAATCACTGCAAAACAGTCTTCTTGCTTCACGTCAGGTTCACCATACTGCCGTTTGTGGAATAACGCAGTTACTGAAGTTTCGGTCTTCAACCATGGCTGGGCTAACAATTCTTCAATGGTAATACGCACCCTTCTCTGCAGCCGTTCAATGTATGCAAGGTTTGTCAGAATCTGGCACCAATGAATATATGGGTAGCGTAACAGTGGGAAGGCTTGTATGGAGCAGAGCATAGGTAATGGCGGAAAATGTTATGGCGTCCAGCGTTTAGACCTGCCCACCATGTCAGGCCTGAATATATAGAATATGACAGACAGAGGGCGCAGGCAATGTCAGGAGCAGTTGTGGAGGAGCAGCGCAGGTATATGGAAAGCTCACAGAGGAGTTACAAGGAGCATGAGAGCTAAAATGAACCTGGCTCTGATACCATGTCAGGCCAGGAGTAACTCCAGTTTGGCGGAAAACTGATTCAATTTATTTCATTAGGTAGCTATTGTTATATACAAAGGATGTGACTGCTCAGTTCATCTCCTGATGACTATTCACATTCCAAATTTTTTCTATTTACACAAATTCACCCAATCGCAGAGGATTAGGTGTCAACAAAAATTTTAAGACAAAATTTTATAGTTAAGACAATGGTCACTTTAGATGAAACCTATTTAATACAATTAGCAATTAAGACACAAACATATTGTTGTCTAGTTGAATTGTTTATGAATTAAACATTCAAGTACCACATTAATTGTCAACCTGGGAAAGTCTTTTTATTGCAAAGGCTACTGCGTACTGTATGTACTTAACTTCTGAAAGCATTAAGAAGCTGTAGTATACGTGATCTTTACGCTAAGTTATCACAGTACAATGAAAACAATTAATTAAGATCACAAATCTGGAAAGTAAAATGATGGATGCTCTGCTGGCAGAGGATCAGGACCCTATCCTCCAGGTGAGGATGTTCAGCACCTGCCCCTGTACCCAGACTGCTAATACACACTGCACTCCAGTTCACCGGTGAAAGATCCTTGCACACTTTAGACGATTAATGAAACAGAGTACTAGCAAAGCAGAAATAACAGAGGTAATGCTACAGAATCCAAACAGAGTATCAACAGAAAGAAAATATCACACACTTACACACTTGACAGAAAAGTAAATGGGCGAATCTTGTGAGGAAGGTGGGCCCAGTCCCTCTCACAAGATTCCCCGGAACACAAAGGCTAAATTAGATGCTCAGAACAGTCTTCTATTCATCTGCCAAAAGGATTCAATTACAATGATGTTCAGCCTTGCTGATGTTTCCTGAGTCTTACTTACAGAATTTTCCCCCAAAAAGATGATCCCCTACTAATGTAGATGTCTCCTCTTTATAGAGGAGACATCTATTACAATAGATGATTACAGTTCATTCAGTTACCCTTGTTCTACCAAAAATAAGAGTTACAGACTGCTGTTACAACAGTATAATCATACATTCCTTCTTAGGTTCTGGCTGTTACACAGCTGGTAACTGTCTTCGACCGTCTTCTTGGGATCTTCGCATTCCTTTGCCGTTTCCCCATGCTGCTCCTGATTAAACAATGATAACTGTGTTCCGCCCACTTTAGGTAGCTGTAGATCATGCAGCGTCAGCGTTCCTCGGATAGTTGCCGGTTGTTGTCCAGCTATTGCAAAATAACCTGCTTTGGATAGTTGTTGTTACTAACTGTAGCAACTTCGTAGTTGCTGCTTCTGGTGTTGCAGCAACTGCGTAGTTGCTGTTTCTGGTGTTACAGCAACTATAGATTATAATTCCTGCAGGCTTAAGACAATTACTTGAAAATTTAATCAGCTTTTCAAAATAAATACAAAGATACTCGTGAGTATGCGATGAACAATTAAACATATAGATATGCGGGAAGTTATCTCGTACCTTGGGGTGATTAAGTCATTATGCAGTCAAGGCTTACAACTTATGACTCAAAAAGATAATATTATTGGCAAAAGTATATGGTCAAAATAGGTCAATTCTGGGTCCTAACACATATCAATTTAGGACAATATTATCTAACAACTAAACAATTGACTCTGAAATATGCCCTAAGTTTGCTAGCTTGCAAGCAACTAAAGACAATGATTTGTTGTGATATTTATTTTGTGGGGGTAGTCGACTAAGAAGAACGTGATAAATTTTACTCACAAGATTTCTCAGACATCAATTCCTCTTTTGCCCCTTTCATATTTGCTGATACGAATAGAGAAAATTTATCTATTGTTGCATTTGGCACTGCTACATGGAGGGGCATTTTAAGACAATTTTTTAAGAGAAAATAAATATTTTTTCTTCAAATTTTCAATACGAGGCGCTAGTAAAAAATGTAAAGGTAAAGGATTAGGCCTCCATCTACTTGCATTCACCAAGTGGTTGGTTTACTATGGTTGTGAAGCAATATTCAACAAAGCAAAAGCGTTCCCGAGACACATAGCCACAAGACAGGTGAAACAGATCGAGGTTCGTGTGAAGAACGTGTATAAGCTATATGTGGAAGACTGTGCTGTATTAAGCACTAAGGCAGAGAAAGTGTTGGTTGAGATATCGATGAACTTTGGCACAAAATACTTGGTCATTGGTATCATGGTACCTCGAATATTATTAAACAAATAATCATTCGCCTCCCTAGAGGGGCACTTAAGCAGTAGGATGTATGCAAAGGATGTACATTGCAGAAGTACATAAAATCGACATTACATAATCGGGACAACAAAGCACATCCATTCCTAGAAAGGATCTACTATGATGTCTATGGACCTTTCTCGACAAACTACACTGCTAGACACAAATATTTTGTCATTTTTATTGGTGACCTCTCACAGAAGTGTTGGATCTTCTTCATGTGGAAAAAAGATGAGACATTCTCCAAGTTTGTGGAATTCAAGGCACTGGTTGAAAAAGAAGCTAGCAAGAAGGTTAAGGCTCTATCGTAGCGATTGCAACACCCTCCATATTTTTTGCCTGAACTTCAATTTCAAAGCCTACTATGTATATTGTGATCGATCGTTCCTTATTCACTTATTGGTAAGATGATCCAAAGCTCCCCCTTTCAATCTTAAGAGTCCTTCATGCTTTTATCTTTACATAGAATGTGTTATCTTTAGGCATGAGGGTTATTGCTTGGCATGCAAAGGGAGGTTTGTCTTGCTTCAAGGGGAAGTCTTTATGAGAATGCGTTTTTCTCACCACATAGACATGTTTCACACTCTTACAC
This sequence comes from Pinus tabuliformis, assembly GCA_031772625.1. NCBI lineage: Eukaryota > Viridiplantae > Streptophyta > Pinopsida > Pinales > Pinaceae > Pinus > Pinus tabuliformis. Next base: position 412,054,927 of record CM062807.1, on the reverse strand, counting down.
AAGTGTTGCCTTTATCCTCCCAAAGTCTATCATCGAAGCCGCACTTGTCGTAGCTTGCCACAAAGGTTGTTACGTTAAGCAAAGAATGTGTTATATGTTATGGATGGTTTGTGTTGTATCGCTAAGTTTCCATGTGTGTGATCATAGCCAAGTTTTACCACTATTCACATTAGTTCCACTCATCTTGCACTTAGCCAAATTTTGAAGTTTCCTTAGCAACCTAGCCTCATCCAACTTTCATGAACTGTGAACTTCACATATGTAACCCTCAATCTTTTGCCTTGCCTATTGGAACTATGCAATGCACAAAAATCCCAACCTCCCTTAGCGTTCAAAACTGCGTAGTGGTTTCCTCCAATGTCCTTCCCTCAGTTGAAACCCACTGTCTCTAGAAACTGTGCAGTTTTGTCCCTTGACTACCCAGTCTCCCTTCCATCCTAAAATTGCATAGATGTGTCATCCTAAGACCTCATCCCATAGAAATTCCTTACATCCTAAAATTGTGTAAATATGTCCTCCTAGGGCCTCATCCCACAATAGTCACTGCCCGCTGAAACTACACAATTATGTCTCTCGAGGGCCCCAAAGAAATATAACATGATAGATGACTCTCAAGGAGCTGCAGAGAAAAATAAGCAGAAAAAAGAAAGCAAAGGTATGATAGAATATCGGGGCCACGTGAAGACCCTATCTGATGCATAACTCTTTGAAGGCTAGGTATGGAAAACAAAGCACATATTTTGAAATATGCCTCTTACTGTAGCTTAAAAGTTTGCTTATCATTTTCGTATAAGAATTAAAAGTCGTCCATGTGTTTCCTCTATGTGTCTTGCTCCCTTTCACTTGCTTATTACATAGCTTAGAAGATGAAGAGTATTACCACTTGTTTATTTATGCTACGGAGGTTGTGACCAACATGATCTTATTACTAAACAAACACGATGCAATGCATCTTAAGTGGGATGAAAGATGTTTGATGATATGTATAGATTCAATACACTCCTTTGCATTAATCCTTGCTTTGTATCTTGCATGTACCCTCATTGCTTGTCAGATTTGGCTACCTGTTGCCAGTAGTCTCTTAGCTCTTTCCTAACAAAGCAGGGGAAGGAATTTCCTTCAACCTAATTTCTTCAAGGCTCTTCATAGAAGGTATAGAGATAAGAGAAGGAGGTGTGGAATCTCACTATCAAACTCTTAAAAATACTTTGTATACATGAATCTATCCAAACGATTAAGCTTCCACTCAACAACATTGTCAATATTGGAAGACTCAAGAAAGATCACATCTCTAGATATTATAAACTTCTTATTCACTTAATCATAGATATGGTATGCTTTGGAGTTATGAGTACCCAAAAAAGATACATTTGTTACTCCTCGCACTGAGTTTTTTTATATGTTCCTTAGGTATGAAATCATAACAGGAGGAACCAAAAACCCTGAGATTCCTCATTGAAGGAATGTGGCCATACCACATTCCATAGGGAGTCTTGATTCTAGTAGCAATAGATGGACACCTATTCTTTATATACACAACAAATAGAACCACATCATACCAAAACCTTATGAACTTAACATGTGAACTATGCCAAATTCATAGTGAACGTAGTACATTCCAGTGAACTATGTGTTGAAAAATGCAACAAGAAATTCTCAATTTGATTTTTCTTTGATTAAATTGGAAAAAATCAAATTTCCACATCAATAGACAACTTGCATAATGTTAACTTGTGTGACATAGAATTTTTCACCTAGTTTACTCAGTAATTTTGAGTTGGAGGAGTTAGAGTTCAGTTCTGCATATGTGATTGCTAATTTGTAGCAATGAGTTCAATTATCTGAGGTTGTTGTGAGTTAAACTAGTTCTAAATTTTGGAGGAACTAGTGGAAGGTAATTTAAGTAGTGGGACTTCAGTCAAACCCAATAATCATCTAGTTAACTTATCAATCAACCCAAAATCATTCGGTAATGCAGAGAAGTCAAGTTACCTAATATTGGTGGATATTCCAAGGAAGTTTTAATTTCTTGTAGCTCACACAGTTGCAAGAACTTACTCTAACCATAGTGGAGGAGGTAGCTTGAGTAGGGGCTCTTTGTGAAATTGGAGAGGGAATGATTGTTCGTAGCATTAATAGCCTACCAACAATTTGTTTTACACCACACTTCATTGTTTTGGGTAGGGTTTTTTAGGGTGGATAATTTTTTTTGATGCTTTTTGTTCATGCATGTCCTCATTAAGTATCTTGGGATGTATCTAATAGTTCCTTTCATGCATGTCCTCATTAAATATGTTTTGGGATGTTTGTACTAGTTCCTTGAAAATTTCTGTTTGTCAAGTCTTAACTACTTATGATCATAGGTGCTCATAAAAACCTGATAGTTTATGACACTCTCCAAATCACCATTCCTGAAAGGATCCAACAAAACGACTTGAGAGGAAGATGAGAAGGGCACACTCTTATTGGAACTAGCCTAGAACTAGTGGAATTAGCTAGTCCCAATGGTTTTAGATTTGTACTAGTCTAGTTTGGTGGTTTAGGTTCGCTAAGTTTGGTCTTGTATTGAACTGACCTTAAAACACCGAAGTGACTAGTTCTCTAATAAAATGACTAATTCTTAAGAATGTAGTGCAACATAGCTAATGACCACAAAATATTATTTTTTCAATAAAACATAAAAGGAAAAAAATATCTTAACCCTAGGGCCTTACAAAACCTAACCCTAGTTATTAATGGTAGTATTTAATTTTAAAAGATAAAGTAAAAGTTGGCATTCTCCTTATATTTGCTTTCTTTAAAGGAAAGATAAGGATAATGTCAAATTTTACTTAAATTTTTAATATTAACATTAATTGTTTTAGGTTGTTTCAGAGTGGTTCCAACTCCATTCAATTTTGAGAAAGTCAAATTTTAGATGCCATTCAAAACTTGGTGGTGACCGTTTGAACCACTTCTTTGTAATGAGTCCTAGACTTTTACTTCCAATTTTTCATGTGAATTTATTGCATAATCATATTCCTTGTGAGACTTTGCAAAAAAGGTTGATCTTTAATCCATTGCAAGAACTTGACCTATCTTAGGGAATCATTAACTACACCTCTAAAGTTTCTCCTCAATATTGAAATTTTGTTTGGAAGCAGGCATTCATTTTATCCATTAGATCATTTTTCCCACTGTGATAGTCCAACAACACCTCTGCTAGCATATGATTGACAATCCATCTCATCTTTACTACTACCTTATAAACACTCTTAAATCTTGTGTCTCTAATCTAAAAGAGGAAGAACCAAAAAGGGCTTGCTTGGCCCTCTTCTCAACCCACAATATTTTTAGCTTCTCTCTTGTGCTTACACTCTATTCTTCTTGCAGCTTCGGAATGGCGAATCTTAAACATAGTTTCATGATGTGTATTGAGGGAGGCATAATTCACCCTTTCTTTGGGTCAAATTACCACCTTAGCATTCCCTTTACCTTTACATGCAAGCATATGTTTTCCTTTTGCAGGATTGTTAAGCTGCCCATCCCTATTTCGCCTCCCTCTCCTACCATCATCAGCCTAATAAGCTAAATTTAACCAATCTCACTATATCGGAGATAAACAACCCATCCAACTAGGTAGATTGAGTTGAGACCCTTTTAGAAACTAAATCCATCCTCTGCAATGATATGTCCCTCTCCAACAACATCATCATGTTGCCTTTCATATCTATCATTCCCATGATTACCCTAAATTTCCCAATCCTTCACTTACATCTTTGGTAACGTCATCATTCAGATTACTTATAATTTGTTGTATTGTTGGTTATGTTATGATTTCCTTTAATGGAAATATATCCCTAGTAGGCATGAGTAACCAAATACAAGTTCTTATTGAACTCTTCTGTTAACATACATAATTTTTATTTTGACCTATTTGTTTTCAAATTCTACTGTGGTTGGTTTACGGGTTGACTACTAGCAGTCACCGGTGGTTATTGATGATCATAGTTAGTTTAGAGTGAATGCTGGACTTTGCCTTGAAAACCAAGCCGCAAGAATATGCAATTATCATGGAACATTTCAGAGCTCATACTTTTCTAAAAAGGAATACACTATTTTCATTCATCAAGAAAAGTTATATGAGAAAGAACCAAGTGGTTATGCTTTTCAACATGTTCACCTACATTTGCTATCTATCGTCTTCTTATTGAATGGGTAAGTTGGGTTTTTTTTATTTTCAAAGTAATGCTCTACGCTAGTGATGTTCATCTCGCATTTTGGTCTCCTTCTAAAATGTTGTTTGGTATGTGTAAAACGAGCATTGGTGCATCCTTTAGTGGTGTAATTTTTAAAGATATGCAAATTCTATATTGATTTAAGACTTGCAATGTTCAATATCTACATGATACCTTTTCTTGACATTCCATTCATAAATTTGAAATTTGTAACAAGTATAAATATTACTAATGAATTATTATATTGATTATTACAAAAGTGAAGACAAAGGAAGAATAATATATAATGTAGGTTTATGTGAATGCAAAATTTTAAGACAAAGGAATAATTATATAATGATAGGTGGACAATAGGGGTTGGGTTCCTTATCATAGATGTATTCTATATAAAGAGGGAGAATAAGGAGAAGATGGCATCACTTTTTCTTGTGTAATTGAGGACAAGGCTAAGAAGAGACAACATAGTAATGGATTGATGGCTCATGTGTGACTTGTTATTGAAATATCTAGAGCAATAAGGTCTATAGCTAGGTAAAGAGTAGAACTCCAAATACTTTTTGCAATAATCAATCTTGAGGGAATAGAATGTCATATCTACGTAGAACTTTGTGAGAAGTACTCTATTCTAGGTGATGATCGAGTACATCGTTTCCTTATTGGAGGTAATCAAACTTTTAACATGGTATAATTTAATTATAAATATTTAAAATACTAGATGTTTATAGTAAATTTTATAAAGGGTTATGGGCTTCTTAATTTGTTTGCTCGAATTTTAAATATTGAGATAGAAATTTGTAATGAGAATATAATGACCTCAATTCCTTGTGAATGCTATAAGTATCTACTATGTGTATATTTTTCAAATTGAATATAAATTTGATCAACCTTTCTTTTGCTAACGTACAAACACACAAACATGTTCTATTATATAAGATTTTTTGTTATTGTTAACAAAATTATTATCAAACATGGTTTATTTAGGAAATAACATATATTAAACTATATAATGAACAATTAAATTGATAATTATTTAATATGGGTTGACTTTTAGTGAAGTTTCTATGGATCATCTTATGATGTTGTGGAGTATTTAGAAGTCACGTCACTAGTAAGTCAAGTTTTCATGTCTCCTTCTCATGTTTATACAAAATAAAGTAGAGAATGGATGGGAGTATTTAATTCACGATACTAAAATTGGGATCACAAATTATCTTAATTTTACACACTATATTGACAACGTATCCATGTGAGAAGTGTTAGAGTAGAGGGATTGGATCAACCAAGCCTTTTCAATATATGACAATATTAGGCTTCAAGAGTTCATGTGTTGTAGTGATGGATGCATGAAAGAGGGACAATCAAAATAAGTCAAACTACTAGAATGGGATATTGGTGGGTGGATCTTAAGTTGTACCTATTATGGTAGCCTCATCTTTAGTATCTCCTTCGTCTATATGTTCTCCTTATCTGATGGAAATTTTTCACAAAAATATTTTGAGCGTTAACATTTGTTGATTACATAGTCATCTTGGTTCCTTAATACAATTATATTTCTTGATAAAACAAGTAGAAAAAATCCTATTGGTGTGTTAGGATTCAAAGTAATTTTTCCTTCTCCTAATATTATTTTTTAACTTAAGGAGGTGGGGGATTTTGAGGATGGAATATTATGTTCTTCTAAGAAATGTGAGCAAGCCTCAATGAAATTTAGGGCCTCAATCAAGAAACCTGGTGAATGATATAGTTGTTTGGCAAAACCTATTGATATTGCTATCAGGATCTTATATGGTGCCTCCTACCTAACCTAGTCACACCTAACCTAGTCACAGTAAAACAAATTAAACTTTGAAGTTCCACTTTAATTCTTCCCACTAAGTTTTTACCACAATCTTAAGGGAACTTGGTAAAATAAGTTTGTTGATGACTAGTTGTGACATTCTGGTGTAATAATACTTGTACATACCATAGAGTACATAACTCCATATCGATAACTAACCTTTTGTATCTATGTGGATGATATTTTAGTTATCGATGACATAGTATCTTGGTGGAAATATGTTAGGATCCATATGACCATGGTGATAATATTTAACAAAATCATCATGTCTCAGATGGTGCCTCCTACCTAACCTAGTCACATCTAACCTAGTCATAGTAAAACCAATTAAACTTTGAAGTTCCACTTTAATTCTTCCCGATAAGTTTTTTCCACAATCTTAAGGGACCATGGTTAATTATGTCTGTTGATGATTAGCTATGACATTCTCATGTAATAATACTTGTACATACCATAGAGTACATAACTCCATGTCAATAAATAACCTTTTGTATCTATGTGGATGATATTTTGGTTATGGATGACATAGTATCTTGGTGGAAATATGTTTGCATTCATATGACCATGGTGATAATATTTAACAAAATCCTCATGTCTATTCATTAATTTCATGTGTGATTAGTCAGGACCCAACATGCACACTTGTACCTAGGATATAAGATTATGTAATATTTTCTTGGATGACTTCATTGTCAACATTGAAGGAAACATTTATAATTGATAGTTGGATTTTTGGGATGCATTATTTCGATGACTTCGTTCCTAGTGTGGACTGTAGTACTTGTACATGCGACCTTGGTTGATGGGTGATCCCTGTATTCACACACTTCTTGGACTACTTCACTCTTAGGGTTTGGGGCAATGCCCATACATAAGAAGTTGGCTTATGGAGATGCATCATAGATATAAAATTTGAGAGCAATGTGTTTCAAAGGGGATGAAATGGTGGGATCCCCCCTAGTGATGTAATGGGGTCCATAATGGTTAATAATATTATAAGTATGGTGGTCATTTAATGTAATGTATACGAAGTCTATTATGTTATTTATTATTAAATAATTCATACTAGGTAGTTTTCATGCTATAAAGGCCTATTCATTAGCAAAGGCACCAATAGTGGTTAAAACTTAGGTTTTACAAATGAATAACATTTGAGTCCTCCTTATTGGATTTTTTAAGTATAGTGATTTTATTTAAGCATTAGCTCATTGGGAGGTTGCCCTTGAAGAGGAAAATGAACAAGAGTTTATCTTTCCATAAAATGATTACCATACCCTGTTAACTTAACTTCATGGTTTTGGATTCAATGAAGTAAAATTAATTTTTTTCATATTGTTAGAGACATTACCCCGTAGTGAATTCACAGACTGGAAACTTATGGAGACCTTTTCCAATCCTTACACTTGTCGTTGTCTTGGGAGTTGCATCTCATAGACGGTCCAGGACACATATGCCCATCCAGTGGTGAAGGTTTTCTTGAGCTTGGTCATAGTAACTACCCGCCCTATCCATGCTGGACGAGGTTCATTCGCATTATTTTCTGTAGGGTTTCGAGACAAATTCTCCCTCGCAGGTTCCAGATGTTTGTCAAGGTAACCTCTGCACCCTTCCCTGCAAAATTTTACTGCCACTTTCCATAATGGCGACGTAAGGTTTGCTAACAAACCTACTGCTGTTTATGTGCTAAGTTTCCATCTTTCATTTTTTACATAGGGTTCTGATATTGATATGAAACCAGAAAAAGTGGCTTGGTTCTGGTTGTCATGGGTGATGGCTCCAGAAAAATGAGGTCAAAATCGAAAGAAAGAGGTCTAAATTAGGTATTCATTGCTAACCCTCACGGGGTTACCCAAGACTCTATTATGGCTTGGTATTATCTACGAAATTGATGGAATGGTTATGATATGTTACCTACAGTTCAAAAAAACCTCTTTTTTTAAATGATTTTGGGTCTATGCAGGTGCTCCACCTCTCATTTCACTTATGGCCAATGAATTTCCAGTAGTCATGCCCAAGATTATATCACTCTTCACTTTCCAAGTATTTCATAGACTTATGGTGACATGAAGAGTCATGGTTTGCTTGTCATGTTTCCTTAAAAGTGTAAATGGTCGTAATGGCCACTTGAACATGAGAGGCTATTCCAGTTTTTGTTCTCCATTGAAGCATCAGTTAGAACTAGTTATTAACTTTGGGTATGTAATGTAATTTCCTTAAGTTTTTCTCCTTCTCAGTTAGTTAGGGTTTTAGCAGGAAAATTAACTCGGGTCAAAATCTTTTTTTTAATATAGTTCTGTTGGACTCTCACATTATGGCTTCGACACAATTAGAGTGACTCTATATGGTTAATAGTACTACAATCCTAATTGTTTAATGGTTACAATAGTATCTATATTGTGAATGGTGCTACCACGTCAATCATTAGAGGGGTTGAAACTGAGAATTCTATTGAAATCTTATTACTCTTTGTTAATTCTTGTAATTGTCTTATTCTTTACAGTATCGTAGACTCGTTCCTCTTGAATTTTTGGGTTTGAAAGAATGTGAATTATATTTTTAACAGGTTATGATATAAATTTACACATATACAATAGATATAGCTATAACATCTTTTATAGGTTAACCACAAGTTAGAGAAATCTTTGTTCTTTATGGATGGGATAGAAAGTGAAAGAGTATTTAAAGGAAAATTTCAAGTATGGAAGGGATCTGTACATGCTACCCACCATGACATTTGAGTGGTACCTATTGTTCTAGCTTAAGGCACACTTATCCAAAAGAAATTATGTTTCGGATGGTTAGGAAGAGTAAGAAGGTAACACCTCTACTAAGTTAGAAGTGATAAAAAAATCCATTTAATGTTAACATCTATGCAAAAAGTTAAAACCTTAGCATCATTTATAGATGAGAGATTTAAGCAATAAAACTATAGCAACCAATAACAAAAGCAACATGAGATATCAATTAGAACATCTAAGACCAAGGGCATGGGAAGTGACGCAGCACTACATGTGAATGACTGATGAGCACATGAATGTAATTGATGAATGGAAAATACTAGGTCCGGGATAATAAGCGAAAATCTTGTCTCTAACGAACCTAACTTGTACCCAATTTTTCTTTTAAACGCATATACCATACCATTAAACACCTGTATAATCTAGGCTTTTAAGATGACTTTCATCCCCAAACTATTTCATCACTCCTAAGTCTACACCTTGTTAATTAGCCATGCCATAATTGAATAAATCAATGGGCATGATCGACCTTAACTAGGATGCTAGGGTCCAAATAGTGCGATATAGAGGCTACGAATTATTAAATAATGACATGTATACTACCCTAAATACTCCCTGTATCTCAACCATACCTTAGCTATAACAATAGTGACATCTACCACTCTCTCTTTAATACATAGTTGTTGTATCTATTCAACTTGTACCATGAACCTAGCGGGATGCGTACTACCTCTATACAAACTATTTTGTCATTTATTTCTGCCGACTTTTACATTATACATCTATCCAGTGGGCACACAACCCAATTTTTTAGTTGGTCGAGAAGCCTCTCATCAGCCGGATGCACTATGCTTAATCTATGGCTCCGATTTTCTTGAACAAACCCTACCCTTGTTTGCATATCTTCTGCGTTGAGCTTGTCATTCTTGCTGCAATCTACAACACAGAAGTGGAGAGGAGGGTTCGGATTCTTGCTGCAATATATAGTGCAAAACTGGAGAGGAGGGCTTGGCTTCTTGCTGCAATCTACATTGCAAAAGTGGAGACGAGTGTTTGGATTCATGCTGCAATCTACAACATAGAAGTGGAAAGGATGGTTTGGGTTTTGTCATGATGTTGGACCCCTGTGGATAGCTACTCAGCCTCCATCTACCCTTGGTGTATAATAGAGTGCAGATAATCCCCGTGATGGCTCTGCTAGGCTACCACCCCAGGCGAAGTAGGTAATAAATTTACTCTGTGTTTTTTTATTTATTACATCCATGAACTCTAATGTTTTCTTTCCTGCAATGTTTAAGATCTTCTTCTAGCTAATTACTTCTTTTTACTTCTATTGACAGAGGAATACACAGACTTCATTGCTATTCTGTCTCTCCTTGGCTAGGCGCTTTCCCAAACTCAGGTGAGTACTACTCGGGTAGTTGTGAAAATCCATTTCTAGCGTCTAATTGTTTTAATTACCATTCTGAGCCTTTTCTCTTTGATTCATCATGTAGGATTTATGGGCGACACTATGTTCACATGAATTTTATAGGTAACCCCTTTTGCCCATAATTTCTCCCTTAAGATATGGTTTGTATTTCTTCATCATTAGTAAATTTCGTTTTTCAATCATATTACTAACACAAGTGTTTGCCTTTATCTCAGGTACACCTAGTTCGACTAGTCTGAGGCACAAATGCACAAAAATTAAGCATATAACTCATGGTTGACTACTAGACAGGTTGGTGACCTTGCTGGACTGGGTTCTGTTGCTTGTGGCCTTACTCCCATCACTTTCACACCAAGAGAGAGACTTAAAATCATGACATGGATAATGTTTGACTTTCATAAGGAGATCCAACTCTTGTTTAAAGCTTCTAAAATCCACTAGGCTAAAAGAAGGGGTCATATATAATAACTTTACAAGGATGCTTCGGTAGAAAGGAAATAAAAATCAACTATGTTAGATGCCATAGAGATTTGTAGTTGTTCTGAACAATCCAAGTCTCACCCATAATAGGACGTTTCCACAAAAGCAGGGTAGTGATGAAGAAATCAAAATAAGCTTGATACTGAGTCCAAACTAAATATTTTTGCATCTTCCATTTCATCCTTACGACACAAAGCACAAACAAAATCCATCCCCAATCTCTTGCCAACCAACCCTTGTAGGATTAGACTTTATCTCCAAACTTTGTCCTTATAAGAATGTTATTTTCAGGTGGACTGGTACCTTGTCAACCAGTAGGCCATAGGATCATTTTCCATCCATTGTTTGTCCAAGTGAGGGGTAATGTGAATGGTGTGTCTATGCATACCACAAATATGAAAGATCCCTAGTCACACAAATGTAGAAGGGCTACACAATCCTCCATCCTTAGTCTCTCTAGAACAAATCTGGCTTATGTAACAGTTAACTACATTTTACTCTTTAGGAATCAGGAGGTAGAGATTGTGTTTATTTCATCAGGTCATGGTCTTCAGTTTGTATTGATATCTTCTTTTCCAACCAATCCATTATTAAAATTCCACATTTGCAGATCTCAGTATTGGGTTGGGATAAAATTTTATTCTTGATGAGATTCACCTTGATGGTTGTGACATGATGGATGCTTTTGTAGATTTAAAAAATGTATGCTTACGTCTACATAGTCATTTTGTTTGATATCTGTGCCAGGTTTGTTTTAGATCTTCCATTGATATTTTATATGAATGATACCTATCAACACTTCTTTTGACCCATCAAAATTGATAAATATATCTTTCATTCATTCATTTAAGTTCTAGTGGATGTTAACCATTTTCATTATTTTTGCTTTCTCTGGCTCCTTTTAAAGGTTTTTCTTCTGTTTTAAACAAGGCATGTTGTTCGTTATCATATTAATTGCAATATTGTTATACTTTGGGCGTGATTTAATATATTGTCCTGTCAATGCTTCATGAGGATCTTATGTAGGAAGGTCAGTCAAGTGTGAACACTCCAAGCGAATGAATTCTATTGACACTGTTACCACTCATAATTTTCTCAAGGTTAAAGAAAGAACTTTCCGAGGTAACCAAAAACCAATCTTTTAGACTCGGGTTTTAGCCAACCTAAGTCTTGGGAGGGCTCTCCCTTTATAATTTAACTTTGTCTTGGGTGGGATTTTAGGCTAGTATTAGTGCTCTTAATGTTTTGTTTTGATTCGGTGGTGGAATTAAGAAGGCAGATGGGCCGAGAAAATATTTAGGCCATTAGGCTATGGAGTCAATCAAGAAAGGCTTAACTGGATTTGATCTATTACTGAGGTAAGAGTACATAGGGTAGGCTAGCACAACAAGAGCAAATCTGTAGCTTCAGAATGGGTGAATGTCCTAACCAGGCCCAAGGGCAATGAAGAATCCTGAACCGAGATTGGGATGAAGAAAGGAAGGATGGCTAGTGGCAAAGGGCAATGAAGAGTCCTCAAATATTAGCCAAAGGAGGGGTAAACTACGGAAGTAAGGGGGCAATTAAGAATCCCCAGACCAAGGAAATTTAGTAGAAAACATTAAATAAGCAAACAGTTAAAACATAGAGAACTTAAGTTAATTCTGATGATATTACTCCTTGTTTTCTTTGAAGAATTATGAGAAACACATCTAATATTTCATAACATAAAGGGAATACAATATTTAAACATGAGAAAATGATAATTATTTCTTCTAGATGTGCACAAGAATTGATTGAAATCTCCCCAGCTTCATTTCATAATCCAGTAAACCAGTCCAGTCTTGAGTACAATAGCTCCTTAGCTTACAAAAAAATGTCTCTAGAAATGATTTTTAGTCCACACAAAATACTTCAAATGAAGAAGTATTTATACAAATTCTAAACTGAAATATCTTGAAAAAATTTCAAGATTGGTTTTACAAATATCTCAAACTATTTTACATTAATAGAACTTAAATAAAGGACGTTCAAAACTAGTGAATCTATTTGGCACATTTTTTATGAATTTATGGTGAGAAAGAAGATAAAGTTGAATTTGATAGCAACTATTAATTGATGACGAGGCATCCCAGTCACTAATTGCATCTTTTCTTTGTGCATTCTGCCCCAACAATTCTGCAACATTAGGGTCCATTGATACCTTTGTATATCTCAATCTGAGATATATATATATAAAACGTGAAAGAGGTTATTTTATATAAAAAAGTTTTGGAGATAAACCTCTCTCGGTTTCGCAAAATTCAGCGCCAGTTGTTCACAATATTCTCTAGAAAAAGATGTCTAAAAGAGGACATTACACAGTCCGAAAGATAGGCTCTGCAGATATGCACTTATCTCACGTTTTGTAATACTTGTGTAAAAAGTGAGATACATTTTTATACATTGGCCTATTAGGAACACAAACCTCCTCCATTTTCGCAAAATACTTCTTGGATTGACCACAATAGTTTCTGCATAACTATGACTTAAATAGGAAATTTTTGAAGAATGTACCATTTCTCAAACTGTTTTACATTCATAGAACATAAATAAAGGACATTCAAAAGTAATGAATCTATTTTGCATTATTTTTATGGATTTATGGTGACAAATAAGAGAAATTAAAATCTGATAGCAACTCTTAATTGATGATGAAGCATCCCAGTCACTAACTCCATCGTTTCTTTGTGCATTCTGCCCCAACAATTCTGCAAAATTAGGGTCCATTGATGCCTTTGTATATCTAAATCTGAGAGAGATATGTAAAAAGTGAAAGAGGTTATTATGGATAAGAATTTTTTCGAGATAAGTCTCTCTCAGTTTCTCAAAATTCAGCTCTCGCTGTTCACAATATTATCTGCAAAAAGATGTCTAAAATAGGACTTTACACAGTCCGAAAAATAGGCTGTGAAGATATGCACTTATCTCACGTTTTGTAATACCTGTGTAAAAAGTGAGATAAGTGTTTGTAGATTGGCCTATTAGAAACACAAACCTCCTCCATTTTCACAAAATACTTCTTGGATTGACCACAATAGTTTCTAAAATACAATGACTTCAACAAGAAATATTTGAAGAAGGTACCATCTCTACTCCAGTTTCATCTTTTAACCTCAAATTTATTTTAATTATTTTTCACTTTTACTTTGGATTAACTTCATTGTTACTAGCGAAAGTGTTTTCATCTCTGTTTAACCCTTACTGCATCCAATTTTACTTTTACTATTTTACTTTTACCGTTCTGTTTTTTCATCTGTCTTCACTTTGACATGAAACTGTATGTTATGCTTTGTAACTATTTTCCCTACTGTTTATCTTCATGCTAGCTGATTTACTTGACATGGTCTTGAATCTGGTACTCTTTAACCCTGATACACTTTCATTGTTCTTTACTGTGTCCTTTTACCTTCATTGTATATTTTATTGTTTACTATGTATTTCAATCAGTAATTTCTTTTGTTCTTGTGTATATCAGCATCAGGGAGTGGATATCGGTTAAGTCCATGCTTATTGTATTCATCTACCTTGTAACTGTATTCTCTATCTCGTTGCTCTGTTTTGACAGGAAATGCTCTATGTAGTTGTCTTCTTTTCTATTTCCTTGTACAATTGTGTTCATCCTCTGAGCATAAGTTCTGAATGAGGTGTTTTGTTGATTCTTGGAATAAACCAATTCTATGACTAGTATCAGAATTGCTTATCCAAGTTATGATCTTAGTTTCATAACCTGAAAAAATTCAATATTATTTAAGAGGATACAGGTCTTCATGAAGGGTGCTCGATGGCTCTCTAGTACAGGGACGACTGGGAGAGGGGTCACAATGGAGTTTTCAACTGAAAACAGATGGTGAGATCGTGTTGTAGAGGTTCAAGGAGGCATTGGAAGGTTTCATAGGTTTACACAGTCAAATGGGTGAAAACCATAAAAACACAGGTTTTCACGTTATACGGTTTAATGGGTAGAATTTCGAAATATTGCATGAAAATCAATTAAATGAATGGATGAGTGGTTTATCGAAATGGAAAGGAAGCAGTATTAAAATGGCTATCGCACCGCTTATGAGTCATGGGCATTTATGGGGGGGGCACCCGATGCCATTCATAGCGACGAGGTGAACAGTGAAACCACTCACATCAGGCGGGTAATGTTCGGCATCGGAGGACACCCGATATGAGCGTTAGATGTTGGATCTGAAGGGGTTAAATCATATGGTGATCAAGGGTGTGATTTGATCGGGGAGTTAAAGTAGCGTCCCGACAGGATATTAACTGTGGTTTAAGGAAACTTAATGACGTGGTTGACGATTTGATTGGTGGAACATGTCATTAATTAATCACTGTTTGATTAATTAACCCCTTTTTGTTTGGTGGAGGGTTACGACTCTTAACTAGTCACTGATTGGCTAATTAATCCATTTAATTAATTTACTAAGCAAGGTTTATATTTCAAACCTCGTGCGGGATATTATGATATGGGATTTAATAAATATACGGGAAAGGGGTTTATTTTAGGGAGTTAAATAAATACAGTGAATATTAAAGTTAATATGAAATGAAAGGTGAAAAGTGGGTTTTTGTGCTAAGTGTAATATGTTGAACATTTATTTACACAATTCGTACCTACATATTATAAATTAGGCTAAATTCCCTTTTGTGGATTTTTTGTGGAAAAGGGGGGTTTTATTTAGGGCAAATTATTTTCCCTAGGCAAATGGTGATTTAACCTTAGGAAAAGGGATTTTTTAGATGAAATGAATGAATTATGAAGGGGGTGAACGTTGGTAAGGGGGTTTCAGTAGTTGGATCCTATAAGTTATTGGGCCAAGGGTCCGATCCCTCCAGAAGTCAAAGAAATGCTCTGAGCCCCTTTAACTTAAGGTTTTAAGTACTTTTGTCTTTACTTGTGGGAAATTAGCAAATTGAGGGTGAAATGAATGGGGAAATTAACCATTTGACTTTTTGTGACTACTCAATTATCATCCATGCTTTAGTAACTTGATGATGAAGCATATGATATGATTTTTAACTAACCATTCATCATAATTCTACAACCATTCAACTACTTACCCATCTACTCATCCTACCATTTTTACTACTCTTTATTAGGATGCACCTAAACTAGAAAACCCTTATCAAAACTTTTTCTTTTCTGTTACAATAGAAATCTATCTAAATCTATCCTTATTACATTCAAGGGCTCGGATTAAACAGTTGAGCTCCTTTTATTCACTTAACCTATCTACTTACCTGTGAAGATTACATTGTTTGGTCAGATACTTATTCTCTATCTATCAAGATGAAGTTGAAAACATGGAATAATCAAGATTAAACTGTTTTATTACCATGGATTGTGGCAAAAATAACAAGTTGCACAAAATCATTATTATGCATAAAAGTAAATGGTAGTGACATTTGGGCTTACACACTTTCATGGCAATTTTTTTGGGGTTCATTTTTTCATTTTTTTCTGACCTTTTTTATTCTTTTTGCCATTTGATTTTTCTTTTAGGTCATACCCTCTTTACATTTTTTAAATTTTTTGATTTTCTGAATATGGAAAACATTTGCAGAAAGCAAAGGTATGTAGATATTATAGAGATAAACTAAGTCAATCATAAATTATGACACCTATTAGTATAGGAACCTAACAACGACTTTACTTGGGGATGGAATTTCCTTGTGAAATGTCAAGAATACCGTCGACTAGTAGCTTGATCCATTGGGCCAATCACACACATGTATATTCTCTGTTTTATAATATTTGTGACTAAACCTTTTGAGCTCAAATACACCGTTTTCTGCAAACTGAAATCCGATCTAACATAAACTTGCTACTGAAACCTAAATTTATTCAAACTGAAATTCTAGCTATTTACTCTAATCAGCTTTGTGACTATTGGTTAGGTAAAATGAAAGAATCAATGCAACCACTTAAGCATCATATACATTGGTGACTTTTGTTAGTTGTGCTTGTTGGTGGTTAAACTTGATATCCCAAAATCAAATATAATTTTGTTAACCTTTGAGAAGATAAGGAAATTCCTGATTTCCTTTGTTGAATCTAGAAACTGTACAAAAGGATCATGTAAAATATATACACTATTCTTGAACTAATTCAAACAACTGTATATCTGTTGTATATGGCCTGCATGCCATGAAACTGAAATAATACCTTCATCTTTACCACCCTGCATGTTTTCAAATGAGCTTAGTGATGATGTTACTTCTAAAAATGGCAAGAAAACTAGTTGCCTAGGCAAGTCTGTATCAATGCTTTTTTCAAAGTCATAGTTAGCTAATGGAGAAGGAATTTGACTACAAATTCCATCCAACACATCAGCTATTGGATCATGAAAGAATTGAAGAGACTGATATCGTCTATTTTCTATTGGTTCCAATGAAATTGCATGATTTTCTAAAAACTGCTCATCCTTTTTACATATAGATTATGCAAATTTCCTTTCAAAAACGAAACTGGTTCAGAATAGAATGTTAGGGAATTATCTTGGATCATTTGATCATATGTTCTAGCTTCCACATCTTCTTCTACAACTTGACTTTCAATGGCATTTTGGGGCTGTAAATCTAGATATGACAAGTATCGAACAAGGATTGTATTGCCCTCTAGATGGTTAACATAAAAAAATGTTGACATTTGATTTCTAATTGCATGAAAGTTATCTCTAATAAACTAAAATGAAACAAAACACAATGGTAAAGTTCCTTCACTGATTTCAAAATTTTCTGCACTTTCCTCCTCATTCTCATAGCTGAAACGAACAAGCTAATCACTATTTTCAGGTTGTTGAACCTGAACTTCTCTATTCCTCAAATCAGCTTCTGATTCCTCTGCAAGGTTAATTTGGATTTGAGGAACATAATCATTATTATAGTGATCAATATTAGGCACATCATCATAAGAAGTAATGTCACCAAATGCACATATTAGATCAACAGATTTCCTCTCCACATAGGGTTCTATAACTCTATCTTCTGATTTATGGTAGTTGGAATTAATAGGAATTTGTTCATGGTTGTCAACCTCTTCTTTTTGTGAAACAAATGTGTCATGGTGATTTTGAAAAAAAGCTTCATCTTTCATGGTGATCTTCTGTATCCTCTCCTCTATTTTCTTTAGCAAAATTTCAAGTTTTACCTCTACTTTTGCTTTCAAATTTTTTCTTCTAATTTGCAGATTAGCTTCTACATATACTACTATGTTTTACGTCTATTCCAGTGTTCATGGGTTTCTTTCTCTTAGCTGAAATTCTATCTCTGGATCAAATGCTCTTGGGTAATTCAAAAGAGCTGAACCAGGGGGAGGTCTTATATTTGATGGCATTGAATAATAGATTTGATTAAATCTGTCTGAAAATTGTTGTATTATTTCATTTGGATGTCTTTTTAACTAATTATATTCTTCTATGATTACAAGAAGATTGAATTTTATTATCCATCTATCAAAGAAGAATTTGAGAAACTGCTGGAGATTTTAGATGCTTGCCTCAGGCAGGGTTTTGAACCAACTCTTGACTATGTCTTGCAAAGAAAGAGCAAAAAGCCTAATATTAACATTCTCTTCATCTACTTCAAATAATATAAGATAATCCTCAAAATCTTGAATACGTTTTTGGGCAGTGATACCGTTCTCTCCATCAAACATAGGGAGGTGCTTGTGATAATCGTTAGGGAAAGCATGGAGTGTAGCAGGTAACATGAGGGGCTTATATCTATCAGGAACTTTACAAGGTATAGGAACATGTACAAGGATTGTATAATTAGCCTTGACTGTTTCAGATTCTTTGATTGGAATGTGATCCCCATTGGATTCAGAAGGTTGATATTCAAATGTGTAAGGAGACTTTGTATCTACAACTTTTAAAGGGAAATAATAAAAAATTAATATAAAATATTCTCTAAAATACAATATACATTGGAAAACTTTATCAATTAGAAAGAACATAATATCTTGCATGACAATGAAAGTTAAAAGCCTGATATCTTCATATAGTTTTTTCAGGTTCATTTCTTGAGTGGAGTCCTATTTTTACAATTGATTTGGAGTGGCCAAGTGGATGATTTTAACCTTTGTGTGTCTGATCACTATCCGCCATCATAGATCAGATCTAAACCTGTAAAAAAATTTTGAAGAAAATGTTAGTTCTCCCCAGTATGGTCACCACTATGTTATCTCTCAGAATTTTCTCAAGGTTAAAGAAAGAAATTTCTGGGGTAACCAAAAACCAATCTTTTAGACTCGGCTTCTAGCTAGCCTAAGTTTAGAGAGGGCTCTTTCTTTATAATTTAACTTTGTCTTCGGTGGGATTTTAGGCTAGTTATTAGTGCTCATGATGATTTGTTTTTATTGGGTGGTGGAATTAATAAGACAGATGGGCCGAGCAAATATTTAAGCCATTGGGCTATGGATTCAATCAAGAAAGGCTTAACCAAATTTGATCTATTACAGAGGTAAGAGTCCATAGGGCAAGCTAGCACAACAAGAGCAAATCTGCAGGTTCAGAATGGGTGAAAATCCTTACCAGGGCCAACGGAAACGAAGAATCCTTAACCAGGATTGGGATGTGTTGGGTCCCTATAATACTAGTGATTACCCCATTACTATTGTAGTTATACCCCTTATTTATAATTTTGTGCCCCTATTACCCCCATATTGTTATTTCTGTGCCCCATAGAATCCCTCTATTGTTATTTTTGTGGCTTTATATTATTATTGTTAGGTTGGCTGGATTATATTGTGACTCCCTAGACTCCTATATATAGAAAGGAGGTTTTGTCATTTGTATCATCCAAGAATTGTTCATTTATGTAATGTAAAGGAGGTTGCCCCCTCGAAGACGCTGAATTCTAAGGCGTGGATCTCTCTTTTCTATCTTTTTGTGATCTGGTTTCATAACATTTGGTATCGGAGCTTTGGATTCTAGGGTTTCGCTGCTCCAAACAGGACATCGTGGCATTTTCGCTATATCGTTTTTTCTATGATGTTTCAGAAGTCACAAAAAAAACCCATTTGAGAAGAATTGGCACTGAACCTTGGGTTCGAATTTTAGAGCTTTTCACACGATATTTTCGGAGATATGATCTGAGGAAGTTGGCCTTTCTGCAGACTCCTGAATTACATTCAAAACATGTGACCTGGGGAAAATCGTCATAACTCTCTCTCTGAGGATCGGATTGAAAGTTCGTAAAAACGTACAGAAAGAGGACAGACTATAGTTTCTTGTATGTGTGTTTCAGATTCAAAGGTTGAAACAGTGACTCGCGGCACGTCGTACAAGTTCGCTCTACTGAACTAGTCTAAAAACAGGTCACTGTGGGAGATTTAACATAATGCTTCCTTGGAGAATCCAATTTGGCTCAGACTTTTGGCATTGGAAAGAGGACATAGAAGGCTACTACAGGTAGCAATTTCAAAATTAGATGATCTGAAATTACAGAGATACATCAGATTCAATATCGGGCTTCTATAAAGTGAAAAAGGTGTGTAGTTTTTATTTTATTTTTTGTATAAGATTGGTTTAACGGAATTCAAAGGGCATAGTAAATCATTATTATCGGTAACTGATGCCCCAAGGAAAGAAAATGCAAACACCTAGTAAGGAACCTGAAAGCTCTAGCATGACTCATGAAGAAGAGGAAGAAATGCTACATGATATATCAAAATTACAAGAACAAGTGCAACAAATGTCACGCTCACAAAAGCTAACAAAAGCTAAGATAAGTGGCGTGGAATCTAAGATAAATGGCGTGGAATCTAAGATAAAGGGCATGGAAGCTAATATGGATGATTCGAAGACAGATTTGAAGAGAGACATGGCAGATTTGAAAATAGATATGAAGACAGACATGGAAGAATTGAAGAAGTTGCTACAAGAAAGGGTCACTAATGGTGAAAAGGTAGTAAAGGAAACTCATGATGAGAACAAAAGAAATGTTAATCATGATTCCATAGATTCTAATGTTGGATTGAAGAATCACCATATTCCAAAAATCGATATGAGGAAGTTTGATGGCAAGGATCCCGCCACATGGATATTACAGATGGAGCAATTCTTCGATCTCAATAATGTGCAAAATGCACAAAAGGTACGTATGGCAACTGTATATTTGGAACCAAATCAGTTTGTATGGTATCAATGGCTTTGCTCTCGTAAACAATTTATCACTTGGGCAATTTTTACGGAAGAATTGATAGCACATTATGAAGATACAAAAAGCAACACTTTTTTTAGCCAATTGATAAGTCTCAAACAAAAGGGTTCAATAATGGAGCACATTGAGGAGTTCCAAAAATTGAACATAAGGGTAAAAGATATTCCAGAGGAGCATAGGATTGATGTGTTCATAGGGTCTTTAAAGGATAATATCCAACATGATGTTCGCCTTTGGGAACCTGATTCATTAGAGAAGGCATTCAGGTTAGCAAGAAAAATGGAAAGCAAAATTATGGCAACCAGGAAGCATACCACTCACAACTATAAAGACGGAAGTGTTGTTGCCCCTAGTCTTCCACAACCTATAAGGTTGACACCACAACAATTGGAAGAAAAAAGAGCAAAAGGGCTTTGTTACAGTTGTGATAGCAAATACACTAAAGGTCATAAGTGTGCTGAGAAGAAATTATTCTACATAGATTGTGAAGAGGAAGAAGAAAAGGAGCAAGAAAGGTCAAAAGAAGAAGATATACTTCAGGAACAAAGCCTAGATGAAGAACAAATAAATCCGACCATATCTTGTAATGCATTGGCGGGAATTACCACTCCTCAAACCATCAAGATAGAAGGACAAATCAAGAAGAAAAAGGTAATAGTGTTGATTGATTCAGGAAGCACCCACAATTTTATTCATTGTAGGGTAGCAAAAGAATTGAATTGCTTCCTATATCCAGCACCAGAGTGTCAAGTGATGATTGCAAATGGAGGAACAATAAATTGCTCTGGAAAGTGCCATAATATCAAGCTATCCATGGGAGAATATGTATTGACTAGCCCAATGCTTTCCATTCCAATGGGAGGTGCTGATGTTGTACTAGGAGTCCAATGGCTACAATCCTTGGGTACAATAGCTTTTAATTTTCAAGAACTTTTCATCAAATTTTCTACAGAAGGAAAGGAAGTTGAATTAAGGGGTATTGCAGGGAAACCAGGAAAGATAATCAGCTCTAATGGTATGACAAAGCTTCTAAAAAAGGAGCAAAGAGGTGTAATTGCACAATTATGTTCGCTAGATGTTTCCACATTGGAATCATCTATTTCTCCAGATCTCCAAAAAGTCTTGGACAATCATTCCAAGGTATTTGAGACTCCCAAGGGTCTCCCACCTATGCGTGATCATGATCATGCTATTCATCTGATTCCAGGAAGTGTTCCTCCAAACATCAGGCCGTACAGATATCCCTATGTCCAAAAAAGTGAAATTGAACGTATGGTTGCAGAAATGCTAGAGGCTGGTATAATTCAACCGAGTCAAAGTTCTTTCTCAGCTCCAGTAGTATTGGTGCACAAGAAGGATGGATCATGGCGCATGTGTCCGGATTATAGGGAGCTCAACAAGCTCACTATTAAAGATAAGTTCCCCATTCCTGTTATTGATGAATTACTGGATGAATTGCATGGATCAATTTACTTCACCAAGTTGGATCTTCGTTCGGGATATCATCAAATCAGAATGAAGATTGAAGACATTCCGAAAACGGCATTTAGAACTCATGAGGGTCATTATGAATTTTTGGTCATGCCTTTTGGCCTTACCAATGCACCTTCAACATTTCAAGGTTTGATGAATTCAATTTTCAAACCATTCCTTAGAAAATTTGTGTTAGTATTTTTTGATGATATACTAATCTACAGCAAGTCTTGGAAGGATCATGTTGAACATGTTGACAGGGTGCTACAACTATTGGAGGAGAAACAATTATATGCAAAAAGATCCAAATGTTTCTTTGGAGTCCAGGAGGTGGAATATTTGGGTCATATTGTATCTCATGAAGGAGTTAAGGTAGACCCTAGCAAAATTAAAGCCATTAAGGAATGGAAAATCCCCACATCCATAAAGCATCTGCGAGGATTTCTTGGGTTGACAGGGTATTATCGCAAGTTTGTTAAGAATTATGGGAGAATAGCAGCACCTCTAACAACATTATTGAAGAAAGATTCATTTTCATGGACTCCGGAAGCAACAAAGGCCTTTGAACATCTTAAAGAGGCAATGTGCCAAGCACCGGTCTTAGCTACACCGGACTTCACAAAAACCTTTATTGTGGAATGTGATGCTTCAGGAAATGGAATTGGTGCTGTTCTAATGCAAGATGAAAGACCCATTGCTTTTGAAAGTCGTCCAATCAAGGGAAAGTTTTTAAGCAAAGCTATTTATGAGAAGGAAATGTTGGCAATACTCCATGCACTTAAGAAATGGCGACCCTACCTAATGGGAAGACACTTCAAGGTAAAAACGGATCATGATAGCCTTAAATACTTTTTAGAACAAAGATTATCCTCTGAAGAGCAACAAAAGTGGGTCACAAAGATGTTGGGTTATGACTTTGAAATCATCTACAAAAAAGGGAAGCAAAATGTGGTGGCAGATGCACTCTCAAGAAAGGATGAGGATGTGGAAGCATTGTTGTGTGCCATTTCTATTATCCAACCAGATTGGATAAACGAAGCAAGGGAGGAATGGAAGAATGACGAAGAAGTGTGGGCACTTATTCGAAAGCTACAACAAGATTCCAGTACTTCTGATACATTTAGCTGGAAAAATGATTCGTTATGGTACAAAGATCGCTTATACCTCTGTAAGAATTCCCAGCTAAAACAAAAGATTCTTATGGAATTGCACACTTCTCCCTTAGGAGGGCACTCAGGATTTTAAAAACTTACCACAGGGTTAAGAAGGAATTTTTTTGGGATGGCCTTAAATCAGATATTCAAAAGTTTGTGGCGGAATGTTTGGTTTGCCAGCAAAATAAAGTTGAAACAATTAAGACACCGGGTCTATTACAACCTTTATCCATTCCAAGCCAACGTTGGGAGGAGGTTTCAATGGATTTTATCACAGGTTTACCCAAGTCTGAGGGAAAGAGTGTCATCATGGTGGTAGTTGACAGACTTACCAAGTATGCACACTTTTGTGCATTATCACATCCATTTAAAGCCAGTACAGTTTCTACTGCATTTATGGAAACAGTTCAAAAGCTACATGGAAACCCAAAGATTATTGTAAGTGACAGAGATCCCATTTTCACTGGAAATTTTTGGACAGAATTATTTTCTTGTCTTGGTACTCAGTTAGCTCATAGCTCATCTTATCATCCTCAATCTGATGGGCAAACTGAGATAGTAAACAAATGTTTGGAAGGATATCTTCGTTGCTTTGTATCTGATAAACAGACACAATGGGTCAAATGGTTGCCTCTGGCTGAATGGTGGTATAACACTTCCTTCCATACAACAACAAAAATGACCCCATTTATGGCACTTTATGGGTATCAACCACCATCCATCACATCATATTTAAGAGAAAATTCTAAGGTTCAGGCAGTGGAACATCACATCGAACATCAACAACAAGTCCTCCAACTCTTAAAGGATAACCTCGTGTTGGCACAAAATAGAATGAAACAACAGGCAGATCAACATCGCAGTGAAAGAAGTTTTGATGTAGGTGATTGGGTATTCCTACGGCTACAACCATATAAGAAAATGTCCCTAAAGCAAGCTAAGAAGGATAATAAATTATCACCAAAGTATTATGGTCCATACAAGGTGTTGCAAAAGATTGGTACTATGGCATACAAATTGGAGCTTCCTGCAGCTTCTCGATTGCACCCAGTTTTCCATGTTTCATGTTTAAAGAAGGTTATAGGTGACAAGCTCCCAATTCAAACAATATTGCCAGAACTTGACGAGGAAGGAAAAATTATATTGGAACCGGAAGCAGTCACAGAAACAAGAACTCGACAGCTACGAAATCGATCAATTTCAGAGTATCTTATCAAGTGGAAGAACTTATCCGCTGAAGATTCCACATGGGAGGATGAGAATTTTATGCAGAAGTATCCAGAACTACTCAAGCATTGAGGACAACACTTTTTTGAAGGAGAGGGGCATGTTGGGTCCCTATAATACTAGTGATTACCCCATTACTATTGTAGTTATACCCCTTATTTATATTGTTGTGCCCCTATTACCCCCATATTGTTATTTATGTGCCCCATAGAATCCTTCTATGGTTATTTTTGTGGCTTTATATTATTATTGTTAGGTCGGCTAGATTATATTGTGACTCCCTAGACTCCTATATATAGAAAGGAGGTTTTGTCATTTGTATCATCCAAGAATTGTTCATTTATGTAATGTAAAGGAGGTTTCCCCCTCGAAGAGGCTGAATTCTAAGGCGTGGATCTCTCTTTTCTATCTTTTTGTGAGCTGGTTTCATAACAGGATGAAGAAAGGAAGGATGACTAGTGGTAAAGGGCAACAAAGAATCCTCAAATATAGGCCAGAGGGGGGGTAAACTACGAAAGTAAGGGGGCAATTAAGAATTCCCAGACCAAGGCAATTTAGTAGAAAACATTAAGTATGAAAACAGTTAAAATAGAGAGCACTTAAGCTAATTCTGATGATATTACGCCTTGTTTGTATTCAAGAATTATGAGAAAGACATATGATATTTCATAACATAAAGAGAATACAATATTTAAACATGAGAAAGTGATACTTGTTTGTTCCAGATGTGCACAAGAATCGAGTAAAATGTCCTCAGCTTTGTTTCATAATCCAGTAAACTAGTCCAGTCTTGAGTACAATAGCTCCTTAGCTTACAACAAAATGTCTCCAGAAATTCTTTTAATCCACACAAAATACTTCAAATGAAGAAGTATTTATACAAATTCTAAACTGAAATATCTTGAAGAAATATCCAGATTGGTTTTACAAATATCTCAAACTATTTTACATTAATAGAACTTAAATAAAGGACATTCAGAACTAATGAATCTATTTGGCACTATTTTTATTTATTTATGGTGACAAAGAAGAGAAGGTCGAATTTGATAGCAACTATTAATTGATGATGAGGCATCCTAGTCACTAACTGCATCCTTTCTTTGTGCATTCTGCCCCAACAATTCTGCAACATTAGGGTCCTTTGATACCTTTGTATATCTCAATCCCAGATAGATATATAAAAAGTGAAATAGGTTATTGTATATAAGAATGTTTTGGAGATAAAACTCTCTCTATTTCCCAAAATTTAGCTCCAACTATTCACAATATTCTCTTTAGAAAGATGTCTAAAAAAGGACTTTACAAAGTCCGAAAAATAGGCTGTGCAGATATGCACTTATCTCACGTTTTGTAATACTTGTGTAAAAAGTGAGATAAATTTTTATACACTGGCCTATTGGGAACACAAACCTCCTCCAGTTTTGCAAAATACTTCTTGGATTGACCACAATAGTTTTTGCATAACTATGACTTAAACAGGAAATTTCTTAAGAATGTACCATTCTGCTCTGATTTCATCTTTTAACCTCAAATTTCTTTTAATTGTTTTTCACTTTTACTTTGGATTAAATTCATTGTTTTTGGTGAAAGTGTTTTCGTCTTTATTTAACCCTTACGGCATCAAAGTTTAATTTTATTGTTTTACTTTTACCATTCTATTTTTTATCTGTCTTCACTTTGACATGAAAATGTATGCTATGCTTTGTAACTGTTTTCCTTTATGGTTATCTTCATGCTAGTTGATTTACTTGACTTGGTCTTCAATCTGATACTCTTTAACCCTAATACACCTTGAATGTTGTTTACTGTGTCCTTTGACCATCACTGTATATTTTACTGTTTACTATGTATTTCAATCAGTAATTTCTTTTGTTCTTGTGTATATTAGCATCAGGTAGTGGATATAGGTTAAGTCTATGATTATTGTATTCATCTACCTTGTAACTGTATTCTCTATTTGGTTGCTCTATTCTGACTGTCCATGCTCTGTGTAGTTGTCTTCTTATCTGTTTCCTTGTACAATTGTGTTCATCCTCTGAGCACAAGTTCTGAATGAGGTTTTCTATTGATTCTTGGAATAAAAAAGTTCTGTGACTAGTATCACAACTGTTTATCCAAGCTCTGATCTTAGTTTGATAACCTGAAAAAAATCAATATTATTTAAGAGAATACAAGTCTTCATGAAGGGCGATTGATGGCTCTCTGGCACAGTAATGACTGGGAAAGGGGTCATAATGGAGTTTTGGACTGAAAACAAATGGTGAAATCGTGTTGTAGAGGTTCAGGGAGGCGCTGGAAGGTTTCACAGGTTTACACAGTCAAATGAGCGAAAACCATAAAAACACAGGTTTTCACATTATATGGTTTAATGGGTAGAATTTCAAAATATAGCGTGAAAGTCAATTAAATGAATGGACAGGCGGTTTATCAAAGTGGCAGGGAAGCAGTATTGAAAGGGCCATCGCACCACTTATGAGTCATGGGCGGTTTTGATGGGAGGCCACCCGATGCCATTCATTGAGCACCACGTAGAGGCAGGGTGAACAGTGAAATCACTCACATCAAGCGGGTAACGTTTGCCATCGGAGGCCGCCCGATATGAGCCTCAGCTATTGGATCTGAAGGGGTCAGATCATATGATGATCAGGGGTGTGACTTGATCGAGGTGTTAATGGACGGCCCCGGTGGGATATTAACTGCGGATTATGGGAACTTAATGATGTGGGGGACGATTTGATTGCTTGAAAATGTCATTAATTAATCATTGTTTTATTAATTAACCCATTTTTGTTTGGTGGAGGGTTATGGCTCTTAACTAGTCGTTAATCAGCTAATTAATCCAATTAATTAATTTATTAAGTAAGGTTTATATTTCAAACCTCGGGCGAGATATTATCATATGGGATTTAACAAATATATGGGAAAGGGGTTTATTTTAGGGAGTTAAATAAATATAGGGAATATTAAAGTTAATATGAAATGAAAGTGGAAAAGTGGGTTTTTGCACTAAGTATAATATGTTGAACATTTATTTATACAATTCTTACCTACACATTATAAATTAGGCTAAATGCCTTTTTGTGGAAAAACAGGGGTTTTATGTAGGGTTAATTATTTTCCCTAGGCAAATGGTGATTTCACCTTTGGAAAAGGGTTTTTTTAGATGAAATGAATGAATTATGAAGGGTGTGAATGTTGGTAAAAGGGTTTCAGTACTTGGATCCTATATGTTATTGGGCAAAGGGTCTGGTCCTTCCAGAAGTTAGAGAAATTCTATGAGCTCTTTTATCTTAAGGTTTTAGGTATTTTTGTTTTTACTTATGGGAAATTAGTAAATTGAGGGTGAAATGAATGGGGAAGTTAACCATTTGACTTTTTGTAACTACTTAATTATCATCCATGCTTTAGTAACTTTATGATGAAGCATATGATATGAATTTTAACTATCCATTCATCATAATTCTGCAACCATTCAACTACTTTCCCATCTACTCATCTTACCATTTTTTCTACTTTTTATTAGGGTGCACTTAAACTTGCAAACCCTTATCAAAACTTTTTCTTTTCTGTTACAATAGAAATCTAGCTATCAAGATTACCAAGATTACATTGTTTTGTTAGATATTTATTCTCTATCTATCAACATGAAGTTCAAAACATGGAATAATCGAGATTAAGCTGTTTGATTACCATGGATTGTGGCATAAATAACAAGTTGCACACAATCATTATTATGCATAAAGGTGATGGTAGTGGCATTTCAGCGTGCACACTTTCGTGCTATTTTCTTTTTGGGGTTCATTTTTTTCTGAACATTTTTATTCTTTTTGTCCATTGATTTTTTTTGGGGGGCATACCCTTTTTATCTTTTTTAAATTTTTTGATTTTCTGAATATGGAAAACATTTGTAGAAAGTGAAGGTATGTACATATTATAGAGATAAACTAAGTCAATCATAAATTATGACACCTATTACTATTGAACCTAACAACGGCTTCGCTTGGGGATGGTATTTCCTTGTGAAATGTCAAGAACACTGTCGACTAGTAGCTTGATCCATTGGGCCAATCCGATACATGTATATGCTCTGTTGTATAATATTTGTGATAAAAACTTTTGAATTGAAAATACACCCTTTTCTATAAACTGAAATCTGATCTAACATAAACTTGTTGCTGAAAACTGAATTTATTCAAACTAAAATTCTACCTATTTAGTCTAATCAGCTTTATGATTGCTGGTTAGGTAAAAAGAAACAACCAATGCAACCACTCAAGCATCATATACATTGGTGACTTTTATTGCTTTTTCTTGTTGGTGGTTAAAATTGAGACCCCAAAATCAAATATAACTTTGTTAACCTTTGACAAGATAAGGAAATTCCTTATTTCCTTTGTTGAATCTAGAAACTGTACAAGAGGATCTTATAAAATATATACACTATTCTTGAGCTGATTCAAACAACTGTACATCTGTTGTGTATGGCCTGCATGCCATGAAACTGAAATAATACCTTCATCTTTATCACCCTACATGTTTTCAAATGAGCTTAGTGATGATGTTTCTTCTGAAAATCGCAAGAAAACTAGTTGCCCAGCCAAGTCTATATCAATACGTTTTTCAAAGTCATAGTTAGCTAATGGAGAAGGAATTTGACTACAAATTCCATCCAACACAGCAGCTATTGGATCATGAAAGGCTTGAAGAGATTGTTGCCATCTATTTTCTATCGGTTCCAATGAAATTGCATGATTTTCTAAAAACTACTTATCCTTTCTTACATATAGATTATGCAAATCTCCTTCCAAAAGCTGAACTACATCAGAACAGAATGTTAGGGAGTTTCCTTGGATCATTTGATTATATGATCCGGCTTCCAAGTCATCTTCTGCAACCTGACATTCAATGGCATTTTGGGGCTGCAAATCTAGATATGAGAAGTCTTGAACGACGATTTTATTGCCCTCTAGATGGTTAATATCAAAACTTGTTGACATTTGGTTTCTAATTGCACGAAATTTATCTCGGATAAATTGAAATGAAGAAAAACACAATGGTAAAGCTCCTACACTGATTTCAATGTTTTCTGCACTTTCCTCCTCATTTTCACAGCTAAAATGAATAAGTTGGTCACTATTTTCAAGCTGCTTAAACTGAACTTCCTTATTCCTCAACTTAGCTTCTGATTCCTATGCAAGGTTTCTTATAGTGATCAATCTTAGACACATCACCATAAGAAGTAATGTCACCAAATGTACATATTAGATCAACAGATTGCCTCTCCACATATGGTTCTATAGCTCTATCTTCAGATTTATGGTAGTCGAAATTAACAAGAATTTGTTCATGGCTATAAACCTCTTCTTTTTGTGAAACAAATGTGTCATGGTGATTTTGAACAGAAAGTTCATCTTTCATGGTGACCTTTTGTATCCTCTCCTCTATCTTCTTTACCAAAATGTTGAGTTTTACCTCTGCTTTTGCTTTCAACTTTTCTCTTCTAATTTGCAAATTAACTTCTACATCTACTGCTATGTTCTGCATCTGCTCCAATGTTGATGGGTTTCTTTGTGTTAGCTGAAATTATAGCTCTGGATCAAATGTTATTGGGTAATGCAAAAGAGCTGAACCAGGGGGGGCCTTATATTTGATGGCATTGAATAATAGATTTGATTAAATCTATATGAAAATTGTTGTATTATTTCATCAGGATGCCTTTTTGTCTGATTATATTCTTCTATGATTACAAGAAGATTTACTTTGATTATCCATCTATCAAGAAAGAATTTGAGAAACTGTTGGAGATTTGAGATGCTTGCCTCAGGTAGGGTTTTGAACCAATTCTTGACTTTGTCTTGCAAAGAAAGAGCAAAAATCCTAATACTAACATTCTCTTCATCTACTTCAAATAAGTTAAGATAATCCTCAAAAGCTTGAATATGGTTTTGGGCAGTGATAACATTTTGTCAATCAAACATAGGGAGGTTCTTTTGATAATCGTTAGGGAAAGCATTGAGTGTAGCAGGTAACATGAGGGGCTTATATCTATTAGGAACTTTACAAGGTATAGGAACATGTACAGGGATTGTATGATTAGTCTTCATTGTTTCAGATTCTTTGATTGGAATGTGATCCCCATTAGATTCAGAAGACTATTGTTTAAATGTCTAAGGAGACTTTGTATCTACAACTTTTAAAGGGAAATAATAAAAAATTAATTGAAAATCTTCTCTAAAATACAATATACATTGGAAAACTTTATCGATTAGAAAGATCATAATATCTTGGATAACAATCCAAGTTAAAAACATGATATTTTCATATAGTTCTTTCAGGTTCATTTCTCTAATGGAGTCTTGATTGTAGAATTGATTTGAAGTCACCAAGTGGATGATTTTAACCTTTGTGTATCTAACCACTATCCACCATCATGGATCAGATCTAAACCTATAAAACAATTCTAAAGGAAATGTTAGTTCTCCCCAGTATGGTCACCACTATGTTATCACTCTGAATTTTCTAAAGGTTAAAGAAAGAATTTTTCGAGGTAACCACAAACCAATATTTTAGACTCAGGTTCTAGCCAACCTAAGTCTAGAGAGGGCTATCTCTTTATAATTTAGCTTTGTCTTGGGTGGGATTTTAGGCTACTTATTAGTGATCTTGATATTTTTTTTATTTGGTGGTGGAATTAAGAAGACGGATGGTCCATGCAAATATTTAGGCCATTGGACTATGGATACAATCAAGAAAGGCTTAACTAAATTTGATCTATTATTGAGGTAAGAGTCCACAAGGAAGGCTACCATAACAAGAGCAAATCTGTAGGATTAGAATGGGTGAAATTCCTAACCAGGGCGAAGGGCAATGAAGAATCCTTAATAGAGATTAGCATGAAGAAAGGAAGGATGGCCAGTAGCAAAGGGAAACAGAGAATCCTCAAATATGGGCCAATGGGGGGGGGGGGGGGAGGGTAAACTACAAAAGTAAGAGGGAAATTAAGAATCCCCAGACCAAGGCAATTTAGTAGAAAACATTAAATAAGAAAATAGTTAAAACAGAGAGCACTTAAGCTAATTCTGATGATATTACTCCTTGTTTGCTTTTAAGAATTATGAGAAACACATATGATATTTCATAACATTAAGAGAATACAGTATTTAAACATGAGAAAATGATAGTTATTAGCCCCAGATGTGCACAAATGAGTGAAATGTCCTCAACTTTATTTCATAATCCAGTAAACCAATCGAGTCTTGAGTACAATAGCTCCTTAGCTTATAACAAAATATCTCCAGAAATGATTTTTAATCCACACAAAATACTTCAAATGAAGAAGTATTTATACAAATTCTAAACTGAAATATGTTGAAGAAATATCAAGATTCGTTTTACAAATATCTCAAACTGTTTTACATTAATAAAACTTAAATAAAGGACATTCAAAACTAATGAATCTATTTGGAACTATTTTTATGGATTTATGGTGACAAATAAGAGAAAGTCGAATTTTATAGCAACTCTTAATTGATGATGAGGCATCCCAGTCGCTAACTGCATCCTTTCTTTGTGCATTTTGCCCCAACAATTATGCAAAATTAGGGTCCATTGATACTTTTTTATATCTCAATCCAAGATAGATATGTAAAAAGTGAAAGAGGGTATTGTATATAAGAATGTTTTTGAGATAAACCTTGCTCAGTTTCCTAAACTTCACCTCCATCTGTTCACAATATTGTCTACAAAAAGATATATAAAACAAGACTTTACACAGACCGAAAAATATGTTGTGAAGATATGCACTTATCTCATTTTTCGTAATACTTGTGTAAAACTTGAGATATAAATTTGTAGATTTTCCTACTAGGAATACAAATTTCCTCCAGTTTCGTAAAATACTTCTTGGATTGACCACAATAGTTTCTACAAAACTATGGCTTAAATAGGAAATTTCTAAAGAATGTAGGATTTCTACTTTGATTTCATATTTTAACCTCAAATTTCTTTTAACTGGTTTTCACTTTTACTTTGGATTAACTTCATTGTTGCTGGTGAAAGTGTTTTCATCTCTGTTTAACCCTTACTGCATCCAAGTTTACTTTTACTGTTTTACTTTTACCGTTCTATCTTTTCATTTGTTTTCACTTTGACATGAAACTGTATGCTATGCTTTGTAATTGTTTTCCCCGTTGTTTATCTTCATGCTAGCTGATTTAGTTGACTTGGTCTTTAATCTGATACTCCTTAACCTTGATACACTTTGACTATTCTTTACTATGTCCTTTTACCTTCACTATATATTTTACTATTTATTGTGTATTTCAATCAGAAATTTCCTTTGTTCTTTTTCTTATTGTATTCATTTGCCTTGTAACTGCATTCTCAATCTGGTTGCTCTGTTCTAACTGTCAATTCTCTGTGTAGTTGTCTTCTTTTCTATTTCCTTGTACAATTGTGTTCACCTCTGAGCACAAGCACTGAATGAGGTTTTATGTTGATTCTTGGAATAAATCAATGTTGTGACTGGTATCCGAAATGTTTATCCAAGCTCTGATCTTAGTTTGATAACCTGAAAAAATTCAATATTATTTAAGAGAATACATGTCTTCATGAAGGGTGCTTGATGGCTCTCTGGCACAGAGATGACTGGCAAAGGGGTCACAATGGAGTTTTGGACTAAAAATAGATTGTGAAATCGTGTTGTAGAGATTCAGGGACGCGCTGGAAGGTTTCATAAGTTTACACAGTCAAATGGGCGAAAACCATAAAAACACAGGTTTTCGCGTTATACGGTTTAGCATGCAGAATTTCGAAATATGACACAAAAGTCAATTAAATGAATGGATGGGCTATTTATCGAAATGGCGGGGAAGCGGTATTGAAAGGGCCATCGCACTACTTATGAGTCATGGATGGTTTTGAGGGGAGGTCGCTCGATGCCATTCGTCGGCATCGAACAATGAAACTGCTCACATCAGATGGGTAACGTTCAGCATTGGAAGCCGCCCGATATGAGCATCAGCCATCACATCTGAAGGGGTAAGATCATACGGTGATTGGGGGTGTAATTTGATAAGGGAGTTAATGGAGGGACCCGATAGGATATTAACTGTGGTTTAAGGGAACTTAGTGATGTGGGGGAGGATTTGATTGGTGGAACATGTTATTAATTAATCACTGTTTGATTAATTAACCCCTTTTTGTTTGGTGGAGGGTTATGGCTCTTAAGTAGTCACTGATCAGCTAATTAATCCATTTAATTAATTTTCTAAGTAAGCTCTATATTTCAAACCTCGGGTGGGATATTATCATATAAGATTTAATAAATATACAAGAAAGGGGTTTATTTTATGGAGTTAAATAAATATAGTGAATATTAAAGTTAATATGAAATGAAGGGGGAAACGTGTATTTTTGCGCTAAGTATAATGTGTTGAACATTTATTTACACAATTCGTACCTACACATTATAGCTTATGCTAAATGCCTTTTTGTGGGTTTTTTGTGGAAAAAAGGGGTTTTATGTAGGGTCAACCATTTTCCTTAGGAAAATAGTGATTTCACCTTAGGAAAAGTGATTTTTTAGATGAAATGAATGAATTATGAAGGGGGTGAATGTTGGTTAGGGGGTTTCAGTACTTGGATCCTATAAGTTATTGGACCAAGGGTCTGGTCCCTCGAGAAGTCAGAGAAATAATATGAGCCCCTTTAACTTAAGGTTTTAGGTACTTTTGTCTTTACTTGTGGGAAATTAGTAAAGTGAGGGTGAAATGAATCGGGAAGTTAACCATTTTACTTTGTGTAACTACTCAATTATCATCGATGCTTTAATAAATTGATGATGAAGCATATGATATGATTTTTAACTAACCATTCATCATAATTCTGCAACCATTCAACTACTTACCCATCTACTCATCCTACGATTTTTACTACTTTTTATTAGGGTGCACTTAAACTGGAAAACCCTTATCAAAACTTTTTCTTTTCTGTTACAATAGAAATCTATCTAAATCTATCCTTATTACATTCAAGGGCTCAGATTAAACAGTTGAGCTCCTTTTATTCACTCTACCTATCTACTTATCTGCCAAGATTACATTGTTTGGTCATATATTTATTCTCAATCTATGAACATGAAGTTCAAAACATGGAATAATCAAGATTAAACTGTTTGATTACAATGGATTGTGGCATAAATAACAAGTTGCACACAATCATTACTATGCATAAAATTAAATGGTAGTAGCATTTGGGCTTGCACAATTTCACGGTATTTTCTTTCTGGGGTTCATTTTTTCATTTTTTTCTGACCTTTTTTATTTTTTTGCCCTTTGATTTTTCTTTTAGGGCATATCCTCTTTACATTTTTTAAATTTTTTGATTTTCTAAATATGGAAAACATTTGCAGAAAGGAAAGGTATGTACATATTACAGAGATAAACTCAGTCAATCATAAATTACGACACCTGTTAGTATAGGAACGTAACAGACAGTACTTGGGAATTTGTAAGATTTAAACCTTTATTGCTTAATTTAGAAAATATTATAGCTATTTTTTGTTGTATAGTGCTATTATTTCCTTTTTTTATGGATAGTGTGATTATATCTATTAATACTGTTATGACATATGGATTGTTTTGTCTCTGAAATTTGCATGTAGAGATACATAATAATATTAACCAATTTTGATGTACATGTATAATGTTTGCTAATAGTTTTATTATGTAGTCAGTTAGAGTGATATAACATAAATTGGAAAGGAAGAACATTCTTCTTTTGATGAAAATAGTTAGAAACTTAGTAGTAAGTTGTGATTTTCCAGAAGTCTTAGGGGCCATGCCTTTGGGACCAAAAACAGATGCCATCTCCCAAGGCATAGATAACATATACACACATAATGTGTTGTTACATCTACGGTTGTGCATTACAAATTCAACGAGGGGATGCCAATCCTAGATTGAATAGAATGCACAAGACCAACTGGTCTATGAAACTTCAAATGTGGACAATCCTAGCATCCTTGAAGCTAGTTCTTAACTAAGCAGATTATGTGGATGTAAATTTTCTCTGAAATTCAATCGTATGTTTATCTGTATAGGGAACTATATCAGGTAGTTATTAACGTCTATGTGGATTAGCAATGTTATCTTTTGATTCTCACCTTGTGATCCACATTCAGTATGGAATCACATTATACAAGTTGTCATGTGAAGTTGGTAATTGAAGACTTCTGCTAGAAACATCATCCCACATTCTTCTACAAAGATAATTAATCTTTTTCCCATTTTTTGGAAAGGCATAACTTGAAATCTAGTATCAAAGTGTAATATTCCTTCAATGGTCACTCCCAATAGTAATCTTACTATGGAGATATCTACCTTCCCCTTGGAAATAAGGCCTTTTGTATGCATCATTTATGTAAAGAATGTGTGTTTTCTATTGCGCAAATACAAACTGTGTTTATAAAAACTTAAATTCTATAAATTCTTCACCTTAACTTTGTTCCACTATATATTGGATTTTTAGGAATTTTGATAATTTTGTCCCATGTTTTAGATGAAAGCGAAATAAATTGCTACTGAGTGCAAGTTTGATGGCAATTACATACAAGTTCACAAACATAAATCTTGCATTCAATTCTAGTCAAGGTAAACTACTTCCTGCCTTTGAATTTTGTTTTGTATGCCGATCTTCAAGAACAGATGTGATGCAACAAAATATATGGATACATGCTATGATAGGATTAAGTCTAGTAGATGAACATTTTGTCATGACTAAAACTATTCCTAATTGCAGAGGATAGAAAGTGAAAATTTATTTGACAGTAAAGGAATGCGATAATAAACTCTGAATGATATTATTTCAGAACTCATAATTGACTTGTCTTAGACATCATTATATGATTTTGACAAATTTAGCATGGTACTGGCATAAATTTTATACATGCAATCTTTGCCTTGGTATTTTGAAGTGATTTGTGATATGTTGTTTACAAACAAATTAGCATGTTATTTTTTAGAGCTAGAATATTAGTTTTAAAGAGTCCTCAAATTTAGGTGGAACAACTTTTTTTATGGATGTGGGGAGCTGTTAAAAAATTTCATCTTTGCCTTAACTTTTTTTGTTTATCACAATACCCAATGATAGAATATTTGTAAGCAATAGTCTTAAGCTATGGAAGTAGTGAATTATTTATGAAAGGTGCTTCTTAAGATATCTCTTATGCATGGGCCACAATAGAGAACTATATCCCAAAGATGCTGGAAATTTATGAAATCAGTAAGAAACTTGAAATTTCAAATGAAGTTAAGATTGGAATTATATTTTAATAAATCAAAATAGATTAGACACAAGGTACGCGGTGATGTAGTCTTTTTTCTCTTACTACCATATCCTAAGTTAGATGTCCCTCCCTGCCCCTATCACTACCCCTACTTACCCTCTGTAATTACAACAAGAAGCAACAAAGAATCGTATCCCAAACATGTTGGAAGTTTATAAAATTAGTAGGAAACTTGAAATTTCAAATGAAATTAATATTGGAGTTATATTTTAGTAAATCAAGATAGAAAAGTCACAGGGTACTCGGTAATGCAGTATTTTTTCTCTGTCAGCCATATCTCGAGTTTCCTATCCGTCCTTGACCCTATCACTACCCCTCCTTACCTTCTAAAATTACAGTAGGAAGAAAGCATATGCTTGGAAGATGGTCTTTCTTTATTGGCATCTCTCTAATTCCTCAAGATTCTTTTCTAGCAGAGGCTAAACCAAGGGCTATGAATTCAAGTAATACAAACAAAGAGGGTTTTCATTTATATGGAGAAGTTGTAGTCAAACCATACACTGATGTATCGTGACTAGTCCGAGTAGATCCTTTAGGTCAATGAAAGTACATGAGGGTCCTTTTGTAAGATTCACCATCAACATTATGAAAATGTAGCCAAAAGATAATGTGCAACCATAGAATGATGAAGGAAAATTATAACATAAGATTATAAGCAAATAGGATTAGGCAGTGCACCTTCTAATGAATGAACAACCTATCTAGTTTTCACATTATAACATGCAACTCATGAATCAATAAGCCATAACATGTTCCACATGAAATTTGTAGTTATAGTTGCAAATTCCCCAATATTCCAGATTACACCAAAGCAGAAGGACTTCGAAGGGATAACAACCTCATTCTTACTTCCTTCTCACGTGAAATGTGATAGTTGTTGATTTTATGAAATCCTGCCATAAAAATTTCCAAAACAGGAAAGAATATGAGCTTGCACACTAAGAGAGAGACTCAACATCATGAAATGGACAGAGTTTGACTCTCATAAGCAGAACCAACTCCTATTTAAGGCTTCTAAAATCCCCTAGGCTAAAATAAGAGGGGTCCTAAATAATAACTTTACAATGATGCTTCAGCAGAATGGTAATAACAATAAACTATGCTAGATGTCATAGATATTTGCAGTTGTTCTGAAGAATCGATGTCTCACCTATAAGAGGACCATTCCATGAAAGTAGAGTAGGGCTAAAGAAATCAAAATCAACCTAATACCACGTCCAAAATAAATATTTTTGTAGTTCCCATTTCATCCTTGTGACACGAAGTACAAGAATAATCCATCCCCAATATCTTGACAACCAACCATTGTAGTAATAGAATATATATCCAAACTTTGTGCTTATAAGAATGTTATTTTCAGCTGGACTGGTACCTTGTTAACCAGCAGGTCACAGGATCCTTCACAATCCATTATTCATCCAAGTGAGGGGTAATGTGAGTGGGGTGTATAGGTATACCACAAAGATGTAAGATCCTTAGTCACACATATGTAAAAGGGATACCGAATCCTCCATCCCCAATATCTCTAGAAGAGACCTGGCTTATGTAACAGTTAACGTCATTTTACTCTTTACGAATCAGGAGGCAAAGATGGTGTTTATTTCATCAGGTCATATTCTTTGGTTTGTATTAATATCTTCTTTTCCAGCCAATCTCTTATTAAAAATCCATATTCGCAGATGTCAGTATTGGGTTGGGAGAAAATTCTATTCTTGAGGAGATTCACCCTGATGCTCGGGACATGATGGTAGGTTTTGTAGATTTAAAAAATGTCTGCTTACATCTACACAGTTGTTCTGTTCGATATCTACGCCAGGTTTGTTTTGGATCTTTCATTGATCTTTGATATGAATGATACCTATCAACACTTCTTTTGACGCATCAAAACCAATAAATATGACTTTCATTCAGTCATTTAAGTCATGGTGGATGTTAACCATTTTCATTATTTTTGCTTTCTTTGGCTCCATTTAAAGGTTTTTCTTCTGTTTTGAACAAGACATGTTGTTCATTTTTTTTTTCTCCGTAAATGCTAATTCTATTAAAAAAGTGTAAAAAATATATATAGTGAGTTCAAGCCCTCAGAGGTGGTCGAGGCCAATCCTCCACCAAAAATTCTGAGACATAACAGTTCAGGCCTTCAGCCAGATTTACAATACATGTGTCCCAACCTTGACTTTGTTCCTTTACATACTGACAAAATTTACCAGGACTCCTATCATCATACCCTTCTTTGACCACAAAAATGGAGTAGCAACTGTCATAGCCAATTTTAAGACAGAAAATAAAGCCTGTGTTGGCTATTACAACTAAATGGAACATGAAAATGGACCCGACCTTGACAACTAACTTCCGACTTAAAAGCATAAGACCAAAATTACAAAGCATATAAGCTAAAAGGCTACCCGACAGAAGGAAGCTCTGATTAATCTTCATGACATGGTAAAGCTGGCGGGTCCTCTTTGACCTGACTGGTAGAGGCTACCCAGGTCATGAAACCGTCCTCGTCCAATACCGGCGCACGTCCATCAGGATTAGTAACCAAATTCAAAATACCAGCAGCTCTTTGAGATGGCCCGCAGATTAAAACTTCTTTCTGAGATTGATCAGGCTACTGTGGTGCTTCCGAAATAGGGGCATCCTCTTGCATGTGGTTCGCATGAAACACTATCCCTGCCATGTCCCCTAGCAGAACACTATGATCCTGAGAATGAGAGGAGACAGAAGGAGTTGAACTGAGCTGGCTGCTCTCCTCCTCTGTGACAAATATGGTAAAATTTACTGTCACCACAGACCTATTGAGTCGACTTTGGAATGTAAACCTGGAGGTCTGGTATGAGTTATTGGGGTAAACCTATCATGATCCAGAGGCAGAGACGAAGGAGGAGCTAAGGCAATGGGAGCAACATTCTGAGGAGTAGGTCGAGAAGGGCGACCTCTGTTCCCTCAATGACTTCCACGACGCGGGATTCCTCGGCTACAAGGCATGAATACAGAGGCAAAAGAACTGGGAGAATGATTGAAACGGAGCAGACCAGAAATGAAAAGGGCGCTTAATAACTCAGGGAGATCCCAGAGCCAAGCTAACATCCCAGCACGAAAGACCAGACACGAGATCTGAAACGACTTGGATACATAATGAACCGGGTCATTAACTGCGTCGGGAACATTGAGCGAATCCATACCTGTGAGCCGAATTGTCTACAGTATCGCCATGCTTGCATTTATGATGAACCAAATTTGAGATTGTTCCGAATTTAAGACCTTTGCTTTGAACTTGATACGCCAACTTGCAACGCGTAGCCTGCTTCCCTTTCGCCTGCCATCCGTCAGGCCAGATGTCCATTTGGCGGATTTGATCATTGAATGCCGTTGGAGTCACCCGCATCCGGGTGTGTATTCTTTATCTGAGATTTATCCTGAGTGACAATTTCCTGGACTGTGGCGATTTGGTCTTCGGGAACTAAGCTGGCTATAGTCCCTTCAAGGTAGCCACCCTTAGCTTCCACTCCAAGATTGGCAAGAAAGTCAGCGAGTTTATTTCCTTCCCTTCTGGTGTGCTTGCATGAGATTGCTTGGTGCTGAGAAAGCCAGTTATTTATTAGCTCAAGCCTCTGGGCCATTCTCCAGCTGTTACTTACTTTGTGCACGGGTGAACCATGCAGAAGCTTTATGATCATTCTGATTATAATTTGTGAGTCTCCTTCTATAATGAGAGGAAAGAAACCTTTTTCATGTGCTAATTTGAGACCTCTCCATAATCCCTCCAATTCTGCTGAGTTATTGGTGTCCCAGCCTATTGAGCCCATGAAGATGCACTGAGGATTACCATTATGGTCTCTGAATACTCCTCCGTATCCTTCTTTCCCTGGATTTCCCTTTGAGGCTCCATCAAAGTTAAGCTGGAACATATCAATGGGCGGCGGAGTCCAATTGCTTGATTCCTTACCCTGCATTGCTGGGTTCTTTTTATTGATTGACTTTTGGTCTATCTGGATCCTCCAGTTATCCCAAACTGATTTTTCCTGAGGTAATGTGGGGAGGTCTTCTGCGTACCATTCCTTAATTGATAGAGTCTCCATGATGTTCTGATGAAATTTATTCCAGATTTGCTCTAGAGGCATAGTTTGGTCTTTGAAAATTCGTCTATTGCGCTCTTTCCATATGTTCCACATCAGTAAGCCAGGTATAAGATGCCACAGAGCGTTAAGGAGGTTACTTTGAAATGGCGTTTGACTCCAATTGCGTATAGTGGCTTTGAGATCTCCTTGCACTCTGCCTTCTTTTTGACAGCGAAGAGCAACCTTCTCCCAGAGTTTTCTTCCAGTTTGACATGACTGCATAAGATGTATAGCTGTTTCCTCCTCTTGCCCGCACATGAGACATATAGATGGGCCCGAGAAGCTTCTTTTCCTAAGATTATCCCAAGTTAGAATTCTATTGTGACATAGGAGCCATAGGAATGTAGAGACCTTCGGCCAGTTGGAAGTGTGCCAAATTTTATCCCATAAATTATCTTTGTTTAGCTGATCTTGGACTATTATTTTATACGCTTCCTTTGTAGTAAAAATTCCTTTCTCTTCATAACCCCATCTTAGAATATCCATTTCTTCTGAGACAGTAATTTGCCTCTTTTGCAATTCTGTGTTGAGATGTTGCTGAGTTTGTTCTGAGCTATTTAGTAAAAATTGATTTGCATTTTTCCATTGCCTATGTTCTTGAGTTGTAGCTGTGCTCCAGAATTGTCTGACCTTAGCTGATTGATTGATCTCCCGCTCTGAAATTGGATGATCTTGGAGGATGTCTCTTACTTTTGGTAACTGCTGCCAGGAGTCTTCCCAAAATCGAGCCGTTGTTCCATTCTTAATTTCCCAAAAACTGTGTTCCTGTATAAGACTTCTGTGTTGTATGGCCGAATTCCAGATTACCGATCCCGTGCTTATCTCTGTCATTCTTATTCTTTCTTCCATGGGACAGTTTCTAGCATATTTAGCTGTCCAAAGAGAGGCCCATGGAGTGTTAGGATGGGCTAACCATCTCCACCAGATTTTTGCACCCATTGCTTTATTACTGTGCTCAGGATCTCTTAGCCCAATGCCTCCTGCTTTCTTAGGAAGACATACTTTATCCCATTTAACCAAAGCCCATTTTCTGTTTTGGCCTGAACCTCCCCAAAGAAAGTTGCGCTGGAGATTCTTGATTTCTTTGAGAACCCATTTTGGGGCAGCCAGAATGGAAAATAGATACAGGGGCATGGAATGAAGGACTGCCTTGATAAGAACAATTCTGCTAGCCATATTCAGAGCTCGGTTGGTCCAAAGGGAGAGTCGAGTCTCTAGCTTTTCCAACAATTGTTTCCAGGAAGAGTGTTTGACAGTTGAGGCCAATAAAGGGGCACCAAGATACTTGGAGGGCAGGGAGGCAGTAGTGAATCCTAGAATGCGACTGATAGCTTTCTGGGTAGTGACCGGGGTATTAAAGAAAAAGATTTGGGATTTAACTCGATTAATGAGGGCACCAGAAGCATCAGAGAAGATAGACAAGATTGATTTGAGGAGGCGAGCTTCTTGCACCGAAGGATGGCCAAAAAGCATATTATCATCTACAAATTGCTGGTGAGTGTAAGCAGGGGAGTTGTTGAAAGAAAGGCCTTTTAATTGCTGAGCTTGCCTGGTAGAGGTGATGCTTCTACCCAATCCTTTTGCCATAATTACAAAAAGAAAGGGATACAAGGGGTCTCCTTGCCTTATACCTCTGGAGGGACAGAATGTAGCCGAGGGAATACCATTTATTAACACAGAGAAAAAAGCTGAAGATAATAGGTTAAAAATCCATCTGACCCAAGAATGATCAAAACCAAAGGAAATAAGGATTTTTTGAATATAGACCCAACTGAGACTATCAAAAGCTTTGGATAGATCTAGCTTAAGCAGCATACATGGCTTCTTGGTTTGCTTTAAGGAGTGGATTTTCTCATGAGTTAGAATAATCCTGTCTGTTATTTGTCGTCCTTCTACATAACCCGATTGCTCGGGCGAGATAATAAGAGGGAGCAGCGGCTTTAGTCTTGTTGCTATTACTTTTGAAGTAATGTTATAGATGATGTTGCATAAGGCAATTGGTCTATACTTATCTGGAGTATTTGAATCTTCCCCCTTTGGAATTAAAGCTATGAAGGTGGCATTTAACCCTGGATACATCCATCTGAGTGCCTTGGATTCCTCCACTAACTGCCAAACCTCATCCTTTATCAAGTCCCAGAACTTATGAAAAAAATTTGACGTGAAACCATCCAGACCCAGCGCTTTCCCTTCCTTCAGCTATTGTACTGCTTCTTCAACTTCCTGTAGGTTGATAGGCTTAATGAGAAGATTGTTATGCTCCTCTGTAATTATTCTTGGTATGTTCTTTAGGAGCTTACTGATGGCCGACATTCTATTTATATTGGGTTCCTGATGTGCTTTCTTGAAGTAGCTTAGAAATTCCTCTTCAATGCCTTCATGAGTTTTGACTTTGTCTCCCTGTGCATTTTTAATGTGAGTAATGGTATTTATCATTCTGCGTTGCACCGTAGTTTTATGAAAAAAAATTGTGTTCTTTTCTCCATCTTTTAACCATCTGATCCTTGATTTCTGTCTCCATAATGTTTCCTTCTGTTTGGCCCTTTCTAAGATTCTAGATTCTATGATTTGCTCCTGCTTGGTTAATTCCTCCGTGCGCCCTTCAGTGATGATGGTTTGCTGGATTTTCTTCATTTCTGAATTGAGAGTGCCTTGAGCCTTAAAATGTTGCCAAAAGTATTATGATTCCATCGTTTGATTGCTCCTTTTAGATGTTTGAGTTTTTGCTGAAACCTGGACATTCTAGTGCCTTCAGAAGGATTGAATTTGAGCCAGGTTGATCTGACTAGCTCCTCAAAGTCTGAGTGAGTTAACCAGAATTCCTCAAATCGAAAGGGACATTTGAGATTGTTACCTGGCCTGTTCCATTGCAGTTCGATAGGCCAATGATCTGATCCTAAGATAGGTAATATAGATGCGGTAAATTCCCCTCCTAAGTGAGTTGCATTATCTGAGATGAGGAACCTGTCAAGACGCGAGGCAATCTGCTGCGACCCTTCTCTTTTATTACTCCAAGTGAAGAGGCCGTTTCTTGTGGGAACATCCACCAACCAGTTGTTGTGGATGAAATTTTTTAGTAGATTGCCGTCACTGTTTGCTCTACTTCTGTCGCCTTGTTTTTCCTCCATGTTTGCTATCATGTTGTAATCATCGCCGGAGATC
The DNA here is from genome assembly GCA_031772625.1 of Pinus tabuliformis. NCBI lineage: Eukaryota > Viridiplantae > Streptophyta > Pinopsida > Pinales > Pinaceae > Pinus > Pinus tabuliformis. Next base: position 412,010,549 of record CM062807.1, on the reverse strand, counting down.
CAGAGTGGGTATGGCCTGTCTGAGTTGAGTTCTGACAAAGTATTCAGGATTTGAGCTTTTTGAGCAGTATCCTGAGGAAAATAAACATTCGTTACCAGTCCATAGGTGTTACTACCTAAGAGGTGAAAGGTTGCCTGAATGAAACTTTTGTTAGCTTGTATATTGTTTAGTTGGATGGCTCGCGCATCCCAAAGGATTGCAAGTCCTCCCGAAGCTCCCTGAGCATCAACAGCTGTAACTAGCCCTCCTGGCCAGGCTTTCGCTGCTATTCTTTCCAATATTGTTGAACTGCATTTCGTCTCCTGCAAAAAAAGTATACTTGGTTTTTCTTTCATAAGCATATTTTTTAACAATCTGCCTTTCCCTGGGCTATTAAGCCCTCTTATATTCCAGGATATCAACTTCATTGAGTATAGTGGGGGTTTGCATTGAAATACTTGGTTAGTTTGGCATACCTCCCTGACTCCACTAATATCTCTCCGATCTTGATGGTTCTCTCAAGTGTTGTTTTCTTGCCTCTCTTCTTATTATCCTTGGTGATAAATTTACCATCCCATGGACTTCCTATTTGGACTCCTAGAGAGTATTTCTTCTGTGCTCTGTTCAAGACTTCTACTAGGTTATCCACTTGCCGATCTGGTATTTTTTCAAAGTTCCCTGTTTTGCATGCTTGTTCCAAACCTAGAATGTCCAGCTCCCCTATGTCTAAGGGCTCCGGATCTTCTTCCATGATTTTAGGTTCTTGAGAGATTTCCACTCTTTCATTTGATGATTTTTCATTTGGCTCTGTATATTCCACATCCATTCCTTGTGATTGCCATGGAGCGGTTTTAGCTTGAGATTGCAGGTTTGACTGCTTCTGAATCTTCTTTCCTATTTGCCCTAAGGTTTCTCCTGGTTTTTCTTGATCTACTTCTTTGTCCTTCTGCTTGTCCTTCTCCATATCTTTCTCATCATTCTTGGCCAGTACTTCAAAACTATTGCTCGTTGTGGGCACTGTCTTGTTGACTGGATTTGCCTTGGGATTGCCTGTTGCTTTCTTGTTCCCTCTCCTTCGATTTGTTACCCTAGTGAAGCCATCTGTTGTTTGATTGTCTGGACTGTCTTGGGAGGAAGGTTTCTTATTTTGTGGACAGTCTCGGTATAGGTGCCCTATTTCATGGCATTTCCTGCATCTAAATGGTACATGCTCATAGTCTATAACTTGAATCCATTCAGAATCTTCATGAAAGAAACTTACCGTGTCTGACAGCGCTTGCTTGAGATCCATATAGGCACAAATCCGAGCATAGGACATGTATCTGCATGATTTTGTTTCTTCTGCAATCTTTACAAACTCGCGAAGTGCATTCCCAATCTCTTGCAGAGATTTTTCTTCCCAGTACTCCCACGGCAATGAATAAAGCCTTATCCACACTGGCGCATAGGTCAGGTCCTCCTTATCTGGGTTGAATCTTTCGACCCACGCTTTGAGAAATAATCCTGTAGAGTTGAAAAAGTAAGGAACCCCATCCAATATCCTGTTGCAATCTTCCAGGCAATTAAAAATTGCTGTAAAAAACACCTTTGCTCCTAGGTGCAGAGAGATGTGCCCCTTTGGGTGCCATTTTGCACTGATCCAACTTCTCAGTGCTCTCTCCGTCGGCCAAATTCCTATGAACTTGTCGATCAGCGCGTGATCTCTCATGTACTGTATCCTAGCATTGATACGGTGACTTGGGAACTCCACCCTTGGTCTGTGTGCAGCTACTGGCTTGCAAGTTGAAGAACTTGCTCAGTTTCTTTCTTCTGTGTCTATTTCCTTGCCCTTCTGCTTACTTTGTTCCATAGGATCGCCTCTCGTTTCATTTTCAGTTTCCCTGCCTTCTATGTGCTGTGTACGATTGTCCATGTTGGGGGGAGGCTCCTGGCCCTCTCCCTGAGGAAGTTGCATTCTTCCTTTGTCCTTATGGCCATGTGATCTTGACCACCACTTCACCTGAATCTGCCGATTGTACCGAGTTTGCCAGGTCTGCCGTTTCAGGTTTCGCAGAAACCCTAGTTTTGTCTGCAGTGGCCGTCTCAGAGCCCTCGCTCATTTGAATCTAACAAGACATGTTGCTCGTTATCATATTAATTGCAATTCTATTATATTTTGTGTTTGATTTAATATATTTTCTTGTCACTGCTTCATTAGGATCTTGTGGTAGGCAAGTCGGTCAAGTGTCAACACTCCAGGCGAATGAATTCTATTGACACTACCTGGGAATTTGTAATACATAAAACTTTATTGCTTAATTTAGCCAATATTGTAGCTATTTTTTGTTGGATAATGCTACTATTTCCTATTTTTTGTCTATGAATAGTGTGATTATATCTGTTAATACTGTTATGACATCTTGATTGTTTTGTCTCTACAATTTTCATGTAGAGATACAGAATAATATTTACCAATTTTGTTGTACGTGTATAATGTTTACTAGTAGTTTTGTTGTGTAGTGAGTTAGAGTGATATAACATCAATTGGAAAGGAAAAACATTCACCTTTTGATGAAAAAAGTTAGCAATGTAACAGTAAGTTGTGATTTTCAAAAAGTCTTAGGGGGCATGCCCTTGGGACCAAAAAAAGATGCCATCTCCCAAGGCATGGATATCGAATACACACACAATGTGTTGTTACATCTATGGTTGTTCATTACAAATTCAATGAGGGGATGCCAATACTAGATTGACTAGCATGTAGAAGACCAACTAGTCTATGAAACCTCAAATGTGAACAATCCTAGCATCCTTGAAACTAGTCCTTAACTATGAAGATTACATGGATGTAAATTTGCTCTCAAATTCAAGCGTATATTTATCTGTATAGGGAACTACATAGGGTAGTTGCTAATGTCTATGTGGATTAGCAATGTTATCTTCTGATTCTAACCTTGTGATCCACATTCAGAATGGAATCACATTGTACAAGTTATCATGTGAAGCATCTAATTGAAGATTTCTGCTGGAAACAACATCCCACCTTCTTTTACAAAGATATGTAATCTTTTGCCCATTTTTTGGAAAGGCGTAACTTGAAAGTTGGTATCAAATCATAATATGCCTTCAGTGGTCACTCCTGATAATAATATCATTATGGAGATTTCTACCTTCCCCTTGGAAATAAGGCCTTTTGTATGCATAGTTTATGTAAAGAATGTTTGTTTTTCTATTGCCCAAATACAAACTGTGTTTATAAAAACTTATAATGTATAAATTCTCCGTTTTCACTACGTTCCAATATATATTGTATTTTGAGGAATTCTAATCATTTCTTCCCCTGTTTTAGATGAAAGGGAAAGAAATTACTGTTGAGTGCAAGTTTGATGGCAATTGCATGCAGGTGCACAAAGATAAGTCTTGCATCTAGTTCTCATCAAGGTAACTACTTCCTGCATATGCATTTTGTTGTGTATGCCTATCTTCACGAATAGATGTGATGCAACAAAATATATGGATATATGCTATGATAGGATTATGTCCATCATATGAACATTGGGTCATAACTAAAACTATTCATGATGGCAGAGGATAGGAAGTGCAACTTTATTTCACAACAAAGGAATGCGATAATAAATTTTGAAGGATATGATTTCAAAACTCTTAATTGACTTGTCTTAGACATCAATATATGATTTTTACAAATTTAGCATAGTACTCGCATAAAGTTTATACATGCAATCTCTACGGTCATATTTTGAAGTAATTTACGATATATTGTTTGCAAACAAATTAGCATGTTCTGTTTCAAAGCTAGAATATAAGTTTTAAACAATCCTCAAATTTAGGTGGAACACCCTTTTTATGGAAGTGGGGAGTTATTAAAGAATTTCTTTGCCTTCACTTTTTTTCTTGGTCACAATACCCAATGACAGAATATTTGTAAGCAAGAGTCTTAAGCTATGGAAGCATTGAATTATTTATAAATGGTGCTTCTCGAGAACTCTCTTATGAATGAGCCACAACAGAGAACTTTATCCCAAAGATGTTAGAAAATTATGAAATTAATAGGAAACTTGAAATTTCAAATGAAATTAAGATTTGAATTATATTTTAATAAATCAAGATAGAAAAGACATAACTCTTCATGTAATTATTTAAAGTTTGTTAGCTCAATGGAAGAGCACCTTTCTTACAAGCAAGAATCCGAGTGTTGTCTCTAGATAGGCAAAAATGAAATTGAAAAATGAAATTGTCGTCAAAAGACAATAATGCCTGTGTTATATATTCTTTTTATAGAGACAATTTTTTAAGACAATAATCTTTAAGACAATATTTTTTAAAACAATAATCTTTAACACAATAAAATTTAAGACAATAATTTTTGAGACAAGCGCTTAAAGCCATATTTAAGACAATACACAGGTTTTTTTTGTCTCAAGTTAAGACAATTTACCCAAAAATTGTCTCCAATATTGTCTTAAAACCCCTCTTGATGTAGTAGTGTATATATTGTAAAGAGGCAGGGACACCAAGTTAGAGATTCTGTTGGAGTTATGAAAAGGAGGTAGGGGTGGCTCTAGTGAAAACTTTGAACAAAGATGAGTTGGTTGTGTTAAGTGGTGGAAAATGAGTACCCAAGGATTTATGGAAAAATTCGTTCTTCTACAGGTTAAACATTGGTTAAATATTTGATTAGAGTTTTCCATAGAAATTTACCTCTAGACATTTTAGCATTTAGAATTTAAAATCTTGAAATTTTTTAAAATTTTCATAAACTAAAAAATAATACATCGAAAAAAGATCATTTAACAGAAAATCAATTTATCCCATAATTTAACGTCTTTCATGTGAGTTTAGTACATTTAGGAAATAGATCATTTCACAGAAAATCAATTTACCCCATAAAAATCATTTCACAGAAAGCCAATTTATCGCATAATTTAACGTCTTCCATGTGAGTTTAGTACATCTAAGAAATAGAACATTTCACAGAAAATCAATTTACCCCATAATTTAACATCTTCCCTGTGAGGTTTTTTCTCTTTCATGTGACTTTTTTTATTCCAGTTAAATTTGAATTTGTATCGAGAGACAGCAAGTTGGAGATTCTGTTGGCTTATGAAAAGGAGGTTGGCGTGGCTATGGGAAAACGTTTGAATAAAAAGATGAGCTGCTTGTGTTAACTCGTGGAAAAGGAAGACTCAAAGATTTATGGATAAATTTGTTCTTTTACCTGTTAAATACTTATCCTTATTTTGTAAAAAAAATATTAAAATTTTTAATATAAATTTACTTCTCGATATTTTAACGTTTTGACGTTTTCCATATGACTTTTTTTTATCCGAGTTAAATTAAAAAATCAACTTATCCCATAATTTAACGTTTTCCATGTAAGTATTTTTATCCTCGTTAAATTTGAATTTCTATCGATCATAATTTATACTTACTCCCGTTCAATGAAACATTGTTCACATAATTAAATTTTAACAGAATTATGAGTTTATCCCAATTTCGTATCATATTTTAATATCAATTAACTTTGAAATTAAAATTTTCCCACTCACTTCATGATTGGGATGGATCATAGCGCTCTTAACCCAATGGTCATCACTAATAGCCTTCATTGAAGGGATATAGTAGAGGCTTTCTCAGCCAACTTTGCACTTAGTCAAACGATATAAGCTAGTTATTTTAATCTATATAGAAAGTAGCTAGCGTCCCACGGAATCAAAAGATTTAAGTTTTATATATCTATATATTTACGTTTTTGTTATAATAAATATTATTTACGTTGATGTGAAATCTTATGAACTTCAATTCGTAATATTTTTAATTAAAAAATAAAATGAATATATTAAAATATATTTTTAATAATTTTATTTTTTAAATAAATATGTATATTCGAAAAGTAAATACTTTTCAAAAAAGCGTTAATAACTTTCGCAACCATATGATAGGAAAATGTAGTTTTCTATCCCCTCCATTGCTCAAGGTTGTTGGGCGAGGGGCTCCACAAGTTCAGGGATAAATAGTCTTGAAAAGGATTGATTAGGTTTTGAGTTGGCTTTTTAGTTTAATTCATTTTCTTTTATCTTTAATTTTATTTTATAATTGAGTTTTTAATAAAAATGTTATATTATTTTATAATTAATTGTTTAATACAAATTTTGTAAATAAAAAATTTCTTTAATACGTAATATAGATATTGAATTTAGTTCTACATCTTATGTAAAATGATGTAAAATAGTCACTACTGGATCAATGGAAATATTTTTTAGACTTAACTTACAATGCATATCAGATTGTATGTATGATGTATAGAAAGTCCCTTAAGAAACCATTTGGAACATTGTGGAGGAGGCAAAGGAAAAAATTCATCCTCGATGGTAATTTTTTTTAGATTAAGGATTTCAACATATAAAAAGCAAAGTGTACCTAGTAGTAACATTTCCTTTCGCACTGTTTTTATTTCCTCTTAATTAAATATGGTTTACAAGGAAATAGACTAGCTAATATGCCATTATGAACTATGTTGTTTTGTTCTATGAGTTATGGAATCAATGACAATATCCATGCATTAGCAGTATACTTTTGAGAAGAAACCATTGAGAACATTGTGGAGGAGGCAAAGGAAAAAAATCATCATCGATGGTGTTTTTTTTAGATTAGGGATTTCAACATAGAAAAAGAAAAGTGTACCTAGTAGTAACATTTCCTTTCGCACGGTTTTTATCTTTATTAAAGATGGTTTACAAGTAAATACACTAGATAATATGCCATTATGAACTACTTTGTTTTGTTCTATGACTTATGGAATCAGTGACAATATCCATGCCTTAATAGTATACATTTGAGTTGTATATTTGTTTCATAAATATGAAGGCAAGCTAAATTGTTTGTATTATTGAGGTACCCGAAGTATTTTGGAAGTTGTATAAAGTCTTTTTTTTCATCTATGAGTTATGGAACCAGTAACAATAGCCTTACCTTAATAGTATACTTTGATTTATTATATTTGTTACATAAATATAAAGGCAAGCTAGGTTCCTTGTACTAATTGAAGTAGCAAAAGTATTTTGGAAGCTATATAAATTGGATTTGTTTTCAAATATGTTTTTTTATCACTAAGATGCTTATGCAAATTTTCAGTTTGGTACGATGACAGCGACTTCAATGCTTAGGGTAATAATGTCCAAATACTTATTTCTATGTATGACAATTCTACAAGTAAAATAATAATTTTCCATCACAAATATGGATTACCAATTTCAATGCTTACATGGATAATGTCCAAATACTTGCTTTTATGTGTAAAAATTCTACATTTTAGTTTATAATAATGACTCATGATGTACAATAGGAATTGAAGTACCACAATAAACATTAATGGTTAAAAAAGAGTTCACAAATTGGATAAATATCACATATTCTTATTCTATTCCATAACACTTATATGGTAAACATTTTTTTAAAAACAAATATTTATTATTCATTTTTCCACATCTCAAAGATCTAAAACATTTATCATAAACCCCAAATGTACCATTTAAATGAGCTAATATACAGAGCCTAGATACCACAAATAACCCATCGAAAACATAACATTGAAAGCGTTTTATCTAGGTATTTTTAAAACTAAAAGGAAATGGAAAACCGTATATAAAAGTAAGATATAAAAGAAAGAAAGTGTTTTAACGAGGTATTTCTAAAATTAAAAGGAAATGGAAAACCATATATAAAAGTTAGATATAAAAGAAAGAAAGTGTTTTATCCAAGTATTTCTAAAATTAAAAGAAAATGGAAAACCATGTTTAAAAGTCAAATATAAATGAAAATTCAAGCAACCATTTTTGAGACAGCACTAGACAAACCCACAAATACCAAAGAAATCATGCGGCCAAATTTACCCTATAAGGCCCTATAAGGTGAGATTGTTAAGGAAGTGGACACAATTAATGAAATAATGGGGATTATAGACTGTGCTCCTTCAAGATTACAGACCTAGAATTTGTTTTGCTCTTGAAATAAAAAATAAAAATAAAATTTTGAGAATATACACACATATATATATATATATATATATATATTGTTTTTTTTTAATAAAATAAAAATTATAATCTAATGTGGAGACAATTAATGCTTTAGGTTGAAAATAAAAATTGGATGAATATGCAAAGATGTCAAATTTTCTCATAACGTGAATGAACTTTCCATCATTTACAATTGAATGGAAAAACACTATTTACAATTGAATATAGAAAAACTACCCGTGGTTAATTGAATTTTACTAAACAATCTCAATTCTTTGGACCCTATACTTAAATATGAATGCAATGTCTTTGCATAGTGATTTGATTCCTAGATGTAGATTTTCTACCCTTTGAATTTGAACTTATAGCTTTTTACAAGAAGGCATGTGTTGGCAATACAATTTTTTACCACATTATAATTTATTATTTTTTATAAATGTTTTTGCATACATAAATAGATCTGTGACACACTCAATTTAATTTAATCTAGTTGAGGAGAAGGAACGGCGGAAACGAAAAGAACGCTCGGCTCTGAAACTGGAAGATGGCTACGGCAGCGAGCCTCCCCTGCGCAGGAATTGGAGCTACCGGTTGGGTGAATGTTGGAGGTGAAGCAGAAGGGACGGCCATAGTCTCTGGCCTTCGCAGACCTGGCCTCAAACGCGTAGTGAAGAAAACCCCGAAACCCCTTCGAATAACCTGCAAGAACGTTTTCACTCAGTCCATCGCCAGGGAAGATCACGATGCTCTGGGTACAGTAGATATATTGGAAGGTTTGAACAAAAAAAATGTAGATCGGAAGGAAGAGAGTGGGAAGCTGAGCGAGGACAGAGATCGGCAAACTTTTTCGCTCAGAATCTTACTCGGGAGTGGAGAATCTTTAGGGCTTGGGCCGATCTTCGCAGATCTAGCCAGTAGGTCGTTCTTCAGGCCAATCGCCCCTTTTCCATACCTTGCATGTAAAGATGGGGGACTGCATGTAGCAGATCCAACCCACCTCACAAATGCTCGGCCCAAATTTCACAGATCGAGGCCGGATCTAACAGATTGGAGCAGTTTTCAAGTCTATTCAGGACCAAGGAATCAGATCGGCCGGTTTAGGCATCAAATGAGCGGAGGGCATGCTTCCCTGAAGGCAGATCGACCCAATAAGATGCACGACCTGGAAGAACGCACACGGCTGGACCATCTGGCAACCAGCACAGACACCGGTTCACACAGAGCTCAGATAAACAACAGACATCAGGTAACCAATAATCGTTTCCAGATTTTCATTAAAACCCCTGAAAAGAAATCTATCTTAATCTGGTTAAGTGGAGATAGCTATGTTTCGCTCTTAAAGCAGCAAATTTGTGCTTTGACTAGCTATCCTGGCCAGATCCAACATTTAGTCAATGGCAGGTGGTCTCTCCAGGACAACAGAACCTTGGGAAGCTACGAGATCAGCCCAGGAGAAACCATTGTCTTGAACCTCAGGCTGAGAGGAGGGGCACCATCCCAGGGACAGCCAAGCAGCACAGGAGGGGAAAAGGGGAAAACAACACCCCAGAATAAATCTAAAGGAGCTCATTCCTATAAAAATATTCTCCAAGGCAACAGAGAATCGAGATCCTCCCCAGATCAAGGCGGATACACACCCCGGCCATACATAGTAGACCAGCTAGGGTAAACTCCAGCCCTTAATATTGATTCCATAGGGCTGGATAACTATGTTGATACATATGAATTGCAGGCCCTCATATGCCGATTCAACAGCTTTTGGCCAACACCTACGAAGCTATTTCATTGGATCTTTGTCAATTGGACCATGGAATGCGAGATACACTTATGCTCCAAAGGGTTCTTCATAGTCAGATTTGCATCCAGGGAAGCCAGAGATACAATCATCAATGCTGGACCTTGGTTTTGGGGAACGACGGGGCTGTTCATGACCCCATGGTTTACAGTCTTCGATCCAAATAAAATGACAGTTTCCAAAATGCCGGTCTGGGTCCGTCTACACAACCTTCCCCTACATTTCTGGAGTGAACGAGTACTAGAAGGAATCGGGAACAGCATAGGGAAATACATCAAAATAGATACGGAAAGGATTGATGAAAGGATCTTCACTTTTGCACGAATTTGTGTGGAAGTGGATCTAAGTAAAGGGCTACCGGACAACATAAGGCTGATCTACAAACAACAAGACTGGTTGCAAGCATTAGACTACGAAAATACTACTTTTAGGTGTAGACTTTGTAGACAAACAAGGCACCTGCAAAGCACATGTCCAGAAGCTAAAAAAGTAAACAACAAAAGGAAGCAGAAAGGAAAACAGAAGAAAGGATGGTTCTTTTCCCCTCCGGTTTCAGAAGATGAAGAATCAGAAGCCGAAGAGGAAGATACCACCACACAGAAAGTGGAGGTCTCCCAAGAAATGGGGAACCAGAAGGGAACCACATCAGACACCAAGGCATCACAGCTTTACCCAAATCAGGCAGAGAAGACTACTGATGACCAGATCATGGGAGGGATAAAGCGGCACCATCAATCAGACACATCAGATTTAGACAAGGAATTAGGCACACAGAAAGCAGAAACACAGTTAGTCTTAGCCACGATCGAGCCCACTCAAGGAGAGTGGCGCAAGGTCGAAAAGAAAAAAGGAAGGAAAACCTGAAGCGTGAGTTTTACTCATATATGTTTCTCAATTTTTCTTTTCTTTCACTCCTCTCCTCTCTCTCTCTCTTCTTTTCTCTTCATTTTTTGCACGTTAGTTTAGTAACGTTGCGAAGGGTGCCATGGCACTCGAGCCCATTGGGCAACTTATGGAAATGCATCATGCATCTGCAATTGTAACTTTTCATTTTTTAATAAAAGGTTACAGATTTTTTCTTCGGAAAAAATTAATTTACTCTAGTTGATTTTTAGAAAATATTGACATTTTCAATGTCTAATATTTAATGTTCGAATATCTAATTGTAATAACATTCTAAAATATTTTTGTTAACCAACTTTAATATATTTAAATATTATAAATTTAAGAAAAAAAAAAAACAAAAAAAACAAACTTAAATACATTCCAGAATACTTTTATTAACAAATTCTGATATACTTACATGTTATAAACTTAAGGAAAAAATACAGAAAAGGAAAATTTAAATTTAATGTCTCAATTGCTATTTGCTGATTATGAACCATGCCAACCACCATTAAATGTCAGTAGTCGCAGTCATTAAAATAAGAAATATCACTGAGGTTTCTATTTGGATATGTACGTCGTTATATACTAGTAAAATTAAGTTAGGAAGACCCTAAGACATCATATTTATTTATTGGATTTTTTAAAATAAGAACGCGTTAGATATATTTTAATGAAATATTAAACAGTTTTAAAGGAAAAAAACTTCTATATTAAAATATATTTACAAATTATAAATATTTAGTTTATTTACTAATTATAAATATTTAGTTTTTATAAGTAAAATAAAAATAAAAATTAACTATTATTCCTCTCATGAAGAAAAGAAAAGAGAAAATATTATTTTAAAATAAAGCAAAATTTGTTCAACATTTTTACAATTGTCTAATCTTTTACATTGTGTTACACGTATTTGAAGAATATGTTTTTTTAATTGATAGATAAAAAATTTCATCCAAGAAAATCTTAAAGTTTTACAATGTGTAAATTCTAAAGAGTTCTAAAGAGTTTAAGTTACAAGAAATCTCATATTCTCATTAAACACCTTAGTGTCACATACATACATACGTCCATCCATTTATTTACTTATTTTAGTTTTCGCAATTGCATTATATGTTGTAAAAGAAATGTCATATGGAAAAAAAGTAGCATGGAGCAAAAGGATAACTGACTATGATTTTTATGAGCGCTTGATGTGTTATTTTCTTGGGAAGTTTGAGCTTTTGAATTTGAGTTAGATGAGCTAAAAAGCTAGAGAAGAAAAACTTGCACCTTCCCTTCTCACATTAAAAAAAGGCAACCTAACAACAAATAAGTTGGAAACTTGGATATACATGACAATGAAGAGTCAAAACTTACGAAACTTTTTATACTAATAATTGCGTTGATCATATGGATGATACAACAACATATCAAAAGTCATCACCCATATCCTACTCAACTGGAAGTATAACAAGTTCCTTTAGAGGGAGGTTTGGGTTTTCCCACCTCACATAAATGTATCAATGAATCAATCATCAACCTTTACTGCTATTTTGTGATTCATTTATGCTATTAATCTTGATCATATCCACTGCCAAAAGGAGTGGGGGATTGTAGTCATCAAAATAATCAAAAAGCATCATGAGCATATCTACAGATTACTTCAAGCCTTGTTTATTTCTAACAATTTCTTAAGCTTAATGCAAGGCTTTTGACAATCCCCTCATTTTCACGGCCTCTTCTAACTCATGTTTGGAAAGAATACATTTTTTGAGAAAGAGGCATGCTTGAAACCTTATGTCTTGGTGATGTGCACAAAATTAACACCATAAACAATCCATATGATTCAAGAGTCAATAGATGTCACTTATTCCCATTGAGAAAGTGATAGTATAAAATGGCAAACATTGGGAGACAAGTATCCCTCCATAGCTCATAAATAAGGAACATATTGAAACCACTATCTAGGTTCTTCCTCAATTACTCCCTATTATTAGAATTTGTTGAACTCATATGTCCTTCTCATTTATTAATAGTGTGATGCCATCATTAGTCCGAACTCTATACCTTCCTTGTGAGATCAAACATATATATGAAGGATTGATTTGGAGACAAAAAAAACCCTAATGTCTTTGAAATTAAATTAGAAAAAGGACTACAGAAAAATAATTAAAGAACCGATAGACCGGGTTGCAAGGAAACAAATCACTAGATTTAAAACCTAACCAACTATAACTTGCACTATGAAATGAAAAATATAACATAAAATCAAAAGCATACGTGAGAAGTAACATTTTGAAGGGGTCGTTTCTTCTCCATTGTTGCTTTCAAATGAAGAAACATCTAGTTTTATAGGATCGGGCATGCTCTTCAATCTTGGGCTCCTTAGACAAGCTTGGGCTCTTGTGAACATATGGAACTACTGGTTGGACATTGATATGGGGACTTGAAGCGTTGGTGGATGTTCCTTTGCTGCTCATGATTACGGGGAAAAAGACACATTAGCGTTGCAACAATTGAATGCAAGGCTCCTTTACAAGGGGATTTTTTTAAAGTAAAATACTACAATACAAAAATCCCCTTTTCTATCTCTTAATCCACACTAATAATAATAAAATCAAAATAGTGTGTCATTATAGTCCTATTATGGATTGAGATTACAATATGTCAATTTATTTTCTTAATAACTTTATAATGTAACTAATATATCTGACATCAATAGGGATATTACACATTACTTTTGCACATCTAGAATCATCTCTAATTTAATTCCTAATTTATCGTCATATTTGGATTAATTCATGAATTATGATTTCCTCCTTATGGTGCTAAGATATATCATTTTCATGATTTAATCACAATTTTGATGTTATTCATTGATATAATAATTTACATCCAATATGTGATTTATACTTTATTATTGGCATGAGATGTTGTGGCTACTCTCTTAGCGAATTAAATGCTACAAGTATATAATAAGATCTTTAAAATGTATTGAGTAATCTTGAGGTCATTGTATCAAAATATTTAAAAAATACTATCCATTAGCTAATCATAATGTCAATGCATTAATTTTAATCATACATGATCAAAAATATATGAAATAAAGATGCATAAATAACAATAGAATGATTTTATCACATAATTAGCGCATATCATGATGTTCACTCATGTATATGACACATGATAGCATGTTAAAATAACAATGTTACATCCATTAAGTGCCAATTACAATTTTGATATATGCATAAATTATAATTGTCAATTATAATTTTAACACATATATGCGTAATGGATACATATTGTCATGAAATGCATATACCCATTCATTTCTTTGATATTATCGTCTTTGAGACAATAAATTGTCACCATATCAAATATCTTCATATATATATGTGAAAACTCATATATATCATAATAATTAACTACATTCTCTCTCTAAAACCACTGATATCCTAGCATAACTTATAGGATTACATTCTCTAATATTTCCCAAAACTAATGAAGATATTTCTCTAATATCAAAAATCTCAAAGAAAAAGATCATTGTAGAGACAATTTACATTAGAGAAAGAAGACTAAAATATTCAAATTAATTACCACTATTCAAAGTATGGCTCTAATACGAAATGTAATCTTAAAATTTAATGTGGAATAAAATGGAATTTACATTAGACCATAGTGATTGCATTTGATGTAAGAAACAATTTTTAATCCAATAGAGGGATCTTCTAATCTATCAGAAACTTAATGCACCAAAGGATGGAATTACAGACAATTTCTTTCTCAATAAATTTGATATATTAATCCAATAAGGGGATCTTCTAATCTATCAATGACTTAATGTGCCAAAGGAAAGGATGGATCTTTAATCCAATAAAGCAATCTTCTAATCTATCAAAGACTTAATCTGCCAAAGGAAAGGATGGAATTACACACAATTTCTTTCTTGATAAAATCAGATACCTTATTAATCGACCTAAATTTATTGTCAAAGAAAAAGACCATTGTATTCAAATTAATTACTACAATTCGAAGTATGGCTCTAATACCAAATGTAGTCCTAAAATTGAATGTGGAATAAAATGGAATTTACATTTGACCATAGTGATTAGATTTGACTTAAGAAATAGTTTTTAATCCAATAGAGGGATATTCTAATCTATCAAAGACTTAATGCGCCAAATGATGGAATTACAGACAATTTCTTTCTTGATAAAATGAGATACCTTTAATCCAATGAAAGGATATTCTAATCTATCAAAGACTTAATGCACCAAAAGATGTAATTACATACCTATAATCCAATAAAGGGGATAAAATCAGATACATTTAATCCAATAAAGGGATATAATGTGCCAAAAGATGGAATTATAAACAATTTCTTTCTTAATAAAATAAAAAATTAGATACCTTTTTAATAGACTTCACTTTATCATTATCTTCCTTTGTCGACGCGTTTCGAACCAACCAGTGTGGTTCATCGTCAGGACAAGTTGAAGAACCAATCCGGCTTAGCTTGATTAAATAGAGTGTGCAGAGACTCCAACGGCTATAATGTCAACGGCTAATTTTGACCTAATGATCCTAGTCAAACCACTAATTTTATTATTAATATTCTTAGAAAAAGCTAAAACATATAATTCATTATTATTAGCTTATATACTAAGAGAATTCATTTGTTAATTTGAGTATATCTAAAAATGAATAATATAATATTTATATAATCCATTTTTTATTATTTAAATATAATGGTCATTAATAAATTATATCTCGTATAATAGTTCATATTTATTAAATAATCTATATATATTATTATTCCAATATTATTTAAATACAAATAAATAGTATTAAATTACTATTATTCTAAGAATTTAGTTACATTAGGTAATTGTGTATTTATTTAATAATAATTATTTAAATCTAATGGTCCATAATATATTATTATATATTTTTTATATATATGTTTTATGTAGTTTAGGTGAGGCCCTTTAATATTGTTATGGGCACACGTTATATTTTCAATACGTGTTTTTTTTATGTTGTTATGTAAGTGCGGGTGTAAGTTTTTTTTATGTGTGGTATGTATGGTGGCTGCAAAAAGCAGTGTGTTGTCTTGGTGCACAGCAGTGCGATTATTTTTTATATATGCACAGCAGTGCTGTAGTGTTTGTCCGGCATTGAAAAACAGAGGTATGTTTTGAAATTGTTTTATGTAATATCCACAGTAGTGGAAAATCTGTGACTGCAACAGAGTTTTTTTTGTGATTCCCTCTTTGGACAGAGGAAGAAATATGTATCAGTGATTTGTTCTAAATTAATAGAAATGTCTTTGTGACTGTGTAATGGTGTCTTCTGAATCATTTTGGTTTTAAGAGGTTGTCTGCAAAAGATCCTGGACAGAGTAAACAGAGCATTGTCTCTGTGGTGAATTTTTATTTTGGTTTTGGTATTTCTCCATTTGAAAAATAACCCAACAGTGGTATCAGAGCAGGCTCAGGCTCTTTAAAGAAGTTAAAGAAGCTAAAGGGAGAAGGTTTGTAGCTGCAGCAAAACATCTCAGGCAGACAGAAGACTCAGACAACGAAGGTTTCAGGTATTCCTCATAGCTATCTTGTTTGGTATTGAAGAGACAGTCAGTTTTTAAATACACAGTCAAGGAATGGCTAGCACAAGCACTGGTATGGGTATGTTTAATGCCCAGCTCCCACAGTTTAATGGGAAGAACTATGACTACTGGTCAATAACTATGACATCCCTGCTTGCTTCCCAAGACTTATGGGAAATAGTTGAAGATGGTTTTGAAGAACCAGCAGAAGAAACTGAGTTCAATGCATTAACTCAGGGAGAGAAGGATCAGCTGAAGAGTAATAGGAAGAAAGATTCAAAAGCCCGTGTGTTGTTGTATCTAGCAGTAGACCAGAGTATGTTTCCAAGGTTAGCAGCAGCTAAGACAACCAATGAAGCATGGCAAACCCTCAAGACAGCCTATCAAGGCATGGAGAGAGTGAAGACAGCAAAACTACAATTGCTGAGAAAGGATTTTGAGAACTTGAACATGAAGGAGTCAGATAACATTGACTCATTCTTCACTCATGTGATTAGTGTAATCACACAAATGAGAACTCATGGAGAAACCATTGAAGACAGAAGGATTGTGGAGAAAATATTGAGGGTCTTACCCTCAAGGTTTGATGCCATAGTCACCACCATTGAAGAGACAAAGGATCTCTCAAACTATTCAGTTGATGAGCTACATGCATCACTGATAACACATGAGCAGAGGTTGAGTAGGAATGAAAACTCATCTCTAGAGCAAGCCTTCAAGACCCAGATGTCCTTTGGAAGAGGAAGAGGTCAAGGCAGAGGAAACAAAAGAGGAAGAGGCAGAAGCCAGAACAGAGGTGGAAGGAACAGCCCATCAAATGCACAAGGAAGGGGCAGCAATCCAAATCAGAACCAAGGTCAAGGCAGCAGCCAACAAAGAGATCAGTATCAGGCTCAAGGACAAAGGTATGATAAATCTAATGTTCAATGCTATTATTGCAGAAAGTATGGACATTATGCTAGTGATTGTAGAAAGAAACAACATGATAAGAACAGCAGACAAAATGCCAATGTTACAAGAGAAAACAACAGTCAAGACAATGTCCTGTTATCTTGTAACATGGTTGAAACACATAGTGAGGACATATGGTTTTTAGACTCAGGTTGCAGCAACCATATGACAGGGAATATAGCCCTCTTTTCAGCCTTAAATCAGAATTTGAAATCAGAGGTCACACTAGGAACTGATAGTAAAGTGTTTGTTATGGGAAAAGGGGAGGTAAAAATATTTACAAAACAAGGAGAAAGGAAAACCATAGCAGATGTCTACTATGTCCCCGGAATGAGATGTAACCTATTGAGTGTTGGACAGCTTATCCAAAAGGGCTACAATGTTTACTTTGTAAATGATGTGTGCACCATCATGGACATACCACCCAGCAAAAGATGCATTGCTGAAGTGAAGATGACAAGGAACAGGATGTTCCCTCTCCGGATCAGGGCAGACATGAAGAACAAAAGGGAAATGGCAGCAGTCACCCAAGAGGCCTTTCAAAGCATGCCAAAGGATGAGAACTGGTTATGGCACCTGAGATTTGGGCATCTCAATTTTGGAGGTCTAAACTTATTGAGCAGAAAGGGAATGGTAAAGGGATTACCATTGATAGAGAAACCGGACAGCCTATGTGAAGGCTGCATTTTGGGAAAACAACACAGAGAAAGTTTTCCATCAGGGAAAAGCATAAGGGCAAAGACACCCTTAGAGATTATCCACTCAGATTTGTGTGGACCAATGCAAGCTCCATCATTAGCTGGCAGCCTATATTTCTTGACATTCATTGATGATTTTACAAGAAAGACTTGGATATATTTCCTCAAGAACAAAAGTGAAGTCTTTGAGAAATTCCAAAATTTCAAAGCACTTGTGGAGAACCAAAGCGGGCTGCACATAAAAGTATTGAGAACTGATAGAGGAGGTGAGTATATCTCAAATGAATTCCTAAAGTTTTGTAGAGAAAATGGAATTCATAAACAGTTTACAACTCGGTACACCCCACAGCAAAATGGAGTTGCTGAAAGGAAGAACAGGACCATCATGGATATGGCAAGGAGCATGTTGAAGGCAAAGCATTTGCCAAATGAGTATTGAGCTGAAGCTGTACATTGTGCAGTTTATATATTGAACAGATGTCCTACAAAAGCAGTCTTGAACAAAGTGCCAGAAGAGGCATGGAGTGGGAGAAAGCAAGGAGTCACCCACATGAGAGTTTTTGGGTGTGTGGCCTATGCACACATACCAGATCAGCTAAGGAGGAAGTTGGACAGCAAAGGGGAGAAATGCATCTTCATTGGATACAGTGATGAATCCAAAGCCTACAGGCTGTACATTCCATATACCAAGAAGTTCTTTGTCAGCAGGGATGTTCAATTCATTGAAGAGGAAGCTTGGGATGGAAGCATAGAGAAAACAGTGAATGTCAAAAACTGTTTGTCTCATGATGAAGATGATGAGGAGGTGGCTGAAATGCATCCCCAAACAGCAGCGCCAACACAAGGACAGCAAGGGACACCATTGAGGCCAACACAAGGACAATAAGGAACACCATTGAGGATAAATGAGAGTGCTTCTCCAAGCACACCACAAGGAGGAAATTCAAGTGCATCTTCAAGCACTTGCACACCAAGTGAAAGAGGTAAGAAGTTTAGAAATCTAAGTGATATTTATGATGAAGGAATGAATTCCTTATTTGCCTTGTATTGTCATGTTGATGATCCTATTCATTTCGAGGATGCAATTAAAGATAGGAAATGGATAGAAGCTATGGATGAGGAGATGAATGCCATAGAGAGAAACAAAACATGGGATTTGGTTGAGTTACCAAAAGGCAAAGAAGTCATTGGTGTGAAATGGGTCTATAAGACCAAGAGCAATGCTGAAGGCAAGATAGAAAGGCACAAGGCAAGGCTGGTTGTCAAAGGATACAAGCAGCAGTATGGGAGAGATTATGAGGAGACTTTCGCCCCGGTTGCAAGGATGGAAACCGTGAGAGCAGTGTTGTCCATAGCAGCACAAAACAAATGGAAAGTCTACCAAATGGATGTGAAATCAGCATTCCTAAATGGAGTGTTAATGGAAGAGGTCTATGTGGAACAGCCTCTCGGATATGAGAAGAAAGGTGAAGAGCACAAAGTGTGCAAATTGAAGAAAGCTCTTTATAGGCTGAAGCAAGCGCCAAGAGCATGGTACAGCAGGATAGATTCTTATCTATTGGATAATGAATTCGACAAATGTGAAGGAGAACCCACAGTCTACATCAAGGAAAAGGATGGTAAAATTTTAATTGTTGTCTTGTATGTAGATGATGTTATTTTCACTGGAAATGATATTTATCTTATTGAGAATTTTAAATCAGTCATGAAGGACGAATTTGAAATGACTGACATGGGTTTGTTGAGATACTTCTTAGGCATAGAAGTAGATCAAAATGAAAAAATGAATTTTTATATCTCAAGCAAGATATGTAAATCAAGTTTTGGGCAGATTTAAGATGGAAGAATGCAAGGCAGCAATCACTCCCACAGTGATGGGATTAAAGCTCAGCAGAGAGGACAGCAGCAAGGATTTTGATCCTAGCCTGTACAAAAGCATTGTGGGTAGCCTTATGTATTTAACAACAACTAGGCCTAATTTAATGTATGCTGTTAGTTTAATTTCCAGGTTCATGGAGAGGCCAAAGGAGGCACATTGGCAGGCAGCAAAGAGAATTTTGAGGTATGTCAAAGGCACTAAAATGTTTGGAATTCTATATCATGCCTCAGAACATTCAGATTTGGTTGGATACACTGACAGTGATTGGGCTGGAAGTGTAGATGATCGGAAGAGCACTTCCGGTTATGTTTTTAATATGGGTTCAGGAGCCATCTCATGGGCTTCTAAGAAGCAGTCCATTGTAGCATTGTCTACAGCAGAGGCTGAATATGTGGCAGCTACAGCAGCAGCATGTCAAGCAGTGTGGATGAGAAGAATGTTGAGAAGCTTAGGCCAAGAGCAGGCAAAGGCGACAGTGATTTTTTGTGACAATAGCTCAGCTATTGCATTGTCAAAGAATTCAGTGTTTCATAAGAGAACGAAACACATTGATACAAGGTTTCACTACATCAGAGAATTGGTGAACAATGGAGAAATTGTCTTGGAACATTGCAGGACTCAAGAACAGGTTGCGGACATATTGACAAAGCCACTGGATCAGAAAAGCTTTGAATTTTTGAGGAAGTGTCTCGGTATGACCGAATGCCCAGCTGTTGAAATTAAAGGGGAGTGTTGAAATCATAATTTCAACGCTGCCTACGTACGCAGCCCAAAACCACCGAACGAAACCATAAAACCGCCAAGGGATATCGCACCGCTATCAAACGAAAAGCAGTTTCCGTATATTGGCCTCCGATGCGTTTTGGTGCAGGCACGTGGCTCTCGCTTGACGTAAGCAACTCTGACATATCGGGAGGTAAAGCCCAGCATTAAACTGCCTTCCGATATCCACTCCAGCCGTCCGATCTCCTTGCGTGTTGTCAGCCGTCGATCCGAAGCTGCATACGGGCCTGGGTCAAATCAATTTTTACGTGGAGTGAATGACTTTTCCGTTGACCGCCGTAGTGGAATCAATGGTCTTTAATGTGTCTTCGTAGATATTAGGTGGAGGTGTTAATTTTAGTCATGGGCACACGTCCCACATAAATTATTAATATATTTTTTATATATATGTTTTATGTAGTTTAGGTGAGGCCCTTTAATATTGTTATGGGCACACGTTATATTTTCAATACGTGTTTTTTTATGTTGTTATGTAAGTGCGGACGTAAGTTTTTTTTATGTGTGGTATGTATGGTGGCTGCAAAAAGCAGTGTGTTGTCTTGGTGCACAGCAGTGCGATTATTTTTTATATATGCACAGGAGTGCTGTAGTGTTTGTCCGCCATTGAAAAACAGAGGTATGTTTTGAAATTGTTTTATGTAATATCCAAAGTAGTGGAAAATCTGTGACTGCAACAGAGTTTTTTTTTGTGATTCCCTCTTTGGACAGAGGAAGAAATATGTATCAGTGATTTGTTCTAAATTAATAGAAATGTCTTTGTGACTGTGTAATGGTGTCTTCTGAGTCATTTTGGTTTTAAGAGGTTGTCTGCAAAAGATCCTGGACAGAGTAAACAGAGCATTGTCTCTGTGGTGAATTTTTATTTTGGTTTTGGTATTTCTCCATTTGAAAAATAACCCAACACAAACTTCTACGTGAATACTTAGAATTGTTGCCATATTTCCAGCGGAAAGTAGGGATTCATGCAGGCCGTAACCATGGCTAATGTTCGATGCCGATCAAATACTTTTATATAAACACACGATACATTGAATGAACGATAACTGTTTATGCAGAATATATTTCAGTAGACAGAATGAAGCAAACGCTTCAGAAGCAGAGACCTATGCGAAAAGTTATTTATTTTATTTTTACCGTGCAATGATAGAAATTGGAGCAAAAAATTAGCGTTAAAAGTAAAATAGTTGGCAAATTTCAGGTACCAAGAATTTTCAACCTAAAACGGACCAATGCCAAAAAGAAAATTGAGTAGTGGGCATGGATCAATAATGTTAATGCTTTCGTTTTTACATATAATGTCAAAAATAAATAATAAATGAATACTATGTAATAAGTACTTTAATTGGTTTTTCATTCTGTTTATGAGGTATCCATTTTTATTCCAGGCTGTTAATTGAAGAGCACTTTTTTATCATATCACGTTTTATCATAAAAAAAGGATGGAAAAATAATGAAGTTAATCATTACTGTTGAACCTATATTTCATTACGGCATAGGACTCGTTGCCCTGGTTCTTTGACTAACTTCACAAAAGCGGATCTTGAGTTACAAGAGACGTATGGAGTTACTACTATATCTGATTTTCTTTGCTTGCTTACATACATGAAGGGAGTTTTAGCTGTTTTCAGTTGTCAAAATTTTCCATATCCACAGAAAATAAACAAAACACAATATATTCATTCCGGTCTATACAAATTACAAACAGCTGGCACATAAAAACCCGCTATAAACCCTTTATCATCTATATAGCACGTGATACACTACATATCAAAGTATTTCAGGTTCTTTTATAAACTGTCACACCTCCTAAAACGACAGAAACTATTAAATTCCCGGTCGCTGAAACTAAACCTTCAGCTCTTGGACTCGCGCTGCCATTCAAGTTTCATTTCCAAGAAACCAGATTTAACGTGAGCGAGCTTCAAGGACACGTCCTGAACTAATCGACCATCATTTTGCTGGACTATCAAACTATCTCTAGCGAGGTTGTTACTACTGGATTGAGCCACTTCTTTCTTTCCATCTGTTTTCTCTCGAATAAGAGGCTTTAGGTCAATTTTAGCTTCTCCAAGGAAGTCCTTTCGTTTGAGTTTCGGTGCTTTATCCTCATCAAACACTTCCTGCAAAATCCAAACCAACGATTCCTTCATATCGTCACAAATGGAAGGGCTAAAATTTGCTTGACAAAATATATTCAGATTTGACGAGGATACCATAATGAGAAAGCGGTGATCAGGATAAGAAATATCAGTGAATGTAAATACTTCTTCCCATACTGGATTAAGTGTCCTTTTTTTCACTCGCGTACTCCTAATCTGTAAATGGGAACACGAAAATGAGTTTGCGGTTAGACGTACTAAAAAGCCAAAACCCTTCTCATCCATTGTGCGTGAATGCTGAATTAAAGTTAATCGTAATGCTAAGACGAAAAGTTGCCGATATTACTGTAATGACCCTCGTAATTCGTAAATTTGGATATTACTATAGTAAAAACTGTGAAGTGGTTACTCATTGTTTGAATGACATTATTAATGAAAAGTTGATTATTGAATTATGTTACATATGTATGTTCTTGAAAATGCTGGCAACTTCCTGAAGGAGGATTTCTATTTTTAGTGAATCAGTTTTAAAACTGATGCAACTGTTTCTCACCCAAGGAAAAGTCCTGGGAAGGAAAAGTCTCTGGGCTGTTGGGGAACAGGCAGAGAAAAGATTTCCAAGAGAGAGCAGAAGGAAAAGAGGGTTACGTCTGGTAATGACCAGATAACCTAGCACAGAGAAGTGCAACAGTCTTGTTGAGGGCTGCAGGCCTGCAAGACGGCTCGGGGGGAGAATCCAGCGAAGTGGATCTCAAGGTTGGGAGGATAAGAGCGAAAATATTGCAGGTGATTTCTGAGAACAAGCACATCAGTAGCGGGAATAACCAGGTACACAATTCCTAATCCGGTTATTAATTAGGAATAAGTCTTAAGGTGTACAAGAGATGCATACTGAACAAGTACATGTATTAATTGTACAGGTAGAGCAGAATGGTATTATTTCTCTGAGTTATGTGACGGATAACTAGATAATGCTTACAGTTTTTTAAAAGAGAACAATTGTGAATAAATGTGTTTGACGAGAGTCACTCTGCAACTGTATTCTAATAAACATTATGAATGAACTAGGTGTCTGTACTACCTTTGTAGACTATGAATTAATAAGGGTTGCGCAGCTACTTTGCGCTCAGAATGGAAACAGACGAGAGCTGTTGGGTAGTTGGAAATTGTGTCTAATAACAGTAAGAAGTGGAAGAAAACAGAGTATTAACTATTCAGAAGAACCTTAAAGAACACAGGAATTAGAAATGCTGGAAAGAAATGAGTTAGATAAATTACAGTAAACCAGCACAACCTCGGTGTTTGCAAGTAAGCAACATCAACATGAAACCTCATGTTATAACTACTAATTAAACAGAATGGAAATATCTTCATAATAAAGACAGCGTAAAGCTAAACGGAAAGACGAGAGCATGAAACTGTGAATATTAACATCAATTATGAGTTAACGCTGCTTGAACGAGAAACATTAAATACAGTTAGCAACTACACAGACTATAGTGTAAAAGTAATAACTGCGTAGTGGACTATTATTTCGAAACAAAGCCGTAACCAGAAACTTCACACATAATATAACAATGGTGCTCAACAACCGTAGCCTTTGACTCAAAAGAGACAGAGCAAAGACCCGAGTATATTGTATATTGAAACCCTTAAGGATGTTGAACTATGACAGCACAGTGCTAATATAATGGAATATTATTTATGTGCTAACCCGGCGGAGGAGGGTTACCATATTAGTTGTTGCGGAAGGGTAGCCTCTGCACTCATAACACGAGTACAGGGCTCACCCAAAATCGCATATATATATATAAAGAAAAGAAAAGAATGACTATGCATGTGAAACCCTTAACAGGTAACCAATGTAATCCATATAGTAACGAACCGTAAGCACTATACAGTCATGGATGGAATAGAATAGAACAAGCAGCAAGGCACGACACAAACCATCCATACGTACTGGCAATGCGAGAATGAAATTGAAATTAACCTCTATTGATAAATATGTGAGTCGAAAACTGTATAACTTAAGAAAACTGTGAAACACCCTTGTAGCCGTGAGAGGTCATAACAAACAAATGCGGTAAGCCGCAAGTAATACAACCAATATAATAACAGAGCTCATGTATTATTACATCTTTGTCAAACAGCTCCGAAGAGCATCCGAATATACAAATAATAACAGATGAACCTGAGCTCCTAAAACGTTCAATACATAACATCGAAATGAAGGGCGTAAACGCCAGAACCCTAAGATCTCATGCGGAGATGACAAACAGATAGAGACCGCCTGTAAGTGCACAAGAGGATGGAACATGACGGTTGGACCTGAGACATTAGGCATAAACCTGTCTCAGCCGGGGTCATCTCATATCAACACAGTGAAACCCTCAATAAAGACAGGTATATAATGGTAGGCTTACCTGCAAATGCCGTGGTGTCCAACCCTCCAGCGCGTTGTGTAGACCATCCTTGGACCGCATCAGACCTGTGCACACCTGTCTGTCAATGATAATCTCTGTTAGGGTATGATGAGGGTTCCAAGCTTACAAACAACTGAACAGGAAACCGTGGTAATAAAACATCATAAACGGAGGAATAACCCTTACCTGGCAGGAGGATGCGAACCGGAGGAGCTGCAGAGGAACTTGCCGAAGGAGTGAAGGAGCTCAGCGGCTGCAACCGGAGCAAATGAACCTAGCCCGACGTTTCCGGTGGTTAAATATGGTTTACCAAACCCTAAAACAAGCTGAGCCGTCCGATAACGAGGAGTGATCACCATCGTAGATTTGGGCGGGAGTTTGGTGCGAACCCCAGAGCAGGTCAACCCTCCACGAGGCACGTGACAGCACGTGAAGATGAGCCATCTGGCCTCGGTCGGGGTGAGCTGGTTCTTCCGTGTTCTTGTGTGGCACTTCACAATGTTAGAACGGAGGTGTGACAGATATGGCCCACGCATAAACGTGTAATACATTAAAACTGTGGTAAACCCAAATCGATTGTAAGGCATTAACTAAAGTCTGAACATAGTTTAACACTTTATGCCGAACCAATGTTAATAGACTGCTATATATGTATACGCCTGTAGGGACAGTGTAATGGTCTGGCGGAAACATGAACATGGGTAAACTTGTATTTAAGGGGTGTGGTCTTAGGTGAGCCCACCTTGTAAATTTTTTTTATTTTCATTATGTTAAGGCAATGAGATCGTGACAATGTGGTATCAGAGCAGAGGTTTCAAAACTGTGGCCTCTGGAACAGCAAAGATCATCTTATAATGTATATATAGAAACAATGCAACTAATTGCCTTTCTTGTGTACCACCAGGAGAACCATACAGAGACAGCTACCTGCTAGCAGCTAATAGTAAGATGGAGGAAATGCCGGGAGCTGGCGGCATCCCTCAAGAAAATGCTGAGCTGTGGGTACAGCTTGGTGCTGAGACGCGCAGTACCAATCTGGCGATACTGCAAACTGTCCAGGAGCTGAAAGGTGAGATGGCGCGTCTGCGTGAGGACAATGCGCGATTAACAATGGAACAAGAAAGAATACTGAAAAGCTTGTCAGATAAACAAAATCCACCCTTAGCCAGCCCTAGTGCAGAACAGCAAAGGGGCACTGAGGAACGGGATTACGCACCTGAGCTTTCAGAAGAACAGGAAGACCATTCTGATAATGTGCAAGAGCAGCAAACCTCCAAGAGACAGAAAGTGGAATTACAGGGAGAATTCCGAAAAATCAAACCTCCACTTTTCGATGGAGAGCAGGAAGAAGCAGCAGAAGCCTGGTTGATTAATATTAATAAATATTTTCAACTTTATGAATATGACCAAAATCTGAAGGCACGGCTGGCTATTTTCCAGTTGCAGGGCAAAGCCACCTTGTGGTGGGAAGAGATTAAAATTGTGAAGGGAGTAAGTGAGCAAAGCATAACCTGGGAAAAATTTCAGAAATACTTTAAGGAGAGGTATTTAACTGAGCGCTTTTATGATGAGAAGGCGCGAGAATTCCATGACTTACGGCTAGGACAGCAGTCCATGGATGAATTCATAAATCGCTTCACTTCTCTGCTTCGTTATGTGCCATACATAAAAGAGGAGAAGGCCAAGGTGCAGAGGTTCGTGAGTAGCCTACCAGCTTATATAAGGGAACGGATTGAGTTTGACAATCCCCGAACTATGGATGAGGCAATTCGGAAGGCTAGAATTTGTTACCAGCAGAACAAACAAAAAGGAGACATTCCAAGCAAGAGATGGAATGAAAGAAAAGGCAGCAGAATTGCTGGAAATAACAAAGGCAGCCGTGGAAATGGTAGTAAAGGAGCTGGAAAGGGGCAGTTTAACAGAAGCACAAATAAGGGCACCTTCCGGGCTAAGCCAAGCGAGAGCAGAATCAGCGAACCACCTGCTAGATCGGAGATTGAGGGAACCAGACCTCCAGTTTAGTGTTGGGTGTGTGAAGGACCGCACTACGCTAGAAATTGTCCACAGCATAAAAGAGCTGATCAAATATCTCAAATCCATGAAGCCTCAACTGTTGGGGATGTGGCGCGCAGCGTACCAAGAATCAATGCAGCCTTAGAGGACCGGCAAGCGGAATACCAACCTTCCATGGTGGAATTCGAAGGTAAGATTTCAAACCTTTCTGTAGCTGTACTTATTGATCCAGGAGCTACTTTAAGTTATGTTAGTCCAAAAGTAGTGGAACATTGTAAACTACCACCAGAAAAGTTCAAAAACCCATGGTTGGTCCAGTTAGCTACGGGAGCCAAAAGGCGGGTTTTAGCTAAAGTTAATAACTGTTCTTTCAGTATAGCTGGACAGCCCGTAACGGCAGACCTGAATGTACTTCCATTAGGCTCTTATGACATTCTTATTGGTATGGATTGGCTGGAAAAGCACTGGTCATTGGTGAATTGCAAAAACAAGACCATATACTACAAAGATGATTTGGGGCAGCAGCAGGAATTGCAGGGAATTAAACATCCTGTTCAGATTCGACCTATCACTGCAACTCAGTTAGCTAAATGTATTAGAAAGAAATGCCAGATCTATGCCATACAAGTTGGCTATGCAAACCAGAAAGATAAGATGTCTGCATTAGACGATATTCCAGTGGTACAGGAATTTACAGATGTTTTTCCTGAAGAGGTACCGGGGCTGCCTCCAAAGAGGGACATAGACTTCACTATAGAGCTGATACCGGGGGCAGCACCCGTATCGCGGGCACCCTACCGAATGAGTGTGCCAGAGTTAACAGAGTTGAAAATGCAGCTTCAAGAATTGTTGGATAAACAGTACATACGTCCCAGTGTATCACCCTGGGGAGCTCCGGTATTATTTGTGAAGAAGAAGGATGGGACCCTTCGCATGTGCATAGATTACCGGCAGCTGAATAAGCTCACGGTCAAAAACAAGTAACCCTTACCCAGGATAGATGAACTCTTTGATCAAGTGAAAGGGGCAAAAGTGTTTTCCAAGATTGATCTACGATCTGGTTATCATCAGATCAGGATTAAAGATGAGGACATTGCCAAAATAGCTTTCCGTACACGCTATGGGCACTACGAATTTGTAGTGCTACCTTTTGGTTTGACCAATGCACCTGCCACCTTCATGTGTATGATGAACAGCGTGTTTCATCGGTTTTTAGATAAATTTGTGCTGATATTTATTGACGATATTCTGATATACTCTCGCTCCCAGCAGGAACATGAAGAACACCTTAGGTTGGTGTTGCAGACCCTTCGAGAACATCAGCTATACGCTAAATTCAGCAAATGCGATTTCTTCAAGGAGGAAATTCAGTATTTGGGACACGTGATTACTAAGGAAGGAATTGCTGTAGACCCGGAGAAGATAAAAACCATTATGGAATGGCCCATACCCAAGGATGTTGCTGATATCAGATCCTTTATGGGATTAGCTGGATATTACCGGAGGTTTGTGGAAGGTTTCTCTAGGATAGCCTATCCTATTACCTCCTTACAGAAAAAGGGGAAGGTATTTAGGTGGACATCAGAATGTCAGCAGAGTTTTGACCGCCTGAAGCACCTACTTACCACGGCACCCATTTTGAGTATAGCTGATCCTAACAAGGATTATGTGGTATGCACCGATGCAAGCAAGGAGGGTGTGGGAGGGGTTCTAACGCAGGAAGGAAAGCTAATAGCGTATGAGTCAAGGAAACTAAAGGAACATGAACAGAAATATTCTGCTTATGATTTGGAATTAACAGCTGTTATTCATGCGCTGAAAATGTGGCGGCATTACCTCCTAGGAAGGAAATTTCTGCTGTTAATAGATCACCACAGCTTGACACATTATTTCAGCCAACCTACACTGAATGCAAGGCAAGGCCGATGGGCAGATTTTCTAAGTGGGTTTGATTTCGAAATAAAACATTTAAAGGGCAAGGAAAACAGAGTGGCTGATGCATTAAGTCGGAAGACTCACTGTTTATGTGAACTTTCAGCCAGCAAATGGCAGAGTTCACTAATTGAGCAAATAAAAACAGCAGCTGATCTTGACTCAGAATACCAGCATTTAAAACAGCAAGTACAACAATCTGATAAGGAAAAATTACAGCTAGGATATACGCTAAATAGTGCTGGAATGTTGTGTTTTAATAAGAAAATGTATGTACCTGATGTAAAAGATCTTAGAAGGCTGGTTCTGGATGAGTTTCATATCAGCCATTACTCTGGTCATCCTGGATACCAGAAGATGATCACTGCGCTTAAGAAGGAGTACTATTGGCCAGGAATGAAGAAACAAGTGGTGGAGTACTTGGCACGATGTTTGGAATGCCAGCAAATAAAGGCAGAACATCAGCACCCCGCTGGACTGCTACAGCCGTTGCCCATTCCGGAGTGGAAATGGGAAATCATTTCCATGGATTTCATAACAGGGTTGCCCCGAACAAAGAAAGGCAACGACTCTATTATGGTAGTGGTTGATAAGTTAAGTAAAGCAGCGCACTTTATTCCTGTGCAGTCCACCTACAAGGCGGTGCAGATTGCTCATCTCTTCATGAAAAATGTGTTCCGATTGCATGGGTTACCAAAGGTAATTATATCAGATCGCGATGTGAAATTCACCTCTACCTTTTGGAGGACATTGTTTGCCGAGTTAGGTACTCAGCTGAACTTCAGCACAGCTTATCACCCGCAGACTGATGGTCAGACCGAGCGAGTGAATCAGGTGCTGGAAGATATGTTGAGAGCATATGTAATGCTGAAACCAGGTCAATGGGAAGAATATTTACATCTGGTCGAATTTGCGTATAATAATGGATATCACACTTCGACTCAGTTAAGTCCCTTTGAGGTCCTGTATGGACGAAAGTGTCGTACACCCTCAAGTTGGGGTGGACCGGAAGACAAGCTGAATTTGGGTCCGGAAATGCTTAAAGACATGGAAGACATGGTAAGAAAGGTGCGTGCAAACTTAAAAGCTGCACAAGATAGACAGAAAAGCTTTGCGGACAGGAAAAGAAGATTCACGGAATACAAAGTTGGCGACCATGTGTTTGTGAGGATACAAACCAGAAGGAGCGCCCTGCAGTGGAGCGGATGCGCCAAGCTGGCTCCACGATACTTTGGACCTTTCCAGATCTTGGCTAGAGTGGGGCCAGTGGCCTACCAACTTGCCATGCCAAGTCACATTAAGATTCACAATGTATTCCATGTGTCTGTCCTAAAGAAATATGTATATGACTCTAAACATGTTATTCGATGGCAAGATGTGCGGGTAAGAATCAATCAGGATGTTTGATTAAACAGCTATATTTTGTAAGAAACTGATTAATGGTATTGGTGGTTTGCAGGTCGAACCGGAAGGCGAGGTCCTGGTCGAACCGCAGAGCATTCTCGACCGGAGAGAAGTGCGGCTGCGAAAACGGGTTATTACCCAAGTTAGAGTGTTGTGGCAGCACTATGGACCTGAGGAAGCCACATGGGAAGACGAGGAACTCATTAGAAAAACTTACCCACATTTATTTAATGAGAGAAGACATCGGGACGATGTCCAATCTCAGGGGGGGAAGATGTAATGACCCTGGTAATTCGTAAATCTGGATATTACTATAGTAAAAACTGTGAAGTGGTTACTCATTGTTTGAATGACATTATTAATGAAAAGTTGATTATTGAATTATGTTACATATGTATGTTCTTGAAAATGCTGGCAACTTCCTGAAGGAGGATTTCTATTTTTAGTGAATCAGTTTTAAAACTGATGCAACTGCTTCTCACCCAAGGAAAAGTCCTGGGAAGGAAAAGTCTCTGGGCTGTTGGGGAACAGGCAGAGAAAAGATTTCCAGGAGAGAGCAGAAGGAAAAGAGGGTTACGTCTGGTAATGACCAGATAACCTAGCACAGAGAAGTGCAACAGTCTTGTTGAGGGCTGCAGGCCTGCAAGACGGCTCGGGGGGAGAATCCAGCGAAGTGGATCTCAAGGTTGGGAGGATAAGAGCGAAAATATTGCAGGTGATTTCTGAGAACAAGCACATCAGTAGCGGGAATAACCAGGTACGCAATTCCTAATCCGGTTATTAATTAGGAATAAGTCTTAAGGTGTACAAGAGATGCATACTGAACAAGTACAGGTATTAATTGTACAGGTAGAGCAGAATGGTATTATTTCTCTGAGTTATGTGACGGATAACTAGATAATGCTTACAGTTTTTTAAAAGAGAACTATTGTGAATAAATGTGTTTGACGAGAGTCACTCTGCAACTGTATTCTAATAAACATTATGAATGAACTAGGTGTCTGTAACTACCTTTGTAGACTATGAATTAATAAGGGTTGCGCAGCTACTTTGCGCTCAGAATGGAAACAGACGAGAGCTGTTGGGTAGTTGGAAATTGTGTCTAATAACAGTAAGAAGTGGAAGAAAATAGAGTATTAACTATTCAGAAGAACCTTAAAGAACACAGGAATTAGAAATGCTGGAAAGAAATGAGTTAGATAAATTACAGTAAACCAGCACAACCTCGGTGTTTGCAAGTAAGCAACATCAACATGAAACCTCATGTTATAACTACTAATTAAACAGAATGGAAATATCTTCATAATAAAGACAGTGTAAAGCTAAACGGAAAGACGAGAGCATGAAACTGTGAATATTAACATCAATTATGAGTTAACGCTGCTTGAACGAGAAACATTAAATACAGTTAGCAACTACACAGACTATAATGTAAAAGTAATAACTGCGTAGTGGACTATTATTTCGAAACAAAGCCGTAACCAGAAACTTCACACATAATATAACAGTGGTGCTCAACAACCGTAGCCTTTGACTCAAAAGAAACAGAGCAAAGACCCGAGTATATTGTATATTGAAACCCTTAAGGATGTTGAACTATGACAGCACAGTGCTAATATAATGGAATATTATTTATGTGCTAACCCAGCGGAGGAGGGTTACCATATTAGTTGTTGCGGAAGGGGAGCCTCTGCACTCATAACACGAGTACAGGGCTCACCCAAAATCTCATATATATATATAAAGAAAAGAAAAGAATGACTATGCATGTGAAACCCTTAACAGGTAACCAATGTAATCCATATAGTAACGAACCGTAAGCACTATACAGTCATGGATGGAATAGAATAGAACAAGCAGCAAGGCATGACACAAACCATCCATACGTACTGGCAATGCGAGAATGAAATTGAAATTAACCTCTATTGATAAATATGTGAGTCAAAAACTGTATAACTTAAGAAAACTGTGAAACACCCTTGTAGCCGTGAGAGGTCATAACAGACAAATGCGGTAAGCCGCAAGTAATACAACCAATATAATAACAAAGCTCATGTATTATTACATCTTTGTCAAACAGCTCCGAAGAGCATCCGAATATACAAATAATAACAGATGAACCTGAGCTCCTAAAACGTTCAATACATAACATCGAAATGAAGGGCGTAAACGCCAGAACCCTAAGATCTCATGCGGAGATGACAGACAGATAGAGACCGCCTGTAAGTGCACAAGAGGATGGAACATGACGGTTGGACCTGAGACATTAGGCATAAACCTGTCTCAGCCGGGGTCATCTCATATCAACACAGTGAAACCCTCAATAAAGACAGGTATATAATGGTAGGCTTACCTGCAAATGCCGTGGTGTCCAACCCTCCAGCGCGTTGTGTAGACCATCCTTGGACCGCATCAGACCTGTGCACACCTGTCTGTCAATGATAATCTCTGTTAGGGTATGATGAGGGTTCCAAGCTTACAAACAACTGAACAGGAAACCGTGGTAATAAAACATCATAAACGGAGGAATAACCCTTACCTGGCAGGAGGATGCGAACCGGAGGAGCTGCAAAGGAACTTGCCGAAGGAGTGAAGGAGTTCAGCGGCTGCAACCGGAGCAAATGAACCTAGCCCGACGTTTCCGGTGGTTAAATATGGTTTACCAAACCCTAAAACAAGCTGAGTCGTCCGATAACGAGGAGTGATCACCATCGTAGATTTGGGCGGGAGTTTTGTGCGAACGCCAGAGCAGGTCAACCCTCCACGAGGCACGTGACAGCACGTGAAGATGAGCCATCTGGCCTCGGTCGGGGTGAGCTGGTTCTTCCGTGTTCTTGTGTGGCACTTCACAATGTTAGAACGGAGGTGTGACAGATATGGCCCACGCATAAACGTGTAATACATTAAAACTGTGGTAAACCCAAATCGATTGTAAGGCATTAACTAAAGTCTGAACATAGTTTAACACTTTATGCCGAACCAATGTTAATAGACTGCTATTTATGTATACGCCTGTAGGGACAGTGTAATGGTCTGGCGGAAACATGAACATGGGTAAACTTGTATTTAAGGGGTGTGGTCTTAGGTGAGCCCACCTTGTAAATTTTTTTTATTTTCATTATGTTAAGGCAGTGAGATCGTGACAGACTCTTTGCGAAATCAATTTATTTATGAATTCAAAGATAATAAGATCATGAAATTAGGAAAAAAGATTGATGGAAATGTAAATAATCAAGAGTTTAAATATATGTTGATTCATGTAGTTATGTATATCTTTAAAACTAAATAGTATGTCCTAATTAAATTGTAGAAATGGTATAGATCTATTGCCTTGTCATCCAATAGTATTAGGGGTTTTATTAAGCATAAACATACAAAAAGAGACCCATCATAGGGAACATCCATAGTTCTATTAGAGTAACCTAGGGTATGAGTTCATGCGATATATATATATATATATATATATATATATATATATATATATATATAACACTCTAGAAAACTCTAGCAAACAGCCTAACATGATAGGCCATTGTAATTGGCCACCTAGGGTATGAGTTCATGCGATATATATATATATATATATATATATATATATATATATATATATATATATCTATATATAACACTAGCAAACAGCCTAACATGATAGGCCATTGTAATTGGCCACTCATACACTCTTAATTTAAGAGTTTTAAATCTAGTTAGGTGTGATACTTCTTTCTCATGGTCTTGTTTTACACATTTCCTCTCTATTTTCAACAAGAACAATTCACCACATTTACTTTACTCAAAAGAAATTCTCGTAAATTAACTCCCTATAGTCTTTTAAATATAAAATATCATTAAATAAGATTAGAAATTAAATAGAAGCCATAATTAAAACAAAACATAGATGTAATGTTTGATAATGAACTTAGAGAATTTGAGGTCAACTTAAAAAAAAATACTATGTAAGGTTGGATGCTAAGATGCAAATAAAATGGAGAGAACATAAGAATTAAAACCATGCCAAGAAGGAATGGTGAATAATATATAAAATATTAATATGATGAATGGGATTAAAGGGCTATAATAAAGGTTAAATAATAAACTTGGATTAAATACTTCCAATGTCAAATTTGATATGGCATCAATCAAAGAGGAAATGAATATTCTTATAATGTTAGAGGAAGAGTGCAAAAAAAATGCTTGAAACTCATAACTTTTGGTTTAAAAGTGAACAAAAATAAGGAAACAAATGTAGAATAATTACAAAATACGTTAAAAATTGAAACAACTGGTCTTATAAAGTAAAAGAGGAAGGAAAAATAAATGAGTATAAAGTTGAACTTAAAAAGGATGGAAATATTTATAAATTAATATCTCTTTCCAAAACGTCTCATTCAAGAAGACAGTTGAATTACAGAAGCAAGTCCAAAAGGTAGAAGTATTCACAAAAGAAGAAACAAAGAGGAATAATTGTGAATGAAAAAGGTATTAATAGGGATGGAAATGAAAAGGATAATAATATATAGGAATTGGGGACATTGTGGATTTTATCATCTAATTGTAGTGAATTCTTTGGAGAAAATGGCCCATTTCAAGTTGGAACTTGAGTGAAATATATATTATAGTTCTATATAAAACATGGGATCATAAAAATATAGGTTTCTTAATATAGAATGATTTATCTTATGTACCATATGGAAAAGGAGAACCTAACTAGGAGGGATATAGTTAGCTTCTTATTACATAAAATAAAATAAGAAACTGCACATTAAGCGTCACAAGAAATAACCTTTCAATCAACGCATGATAATGTTAATGATAAGCATGTGTGTGTATGTGTGTGTGCATGTGTGATAATGTTAGTGATAAACATGTATGTGTATGTGTGGCTGTTTTGAAAAACGCAACAAGGAGATCCTAATTTAATTTTGTCCTTGAGTTAAATTAGGAATTAAATTTCAATTTTAATTCTTATAACAACTTGTAATAGTTAACTATGTTAATTTGACTTAGTTGGGAGTCTTTCTAGGGTCATGTAGAGTGGTTACTAAATTTTAGGGACCCAAGTTGAGTTGTCTTGAGTTGTAATTATTTAATATAGTTTGACTGAGTAAAATTCAGTTAAACTAGTTCCAAATGATGGAGGAATTATAACCTGCAATAGTGGAGTGTATCCAGCACTGCTTAATGGGTAACTGAAGATTCACTCATAATTAACTCATGCATGTCAGATCATAGAAAGACCCAGTAGAGATTAGAGTTCATGGAAAATATAATATTAGTTGTATAATCATCGGAAGGCCTATGATGGACACAGGGGGTTCACTAGGGAGCAATATCATAGCATGTGGGTTCATATTGGGGGATATTTATTGAGGAAAAAATGACATAACATATTAGGGGATACATAGAGGGTAGAAGGTTTTTGTATTGTTAGGTATAAAAAATTGAGCCCAAAGTTAATCAAAAAATATAAAGGGGTATAAAAAATGTTAATGAAAAAATGGATACCTACAATATCTAGTGAAAGTAGGGGTTTTTAAATTGGGAAGGTGTATTAGGTTGGCATTGGTAAGGGGTTAAATAATGTGATTTATAGAGGTATTTTCCAATATGTAGTCAAATTAAGGGTATTGTTTAATATGGCATGAACGCACGTGATATGTCAGTGCCTCATCGTGTGAAGCCCCTATGATGATGGATTACACAGTTATGGATGAGGAATTTCCGAATTAAATATGGGTTAATTATGAAATAAACTATGCAAGGAAATAGGAGCTTCGTAGGCAACAAATTTGGCTAAGTATTTGCTTGACATGGTTTCTGAAGTGGTGAGACATATTGAGATAATGTAGAGGTTTCTCATGCTTGTGTAAAGCATTGTCATATTCTCATATTTTCTGATTAATGCAATATACAGAGAGAAAAGGTTTTTTATCTTTGGATTTCCCCATAAAATTATTGTGGTATATGTGATTGGATTATTTCTCTTTTATGCTTCATGATTTCATTAATCAATTATTGTTTTACTGATGAGTAGAGTAGATTCAAGTCAATTGTTTTAGCATATTACAATCTGCAGCTTGACTATATAAGGAATTTCTAATTATATATATATATATATATATATATATATATATATATATATATATATATATATATTTGTCTAATATTGTTCCATTTATAAGAAAAGTCATTTGGATAAAAATTATTCTTATAATGGATTAAGGCATGATATTTAGAGTATAGGAAATGAAGGCAATGGAGACTGTAATGCTACAAAAACATCTAATCAAACTATTATTTTAGGTAATGATTCCAACACTAATCCTCTATGGCTAGATGATGAATATCATGTTTTATCAAGGAGACATAAATGAAAAATTGAAGACTTCGTTGAGAACCTATTTCATTTCGATCTCATCAAGATTAGTAGATATCAAGGTATAGTAATTTTTTATGCTCTAATGATGTGGATAAAATCCAATTATTCATGGGCTTAGAAATAGTAAACTATGCATCATCTAATATCTCTATATACGATCAAAAAATAGATTTTAACATCTTAATGACCATAAGTGCAACTTCAATCATAAAGGTTTAATCCTAACTCTAAATTTTTTCATCCATGGGAGCCCCAACAAATAGAGCTATGATAGTTAAAATAAATAGACCTTCAACAAACATAAAGGTAGTATTTTTTTAAAGAATTTAATTAATGAATTAAATCAATATAAAATGATGATATATTAAATACATCTACTATAATTTCATAACAAACCTCTCTACTTCCATTAACAAGTTCTCTATGGAGGTGATGTGGAAAAAGACAAAAATAAGGTGTTGTGTGAAAAGAAAGAAATAGAATGGCTAAGACTTATCACGATAAAGAGTGTAAAATTGATACAAAATCCACTTTATTTGTTAGAATATAACAATATAAATAAGTACAAAACCTTAATTTAAAGGGAGGAAAGATACTTTATAAAGGGAAATCAAGAGGAGATGTTGCACATATCTAATCTAGATCATGGCAGATTTTGGGGGTAAATTGTCATAAAACTAAGAAAATCAATATGGCTCACATAAAAACTATAATTCCTAGCTTCCAAATCCCTAGAAATCCATTGATGTTGTGGACAACAATCAAACAATTTCTATAATAGAAAAATCTGTTTCATAGAATGCATATACTTTGGGTTGAGTGGATCTAAATAGGGAAATCCAAGGATATTGAAGCCTACCAAACATAACCCATGAAATTGGAATTAGTATTCCAATCCCTCACGTTCACAAGATCTTCCCTTCAGTGGTGAAGGATTGATTTCATAGACCTTGGACTCAACTCCTTAGTGCATTGATTTTTAAATGGGTGATAAAAAAATCCCTCTAATTATAAAACCATTATAATTATCACCATTTCAGTAAGCGTATATGGAATTATTTTGGAAAATGGTATGACCATATGGATAGAAAGTTGCAAAAAAGGAAGAAAACCATCGTTCTAACATGGATGTCCTCACTTTTATTACGATCATTATGAGTGTTAGAATAATAAAACCAATATTATATCTTTTTAACATTAGAAATGCTTCTCGAATGGTACTTAGAGCTAACATTTGGAAAAGGCTTGATGATATAAAACTTCCTTCTCAACTAAGAGTGATTATGATAAGGTTGTATGAGAATGTTTTTCTGAATTTTATGAACATTTAGACGATCAGTGAAAGGAAATTAATTGTAGCATACGAGATATATAAGGTTGTCTCTTACCCCGTTCATTTTTGGACATATACATTGAAATGTTAGAGGGTTGTTGAGAAGAAGTAGGATGTGTCAAATCAACTCTATATGGAATCATTACCATCCCATTTATCTATTATATTTATAGTATTCTTTTGGAGAGTCACTATGAACCCATGAAGAAACTAAAAATGATCAAGTATTTATTTTCTATTTTAATTATGAAAGTTAACATTAAGAAAAGAAAGTCTTTATTATAATTAAATACAAAAATATCACATAGAATAATTTCATGTATGAAAAAAAGGGCATGGAGGAACCAACTTCGTACAAATACGTCAAAATCAATATTCACCACTAGATAAGCTAAAACTATCTAGTTGAAAAGGATAAATAATGTCTGAAAACGTCATTATGGGATTAAAAATAATTTAAGATCATTATATTATTGACTATGGGATAACAAAAATTCCTCTTTAAAATCCTTCTCATTCCTATTATTTTATATGGTTGTGAAGTTTTAAAATGTGGCATCGCTAGAGAAACATGGAGAATCATAGATAAAATTCAAAAGTGTTGTATAACTTATAATATAAATATCAGAGGAAATACATGTTGATGATTGTAGTAGTTTATAGGTACTTCTACATACGATAAGCATCGATCATGTAGGATTAGATTAGATATTTCATAAAAACTTGATCAAATTGGGTAAGTGTATATTATAACGTTTTTCCTAAGTCTATCTTAGGGTAAGCACATTAGTCATTTAAGTGATTAATGTTGGTGATGGTATAAGGTTTTATAAGGAAAAGGGAATTATTTAATTTACTGATATATGTCTAATCTCAAACATTAATATCAAGTTGGATAGGATTTAATCTTGACCATATTTCCCTTTGGATATTAGGGTTAGGGATGTGTCTCAATGAAGAATTATAAACATGGTAGGATTTCACATCACAATTACAAGTGATTTGAACATTTGAGAGAGGTTGTCTCACGTCAGGAGTGATATATTCAAATCTTGAAGAGAAGAAAATGTTAATGGCTAGAATATTGCATAGAAGTAATTTTAGTAAAAGTTGAAACCGTTCTAGTTGTTGAGAAACTTATTTCATAGAGGGTCAAGATATAGCTCTTGGATAGTTGCATGAACTAAGCATAAGCACAGGTAGTATTCATGTGTAATGGCTATGCTAAATTCAAGTTGCATATGTGGATAATAATAATCACAAGACACACATGTGATGTTTAGGAGAGAGGTTGGATGCATGGGTGTAGATAAAGGGTTTTCAGCTAGCTAAATTTATATGTTTCATTTTCTATAAAATTTATATATTTCTCTATGGGACAATGTCCCTATAAGGGAGCCCTTTTTTATTTCGAGAACTAAAAGTGAAGGATAAAATATAGTGTTTATAGTTTTTATTCTATGTATAAATTTCTACTTGTGCTTTTGCTATGAATTTTCATTCTTAAAATACTAGTGTGTTTTTGTTCAACAATTTTAGAAATTATTTTACAACATTAAATGAATTTATGGGTTATACAAATTACTAAATAATTATTCTGGATGTAGTGAAGGATTGTGTAGCCCCTACTTTATCCAGAAAATATATTTCCAGGGAGATGTGGGAGTGTCAACAAAATTATAATAAAGCAATAACCAGTACAAGAAGATAGTCGTGAGGGAGAAACTTAAGAGGACCAGGATGACCATATTAGATATAGTATATTCATATTTTCACAAGATTAGACATGTTCATCATGAATTCTTTGTATTCAGGGAGGCTATGATGGAGAAAGAGTTGGTTAAGATGCCCCTAAATGGATTTACAAAGCCATGGGCTCCCATTTTGAAAGTGTTATGCTAGGTATTTTGGTAGCTCCACAAATTGACTTTTCTATTAAGAGGAACATGAATATATACACATAGGAGAGAGTGACCCTTGGGATTGACATTCCAATGCATGTTCATCTTCTTATTTTATTTTTACATATTTACAATATAGTTACTCAAGCCTAGATGATAAGGTGTTAACAAACCTTCCTGTAATATGAAGGGTGTTTGTAAGTCCAAGCATCATTCTGAATATTTCAAACTTTTCTCTTACAAATTCTTCAATTACAATGTGTATAATCTACTCAGTTGTGGAATAACAGTGTAGGCGAGTAGTCTTTTCCTCAACATGATGTCGAATCAAATGATAGTTTTTATTGACATGATTGGTTTGATAATAGATTTTTGAATTCTTGGCTAATTTTATTGTAGGAGCAGTATCAATTTACAATAGTAGTATAGTGTACTTGTTTCTCCTAAAAAATCGTCAAGGATTATCCTGAGCCACACAATATCCTCGGTTGCTTCTTTAGCTACCACATATTCTTCCTTCCTTATGGTATCTTTTGGAAGTGATTGTTAGCATTAGGAGACAACTCTTGATCCAAGATTCATAACATACCTTGAGGTAGATACTCAATTTTATTTATCTCCATCCAAGTTTGAATCAAAGTATCAGAGAAAGTTGAATTCATCCACCTCTTCATATTTGATTCCAAACTATTGAGTTTCCTTCAAGTACCTTATATCTATTTTTGCAGTAGAACAATGACCCTCACAAGTTTCTTTCATAAACCTGGAGAGGATTCTAACAAAGAATGAAATGTTTGGTTCGGTATTAGTGAGGTAGATAAAGTATCTTGTGAGTTATTTGTACTTAGTTTACATCCTCAAATACATTTCCTTCATTGGATGTGAGATTTTTTTTTTTTTCCATTAGAGTGGACAAAGGATTTCATACATACATGACAAAATTGTTCAAAAAATATCCAATATACTCCTTTTAAGAGAGGAATGTAGATTTTTGATGTTGGGTTACTTCATTACCAAAACAGTGATGAACATGTCCCAAATTTGTCATCTCAAATCCTTTCCTCATTTTTTTTCTTTATGGATTAAATATAATTTTCATTGTTCCCTACCATTAGTAGATCATCTACATACACCATAAGATGGACAACAATTTTGAAAATTTTCTTCAAAAGAAAAGTTCCATCAGCAAGATAAAAGTGTTTGAAATTTTGTTTCAAAAGGTGCTTGATCAATTTTTCTAAACAGGCTCACAGTGATTGTTTGAGGCCATAAAAGGATTTTATAAAATTACATACTTTAAGTTCTTGTCCCTTCATAACAAAACCTTTTGGTGGAGACATAAAAACATTTCTTTTATATCTCCATTTAGGAAAGCATTTTTTACA
Source organism: Pinus tabuliformis (assembly GCA_031772625.1). Taxonomy (NCBI): domain Eukaryota; kingdom Viridiplantae; phylum Streptophyta; class Pinopsida; order Pinales; family Pinaceae; genus Pinus; species Pinus tabuliformis. The sequence continues at coordinate 411,969,111 of CM062807.1, read as the reverse complement.
GCCATTGGATGGAATTTCCAACCATTCTGAGTTGCCAAGGAAAAAGAAGTCTAGATGGTAGCCGATTTTGCTGTGGGGAAAAAGCATCATCATAATTGTCCCCTTATTTTTGTACAAATATGTTTCCACGATCCTTTATTTATGCTTTTCAAGTGAGAAATTTGATTTATACTTGTTCCTGAAGACCCACATGTAGAAAATTAGTTTGGTTCCAAATGAAGGGTCCACCAACTTGTAGGTTCCATTATTTATAGGAGCATCATACTCTTTCTACATTAATTCTTTCCATTCGTCATGATAAACAAATTCTTTAAAGGAAATTTGTTTAAAATTAGTAGAAAAAATAATTCACAATCATAAAAAAACATCCATATTAATAGTTGAATCAGAATCCTCTACATCACCTCCATTTTATCTAGTAGAACATCTGGTTCTTATATTTCAAACATAATCAAGATGAATACTTTCAAGTGTCATAGTGAGCCATTTTGGAGGACCTTTCTGAGATGGACCGCATTGTTCTATTGACTGAGCTGGGGCTAAATCAATATTTATCCTTCCAGTTCTCTCATTCACATCACTTAAAGGTACTTCTTGATTAGAATAGGCTAGAGCTTTATGAGGGGTAGAGAGAGCTTGAAAAGGAGATCGCACCGATTGATCCAAGATAGGGACCCCCCCCCCTTGAAGATGTGGAATCTCATTATCAAATTCTGAAAAATATTTTGCATGCATGAATTCATTTTAGTGGTCAAGCTATTGCTCAACAACATTTTTAGTCTTGGAAGATTTAAGAAAAATCACATCTCTAGACAATATAAACTTCTTATTTACTTCATTGTAGAAATGATATGCTTCAGAGTTATCTGAGTACCCCAAGAAGATCTTTCTAAGTACTTGTGCCATGTTTGTTTCTTTGTTGCTTAGGAATCAAGGCATAGTATGTGGCACCAAAAAACCTAAGATGCCTTACCGAAGGAATGCAGCCATACAACATTTCATAAGGAGTCTTATTTTTTAGAGCAGGAAATGGACATCTATTTTTAACATACACTACACATAGAGTTGTATAAGCCCAAAACATTAGTTGATCATTTTGAAACAAATATTGGATGAACAATATTAAAGATTTTCTTATTGATTCTTTTAGCTACACCATTATGTTGATTATTATAAGGCACAATTGTTTGATGTCGAATCCCATGTTGGCAAAGATAGTTTTCAAATTCATTTGAGCTATATTGTTTTCCATTATCAATATGAATAGAGCCAATATGAGATTGTTTATTGCTTTCAATTGCTGCACGAAATTTTTTGAAAGTTTCAAAAGCATCACGTTTTTTCTTCAGCAAATATAACCAACACATTCTGGTATAATCATTAATAAAAGTCAACATATATCTATTTCCATTTCTAGAAGAAACATGAATATGGCCTGTTATAGGTCATTTTCTCACATCCACCCAAATGGCCTAGAAACTAGATCAAATAACATCTTTGACACCTTTCAATCATCACTTTTCAATTACTTAAGAATTATCTCTCCAAAAATCCAATAGTTATTGGTTTATTAACTCAAAAATGTATTTTTGGACCCATTGAACGTGTCTTCCATGCAACCTACATTATTTCATGTTGCATAACTGAGAAAATGAGTTGCCCAATGCAGGTTTCCTTTATTGTAGGTGCGATGGTTCTAGAATTTCAGGAAAGTTAAAAAATATTTTTGAAACTTCTGTTTTCAGAAGCTTATCAGGTGGTTTTAACCATATATTATTGGTTGAGATCTCAAATTCCTACTGTAGCACTATTATCTCTTATCCCTATAGCTTATCCTCCCTCAAAACTGGATCTAAGTCCTAGATTGGTAAAATGAAAACTACCTTATTTACACTATAAATGTCTTGCCTCCCCATAGAGTTTAAATTTGATTTTGGACAATCTTAGTTATGCCCTCATGTTATTTATTTTCACTTAAGGATCCATTACAATCCTTGAGTTGTGATTGAAGGCTTGCTTTGTAGCTAAGGAAGGACATGTTTGGTGGGAGACATCTACATTGTCAAGAACTGGAAAAAGAATTCTAATCTTCTCCTACATTTCATTAATAAAAAAGGCTTTATTTTCCTATTCTTATACATATTTTGATGCATATGTACTTCAATGCCTTCTTTAAATTTGAATCATTGATAAGAGATATTATTCTATGCTATTGGTATATTATAGTTCTCATGCTTGTTACAATTGTTTTTCATGTTCCATTTATAGCAAGTGGCATTGTAGAAAAATTGCAAAAATAGAGAGAGGAGGACTTGTTGGACTCTTGGTAGGTCATGCCTCCATTTTTCTAATTTCTGAAAGGAAAACACGACTATTTTGTTTATGTTCTTTCAAGATCAAGCCACCAGATCTAGGGAGTTAACTTATGTCCAAAGAAGATAATTTTCTGTTAAACAACTTGGCCACTCTACTGAGGAAGATGATGTTCTTATATTGGCTTCCTTTTCGTAGTCATTTTAGACCTTTCAATAAAACATAAATGGACTTGTTTATAGAGTTATTAGGCTTCGAAAAATATTATTTTGAGCTTGGTAGGGTTTTTTTTCTTCTTTTGAATAAAGTTATCCACAATGCACTTTCTAGTTTCATATAAAGTGACCCAACACACTTGTCTCTCTATGTAAGCACAATGTATTAAATTGGTTCTCCTATCTAGACTGAGATGGTTCCTCTATGATGAAATTATTTTATTTTTATGCCTTACTACGAGTTTTTAATTTGATCTATTGAATTTTCTTGAGTCTCTGAACTAGTGATTGTCTCTGTAAAGCCATTAATGTGTTTACATTTTGGTTTGATTTCATTTTGATGAGAGTTTTTTTTTACTTTTAGTTATTCTTTTCTATTAGGTTTTGTGAACAATTTGCTTTAGTTTGTGTGATTTCTTTGGTCAGTGATCTAGCTTCTTTCTCATTTTCAGTGAATTTGAAAATTGAAAGCAAAAGAGAAGAACATTTTGAACTTTTGCATTGCCTTAGAGTTTTTAATTGCATTGGAATAGTAAATTGAAAAATCTCATTAGGAATCCCTTGTTTGCTGCATTTTTTATTGCTACATCACTGTTTGTTTCTTCCTTCCTATAGATAGATATTCATTGAAAGAAAATGAGTCATTTTCATCATGCTAGTTGAATCATAAGAAGTTCACATGAATTCATACTATGAGCCTTGAAATTGAAAATTAATTGAAGATAAAGCTTAAAATTTATTCAATTAATATAAGGAGGATTTGGAACATTAACCACACACATAGAGGCCAAGGTTAAAACACTTTTTCTGGCGTTGCTAAATATAGGAGTTGTCTTTACTTGTATGTGTTACATTCTTGGGGTAATTTGTATTCCATGTACATAAGTATATTAGATCATTATCCGCGTACCTTAAAGTATATCAGATTGTGCTCCCCATATGAAAAGTATACCAGAATACTTCCTATTGTATAATATGCATTAGAAAAAACTACCATGGACTATGATTCCACGTACCCCTAGGTATATTTTGGAAGTCCCCATTAGGTTGCTACCCTGACATAAGTAACGAAGACAACTGCCTTGTCAACTATGATACACCACACACAACATTTGGGGAGATTTCCTACATGCACTAGAAATGGTATATTGACGTTCATAGTGACTTCATAAACCATTTTTCCTAGTTACCCCTCTTTATTTTTATTTGTATTTTTAATCTCTAACATTAATTAATTACCTCACTTTCTACTCCTTAGTAGACCTTAGGTGGAATATGATGGTAATTGTTTTGGAGTCTACCAATCAAGGAAACCCTTCTAATGGAAATCCTAGTCCTTTTACTTCTTTTGGAAATATTAGTGCCCCTTATATGCCTACATTGTTACTTCCTAGATTCACCATAGGCTTACTAGTTTGGTTATTTTCGACCTCTTTTCTTTCGAATGTCCAAACTCCTCCACAATTGACTCCTCCACCTAAACAAAATGAACCTTGAGTTGGTCCTCAAGTTGGCCCTTTTCCTTCTTCCGCCATTGTCTCGTATTCCCTTTCTTCTTCCTCACTTGTTGAAATTCAGGATGCTAGTAATTACGAGGTAATGAAGAATATGAAAAGGAAAAAGATGAAGAAGTTAAATAAGCAAGGGAGTGAACAAGAAACCATTGTCGTTGATGCATCTAGTCCTTCAAAACCATATCAAGTCAAATAACCTTGCATGCTTTGTAAAGGTAACCACCTCCTTATATTAAGTCTTAACATCGCCCATGTTTTAGAAGTATAGTCTACAGGGTCACATCAACCCTTGCCATCAACCTATAGATATAATGTTGGTGACCAACCTTCAACTAGTGCTAATAGGGTTCCTAGAGGCAAGGGTAAAGTCAAGTTTCCCTGTAAGTTATGTGAAAGGAATCATGAAATTCTCCTTTTCCCTTGTTTCGATGAAGCCTTCAAACTTTTGAAAACCCTTATTGCTTCTCAACAACAACTTCCATCTGGTTACCAAAAACTTTCCCAAAATCCTCCACTAGTTGATGAAGTAATTGGCTGGAATCCATATTCAAACAATCCCACTCCCTCTAAATGTGAATCCCATGAGTCTGTTCCCAACAATCCATCGCTTAAGGAAGTCGTTAACCTGATTCCATCTTTAGTTGATTACACTTTTCCTGTATAGAGTGGAGTTCATACCACTCTAATTGTTCTTGTTTATTAAGATTGTATCGAAAAAGGGGGAATTTCTCCCATTGTCACAAAAACCCCTCCAAGTGATAAAGTCATTTCCTCTGATTCGAATCAATTAGTAGAAACTCGTCTTCCTTCATACATGCATTTTCATATCATGGTGAAGGATTTTGATAAAACCATTCATCACAGTGTTATAGATGAGGGACATTTTACTAGAATTCTATCCTTGACTACTTCTCAAGATTTGGGTTCCCCTCAACTTGTGGTCATTACTTTGAATCTATTAGCTTTTAATAGAGTAACCTCTAAACATTTAGGGGTACTTCCTAAATTTCCTATCAATTTGGAAGGGAAAACCATCTATACTGATTTTATCATAGTTCAAGGTCCCCTAGATTTCAATTTTCTCTTGGGGTGTGAATATGTTTATGTTGTGAACTTCGTCATCTCCACAATATTGTGGTTGACATGTTTCCATTAAAATGGAAAAACTATGAGTATCGATAAAATTTCATTTTTTGGGCATGATTTTACTGCCAATCATTCAACTTCCCTAAATGTTTGGAATGTGCAAGTAGTTTCTCCCCCACCCTAGGTCAATTATCTAGCAACCTGTCCCATTCCCATACCTACTATTGAAGAAGAACCTTTCACTATTTTCTCAATTTCTTTTACCTGAATGCAATAAGAGATATGGGGAATCATTTACAGAGGGCATCAGAGCCCGATCTTTCCATTGGATCCATTGATATGTCTTCCTACCAAAGCATTGTTCTCCCATCTAATAATAACCTCTTTGAATCCATGGCCTCTTGGAGGCCATGATCAAGGTAACTAACCTCAGAGAAGAGTTCCTTTTCTTGTGTCCAACTTGTTAAAAAATAAAAAAAATTTCCTTTGAGCATAGTTATTTTACTATGTCAAACTCATTAAAAAAAGAAATAAAACCGTGTCCAATTCGAATCTTTGATTCAATATTCTAAATTCGAAGTTGATTCTTTCACTTAATATCATAAATTAACCTTCATTCAATGTTCATATCCGTAACAAGTAGTCTACTTAGCTGAATGAAATGAAGCTTCAGAGGCATGTACCTACAATTGCATTGTTATCTAGGGGCATGAAAACTAATATCAAGCCTAGTTTTCACATGTTTCAATTTTTTGTAAAAATGAAACCAATAACTCTTAAGTATACATTTTCCCATGTTTAAATCTTGTGTAAAAATGAAACCATTCTCATTTTATCCAATGTGATTGAAATTTTTATCATCCTATTTTTTGTAAATGAGCCTTGCTTTTCTCATTCCATCATCACCATTTTCTTGGTGAATCATACACCTTCACTTGTTGTTTTCCCTTGCCTAGGGAAACATTGTGGGGAGTGGTCTTCTTAGCCAACCTCTTGACCTCTACGTGTTTTGAACAGTTCCATCATGATCAGAACTAGTTGCTACCCTTTGTACCACTCATTCCTCTAGGAGGAGTCCTATTTAAGCTCTTTTCGGAATCCCAAAACATGAAAATATTTTCAAGAAATTTTCTTTTTGAACTCGTTAATGTAGATGAAAAGGTGTCTACCTAGTATAAGTTTAACCCTTTTTTGGATGGAGAGACTATTTATGAAAAATGAATGCTTTAGTAAAAAATGACTAAAAGGTTCTCCTAGGTATTTTTTTACACATTTTCGAGCCCATGGGACTAAATTTATGAAAAGGAACCTCTTGGGGTTTTATTTTTCACCTATTTTTTAAACTCTCTAAACCATAAAAAGGATTCAAGTTATGCCTTCACTCGACTCATAAAACTCTGAAAGAGCGATGGAATTGTTAAGCATCACGAGACCGAACCATTCGTCCTCAGGGTTCATTAAAAAGACTCGGAATGATTCATCTCTAGAATGAAATTATAGATCAAACATATGTTATCTTCCCTACGCTTGTAAAAAATAAAGAGGTACTATCCAGAAATGTTTGGAAAATTAGGAAAATATGGAATAATAGTATTAATGGCAGTGACTAGATCTTGAACATGACACTCTTTCACTTAATCTCCATGACTATTTTGGGTTAGGGAATCTACTTACCTTACTATTGATCACACCTTCATCATCGGTCTTTAAGTCAATGTTGGAAAATCCATTTAGTGTTGTCGATATGTTAAAGAGAAAGTCCACCCTTAGTTGACATCTGCTACGATAACCTTAAGCCTTACTTCATGTCTGCGTCTCCTAAGCCAACATTACATCATTACATTTTTTCTTAAGATCATGATACTTGTTTCATGTCATTGATGGGGGATACATAAAGGTCCTCCTATAATGGGTTGCTTCCTGTCGACATCAACAATGAGAAGGAAATAAGGAAAGAAAGAAATAAAGAAGAAATCACATATACTCAGACACCTCCCCGGCAACAGCACCAAAACGTAATGAGCACTAGTATTGCAGCAACAATGCTACAAATCCTGGGGAAACCAACTTTACTTCATCAACCTGAGGTTCGTAAAAAGTTGGAGGTGACAGTGTTGTATACACAAATATATGTAATTGTCTAGTCTTGTCACTTTTCAGTTGGTGTTATAGACATTTATGTGCCTTACAGCTTTGAGCATGAAATGTCCATAAACCAAGGGATCCTAAGTCCCTAAAAGAGTTGTTCTGGCCCCTAAAGGAACAAGGTTAACAAATTTCAGGTTCTCCCAGAAGTTCTCCACCAGAAACTTCTCAGAATCAGTCAAATCAGGATCATTTCAGCTGCTCCACTAGCTAGCTGCGTTGCATAGCACCCAAGTACACTAGCTAGGTGCGTTGCAATGCACCTAAATGCACTACCAGGGTGCGTTGAGCAGGAAATGACAAATGGCAGTGTCATTCCGCGAGGTGGACAGACAATGGAAGCTTCCAGAATCTTCCCCAATGACACTTGCCTCACTGAGTTCGACCAAGGATGAGTAAGAGGCTCTGAGTCTCCAAGTGGAAACAAGAACTGACAGAGAGAGGCCACTAGTCAAATCATAATCTGACTCATCCTCTTTGCATAGATCTATATATGGATCCCTCATCCCAGAGATTTGGAGGCTGGAATTTTGTACATTGCAGAGAATTGCTGTTGGTTTTGAGATAGATATCAGAGTATTGGGTGATTTATGCTTTGTTGGAGGTGAAGAGGGGATTCTATGCTGGGAGGTTGATGCTGGATCAGGAATCATCGGTTGTAACTCCTCCTCGATCTTCTTGTTATATCAATAAAACTATTTGAGTTTCTCCTACATGCTTGTGTATCATTGATGTTTGTTACATTTGTATGTTTAGCTTAAATCTGATCCTAAGCTATTTATGAATATAAATCCATGTCTTTGTGTAGTTTTCTTCTTTTGTGATCTTACAGGAACTTGGTGAAGCTGGGCAAGTAAGGGAGCAGGTAGCTGGAAGCTGTCAAGGAGGAGAGAGATTGGATCAAAGGACTAGCGCAAGACACAGGTTGGTTCATCCTATTCCTCTTCATTTATAGTTCATAAAGAAGAATACGAAAGTAGTTTTCTCTGTTTGTTTCTAAGGTCACTGTCACACCTTAGTGGGATAGGGTCGTTCTGAATAGACAATTTTCCCGTTAACAAAATGGCGACTCCGCTGGGGAACGTGTCTAGTTAGTTTGTTTGTGTTTCTCTTGTTGTTTGTTTCATAAACTTAGAAGTAGCAATCGAACTGCATTTTCCATTAACAAATGCAAAGTAGACATCTGCTACTTAAATCCATTCACTAGATCTGTTTATGATCTGAACAGCTGATTCACAAATGATCTGATTGCCCTTTGTGATAGCTCTTAGGCCTCCTTTAAATCTACCCTCTGATTGTGCATTACTGATTGCTTTTATTTGGCCAAAAACCATAGATTAAACTGCAAACCGTGAACCCAGAACCCGGATAGAATTCTCGTTTCTGCCCCAGCGCAGGCTCTGTGAATAGATTCTGCATTTCAACGCAGTTCTCGAGAGGGCTACCTGCGCTGCAATTCAGTTTCTCTGTGTAACAGGTGCGCTGATCAGACTGGCCTTGTGTAGCTGAGGTTCTTTGCTTCATTTTTTCAGTTTTGTCTCTGATTTTTGCAGCCCGTGATCAATATATGTGTCTGTCTAAAAACCCCTTTTCTTTGCCTTAATTTTGCCTCCTTTTGTACAAAAAGGTTGTAGATGTTTTTGTGTGTTTGTTACATCATTTACAGTTTTCCATTGAAAAATTAGAATAGTCATACTGTCGTCCTTTGATTTAGATCTGTCGTAAGTGTCGATTTTGATCTTAGGAGAAAGTTTATTTGCTGTTGACAGTCGATTATGCTTTTACTTTTGCCTTTGGTTTGAATTTGTGACTTTCTAGTATCGAAACGAGTATTTATTTCAAAATCATAAAGTGTCGTAATCATCTCTACCTTTTGATTTCGAAAAGAAGCTTGTTTGTGTTTGTCACTTGAAAGCAAATTCAGATTTGTACATCAACTTTCTTTTTAGGCATCAAGATTAAGAAAGTGAAAAAAAAATACATGCACATGTGCATTTGCATATTGACAGTTTGTTTGGCTTGATTTAGGAAAAGTGCATTTACAGTGTGCTCTTTGCTCTTTGAGAAAAGATTGTGTCTTTCTTTTCCCCTTGTAGCTAGGATTTTCATTGCTGAAAGGAGATAAAAGTTTGCTTATCATCTTTAGATTGCATTTTAGGAGTTACATCTACATCTCGTGGTGAACCCGAAAGGCAAACTTCATAAGAAAGATCAACTTAAAATAAATTGAATGAATCTAACAACGCTTTGGAACTTAACGCACAACATTTAGAGGTCTAGGCTAGAGACGTATTCCGGCGTCGTAAAGCCTGGTAACTGTTGTCCTCACTGATGGTTGGGTGATTCCTCCACTTTGAGACGATAAGTGCCAGTACGGACTTGTGCTCCCACGTACCGTCGAGTATATATTGGGAGACCCCTATAGGCTTAAAACCTTTTATCCATAGGAAGCCGTGTCGGCCGCCCTACTGATCACAATGCACCGAACACAGCATTTGGGAAGATTGACTGCCGTACCGTAAAAAGTATTCTGCAGTTTTGTGATTAGTTTGGTACTCCCTCTACCTAGATCTCCAGAGCAGTCCCTTTCGTTCCTTTTCAGACTCCTTAATGGAAAAGGTCCATCTGAGAACTTGTCACTTCAGGCTCATTAAAAATCGAAGGAGACTAGAGTCATCTTTTGTTTTTTCTCGACTCTTAAAAATTAAAAAAACAAGTTGTGTCAAAGCGTCTAAAAATTTATTTTAAACAGAATATTCATACCCTTTTCCTACGTTGATCTTAGGTTGAGAAAATGGAGTCTACCAACCAAGGAATTCCCCTTGGTGGAAATCCTAGTCCCTTCTCCTCTTGGGGAGATGTTGGTGCACCCCATATGGCCACATTGTCACTTCCAGGACTGACAATTGGCTTGCCAGTATGGCTCTTCTCAACCAATGTCGTTCAGAACACCACTATTCCTGAACAATCGAATCAGCAACCAGACGAGTCCAGAGTTGCCCACGAGCCTTCTACTTCCTCTAATTCTTCCTCTCCTCCTTCCTCTTCGCTTGATGGGGCTGGCAAATCCAAAAGTCAAGTTCCTAAGGAGAAGAAGGAGAAGAAGAAGAAAGAGAAGAAGAAGAAGGAGCGAAAGGCGAATGGGGGAAAACGAGTGTCGTCTAACGAAAATCCACACACTGCACCGACCAGGCCTAAATCGCCATGTGTCATTTGCAAAGGAGACCACTTTCACAGAGATTGTCCTTGCATCCCTCGGATACTAAGGGACTGGTCTCCTCGTTTGCACAATCCGGTGTCATCAACCTCTGGTGATCATATTGAAAGCACACCGTCAACTAGCGAAAGTGAAGCCACAAGACAAAAAGGGAAACCTAGATTTCCTTGTAAACTGTGCGAAGGCAATCATGCCGTCCACCGTTGTCCCTTCTTAGATGAAGCTAAAAGAGTTTTGGATGATCATCCGATTTCACCGTTACGACTTCCTCCTGAATATAAAAAAATCTTGCCGAGTCCGTCGCTAGTTGAAAATCCAGCTGGCCCACTCAAGTGGTCGGCTGAAGCGCCTATCATTGAAGATAAACCATCTGAATCCATACCAGATGAAAGTCAAAAGGTCGAGGTGGCAATTGACCCGGTCTTTCCTTCAGAGGTTTTATCTTCAGATGATACAGTCACTGAAGAGAACAAGGATGACACCGTCCAAATTCTCTTCATCAACACAGACTCCGACGAACATGGGGGCAATCTACCCATTCCCTTACCGCAGGAAGGAAGTTCATCAAAGCCATACCCGGCCATCTACTCGGTCCCACCTCCAAGCAACCTAGTTGTCTCCTTCGACTGGAATCAACTAGGCAGACCCCGTTTACCAGCAAGTGTACCATTCCTAATTATCGTTCAAATATATAGAATGGTCTTGGCTGGTACCATCATAAATGAGGGGGCTTCTGTGAGTATCCTTTCCTCTACTGCTTGGAAAGTGCTTGGTTCGCCATCGCTTTAGCCTGAGATGAGAAATCTGACAGGCTTTGATAAAGGAACCAGTCGACCTTTAGGGATCCTTCCCGATGTGCCCATAACATTGAGAAGGAAGAAATTTCGCATGAATGTAATGGTAGTTCAAGGACCCTTGGATTATAACCTACTCCTTGGACGAGAATATATTTATTGCATGGGAACCATCGTCTCCTCACTCTTTAGAGTAATGTGTTTTCCGCACGAAGGAAGAGTGGTCAAGCTCGTGGACCAGCTTTCATTTCCCGGATCACGCATGGGAAATAGTCATATACCATCCCTAAATGGTCTTTTCATGCAAGAAATGTCTCAATCCCCAATCTGTCCTCCCGATGAGCGCGAGTAATTCGGAGGGATATGGCTGAAACCCAGGGGGCATGCAGCCTAGTCTGCTTCGGCAGGAAAACTTCGGGTATAGAGTAGGTTTCCGCGGGAGAATATGACTAGTCTGTACCCCGTCCGTGATTGGAAGAGGGGTTATTCTAGAATAAGATTCTTTTGTCAAAGTTATGATAGCTGGTGGGCATCGCCACTCACCTTTGTTTATCTCGGTAGACATCGCCGAAGAAGTGTTTTGTTTGCACTGCGAATAGAACAATTTTTGGATAGCCTGAAAGAGGTAGGCCTCTCCCGGTAAAACAAATGTTTTAATGGACTAAAGAAGGGGTAACCTTGAAACTCTGTTTTATACCTGGGGGCATGCAAACCTTTTGGAGTGCAAGCGATGGGTGACTATTTATTTTTCGAATTTATAGGACCTCTAACCCTTTAAACTCGTAGGATTAGTCGTTTCCTAACTTGCATTAAGAAAGGATGTGGGGCAACACTCGAAATATTGCCGGTTTTTTTTGTTATATGAGACATTCTTATCATATGACTGGATTAATCGAGCAGTTTTAACACATAGTTCAAGCTCGTTAAAAAATAAACATAAGATCTGAGAAAATGTTTCCACCCGCGTTTAAGCTCGTTAAAAAATGAACTATTCCCCGGTAAATAACCACCGTGAATGAAGCATTTCAGCCATTAAAGCCTTGGTCGTGTTTGCATCGCCACCTCCACTTTTCCATTGGCCGATCATTCACCTCCATTTGATTGTTTACCCATTTTGAGGAACAGCTAGGAAGAGTGATTTCACTAGCCATCCTTGTGACACTGCCGTGATTGGAAAATTCCAAACCTTACCTGGAATCAGCTGCTACCCATTTTATCACTTGTTGCTCAAAAGACGAGTCTTCTTTAAGCTCTTTTCAACTGACTCATAAAATATGAAAAGATTGCCGAGTTTTGGCCTTCCAGCTCGTTAAAGCGACAGGAAGTGCTATCCCTCCTCTAGATTTTAATCTTTTTGGACCTGAGGGATTATTGCACAAAAAGATCGAGCACTTGTTTTGTTCGGCTCATTAAAACTATCGAAAATTCATCCCTTCAGTATTGTTTTATACTTTTTCGGACTTAAGGGATTAGATGACTAAAAATGAGTTTTTGAGTTACCTTTACGTACCTTTTCAGACTCTCTAAAAATGAAAAGGACTGAGTTATCTTTGTCGTTAAACTCGTTAAAAAGATTAATAGCGACAAACTTGTCTTTAGACGAGAACGAGTTTCACTATCGCTAGGCTCATCAAAACATAGCGATGTGTTTGCCCGAAGGGAAAATTATAGAACAAGCATATGTTATCCTCCTCAAGCTTGACAAAAATAAAGAGGTACTGGTTAGCAATGACTTGGAAAAAATTGGGAAGAAAACTCAAAGAATCTTTATTGGTAGCAAGTCGCTCTTGAACATGACACTTCCATTCCGTGCCTGAGTCGGGTTGGGCTGTTTCATTCACCGGTCACATCACCATGGTCACGCCATACCATCCACATTTGGGGTAAATGCTACCAATCCATCACATAAGTGTCGCCGACATGTTCAAGAGAAGTCATCCAGAGAAGTCACATGTGTCCCATCCACTACCATACATTATACTTCATTCTTTCATGACCTCCATCCTGAACCGTATATCATCAGATTGTTTTCACCTCCATCAAAATCATTTTCTCCGTTCCATGTCATTGATGTGGGATTCATTAAGGCCCTCCTTTGACGGATCGCTTCTTGTCGAAACCAGCTCATTATCCAAGAAGTTGATCTAGGAACACCCCATTCAGTACTTTGAAGCTTGCATGCCTCAATGGCAAGTTTCTCACTTCCGGTGACAGGTATACATCAATGACCTTCGACCGAAAGATTTTGCGTGGTGTTCGACGCCAAGTCCTTTATTCACACCGCGTGAATTGTACTGCAGTACCTTGAGGGTAATCATCATTATCAGTGATTCCTCTCGCGCTTGTTAACAGTTTACATCATTGACTGGTAATCAAGTGATGTCTTTCCATGTTCGACTTCAAAACATTTCTCACATGGATCAACTTGTACTTCAAGTGAAGATCAGACGAGATTGAAGACCCCGGATCTAGTTTCATCCATCCGGCCTGCGATATATATTCAAGAAAATAAAGACATTGAAATGCACAGCATTGCAGCACAAATAATCATCCTACCAAAAGGATGATGACTCTATCAGAATCATCAGTCTACCATCAGACAATTATCTGTCCTATGTACATGAAAATGAATTTATAAAGTTGAGCATGGGAATGCCTGCCTCAGCTAGATCATGAAAACAGTATGAAGATAATGTATTGTATTGTATCTTATTACAGGTCTCCTCCCAGCATTGAAAGAACTTCGGATCCTCCTAATAAAGCATTTCACCCGATAAACGACCTCATACTTCAGGGGGCAACTGTTATAGACATTTTTGTGACTTACAGCTCTGAGCATGAAATGTCCATAAACCAAGGGATCCTAAGTCGCTAAAAGTGTTGTTCCGGCCCCTAAAGGAACAAGGTCAATAAATTACAGCTTCTCCCAGAAGTTCTCCACCAGAAACTGCTCAGAATCAGTCAAATCAAGATCATTTCAGCTGCTCCACTAGCTAGCTGCGTTGCATAGCACCCAAGTACACTAGCTAGGTGCGTTGCAATGCACCTCAATGCACTACCAGGGTGCGTTGAGCGGGAAATGACAAATGGCAGTGTCATTCCGCGAGGTGGACAGACAATGGAAGCTTCCAGAATCTTCCCCAATGACACTTGCCTCACTGAGTTCGACCAAGGATGAGTAAGAGGCTCTGAGTCTCCAAGTGGAAACAAGAACTGACAGAGAGAGGCCACTAGTCAAATCATAAGCTGACTCATCCTCTTTTCATACATCTATATATGGATCCCTCATCCCAGAGATCCGGAGGCTAGAATTTTGTACATTGCAGAGAATTGTTGTTGGTTTTGAGATAGATATCAGAGTATTGGGTGATTTATGCTTTGTTGGAGGTGAAGAGGGGATACTATGCTGGGAGGTTGATGCTGGATCAGCAATCATCGGTTGTAACTCCTCCTGGATCTTCTTGTTATATCAATAAAACTATTTGAGTTTCTCCTACATGCTTGTGTATCATTGATGTTTGTTACATTTGTATGTTTAGCTTAAATCTGATCCCAAGCTATTTATGAATATAAATCCATGTCTTTGTGTAGTTTTCTTCTTCTGTGATCTTACAGGAACTTGGTGAAGCTGGGCAAGTAAGGGAGCAGGTAGCTGGAAGCTGTCAAAGAGGAGAGAGATTGGATCAAAGGACTAGTGCAAGACACAGGTTGGTTCATCCTATTCCTCTTCGTTTATAGTTCATAAAGAAGAATACGAAAGTAGTTTTCTATGTTTGTTTCTAAGGTCACTGTCACTCCTTAGTGGGATAGGGTCGTTCTGAATAGACACTTTTCCCGTTAACAGCTGGGGCAATAGACCACTAGGGTTTCCCAAATTAGTCTTCTATTGAATAGAAGTGTGACTACCAAATAGAGAAGGGAAAATTATCCTTAATGAAAGAAAAGGAATGTTGCCTACTTTAAGGAATGAAACACTGAATTGGAAGATGCTTCCAAAGTGGCATGAAATCCTTTATCTACTCATTGACACCTTTTGCTTGCAAAATAAACCTAGCTTAACCTTATTTATGACATGTGATGATGTAAACTAACTAAGCATGGAACCTGATCTAGGGAGTAGTATATCTACTGCATGCATTTCCTAATTTAGAAATTGTAGAAAAATCTCATTTTTGATGTTTTCATTTTATGAATGCAAATGCTAATATATAGTTGTTCTTTGGCAGGGGAGATGGGTATGGAGGAAGGGGTCTATAATGGTCTTCGGGGTATGGAAGCCAATTGGAGGGCTAATCCAATCTAGCATGAAAATTTTACTAAATTCGGACTCAAAGCATGCTTCTATGGGGTTTCATGTAGTACTCATACATGATGTCCTAGTTCTACTACAGGATGACCAAATTTACTATAGGAAACGGGCCGAAAGGTTAGGAGATGGTAGGGAACATGAAATGAAGTATTGGAAAGGTACATGATGGGGGAATAAGTCATGGAAGAGGTGAAAACTATCTAGGGTTCAACCAAATGCTTCAAGATGGTTGGATTTTCTAAATGTAAATGGAAAATTTGCTCACAAAATAATAATTCGAATTTAGGTTTTAGTGGACTTCGATAACATTGGTGGATAAGGCTTGGATGAGGCAAATGAGATGAGGTATCCTTGCATATTGGAAGCTCCTACAACAACATACATTCATGTCTACATTTATGCACAAATTCATTTATACATGCGAAAGATTTATTAAATGGAAGAAAACAAAGTTATTACCATCTAGTGGATAAGTTCATGAATGGAAGTTCTTTGAAACCAATGAAAAAATTAAGAGATAAAAAATGACAATTGTAACTCATCCTAAGAAACTCAATGACAATGACCAACTCATCAAGAGACCCTACGTTATGCAACAAAATAAGAAATCTTCTTTTAGGCTCGATTAATAGAACCCTCAAGTCACTATCCCATAAGGGAGATGAGGTGAAATCCACTATCACCATATTTTCTCGAGTGTCTTCTGTCACTATGATACCACTGATCTAACTATCCACAAATGGAAGAAAACTAATTAATCATCCAAATACTTCAAAGTTAACAAAACCTAAATTACATCAGTAGCTAACCATGAATGTAATATAGGTATACATGTACAAAAATAGGAACCTTTGCTTCTAGGGTTGGGCCCTAACCTAAGAGCTTTAGTCCTTTGAGTCAACTCAGTGCTAGATCAAGGGAATGGTTCTCATTTTCATTAAAATAACAAGAATTCAGAAGAGTCATCAGTCATAATGTATTAGCTCGAAAATGTGTCTCGGCTATAATAAAAAAAAATGGTCGAATCCTAATGAGGCTCTAGGCCTTCTTATTTATATAGCTAAATTTACCAATAACTTCCTTAAATTTAGGGAGGCTTGGCCCCCAAACATGAGAGAAACCAGTCTTCAACTATCATTGGCTTGGCTGCTAGTGATGTTAATAGCTTGGCTGCTTGTAACTCCGAGATGATGAGATCTGGTGGAGAAATCTTTGAGTGTGTGAGGAGTTAAGGAGGGAGATCCAATATCGTAAAATCCCTCTTTCTTGTTTACTTAAAGTTCATGCACTTTAATTAGCCAAAATTTTCTTCAAAATCTGTAATCAATGCACATTAGACCAGAAGACATGACATCTCATCTTTACCGTTATCATTAAGAAAATATAACAAAACATTTAAAGGAATGTGAGAAAATTTGATTTTAGTAAGCTGGAGAGTAGCATTAAGGTCCATATAGTTTACCCATTGATGAGCCTAACCAGGTCGTGGATAGTAGGTAGTGGAAATCTTATGGGAAAGTCCCATCTTGGAAATAATTTTGGTCATCATATGATTCCATAAATTCTTTCCATGATCCGTAACTATGTCTTGTGGAACACCAAATTGTGCGATGACATGGTTGAAAAAGAAATATGCATTTGTTTTACTAGTATTATCAAATGTGGGCATCACCTCAACCCATTTGTTAAAGTAATCAATCAATACAATGATATAGAAATCCCTTATGACTAGGTGAGGGTTACATATCATGAAATTGATATCCCATTTCGAAAAAGGACCTACAATGACAACAAGATGCATAGGTGCGGGTGGATCATGGGTCTTATGATTAAAAATATGTCATGAATGACACTATTAGATAGTGAGAATACAATTGCAAAAAATTATTGGCCAAACGTAACCAGCATGTAGTATTTTTTGTGTGTTAGGTTCCTATACCAATAGGAGTCATAATTTTGATTGACTAAGGTTAAGCCTTGTAATAATGTACATACCTTTTTTTTCTGCAAATTTTTTCCATTTAAAAAAAAAAAAAATGTAAAGAGGGTTTGTCCTAAAAGAATAATCAAAGGAAAAAAAGAATGAAAAAGGTCAAAAAAAGAAAATATATGAACCCCAAAAGACCAAAAGAGGCCATGAAAGCGTGCAAGCCAAAATGCCACTGCTATTTATCTTTTATGCATAACAAATGATTGTGTGCAGCTTGTTACTTATGCCACAATCCATGATAGTCAAAATGTTTAAACTTGGCTATTTCAAACTTTGAATTTTATAATTATAGGTAGTGAATAAATATTACCAAATAGTGTAATCTTGGCAGATCATTAGATAGGTAGAGTGAATAAAAGGAGCTCATCAGTTTAATTTGAGCCCTTGGATGATATAAGGTTAGAATTAGATAGTTTATTTTTTAAATAAAAGAAAAAGATTGATAAGGGTTTGCTACCCTAAATTCACCCAAATAAAGTGAAGAAAAAATTGTAGGATGAGTAACTGGGTAAGTAGTAGAAAGGTTGCAGAAATATCATATCATTTGATACAAAAAGCACTTATGTGATTGTTACAAATGCATCATTTAAATATGCGTAAGTGGTAAACAAGGCAAAGGAAATGGTTCACAAATTGGTTTACTTAACATCCCCTCATTCATTTTAACCCCTATGACACTCACTAACATCCCTTTCATAATAAAAATATTAATACCTATAGTTTCTTAAGTAAAATAGGCTTAGAGAATTTCTCTAACTTCTGGTGGGACCGGAACCTCTATTTGATGACTTAAGAAGGAAATGTGTTAAATTCCCTTATATTTCATTCATCTTCCTCACAAAACCCCTTTTCCTAAGGTTAAGTTCTCTTGCCTAGGAAAACCCCTTTATAAACATGTTTTATGTACAAAACCCACAAAACATATTTATCCTAAATACTAAGTATATGGAAATCACACAACATTTCATATACCTAAGTGCAATACCCCTTCCTCTCATTTCACCACATATTAGCTTTTTAATTTTATTATTTAAGTTTCTGAAAAACCCATTGTCGCGTATATATTTAAGTCATTGATATAAATTAACCCCTCCCCTTAGTTTGTTTATAAACATTATTACTACTCTGTATTTGACAAATATATTAGAAACCCCTCCCATAGTCCTTAATCCCTCATTAAAGCACCCCTGACAAGATTAAGTATTAAGTTTATCATATAACGCCAGTGATTAGACCCATGGGCCCACCGATTTTTTTTTGTATTAATCGCCACGCAATCTCACCTCACGATCACCATACGATCTCCCTCCCCCTCATCCAATAGCTCGCATCCATACCAAGCTGACCTGAGGTCCACCCTTTACCCGCCATATAAGGTGGTTTTCCTCCCGGCCCCTGATGCTATGTGTCAAACAATGAATAGGATTGGGCGACACCCCCACCCCCCGAATACTGCCTGCACCACAAAGCAGACTGATGGACCTCCCAAACCACTTCCCCCTTTCAAACAAAAACTGTCACTATTCATTAATCAATGAACCCGCCAAAAATTAACCATTTTTCTATAAAAGCCTGTTTACCCCCCTTTTCATTCTTTTCGCGCAATTTTTATTAAGAATTCAGAAAATCCATTACGACCCCTACAAATAGAGAAATTGCTCACGGACCTCCACCATTACTCCAGAGATTCTACAGACAGCCCAACTCATCCATCAGTCTATACTAGAACTGTACGAACCTCTGCAGCCACCATCAACCACCATTTACAGTCAATTACGCCCAATTCCATGTATTTAACCATGGAATTCCAACTCCATTGTCAAATTCAGAGTCAATTCACCCTCATAACATTGTTAATTAAGTAAAAAACATAAAAATTACTTCTATTTTAATGCTTTGAGCCATAATCATTCTACAAAACCTCTATTACCCTTAAAACTCTGAATCACCCCCACGCTCAAATGCACAAGAACTGAGTATTCCTGCCCCAATTGCAATAGATGTAAGGACCATATCTACACCTCAATTGGACCTGGACCACATTTGTTTAGCTGATAGGGATTTTCAAATAAAAGATACCACTACCCAATAGCCCCTGCTAAAATTACATTGCCAAAGTAGGGACAGGTTCCTAAACCATGCTGATGAATTTGGCCTTTGGGAGTCAAATTTCCCCAAGTACCAGTTCCCCCAACTCCACATTTTTCCTAAAATTGTTCAAATGTGCTATGCATTCTACATCCCTAGTCATAGAAGTATCATGTCTCATGACCAGAAGGTCCTTTTCACCCTCACTGTTGAGTCAATTAATGAAATGTTGCAGCTCCAACCAGGGCCAAACAGAACCCAACTCTCAATTGGAGACTTGTTGGACCTGTATCCTAAACTTAGCTCTACAAAGTTGGCCCAACTGTTCCAAACCTTCATCAAAGAAGAAAAACACATCACTACGGACTCCTCCCCATATGTAGCTGTTATTATTTCCCCATGGGACTAGAATATTGTAGCCACGATATCCTCTATTTTGGGGTACAACACTAGAGAATACATTGATGAGTTAATCCTTGCCTTCACGTCCATCTACACTCCAAGACAACCTCCTGCTATCATTTATGACTATTCCAAATTTATAGCTGATAGGATGCATGAGCAATTCCTTAGAATGAACAATGAAAGAGTTTTCAAGTATTCTTCAGTTTTATACCATGTGTTCTTATATTACCAACTTGATAAGTTCCCATTCACCCTTCAGAAGCTAGACACCAAACATCAGCCTAAGTCAGTCATTTTTTGGACCCCATTAATCCACCAATACTAGGCTCCATACTCTTACTCTGATTTCATTGATTTATTTGTACATCCAGTCATGGCAATGTTGACTGGACACCCTCCTCCTAGAATTAGTCTAGAAATAAAGAGAGTCCTTAAATTGTCTAAATAGACCAAAGTGGGTGACTGGTACCTTTACCAGAACCATACAGAAATTAGGATATATGGTTGCATGCTTGCACCATATAAGTTTCCAAGATACCTCCCCATAAGGTTGTTTGCCCTAGAATATTATAAAAAAATCATCAAGGCAGATGAAGTCAACTTCGTCAATGCTAAGAAGAAGGCTTATTTCAACATAAAAGACCAAATATGCCCGTTCATATGCAACTCTAGGGAGGCTAGCAAAGAGGCAGATTTGATATTATAGAATATGAAGTTCCAAAAAAGTTTTGTTCAGAGATATGATCCTTTGGAATTCATCACAAAGAAGGAACAAAAGGTCAAGCTAGGAAATTTCATTCACCATCCCATACCTAAAATAGAAGCATATGAAAATCAAAGAGAATGGGTGGAAGGTACCCTAGTAGACCAAGACAACACCAAAGTAGACATAGAGAATTCTCTAATTGATTTAGAAAAGCAGCTTGATGACAGCTCTTTTGCTGCAGGTACTAGAAGAACCAGAAAGAACCATGAGTACCCCTCTAGTCATGCAGACTCCTCAAAATGAGGAGAAGATACCAAAAGGAAACAGAGAATGGGCTTCCACTTCAAGAATAAAACAAGAGGCAAAGGCTAAATCCAGCCTCTGAGAAGGAATATATTGAAGTCTCAGCTGAGGTCACACATACAGAAGTAGAAAGATGTAGGCCTACCACTCCATCTAGCGGCATGCAAGAGCCTTAGACATCACAAACTCAGATGTTGGAAAGGCAGCTTAGAGTTGAAGTGTCTTCCTTTAGAATGCTCGCTGATAAAGATCAAGATATTAATGAAAGATAGAAGGGAATCAAAGCCAGAAATGAGAGGCTTAAGGCCCAAACATATGCACAATACCTAAAGTTGACTCCCACCAATCAAACAAGTCTAATGTCAGCCTTTGACATTAAAGAAGGAAAGTTGCAGATGAATTTTGTTAAACCCATAGTCAACAGCCCAAGACAACATCAGATTTTAAGAAGACGGATTTTGAAGTGTTGGCAAGGGATATTCATCCCACAGACCAGATTGAACTACAAAAACAGGCTAGAGAGACGATATAATCCACCCTGACGGGTAAAGCCATAGCTTCCCATCAGCTACAGAACTCTCTGAACAACATCTCAGAACAATTTCAGTTAGAGAAGGCCTACTCACAGGCCAAGGATACAAGGATCAAGTCCTTAGATGACTTAGTGATTGAATTGGGACACAATCCCAAGGATATAAAAGCTATAGAGCAGCTTATTCCGAAGAAAAAAGATGATATTGCTGCACTTAAGAGGCAATTGAAAATACCCCAGCTGCATCACCCTCAAACTCTAGAAGTCATAGAGAATCAAATCAGACATGAGGAATTGATGGGCTTGGTCCTGAAGCTAAACGATCAACTTATGGAGACAGAAAAGGAGTTGGACAAATTAATTCAATCAAAGTAAAGTGACTTGGCCACAACTTCCAAGGATGTCATCCCAAAGGTATCCATAGTAGTTCCTTTTACACTGGCAGCATCATTGGAACCCACTACTCCACCTGCCACAACATTGCTAGTAACAACAGGATGTACAACAACAACAGGTGCACAAGGAGAAAAAGAAACAGAATTGATTAAAGCCATGGAGGAAATGTCTATCCAGCCTACAGAGATGAAAATACTAAAGGAAAAGGTGGCAAGTTTGGGAACTGACTACAAACTTGGCCAACTCAAGTGAAAAGAAGAAGCACAAAAGGCCCAGAGAATGGGTGAGGGAATCAAAATCCTAGAGAAGGATTTAACACTCGAGAAACCACTTGGAAAAACCAAGTAAATGCTGTGGGACAATATCGTTGACTCTGTCAATGATATTTGGCCATCACTCCAAGTTATTTTTGAGCAAACGGAGGTAGTAAAGATAGCTATAGAAGCTATCCAAAAAGTGAAGGAGCAGTTAGGGGATAAGCTAGAGGATGCAAATAGACTCATCCACTTCCTCAACAACAAGAATAGATGTGAGCTCCCTGAGCTAAATATATAATATAGGCTTGCAACCATTTTAGAAATAAGGAAGGTCGTTTCCAAAAGGAACCTTATGCTTAATTTGGAAGAAAAGTGCCACAATATGCAGGTATCCGTTGATAGGTTCATGGCTAAATTCTAGATTTTAAGGGAGAAAGGTTTGCCCAGTCCTATGGTTATCTATGAAAAACACATGACAGAGTTGAACTATGGTGATAGACTAAGAAAATTGGCTAAAGAACAGACCATCTCTTCATCCATAAAAGCATTGCCAATAGGAAAAGTGTTGTACAACACATTTGAGAACTTCTTTTTTCTTGAGCATGAGGTCAAACATTTATTCCTCACCAAGCCCAATTTTTCTAAGTATACCGAAGCCAATGAGCTCTATAGCAGGATGATGAATGTAAAATTACCGGATTCAGAATGGTGGGAGACTATGACAGATTTACTATGATGAATTTACAACAAAAAGTTACTACACAGTAAAAACAAAACAACCAGGTAAACAGGTAAAAACAACACATCAGGGTCAAAGAGTATCAGGGTCAAAGATTAAAGTAAAGAAAACTCCAGCGTGAAACTCCACAACTGAAAGCTATCATAAAGGGCTACAAATCCAACCATAGCACCCAACAATACTAAATAGAAAGGGACATCTTGAAATAGTTCATTATCTATCTCTATCTTCTTACAAGAAGATATTTATATTTCTTAAATTTAATCTCAAATCAGTTTGAGATATTTTGTAATAATTTTTTTGTATAAATACTTCACATATAGAAGTATGTAGGGTGGATTCTTAGACATTTCTATAGATTTTTTGATTGAAGACTGTAAATTAGTGTATCACTGTTTGTACCAGCAAGCTGGATTAATTAATAAAGAGAAGATAAACAAGTATTTTCTCTTGTGATGTTATTTTATTTATAAGTTTTCATACTCTTAAATGTATCTAAAATTTGAATGTTCTAATATGGGATGATATCTCAGAACTTGCTTCATTGCACCCTGTTTTAACTATTATTCATTTTAATGTTTTCTGCTAATTATCTAAGGAATTCTTGATTGCTCCTTAGTTCAGGTGGTTTCCCTCTAATCTATAGTAAAGGATTCTTAATTGCCCTTTGCTCATGATTACCCTCTGTTCCTCCTTTTAATCCCAGTTTGAGAATTCTTAAGTGCTATCTCAACTTGGTTAAGATCATTTCACCCATTCAATCTAAAAACTTGTGCTTCACTCTACTAGCTTGCCAATTGAACACTCCCTTTAATGATTTAATCCGAGTTCTTCTTCCCTTTTGACTCCATAGCCCAATAGCCAGAGACATCATTCTATCAATCTGTTTAAGGATTCCACCATCCAACTTCCAATAAAAATCCAAAACCTGCTAAACCTTAAGAACTAGCCTAAAATCTTAGCAAACAAAGTTAAAACATGTAGAGACAGCCCTATCTATGTCATAGGTTGGCTAGAGCCTATACTTAAAAGATTGGTTTGTGGTTACCTCAGTCTTTTCCTTCTTCTGATAAATTCTAGGGAGAATTTTTGAGTGATAAAACTGTTCAATAACATAACAAGATAAATCACCGCAACATGACCCCAAGTGGCATCATTAAGTACTTTATCATCCTCCTCATGGGTAACACACCTTCAGGAAGCTATATCGATACCACAATGATAGACAATGTCAACAATGATTAGATAATATTTTCCTTTATATCGAATACCTCGCTGCTCTGAGTGAGAGGTATTAGACTGGAAAGTCTAGGTTTGGAGATATAAAAGGATATCTCCATACCAAGGGTCAAATGATGAAATTAGAAACAATGACTTGTTTGGGATTGAATTTTTATATGTGGATTCAAAACCACTAGTAGGAAAGTTGCAGATAAGCTCAACAAAAACTAAGGATTCCTTTGACTTGGATTTGATAAATAAGAGGTCAAAATCCTATAGGGTGATGATCCATTCGGATTAATTTCCCCCTAGCAATTGACGAGATAAAATGTATCTCATAGGGTTGCAATCTCGAGTGACCATAGTTTTTCGAAGCATAATATAATACCAGAATATTTGGACAACTTAACTAGCTTCCAAAGCTAACTTCTTGAAAAGAGTATACTTAACTTCGGTATCATTGGGATTTTGACTAAAGTAGTAAATGGGATGTTCATTCCCTACATAGTCCTCTTGGAACAATACCATTGCGATGGTACTAACTGTAGCAGTGAGATACAGGAAACAAACACACTAGTAATCTGGGGGATATAACAAAGATGCCTAAATCGGTACATATTTCAAGGCATCAAACTTTGTTAGAGCAACATTGTCCCAATGCAAGGGAACCCCTTTCTTTAACAGGTGAGTGAATCCTTTGGTCAAATCAGTGTAGTTAAGTACAAAACTCTGTAGAAAGTTAGCCTTCCCTTGGAGTCATTGGAGCTGAAGGAGGGAAGAAGGTGTAGGAAGATCTATGATCAAATGAACTTTCAAAGGATCAACACGAATTTTATGTTTTGAAACCATAAAATCGAGAAGTCGGCCAAAGCTAATGTAAAACACACATTTGTGAGGATGTAGTCAAATATTGTAATGCCTACATCATAGGAAAATGGCTCTAAGATGCATTGCGTGATCAACCTGATGTTTCAAGTGAGGAGGTAGATCATCCAGAGAAGGTTGCATGATGTGTTTGATATAATGGAAGGTGTAATTCATCTCCCTTTGAAATGTATGCCTCACCATTCTTCAATTCAAAGGGGAGTTTTTGGTATGAAAACATGCCCCAGGAAGAAATAAATGCAGTCTTAGGTTAATCCACTGGGAGAATGTTGATTTGATTATAGAAGGAAAATCCATCCACGAATGATAGATCTCACAACTAGCATAGTCATCAGCAACCTGGCCAATGAATGGGATGGGATAATTATCCATTCTAAAAACACGATTTATGTCCTCATAATCGACATACACACGAATTGTTCCCTATTTCTTCATGACATGAACGGTATTTGACATGCAATGAGTCAAAGGAACCGGATAGATGAAACCAGCGTGTAGAATTTTTTCAACTTCCTGTTTAATTACAAAAAATTCCAAGGATCGATTCAAACAGACTGCTTTAGCATCGAGATATGTTTTTATTTTGCAAACCACAATGTTTGAATCGATCCTTGGAATTTCTTTGTAAGCTGAGGAAAAGACATCTCAAAACTCCTAAAATAGTGCTTTATAAGTCTTAATCTCATCTGGGGAGCAAGATACACTGATATGTCGATTCTCGGTAATGTCGAGTTTAATCAAGATATCGAGAGGGATGGTCTCTTCAATATTCGATAGGTGTTTCTTTGAATCGACCTCGTGAATAGAAACAAAATCCATAGAGAGATCAATGATATCAAGTTGATAAAGGTCATTAGGATTATCCTCAAAGGAATCTGACAAGTAGGAACGATTATGATCATCGTCCCATGACACATCATCTCCCATCATGATCTCCTTTATGCTCTTATAAATAGGTAATTTGCGAGAGAAATGATCAAAATATGTGTCATAATCCAATGAGAAATCAACCTAATTGATTGAAGAGACTAAATAATAATGAGCCATACAAGCCAAATGAATGGCTTTATAATTAAACTCGATGGGGCTAAGAGGCATACGGTCACTAAATCTATTGATGTTAGTTTCGTCTGGTACTATCCAAGGATTAGTTGGTCTAGTAGAAAAGTATATCATATTGATATAGGCAAGCAAATAGGAGATGTTGGGAAGCGAAAGAGGAGGAAGTGAAAGGTTTCCCATGGGAGAGGATTGATGCATATTTATGGTCATGAGAGAGAATCTGCGTATATTTATCATGATTAAAAATGACTATGTTGGAATCCAACAGATCAATGCAGCGAATCGCGGAAAGGAAAGCCTTTTTCTAGGCAGGATAGTTTTGCAACACCTTGACAATAGACATAGCTAATGGAGACTAAGCTAGGTCCTAAACTAAACTGTAATTTTGAGTATCTCTCATGTGAGGATTGAAAGCTGATTTTTGGATAATGCCCTTTGAAGGCTTAATAGTTAATTCCGTAGGGATTGTAAGAGGAGCAGGATATGATGGAGATCTAGCAGAACCGGTAGGTTTATCAGTAGCCTGACTGTTTAATGAATTCACAATACCATAGTCTTTATTATGGGTATCCACCATAATATCATTTTTTGACTTAGGGAAAGAAAGAATCATAATCAATTTAGAGGAAGTAGGGTCCTGAGCAACCAAATGAGTCTCCTAATTTGGAAACGGATCTATCAAAATGTCGGGTGAAGTAGAAGACTTCAGAAATTGGTTCAATTTCACAAGGTGGTGACAGTCACAAGTGAAGTGTTCCTCATTACAAATCAGGCATGGGTAATGAGATTTCCATTTCTTGTCAGAAGATTGATTTTTTTATTTATCCAATGGAGGAGAATCTTTCTTCTTCTTACCTTTTCCTTTCTTCTTTATTCCTGGTTGTTGTTGAGATTTACGTTTATTAGAATGGATGAAAATGAACTTGGAAGTAGAAGTCACAAGAGGATTAGATGGAGGGTTTTGGGTAGTTGTGGTAAGTCAACATTATTAGATGGCTTACTTTTCGACTACGAACAAGAAGAATCAATCACGCCATTAATGGCATGAGATTCTTTACCGTCAACTTGAGGAACAATGTTCGATGATCATGAAGCATTTGGTATCTTATCATAAAGCATGCCAGATTGGGTATAAACAAGATCCAACTACTAGGTACGAGCAATTACTTTCTCTTTAGTTACAACTCCTCCTCTAGCTACACATTTTGTTATTGGTGCCAACAAAGACTTAGTAAACCATTCCACTAACAATCAATCTAAAGCATATATCTTAACCAACCAATTGCGATGTATCCACT
Source organism: Pinus tabuliformis (assembly GCA_031772625.1). Classification (NCBI taxonomy): domain Eukaryota; kingdom Viridiplantae; phylum Streptophyta; class Pinopsida; order Pinales; family Pinaceae; genus Pinus; species Pinus tabuliformis. The sequence goes on along the minus strand of CM062807.1, from coordinate 411,941,636 downwards.
CATGAATTTTGTCAAAAGTTTTGTTCCAGTTTCATATGTGATGGTCAGCTTAGAGTTTTTGATGAAGGTGGTAGCCAAGTCAGTAAAATTGTTAAATGAAGCTCTCTGTAATTCAATATACCATTTAGCTATCATACTAGTAAGACTGAATTGGAAAAGATGTAGTTGAATTGAATCATCATTAAGGGAGTTCTATCTGGTGGGCTCCAGTACTGTAGCAATAATGCTACAACTCCTGGGGCTTCCTTCTCTAATTTTATCAACCCGGTAGTTCGTAACAAACTTGGAAGCGACGGTGTTGTATGCACAAGTACTAGCTCTTGTCGCAGCTGTCACTTGGTCAGCTGGCACAAGTCCGCTAGGGCTCAAGCCAACTTCTATATGTTCTCAGAAGAAGCTTTCTAAATGATGAACGAAGACTATCTGAAAGGAAATTAACCTACTTTGCAAGAATGAACTGAAAGCCAACCAAACATGGAAACCCTAGTAAACCCTAATCTGACTAGCTTAATCCTTACGATGCAACGATGGGAATGTAACTCCTAAAAATGATGTCATTACTTCTAGTGATATGAGATGCATGAGATTAAACTACCTCCATTGAAAAGAACATTGTTTTTATATTTTTGCTTAAGTGGTTGGAGTTATTATGATTTTGTTTCTTATTAGGGTTTGATTGTGCAGGGGTAGTTCGAAGGGAAAGAAAGCTTGGGAAAGGTCAGGAGGGCTAGGAGAGGTTCCAGGGGATCCCTAACATCGTTCCACAGAAGTCCACAACATTCAGGTGCTTGGCAACCGAGGTTACAGGTTTCTACAAGATGTCTGCAGGGGATCCTACAGGAAGCTCGGGATTTCTACAGGAAGTCTGCTAACTTCTACAGGATGTTCTGTGGTTGGAGTTTTGGGTGATGGAGGAGTGGAGGAGTTGTATGGGTGGATAGGTAGGATGGAAAGGGAGCTTATGATGGCTCAGGGACAGAGATATGAGATGAGGAAAGAGTGGGTATAGTTGGTTGGTGGATAGAAGGGTGGAAGCAATGAAAAGTCCAAAAAGGTTGAGCTACGTGAACAGTAGAAGTGTTGGAAGGAAAACGAGCTGAACAGAGGTTGGGTAGGTGACTTGGGCGCGTTGAGAAGAAGAAGAAGATAACAGAGTGATGCAACGCAGTGTAAAGGAAACAAATCTGCACAAAACCGAGAATTCATCAACCTATCCTAACTGTGTTATTAAATCAACGAACAACAATGTAAACTTCAGAGAAAAATCGTGCATGGAGTTGGAATGAAGAAGTACTGCTCAAGATCAGAATGCATGGATGGATCTACAATTGAAATGACTGTGTTGCAGCTTGAATGAAAGTATAAGACTGCGTTTTTTGGTGGTTGGTACGGTCTACACCCCCAATCTCTAAGCAGAGATGACAGTGAGTGCACTGTCAACCTTCTCTTGGAGCTCTAAGGAATGTTGATCATCCTACGCTAATCTAAGCAACTAAAAGCACTTGAACCGTAAACTAATCCTACTCAATCACATAAAAGAAATCAAATCAGCAGACTGTAATTTCCAAATGCATGTCAAAACAGAGGAATAAAGTGCTGAAAGGAAAGACAAATAACAATACAAGGAAAAGGAGGTCTATTGCTCTCAGGTTGGGCCCTAACCTGAGAGCTATAGCTCCCTTAAAAACTCAGAATTGAATCCAAAGCTGCCTGCCTTTATTGAATAATCATGAGTCTAACATCATGCCAAAACTGGCTTACAAAAAGCAAAAACCGAGCTGTAGCTCGTGCTTAGAAATTGCAGCCATAGTTCAAAGGTTCAAAAAGCTCCCATCAAAGGCCACGACCTCAATATTTATACATGATGAGGATCAAGCTGGCTTCCTCAATTAGTGGAGCTCGGCTGTCCAACTAAAATTAAACTGCTGTAAACTGTTGTTCCTGTAGAATCTGTTGGCTGCCTTTAAGCTCGGTGCGGAAAGCTGTTGGAGCTCGGAGTTAGGGTGGAGATCACGAGGTAGGTCATTTAAGGTTGTAGACAACCTCCCCATAAACCTGCAATGCCACCTTTGCTGTCTCCTTGTCTCCTTCTGCGTGGTCTTTGCTCCCTTTAATGCCAAAAAACCTGAAATCATCATGTATTAGCCACATAGATATAATGCCTGCCCTTCTTCCTACAAATAACACGAATATACTAAGAAATGAATGCATAAGTGATAAAAGTTGAAGGGTTGAGCAAGGTAAGTAGGCCAAATGATCCCAAATTGTTACCAAAAATTGGGGTTCATCATCATCCCCCAGCTAAAATATTTGCTCATCCTTTAGCAATTTTTCTCCTGCTCCTTGTCCTTGGCCGAGAACTAGGCTCCGGAATACGCTCTTTCTTTCCTACCTTTGGTGGCTCTGCCTGTTCTGCCCTGGGTGGCGATGAGGGTGCCGTTCCTTCCCTCTTCTCTGTTTTCTTGACCTTGGGCTGGGCTTTTGAAGCCGATTGGTCTAACCTTCCTTTCCAAGTAGTTGTTTTTGAACTCCCCCTCTCGTAGGTGACCGATATCTTCGAGGGGGACTTCTCACTGGGTGAAGTAGGGGCATCCCCTGTAGTGATTTGGCTGCTGGATGGAGGCTGTGGTTTGCCCGTCTTTATTCGGACACCTCTTAGAGCTTTAAAGTATAGAGGGGTCTCCCTCTTTCTCTTCTCTTTTGGCTTAGGTGGCGTGCTGAGGGCGGCCAGCACAGCTGCTACCTTCCTTGCTAGAATGTCTGCCTTCTTCTCCTTGGGTTTTACTTTTTCAGGGCTTCCTGTAGAAGACCCTGTTTTAGCCAATTTCGGGCTTCCTGTAGAAGACCCTTTTTCTGTTTTCGGGCTTCCTGTAGAAGCCTGTTTCTACTTTCCTGTAGACACAGGTGTCACCACCTTGGCTTGCTTTGCTGCATGAGTTTTGCTTTTTGGTTGGGTTGCGGTTGCTGATGAGGTACTTGTGCTGATGTGGACCTTCTTAGCTTTGTCCGTTTTGCTCTGCAACCTTTTCTCTCTTGCTGACAAGATGGGTGTGTCATCTTTTTCTTTGTCATCCTTTTTCTCGTGCTTCCTCCTTTGTTCTTTCTTCTGCACTGTGGTCGGGGTCTTCTGGCCTGTTTCTTTCTTTCCCGCGGCCACTGATTCTTTTTTCTCACTGCTAGAGGAACCACTTTCTTCAGTCAACATCCTTATGTCTCCATCTCTTGTCAAATTTCTGAATGCTTCCCATGAGAGGGGAACCTTATATGAATGAAGTGCATCCACCACAAGAAGTTTTATCAATCCATGGTGGGCTACCTGATCTGGTATGCCTTATTTTAACTTTGTGGCACACTTAATTAGAGACTGTAGCAGGAAATAAGGGATGCTCAGTTTGTTTTCTACAGGAAGATCAATTTGGTGCCTTAATTCAGTGAGCAACCTAAAGTGATACCCGTACACAATGCTAAAACGGCCTTCACGGGTTATATACTTCATGATCTGCAGGCTAACTTCATTCCATGGTGGCAACAAACTGGTTCTACGCACCCCATTTTTGTCCTCCAAGAATTCCTCCTCAGGTGGAAAGAATTCTTTCTTTGCCTGTTGGCTCAACTTCCTTTCTTCCTTTTCCCATGGCAAACCCATTGGAAGTTCAGTAATTCGACTGATATATTGCGGGGTGAGCTTGAGGCTTAGGCCTCTGAAGTTCACGGTGGCCAATGTTTTGGATTTCGGCCTCAAAGCTTGTAAAAATTCTTCTGCCACTTCGTCGTCATAACCCTGCAACTTGTCACAAAAGGATATCCATTGCACCCGTGTGAAGAGCTCCACCACCTCCTGGTTTTCTCTTAACTTTGATGAATCAGTGGGTTCCGTCTAATAAACCCACCCGGCATGATAAAAACTGTTGCTAGAGGTGGCGAATGCAGAAGAAGTTTAGCTTATTGGGACAGAGCGTAGAATTACGCTTCCGTCGTGCAAATAATCCACAAAACTTATCCCTGAGGACCTTAACACAGTTTAATTACACTGACATCTTGTAGAATGACAATTTATGCACAACAGACAACACTTGCAACAACTTTCTACGACCAGACTATAGACGATGATTCTGCCACCTTTAGAAACCAATTGCACGGAGAGTTCAGGGTTACCTTTTTATCGGCCACCTTTTTACGTGAGGAACCCACCTTCCTGTAGAAACAACTTTCCTGTAGGAGCAGCGCGTGATTCCTGCGGAAGACTGCAGTTGGTCTGCGCTCTCAGTGTTGCTTCACAGACGTTCTGATAGCCAAAGGCTCGGAGTTTCGAACTGCAGAGGGATTCGAATGTTCACTCGAGTTTCAAATGGTGAATGTTAAATGCATGCGGGCAATCTAGCCGATTAGATTTGAATCGGCAGAATCCGTGGCGCGGGGGTGAGCTGTCCCCACCAAACCGTTGGATGACGTCATTCCATCATTTGCCTGCGATTTCACTTACTACCGCATCATCCCTCCAGCAGATCCGCCGTCGTTTCTTCTGCTAAGTCCGTTTTTCCCAACGGGGATTGCTCTCACATGTGTGCTGCCCATTCCTTTTGTCACGGCTACCACCCAAACATCCAACTGGACCATTAACCAGTCGACGTGGCCAGTCAACTGGCCATACAGCCGCTCAACCCATTCACTTCACACTTTGCAAACAATTCAAAGTAAAATTCATGCAATCTGACGGAAGAAAGGGTCGAGACACTTACCTGTGCGGCTGCAACACGATTTTTCGGGTTTTGGACGATGATGAATGAATCTATCTGCTGCTGGTGAATTTGCACAGGCCCGGAGGTTCACGTTTACAGGTTGCCGACGATGGATTTGATGCTTGGCTGCATGCGCCCGCGTTTTCATTGCATATGGCCAGCACTGTGAATAGTGTACACTCTAGCGGGCTTAACTGTTACAGGACTCCCGCGAGATGTCTTGTAACAGTTCTTCCTCCTTGGGTGCATGCTGCACGACGAAGGATCTGGCCTCACGATCACGCTCCCAGAGCTTCTGGATGACTGGGATGGATATGGTATGAGATCTCAGCGGTTTTTTTTTACTTAAAAATTGCTTTTTCTTGATAACTCATCGATCTGGTTTGCTGGTGCAGGTAACTTCATTGCATGTCGACAAGGATGGCGAGACGAGGTGACAACAATGTGCAAGGGAGATAACAATAGCTTGCATGCATCCAAACCGATTCTTAGTCGTTAGATCTCGTCATAAAATGGATTCTGGGCCGTCCTGAACTTCTACAGGAAGTTTCCTGTAGAAATACAGAGCTTCCTGTAGAAAGTTTGTGTTTCCTGTAGAGAGTCTGCACCTTCCTGTAGAAAATCTGCATCTTCCTGTAGAAAATTTGCGTCTTCCTATAGAAGACTCAAGCCGTGATAAAATTGCACATACCTTGGAGAAAATGAGTATTCTTGGAGGAGGTGCTGGTGAGGTCTCCTGACAGCATGATAAGGATCCTTAGCTTTGAGTTGAGAGGCTTCCTCTCCTCCATAGTACACCTGCAACCTGCATGCAACTTTACATTATGAATTTGCTGACCTTGTTTTTTTCTTATTGTTTTTTTCTCTCCTTTTTTTTTTTTTTTTGAAAGATAACAGGGGCGCCTCAATGAGGTTTTCACCCTTGCCATCGGCCTTAAGCGCCTCAGAGAGGTTTTCACTCAAGGATCTTTTTCAAATCCTTTTTTTTTTTTCTTTTTGTTTAAAAGACAATAGGGGTGCCTCAATGAGGTTTTCACCCCTACCACCTGCCTTGGGCGCCTCAGAAAGGTTTTCACCCAAGGATCTTTATTATTTATTTATATTATTATTATTTTTTTTTTTATCTTTCAGGGTATGCCCAAAAGAGAGGCAGAACCCTTCTCTATGACCAACACTGATTTCTCCATAGTTTTGATGAACTCTTGTCTTGAGAGAGGCTTCCTGTAGATCTTCAATCGATGTCCATTAACAAGCATGGGGATGGCTTCCTCATCAATGGTCCGAATAAGAACAGATCCATTGTCATGACATTTCTCCACTGCATATGGTCCCATCCATCTGGTTCTCAGCTTCCCTTTGAAATATTTGTATCTGGAGTCATACAACAGTGCCCAATCTCCTGGCTGGAATTGCTTGTCATTGAGGTGTTGGTCATGCCACACCTTTCTCTGATGTTGAACCACTTCCAAGTGAAGGAGGGCCTGCATTCGGTGCTCGTCCAGTCCATTCAGCTGCAATAACCTTTCTTGTTGTGCATGGCTGAGATCTAGGTCCAGCTAAGCTGCCATCCTCAAAGTGTTGTATTCAAATTCAATGGACAGTAAAGCTTTCTTCCCATATATCAGCTCATAAGGTGTGAAGCCAGTGGTGGTCTTCTAGGTTGTGTTGTAAGCCCATGTGGCCTCAACCAGGCAATCTGCCCAGTCCTTTCTGCTGCTGCTCACCACCTTAGTCAAGATCCCTTCTAATGCTCTATTGGTGACTTCCACCTGCCCATTTGTTTGAGGGTGATAGGGGGTGGAAGTCCTATGCTTGATCTTGTGATGAGCTAGTAGATCTTCAACTAGGTTGGATGTGAACTGGCTCCCTTGATTGGTGACTAGCTCTCTTGGGTAGCCAAACTTGTAGAAGATGTTTTCTCTTAAGAACTCGGCCACCTTTTCTTCTGTTGCTGCTTTGATTGCTTTAGTCTCTGCCCACTTTGTCAGGTAGTCAGTACACACAATGATGTAAGACCTTTGCCTCGAAGGAGGGTTGATTGGACCCACAAAGTCCATACCCCACTTCTCAAATGGCTCAAGAGTCACTTGAGGTTGGAGAGGCATCTCATCCCCTTGAGTCGGTTTCCCCATTCTTTGGCATCGGTCACATTGGCTGATATATCTTCTGACATCTTGATGAAGTGTGGGCCAATAGTAGCCTGCCTGTAGGATTTTGAAGGCAGTTCTCTTTGCTGCAAAATGTCCTCCACAAGGCCCATCATGACAGGTGAGGAGGATATCAAAGACTTCCTCCTCCCTTACACAATGCCTTAAGATCTGATCGAGGCCAAGCTTGAACAGATTTCCCCCGATCCAAGTAAATGAGGCACTTTTTCTGATGATTCTGCTCTTCTCTTTTGAAGATAGGTGCAGAGGGAACTGTGCTGAAACAAGGTAGTTTGCTATATCAGCAAACCATGGAGAGAGTGCTGAGATAGAAAACAGATGTTCATCGGGCATCTGGTCATCCACTGTTCCATCCTCATCTGCAGACAAATCCAATCTAGATAAAAAGTCAGCAACAACATTTTCTTTACCTGGTTTGTCAACAATGGTCAATTCAAACTACTGCAACAAAAGTAACCATCTAATAGTACGAGCATTCACATCTGGTTTATTCATTAAATATCTAATTGCAGCATGGTCTATATGTACAAATGTTTGATAGCCAGTGATATAGTGTGAGAACTTGTTTAGTGCATGGACCACAGCCAAAAACTCTTTCTCAGTTACAGTGTAATTCAGTTCAGCTTTGGACAAGTTTTTACTAACAAAGTAAATGGCATATGGAAGTTTTTGTTCAACCTGTCCTAAAGCTGCACCTATGGCTTTGTTCGAGGCATCAGTGTGGATGTGGAAAGGTAGGGCCCAGTTTGGACCTCTCAAGATTGGGGCTGACACCAACTTGTCCTTTAATTCATTCAAAGCCCTCTAACAATCGTCAGTCCATTTAAACTCCACATCTTTTGCCAACAGGCCAAACAATGGAGAGGCTAGCTTGCTGAAGTCTTTAATGAATCTCCTGTAATGCCCTGCTAATCCTAAGAAACTCCGAACATCCCTTACCTTTTGAGGAGGTGGAACCTTCTTGATGAGAGCAATTTTGTTAGGATCCACCTGTAACCCTTGGCAAGAAATGGTATGGCCTAGCATGGTCCCTTCAGTCATCAGGAATTCACATTTTTCAGGACTAAGGGACAGGTTCATCTCAATGCATTTGGTTAGGACTTTTCCCAGATTGGATAATTCTTCCTGGAAGTTGGCCCCATAAGGAGTGAAGTCATCCATATAGATCTCCACTGCATCATGGACCAGCTCCGAGAAGATGCTTAAGACAGCTCTCTGGAAGGCAGCAGGAGCATTGCATAGCCCAAAGGGAAGAACTCGGTAGGCAAAGGTACCCCAAGGACAAGTGAAGGTGGTCTTATCTTGGTCTTCCGGGCTGATTTGAATCTGGTTGTACCCGCTAAACCCATCCAGGAAAGAGAAGAACTTCTTTCCTGCCAGTCCATCCAACACTTGATCTATGAAAGGTAGAGGGAAATGGTCTTTCTTGGTGGCTTTGTTCAGTTCTCGGTAGTCCACACAGATTCTCCATTTCCCATTTTTCTTGGGAACCAACACCAGAGGGGACACCCATTCACTATCTGAGATGGGGTAAATGAATCCGGCATCCAACAGTTTTTGCAATTCTTCCTTGACGATGTCCTTAAGGGCTGGATTCATTCTCCTCTGAGGCTGTCTAACCGGTTTACAATCCTCTTTGATGTATATGTGATGGGTACAGACCGAAGGATGGACTCCTTTCATCTCCTTATAGCTCCAAGCAAAAGCATCTAGATGGCTAGCCAACAGGCTACACAGCTCCTTTTCCTGGGAAGGAGATAGGGAGGAGCCGATCTTTAACGTTCTCTCAGGGCCGAACTCCACATTTTTTACTCTGGGAGTGACAGGGTTGGTTGTACAAAGATCCACTAAGGTGCTAGCTTAGGCATCCTCCACCAATTTCTCTAAGGATAGTGCACTGGAAGGTGGATTCTGCATCAAGGTCTCAATCAAGTCATCCTCGGTTGGGGGATCTCTTCTAGTGGTATCTAGGGTGCACAAAGGTGCTGAGTACACTTCATCCTCTTCTCCTTCCTCCAACCAAAGTGGTAAGTCATGCTCTAAGGAAGGTTGGGCAGGAGGGTATAGGACTAGCTGCTTGGACATAGGACCATTTTTGATGGTCATGTTTCCTGCACGACAACTTATGTAAGCATCTGCAGTGGCTAACCAAGGCCTTCCCAAAATAAGAGGATATCCAGTAAGCTTTGCCTTGGGTTGTAGAACCAAGAAATCTGTAGGGTATTCCCAAGAGTCGATGGAGACCAAGACATCCTCCACAATCCCTTCGGGAGTCACAGTGGAGCGATCTACAAGTTGCAGAACTGTCGAAGTCTTCCTCAAGGAACCTTGAAGATTGAGTTTGAGCATGGTATCCCTGGTCATCACATTAATGGCAGCCCCCAAATCAATCAAGGTGTGAGGTATGATGGTGCCATTGATGTGGACATCTACTACAGGACTCCCAGGATCTAGATACTTTGGGCAGATGACTTGTCCTAACATAAGGTCAGACAGTTGTCATAAGACATTGATGGTTGAAGCATCTCTCTTTCGCCTGCCTGGGTGTTTGAAACACTTTTCCTTAACCAGTTTGTTGTATATTGGCACATCCTTGATGGCTTGGAGAAGTGGTATTTTCACACACAACTGCTTGAGCTCACCAAGAAGCTCATCCTCCTCTGGGTTGGGTTGTGTGGTGGCTGTTAGTCTCTCAGGAAAGGGTGGAATAGCCTTTGGTTCACTTTCCTGTTTATCCTCCTCATCCTCTGGGGGAGGAGGTTGGCGATCTGGAAGAGTCTTTCTAGATCGAAGATTAATCTCCTGGATCTCCACAGCATAAGTAGGGCATGAAGTTTCCCTAGTGTATACCTGATGGGCCTGTCTATTGTTGGGGTTTGGGTTCGGTTGAGCAGGCATCTGAGGTTGCCTTGCAGGAGCAGGAGGTAATGGTGGAGGTTGAACTGGTGGTGGAGGCAAAATGGTAGGAGGAGTGTTGTACTGGGGCCTCCACCCCGACTGAGGTGCATTCCACTGAGGCTGTGGCTGGGCATGTGAGTGATAGGAATGAGTAGTGGGTTGAGTAGGGTACTGAGGTGGGTAAGGCCATGGAGGAGGCATAGACCAAGAAGGATGAGCAGGGGGACCCTAGGAAGGCATAGGAGTCGATGGGTTGGGGCTGTAATAAGCTTGGGGTGCCCCTTGCATCCCCTGCTGGTAGGGTCTAGGTCCTTGTGGCCTTCTTTGGTTGAGGAAATAGAGAGGTTCAGTGGGAGCTTCTGTCCCTTGGTACATGGCTTTAAATCTAGGTAAGGTTGGACATTGGTTTGTGGGATGGTCCTCCTCACAAACGAAACACACTTCAACTGAATGCAATGGGCATTCGTTCTTAGGGTGTCTCCTTGTACATCTAGGGAAGAAGATAGCCAAGGCTCTCTCAACTTCTTCCTTCTTCTGCTGGATCCTGAATGTGTCCAGATGCATGGCAATGGTCTGTCTCACCTCACTCTTAAGATCTTCTAATTGATTTGCAAACTCATGTTTGGAGAAAGGGACACCAGCTGAGAGGAGGTTTCCTCTACCTCATTTCTGCGCTGCCCTGGAGTGGTTTCTAAACACAGTCTTGATGTCCTCATAAGGCAGTTGGTAAATATCCCCCCCAGCTAACATGTGAAGGGTATCTAAGAGGTCTTCAGGGACTCCTAAGAGCAGGACCAACTTGAGGGATTCAGGGTCAAGTGTGCACCTGGCCCGCTTATAGCTAAGTTGGAACCTCTCCTCATAATCCTCTAAGGACTCATCATTTCCCATGGTCATCCGAAAGATCTCTCCCTTGGTTTCCTTGGACCTACAGTAGTCCCGGTATTTGGTATTGAAAGCTTGCTGCATTTGAGCCCAAGTAGTGATACTATTCCCAGGTAAGCCCATGAACCAGCGTAATACTGCATCCTTAAGAGTGGAAGGGAAGAGTTTCAGCTTCTGCTCATCTTCAGTATAGTCATAGGTTCTACAAAGGACAACAAACTCAAACAGGAAGGTATCAAGATCTTCAGTAGTCAGTCCAGGGAAGTGAGGTAGGGCGGAGGGACTAATGTTTTTCATTTTCATGTCGCCATTGGTCTCTCGGATGGGGAAGGCACCTTCTATTCTCTCATCTTCTCCTCTATTGCCAGCCATAGCTTCAGATGGGATGGTCTCTAATTATTCTTCTGCTATAGGATCTTTGTATATCTCAGGAGGTTCACCTATAGGTTCTTCTGGATCACTGTCACCGAAGAAGAGAGAAGGGTGACTCAGTGATGTGGTGGGGGTGTTGGGTAAGAATTTGCCTGTTTTATCTCGATTCCTACGAGGCATGAAATGGAAAGACTTTTTTGATTGCTTTTGTCTTTTTTCTTTGGTACCTGCAAAACTGAAACATATTGATCTACAACTAACTATCTTACTGAAATAAAGATGCAGAATTGAATTGAAAGCAGGAAAGAACTAATCTACTTTGCTCAAATGAAATTGCAGGAATGGAAATGATAGTCTACGCTTGCAGAATTAAAAAGCTAATCTACGCTTGCAGAAATGAAATTGCAGAATTGGAATGCTATTCTATGAAAGCAGGAAATGCTAATCTATGAAAGCAGGAAATGTCTATGCTACTTTTGTAGAATGGAAATGAAATAAACTACTTGGCAGAAGCCAAGAGTAAGAAAATAGAAGAAAAGCAACAATTACTAATACTCTGACGCTTCCCCGGCAATGGTGCCAAAAGGATGGTGGGCTCCAGTATTGTAGCAATAATGCTACAACTCCTGGGGCTTCCTTCTCTAATTTTATCAACCCGGTAGTTCGTAACAAACTTGGAAGCGACGGTGCTGTATGCACAAGTACTAGCTCTTGTCGTAGCTGTCACTTGGTCAGCTGGCACAAGTCCGCTAGGGCTCAAGCCAACTTCTATATGTTCTCAGAAGAAGCTTTCTAAATGATGAATGAAGACTATATGAAAGGAAATTAACCTACTTTGCAAGAATGAACTGAAAGCCAACCAAACATGGAAACCTTAGTAAACCCTAATCTGACTAGCTTAATCCTTACGATGCAACGATGGGAATGTAACTACTAAAAATGATGTCATTACTTCTAGTGATATGAGATGCATGAGATTAAACTACCTCCATTGAAAAGAACATTGTTTTTATATTTTTTCTTAAGTGGTTGGAGTTATTATGATTTTGTTTCTTATTAGGGTTTGACTGTGCAGGGGTAGTTTGAAGGGAAAGAAAGCTTGGGAAAGGTCAGGAGGGCTAGGAGAGGTTCCAGGGGATCCCTAACATCATTCCACAGAAGTCCACAACATTCAGGTGCTTGGCAGCCGAGGTTACAGGTTTCTACAGGATGTCTGCAGGGGATCCTACAGGAAGCTCGGGATTTCTACAGGAAGTCTGCTAACTTCTACAGGATGTTCTGTGGTTGGAGTTTTGGGTGATGGAGGAGTGGAGGAGTTGTATGGGTTGATAGGTAGGATGGAAAGGGAGCTTATGATGGCTCAGGGACAGAGATATGAGATGAGGAAAGAGTGGGTACAGTTGGTTGGTGGATAGAAGGGTGGAAGCAATGAAAAGTCCAAAAAGATGGAGCTACGTGAACAGTAGAAGTGCTGGAAGGCAAACGAGCTAAACAGAGGTTGGATAGGTGACTTGGGCACGTTGAGAAGAAGAAGAAGATAACAGAGTGATGCAACGCAGTGTAAAGGAAACAAATCTGCACAAAACCGAGAAGTCATCAACCTATCCTAACTGTGTTATTAAATCAACGAACAACAATGTAAACTTCAGATAAAAATCGCGCATGGAGTTGGAATGAAGAAGTACTGCTCAAGATCAGAATGCATGGATGGATCTACAATTGAAATGACTGTGTTGCAGCTTGAATGAAAGTATAAGACTGCGTTTTTTGGTGGTTGGTACGGTCTACACCCACAATCTCTAAGCAGAGATGGCAGTGAGTGCACTGTCAACCTTCTCTTGGAGCTCTAATGAATGTTGATCCTCCTACGCTAATCTAAGCAACTAAAAGCACTTGAAACATAAACTAATCCTACTCAATCACATAAAAGAAATCAAATCAGCAGACTGTAATTTCCAAATGCATGTCAAAACAGAGGAATAAAGTGCTGAAAGGAAAGACAAATAACAATACAAGGAAAAGGAGATCTATTGCTCTCAGGTTGGGCCCTAACCTGAGAGGTATAGCTCCCTTAAAAACTCAGAATTGAATCCAAAGCTGCCTGCCTTTATTGAATAATCATGAGTCTAACATCATGCCAAAACTGGCTTACAAAAAGCAAAAACCGAGCTGTAGCTTGTGCTTAGAAATTGCAACAGTAGTTCAAAGGTTCAAAAAGCTCCCATCAAAGGCCATGGCCTTAATATTTATACATGATGAGGATCAAGCTGGCTTCCTCAATTAGTGGAGCTCGGCTGTCCAACTAAAAGTAAACTGCTGTAAACTGTTGTTCCTGTAGAATCCGTTGGCTGCCTTTAAGCTCGGTGGGGAAAGTTGTTGGAGCTCGGAGTTAGGGTGGAGATCATGAGGGAGGTCACTTAAGGCTGTAGACAACCTCCCCATAAACCTGAAATGCCACCTTTGCTGTCTCCTTGTCTCCTTCTGCGTGGTCTTTGCTCCCTTTAATGCCAAAAAACCTGAAATCATCATGTATTAGCCACATAGATATAATGCCTGCCCTTCTTCCTACAAATAACACGAATATACTATGAAATGAATGCATAAGTGATAAAAGATGAAGGGTTGAGCAAGGTAAGTAGGCCAAATGAGCCCAATTTGTTACCAAAAATTGGGGCTCATCACTATCAATAGCACAAATGGTAAGTCATGACATGCATTGATGGTCCTTCTCTAGGACTCCCATTGAATTTTGGGATATCAAATGGTAATTTCGTAGAAATAATCAGCCACCAAGGGGAATGAGCAATAGGATCGTTGGTGAGCCGAGTCAAATTAGGAGATTAAAGATTTGCAACAAAAAACAAATACCTATTAAAATTTGATTGGAGGATAACCTAGATAAGAGGAAATAGGCAGAGGAATAGGTATTTTCGGTTCATGATAGGGAGGGTTTATGATAAAGAGGAACCTAAGCACTAAATAAGGAGAATTCTAATAAGTAACATACAGATAACCTTACAAATGTTGTAGAGGTTTTGTTTGGAATTATTACCCCTGATAGGGAATTTATGGGATATCTTGGTAAGGATGATATTGTTTCCCCATGGGATTTTGCATCATCCCACCATAAGGTGGATTTAGTGGAGGCTGGGCCATAGTATAAATAATGTTTCCTACTGTAATTTGAGGAATACATTGTCCAAGCAATTGAGGCTGTAAGGTACCTTGTAAAGACTAAGTAAGTGGAACATGTGGGTTACTAGATACCAATGGAATAGATTTAGTCACAATTACATCTTGTAAAGGTTGGCTTACAAGAATTGTGGGTTGTAGAGGTACATATTGATAAGTAAGAATTTGAGATTTGGACAAGATAGGTTGAGAATTCAAAAACGGATTCAAAATTGAACCAAGTTATATAGGGAAAGCTAGTTGCCAAAAACTACCATCCATTCCAGAATATGGAGGATTTAGACAAGGTTGAGCACCAAGTGGAGGTATAGAAATAATAGGTTTCCCCGTGCTAAAGGAGGAGGGAATTATAGAGGTAACTTCCTGCCTTGTGGAGGGTACCCAACATTAGGAGAGTTAGGCTATTGAAGGTAACTAAGGCCACTAACATAACGACTGACCTGTTGTTCAACTGTAGGTGTAGGTGGAGGAGAAGGGATAGGATGTGTAGTGTTCATTAATGAAGTGTCAGATGGAATTCTAGAAATAGGTAACAAGGGAGAGGTCCATGGAATCGAAGTGACACTAGAGAAGGTATTAGATAATGAATAATAACTAGGTGGGATGGATGAGCCGCCATAAAAATATACCTATGGTGATGTTGCAAACATGGATGAAGAAGGAACACTAGTTTTATCGGCCATAGTGGTGGACACACATTGGGAAACCATAGAGGATTCGATCATGGCTAACTGACCCAAAGAAGATTTCCACGAGAAACCCATGGGTGACTAGGAAGAATTAGGTAAAGGATTTTGTGATTGAGTTTGAAGAGGAGGAAGAGGTTGAGCTTGATAAAAATGGAGTCCACTCCAATGAATAATAGTAGAAGGATGAGGTTCTTCCTGTGGGTTCTCTTCGATACTCAGAAGACCAAGTGGAAGGGGTTCATCATCTGGTCTAAGATATATGGTTTGTGGTTGTGTCTGAGACAGAGGTCCAATAGATGAGGGAAGTCCTAAAGTAACAAGTGAAGATGGATAAGGTACCTTAGGTTGAATAACCTCATGTAATAAGGTCTCTAATTCAGTAAAGTTAGGTTCAATGACCTCATGCAACAATGTTTCAGGTGCTTCAGTTTCAATTGTGTCAGATTCACCATCAAATGATGAAGTAATGTTAGGCTCAGTACTCAAAGGGAAATATGATTACAGTAGATTAAATTTAGGAGGACGAGCATAAGTAGTTCCTGAAGTACCTGATTTGTTAGTTTGCATCTTCTTAAGCTTTAGATAATGGTTAGGAGTAGCCTCTCGAGGAAGAGGAGGCTTAATTTGAATTCTACACGAATGATAGAGAGGAGGGGTGTGTTCTTCCATGTTGTATTAATAAATTTTAATAATTAACACAAAGATAAAACAAAAACAGGGTAAAGTAGGCATAAAGGTTTACCAAGCAACCATGAATTGCAATATACACCATGGCGAACCAAGGACTTAACGTACGTGTATGTAATCTCACATAATGTTGTGTTTGGTGTATCATGGTATACAAGGAGGCTGAATTAGTTACCTATGGAAAAGATAATGACCTATGGTGTACTTCCAAAATATACTCGATGGTATGTGGAAGTGTAGTTCATAGTAATGTTGTCTGATGCATAATCATTCGATGGAAGAATCCCATATAATTTTCATGTGTGGAGTGTCATCCAATATACCCAAATCTACATGGAGTACGATCTGATACACTTACATAGATGGAATGGGATATCACCACTGGGATACAATGCTTGTAAACAACAACAACACCTAGGTTTAATGACATTGGAACACGTCTCTAGCCTATACACCTAGCTATTTGTGTTAATGTGACAAATTTTCCTTAGTTTCATTCAAAATATTTTAAATTTTATCTTTGATTAAGTTTCAATTTCATGGCTCACCACGAATTTCACTTGAATGTCCTAAAATGAAATCTAGCATGAATAAATGGAAACTTTCACTCTCAATTAGAATTTATCTAAAGGAGGGAAGAGACAAAGGATATGTAGCAAACAATAACTAACTCCAATTCCATAAAATGCAATTGTTCCAATTCAAATTTACTCACAAAACCCTAGATGCTAATGCAAATAAATTATTATTTTCAATTTCCTCTCAATTTTCAAAATGAGATAAAATTAAGATGCATGTTTACTCACTGATAAAAACAAACTTTTTAGATGATGTCTCGAACACCAATTCTTCCAAGCACTCAATGACTAAAAAAAAGTAGTTCGCTAGTGACAAGAACAAAGGAAAATGCAAGAAAATTATAATCAAAGGTAATAAAAATCACAAATAAACCATATGGAGGCTTTCGACAGACACTAAGACACTGAGGGACATAAGGTAGAGCAACTGGATGAAGGCTAGAAAGGGAGAAAACTAAAAAAAGGAAAATTTTGCCATGAAACGTGGATCAACACAGGTGCTTAAGGGACACCATTTCTTTGTAATAGAAGCCCAAAGAGGGTTTAAAGACCTATTTACCATATTCAACAAAATGAACTGTAACAATGTTGGTTGTAACTTATTTTATAGTTAGTATTGGAAAATAAATATCACTAATTAACCATGATGAAACCCATAAAATAAACAACCATTCGCTATAATCAAAACAAATCTCTATTAAATAAGAGAGTCAACATGAATCTTAAATACAATTAAGAACTTATCTGGCTAGAAATAATTCTTTTGGGAATGACATGGTAAATTGTATGTTCATCCAAACCAATGAGTTGCACATTTCAAAAATTCCCCCAAGCTCATGCTCCTTGCTTCCCTCTGGTTTTCTGCACAGCTAAATTTTTTTCAAACTTCTTCTGCTTAGTGGTATTTACTATTTTCTTCCTAACATACTTTTAGTAGTGTCTTACTTTTCAGGTCTTCCCACCTTTGTTCCTAGGTTTTTTTTTCTTAAAATAGGAAAAATATCTTATCTCTCCTTCATATACATGCCTTTCTCTTCAGTTATTCTTATGCATGTTTTTTTAACTAACCTAGAATTTATTTCTATCGAAGATTATCTTTCCTGTCAACATAACTGATGAGCCTCAATATTGCAACAAGAATGCTAAAACTCCCAAGTCTATCGACTTCAATTATCAACTTGGAGTTCATACAAACTTAAGAGGTGTCTGCACTATGTGTGAAGCATGCAATGTGCCCTTATTTCAATGATATGATGCAATGAAGTGAATGTCATAAAATCTAACCTAAACTAGTTTCAGAAATAAACCATGCTACTCTAATTGCAAACAAATCAAATCAATTACTCTACTTACAGAATGAAAAGCATTAATATAATTGCAAACTTCTTGGAAATAAGTAATTTAATCTACAACACATAAGTAGGAAGTTCAGAAACTAAGTCTACTTCACTTGCATTGAATAGTTTCAAATGTGAAAATTTCTTCTGTTGGTGCCCCATTTTGTCCCCACTTCCACTATTTTCCACCTCCATTTTTGTCCTTTTTGTACTCCTATACCTACTCTCCTATCACTTTTATTTCTCTAAATTGTCAAAATCCTACTATGAGGTAAGGCATTTTATTATGTCATTTTACTGTTTATTGGTTAATTTTAAGTGAATTTAAGATGTTACCAATGATCTAAGTAACCGATATGATTGAGCGTGAATATTGTAGCAGCTGTGCAGGATGAGATTAGGAGAGTGTTTTTCCATGAACCATGTTCCTCCATTTCTGTACTCAACAACCATTTCAGGATTAGTACTCAACGATATAAAGGATGAGTAGGTCGCATGCTTCTAGATGATTGAGCCACCTACAGTTGTGATCAAACAAATTCAATCTCATCCATGATAAAGATATTCACTATCGTCACTGAACTTAGTTGGTGCAAATATTGAGGTTAGTTGAGGATTTTTTATGCTAAATAAAATGGGTCGTTCTAGCAATCTAATCTAGAAGATTGACTTGACCAAGTTATTAAACTTGCTATGTATCGTCTAGTGTTCTTTCTAACTGAATTCGATTCCAATAAAGGCTGATCTGAAATAACTAGGAAGTTAGCAAGCAAAAGAGAATATTACCATCGTATCTTTGAAGTGTTATCTCTAGAGATATTAATTTTAATTGAAGACTGTTATTATGGCCATGTATTAAGTTCAGATCAATTCTTTGGATGATTTTCTGTGAGTTCGTGAATTAGATGTACTAAAGATTTCCATTTTTCTGTAAGTAAGTAAGCTTCCCCAAGTGTTGCTAGGCCCACCACCATCTGGGATTAGCTATGTATCATTTCTTAGGAACATAGTCATGTGCTAATTATAGCTGATTCTCATTTGTCTTTGGTTTGTATATTAATTGTTTATATGCTGCATTTCAGTGTGTTAACCATTATATGTGTTTTTAGATCTTTCATTTTAGAAATTTGAATGTGTGGTTCTGGTGTGCATCCCAAAGATTAGCGCTCCTACCTTTAAGACAGAGTCATACTCTATTCTCCAAAGCAATGAGTTGTATTGTACTGACTGTGTTGTTGCAGCCATATGAAAACTTGTTTCAATCACATTGTAAATCCAATGATTGTGGTGAGATGGTCCCTCTATTGAAAACACAGAATGAACCCTCGAATGCCGAAGTCAATATAATTCATTGTGTAGTAAGGATTGATATGGTGTGGGTTTAGTTGTGTGGAGTAGGAAGTCAGATTGGTAATATGCATTGAGTAGATTTCAGTTAATTTCGAATAGGATCACATTGCTTGTTTCTTTCCATTATCAAATCGATTGGTTTTCCTCTAAAATTATTTTCATGAATGTGTGTGCCATAGGAGTATTTCTTTCCAGATTGATTGATTATAATCGCTTAACTCATCATAGTTTGATATAGTCTTGTTTCTCAATAGATTCTTAGCTTCTTGATAAAGTTTAAAGATTTATTTTGAAGTTCAAGTGAGTGATTGAGCTTACAATTTCATTTATTTTGTTTTGTTTTGAGTGCTTGAGTTTAGCACTATAGCCTAAAATCTGATACTGTTGGTTGAAATCATAGTTTCGAGTCTAAGGTAATTTCAATCAACATTGCCTTAGTATAATGTGTACTTGATTAGATGTTGAAGTAAGGTTCCAATCAGCTGTGTGATCTATTTCTTTCATTAAGAGGACAGAGTGTTGGTTTGTTGAGAGCCTAAGTAGGTTTTCTTGAGTTTAGTTTGAGATTTGATTCATGTCAAATGCAACTGTAGGATAGCTTCTTAAGTACAGTTTTGTGTATTCTATAGCAATTCTTAATTGTCTTATTTGCTTTTCATTCTTGAAGATAGAATTGGGGTTTGATATTTGAGTTTTTCCCTAAGATTAATAAAAATTAGGTAATATGTATGTAGATTTGTTGAATGTGAGAGATCAACTTTCTTGGTTAAGTATATGAGACAATGTATTCATATTAGTTCCTAACCTCAAGATCTTTTACTTGTTGTCAAGGTAGTGGAATTAATGTGAAGTCTTTCTCATTATAGGGTTTGAATCAAAGAATAGTTATTGAGTGCAAGATTGATTTCTTAGTTTAGAATTGAATTACCATTGCAAGTAGATTAGATCTTTTAATTCTTTCAAGTGTAAATTGTAAAAGCTAGAAATTAGGGTTTGGATTTCAAATGTAACTTTAAACTGTTGAGTTGATGTGAGGAGTCAATTTGATTAGGAGTTCACTTTCATAGTCTGTCAAAGTGGAATCTGTGGTAAAGAATTAAGTCATCACTTAAGTCTATATTTCAGTTCAAGAATAGAGTAGGTTAAGTTTATAGAGATTTCAAAGTCTTTAAATTCAATTTGATTATTGATTCTTCCTCTGTTAGCAAGATGGATTGATTTCCTTTTGAGTTGTGTGTTTACAAGAATTTTTGTGTTCCATTACTTAGCTGACCATTATAAAGGAAACATTAAACGTCTAACCAAGAATTGAATGTATAAATATCAATACAACTCATGTTTATGAGCCCGGATTGACATATAGACGTAGGATAATTAATACACATATTAAATCTCTCAACATTTTGGCGCCGTTGTTGGGGAAGTTGTGATTTCTTATTTAGGTAACTATTATTATTTGGGTTTCAGGATCTTGCAAGATTGTCAAATGACGGAGAGTGTATGGTAAGACATGACTAAAGAGCCATGCATCCACTTTTGTGGGGTTTCTCTAAAGTTTGACTGATCACTGCTTGTTCTTGAGTTTCTATTTCATTTATCTTTATGCATGGGAGTATAGGTAGATCTAGAGATGGCAAGGGTAGATTTATTTTCAGTTCTAAATTTCCTGCAACCTTTTGATCAGTTAATATACCCATTATTACCAATGCTAATCGATATGCGAGATTAAGACAAGAAGGAGGAAGTGTTGATACCAACTTTTTTTTGGATGAACAATTCTTAGATCAACGAGAAAAGACCATTTGACAGGTTGTCTTTGACAACCTTGAAGGGATCGATGTAGAAGAACCAGTAGAACTACAAGACAACGTGGACGAGAAATCAACCAACATCAACCGTGTTCCAATACCTCTCATTCACACCATAATCAGCAAACCCCTTCGGGTGCACATTGTAGATATGAATCACCAAGATGAGGAGAACGGAAACAAAGAAGAACGCCATGGAGAGGGAGAAGGCCCTCGACACAATTTTAACATTTTTGGAGGAAACTACCAGGAAGATGAAGAGGAAATTACCTTTGGGTTCCCTATCCTAGATGTGACTCGCAACATCAACATGAAAAACATTATGATGGCATATCTCTCGTTATTCTATAGTAAATCATCTGAAGACCCCGATGCTTTTCTTTTCGAATTCTATATTTTATGTCGCAGTTATAATTACTACGAGGATGCACATAAACTTAAATTGTTTCCCGCCATATTAAAAGATGCAGCCCTTAGATGGTTCGTGATTCTAGGGCAACACACGATATACTCATGGGATGACATTAAATTAGTCTTCCTTAAAAGGTATCAAGGTTTTTGTAAAAGTAGGGACATCAATGATATCCTTAGGATGCAATAAACAGAAGATGAAAACCTAGAGGAGTATATTGCATAATTCCTATTCAATTTTCACAAATATTGTGGGTCAAACTTAGACGAAAATACTATCAGAACTGTGTTCCTAAAATGGTTAAGGAACAGTGGCGAAATCTACAAGAATCCATTTTCTAAAGTAATTGAGCTTTGTCGTACCTATTCTAGGAACCAAGCTAAAGTAGGAAAAAAGCTTTGCGAACTTAAAGATAATTCTAGAGACTATGTGCTAAAGAAAACTGTGGCTAATTTTGTTACAAAAGTCAAGCTGGGAAACCTATTAGAAAAATTTAAAACTGATATACTTAACACAATCAGTGACCAGCTAGACACTATGAAAATCAAACAAGAAGAAGAGGCCGAAAAGGAAGCCATGGCACTCTTTTGTTCCAAGTGTAGGTGCAAGAATGCAGATAGGGAATTTCCTTTAAATGCCATTGAGATTTGTGGAATTTGCACTCTAGAACACCTGACTGAGAAGTGCCCATCACTTCCTAGC
The DNA here is from genome assembly GCA_031772625.1 of Pinus tabuliformis. Lineage (NCBI taxonomy): Eukaryota > Viridiplantae > Streptophyta > Pinopsida > Pinales > Pinaceae > Pinus > Pinus tabuliformis. Next base: position 411,919,819 of record CM062807.1, on the reverse strand, counting down.
CTATAAGCTATCTACAAAGGGAACACCGAAGCCATCGACCAATCTCAAGCCACCAAAATACCCATATGGAGAGGCCAGAATCAGAATGTGTTTTGAGATCCAAATTCCCAAGGTTATGGTCAGACTCAGCCATGGACCTTCCCAGCATATTACCCTCCTTGGGCTACTCTGCAAGCACAAAACAATGCATGGAGCCAGAATTGGAGGACAAAACCCTATACCAACACCTATCAACCCCAAATCCAATTCTATGTGCCTTACCCAAATATGCCAAGTACCTCGTATAATCGGACCATGCAATCCTATCAACAAGGGTATAACCTCAACATGTATCAACAACCCACGCTGCCACCACCTCATTTGTATCAATTCTTACCTACACATACTAACCCCTCATCTTCACAGGCACCTGCTACCTCGAACCCACACGGACCTACACTATTTCCTACAAAACCCGTACCTAACCCAAGTCATAATAGGCTACCTCAACCTATGTAAAACATTGATATCAATCTTTTTCTTACATACATGATCACTGCCATTCCTATGAATGAAATCTAATTATGATCAGGAAAGACAATAAAACGAAGGAAAATTAGTTGTTGTTATCCAAGAGGACTTTCCCTCGACATCATCCGAAAACCATTTGCAAAATGAAAAACAAAAACAACCACCAAAAGAAGAATCAAATGAACCACCATACCCGGAAAGACTAATTGTAAAGAAAGAAGAGATCCCACTTGAATATGATTTGGAAAATGAACTAAGAAATGTCTACATTAAAATCCCACTTTTACAAGCAATTAGAGACATTACCATTTACACCAAAATTGTCAAAGATCTCTACATTAAGAAACTAGGAAGGAAGGGGCATAAGAACTAGAATGTCAAAATCATAAGCCAAATGTCCACTATGATTTCTGATTTCGTGCAAAATACAATGACACTAGGAATCCCAATGTCACCATTGAGATAAATGAAGTACTTCTGCCAAATACCCTCATGGAGCTAGGGGCAACAATAAATGCAATTACCTATGAAACAATGACATCGTTACACCTACGTGGACTTAAATCCACCCCTATGCTTTTAGAAATGGTAAACAAATCCATCATCAAACAAATGGGAACCTTAGAGGACATAGTAGTCACTATTTCCTCTTAGCAATATCCCATAGACTTCGTGGTCATTTCTCCAAAAACGTCTGGGCCCAGACAGCCCAGGGTTCTAGGATGACTGTGGATGGAAACTGCCAATGCCGTGATAGGATGTAGAAATGGATAAATGTTTATTCTGATGGTCCCCACAACCAAACCCTGTCTATTTTTCCCCCTTCCCAGATAGCTGCTGAAGTATCATTATGGCTAAGAAACCCATATGGAGAAGAATATTGTATGTTTCTTTTATTGTCATTAGATTAGTCTAGAGGTCTCCAGGAGAATTCTGATGAACATGTTTTGTAGTAGTTTTTAGCTGATAGATCTTGTATTGATTAAAGCATCTCTTTTAATGGTTATCAGCATGTTTTCACTGATGAGTTTCAGGAAACCTACCATCCAACTATCTTCACCTCTTTTTAAGCATCGGAGGAAAGCCATGAACTCACCACAAAACCTGTAGAAATTTTTGAAGGAAAGATCTTACATATCGGTATAGGATTGACTGTAGAACAAAAGCAGCAGTTGATGAGTATGATTCACGAACAAACTGGAGCTTTCGCTTGAGATTAATCAGACATGAGGGGCATAAATCTAGACACCTTCATCCACCATATCTATACAAATGAAGAAATGAAACCTATTCAACAACCATAGAGGTGTATGAACCTAGCGTTAAAAGACATTGTGTAAGATGAAATTTAGAAGCTCCGGGGTGCAGATTTCATTTACCCCATTTCTGGCGGTAGGTGGGTGTCACCTCTGGTAGTGGCTCCAAAGGAAAATGACAAGTGGCATATCTTTGTTGAGTACAGATAATTAAACAAGGTTACATTGCATAACTATTTTCCACTTCCCTTCATTGATCAAGTCCTCAACATGCTTTCAGGAAAGAAATATTTTTCTTTTCTAGATGGGTACATTTGTTACAATCAAATACAAGTAGCCAAATAAGACCAAGAGAATACCACTTTTACATGCCCTTGGGGCACTTATGCATATATAGTCCTTCCCTTTGGTCTTTGTAACACACCCGCCACTTTTCATAGAGATGTACTTGCCATTTTCTATGATTTGATCCATGTCTGTTTGGAGGTCTATATGGATGAATTTACAGTTTATGGAGATGACTTTTCATAGGCTTTGGCAAATCTAGAGAAAGTATTGATTCGTTGTCAAGAAGTTGATCTAGCCCTTAGTAGTGATAAATATAAGATGATGCAAACTAAGGGAGTTGTTCTAGGTCATCATGTGTCATTAGAAGGAATTCAAGTTGATCCAGTGAAAATCTAAGTAATCTCACATATCCTTATTCCTAGCTCACAAAATGAGGCAAGAAGTTTTTTAAGGACGATTTATTAAGAAATTCATTAGAATTGCAACACCATTATTTAAATTGTTAACTAAAGATGTTGACATTGTATGGAATGTTGACTATCAAAAGGATTTTCAGGAACTAAAGGAAAAATTGTCCACAACTCTGGTACTAAGAGGGCCAAATTGGTCCTTACCTTTTCATATTTGTACAGGTGCTTCAGATATTGCACTAGGAGCATTTTGCGACAAAGGGAGGATAACTTTCCCTATGCTATTTATTTTGTCAGCAAAAATATCTCTCCCATTGAATTAGATTACATAGTTACTGAAAGAGAGTTGTTAGCAATTGTGCATGTTATAGGAAAGTTTAGGAATTAATTACTGGTTATGAGACATTTGCCATACCGATGATTCTGCTATTATATTTTTAATGAATAAACCTATTACTAATGGTAGGATAACAAGATGGTTGTTTCTTTTACAAGAATTTAATATAATTGTAATTGATAGGCTTGGAAGGCATAACTTGGCAATTGACTTCTTATCTCATTTGAACATTGGGCAGGGAAGCATGCCAACACTAGTGCCTGATGAATTTCTAGATGAAGCATTATTTTCCATTTCCACTATTACTCCTTGGTTCGCTGATGTCGCCAATTATCTGGTATCAGGGAAACTACCTCAAAACATGTTAGCCCGAGAAAAGCATAATATAGTGTAGCATAGTGCTAATTTCTCTTGGATCGAAGGGGATCTATTTTATATCGGGCTAGACTTGATTATGAGGTGGTGTGTGTGGGAAGATGAAATGTATGATGTGCTGAGAGCCAGTCACAATGAGCCTTGTGGTGGCCATTTTTCTGATAAAAGGACTGCATACAAAGTTCTCCATACTGGATACTATTGGCCTACACTTTTTAAAGATGCTAAGAAGTTTGTTTTGAGTTGTGACACTTGCCAACAGATGGGGAGACTAGTTGTATCCGATGAAACACCTCTTCAACAACAAATCACCATTAAACCTTTTGAGAAGTGGGCATTGGACTTTGTAGGGCCCATCTCCCCAATGTCAAAGAAGAAAAAATATATCTTGGTGTGCACTAACTACGTCACCAAGTGGGTGGAGGCTAAAGCATTGTATGCTGCCACTGAAAAGGAAGTAGCAGAATTTTTGTTCAAGGACATATTTACAAGATTCGATGTACCTCATCAAATCATCATAGACCAAGGTACACAATTTACATCACAATTGGTCAAGGAACTCACGGAGCAGTATCAAATTAAGCATTGCAAATTGACTCCTTACCACCCCCATTCTAACTAGCAAGTGTAGTCCATGAATAAGTTTTAGAATCATCCTGATAAAAACCATTCAGCTGCACCATATGGATTGGGTGGATAAGTTACTAAAAGCACTATGGGCTTACCGTATCACTTGGATAAATTTGACTGAACACACAGCTTATGAGTTTGTCTATGGAAAAAAAGTGCTCTTACCCATTGACTTCTAAGTAAAAACATTCAGGACTGCCACTCAGTTGGGTATGAATCTAAATGAGTCTAAAGAGCTGAGGTTGATGTAATTAAATGAAATCCAACAAGATGCCTACCATAGAACTGTGTTGATGTAGAACCAAAGAGCTCGATGGCATGACAAATTTATCAATAAAAAAGTCTTTCACCCAGGTGATTAGGCCTTGTTATATGATAGTAAGTTTAAGAATTTCATAGGTAAGTTTTCTACCAGATGGTTAGGACCATATGAAGTAAATGAAGTTTTCGATAACGACCGAGTTCGTATTTGTACTATCAATGATGATAAGACTTATTTTGTAGTAAATGGTCATCGGCTTAAAGTTTATCACAAACCACTTTCACGTGATCAGTTTTTCCAGGAAGTACGAAAGAATCCAAGATTGGAGCTGATTTATGCAAATGACCAGCCCCTTGTTGGTTCAGTTGATTAATTTATTTATGTTTACCTATGCACACACACACGCATAGACACACACACACACACACACATATATATCTAGATAAACAAGTGGGCTATTATTTTTCATATCTACAGGTGGTTCTCCCCACAAGCCATGTAGAATAAAGGATGAATTCACTAGGAGAAAGTTTATTCCTTTATCCAGGCCTAGTGGATTACTAATGGAAAAGGAACCTGTGGAGTCTTCTTTAGAGGCCTTGAGACTCTATAAACATGAACCTCCCAAGCATTGACTGATCCAAGATTGCAAAATGATATGGACTAGTATTAGTCTACAGATTCCTTGAGTATAGAATTGTTCTTTTCCAAGCTCAAGGAAATGTTTATGGAAAGGAAACCCCTTAGAGTCTACTATGGGCAACTAAAGCTCTGTAAACATAATGCGTTGAGCACAAACTACTTTAGGCTCACTAAAACAATAAAGTAGTGATAGTTTATGTTTCCTTTGGGTACTGAATTATTCTTTTCTAGGCCCAAGGGAATAACTACAGAAGAGAATCCACTTGGCGCTCTCTTTTTGGACATTTCAATCTCCCCAAATAAGAAATGCCCCAAGAAGTTATCATTCTAAGCCTCGTTAAAAATCCATGGGGTGATAAACAAGTTTCTTTCAAAAGGACAATACTCAGCATGATATATGGCATCGAGGATTATATTTTCTTATAGGAATGTTTATCAAATAATACTCATCTCTACCAGTAGTCAAGGGTGACTGTTCTACTGATTGATAAGCACAAGACTAATCCATAGGATCTATACTTAACCTAAAAAAAAATAAAAATAAAAATCAAAGATCCTATTATTTGAACTTTATTTCTGGAATAGTGATCGTAGAGCATAGTTACAACTTCAACATGGTTCTGTCAGCATCTTTTTCATTGAAATAATTCGGTGCTACATCAAAACTAGGAAATAAACATGAAATCACTAATATCTTAAGTGCCTCAGGTATGCACTTTTATTTGCTTGAATTTGATTAATTAATGGTTAAAATGCATGCTGTGAAAATGCACCTCTAAACCTATCCTTCATTCTAAATTCCACTCATAATCATATTCTATATCTCCCTAACATGTCCATCCCTAATCCCACATCGACTACATTCTAGCATGCTTGGTGAGACACAAACCCACAATCACCAATGATATTCACTCATAATTCCTACCTCGCTGTGTAATGATATCCGCCCCTATCCTCGCTTAGTCATCGCCTCATGACACCTCCCAGCAATCATGAGTATGTGTCTGCCGACTCTTGGCTATGATGTTCGCACTCTACACCAGATACATATGGGACGATCATCATGATGATTATCAATATCACGCTCCTAATCCATCATGATGAGTAGGTGATCATTCATCCAAATTTTAAATATGGGGGGTGTCCAAGACCATGATTATAGAATCAGTAAGCGACCACGAGGTAGGAAAGAGTTGGTAGGAACAAAATTGTAATTGAACGTACCAGAATGGGAGTTGATCACCATGAACCTAGCTTTAGCCTATTCACACGCAATCTAGAGTATCAGAAGTGTAGTGGTGTTTTGGAAGAGAAGGGATGGACGACCTTTCTGTAAAAATTCCAAGGTTACAATGATCAGGTCGCCTTCGAATTTGTGTGGAGTTTTGGTGGGGAGAATGTCTAGGTGGGAAATTTAAGTTTTAGAGTTAGAGAACAATCAGTGACCAGAGCCATCGAGCTACCAGTGAAGGAAGAACAATCCTTTAAAGGAGGGTAGTTGGACATTCCGAACTTCGCCATGTTTTTAAAGCCCACCTACAGGTCTCTCGTTTGGGCAAAAGGAGTGTTACGAAGTTTCATCGAGGAACGATGGCACCCACTGCGCACAATACTGCAAAATTTTTATAACCTACAAGGGGAGGTATGTAGTCATATTCATTTATCATATTCGATTAATGACTTGTTTTACAGAAGACAAACAATTAAACATCCCCCACTTCTTGAAATTGAGTTTGCATAAAATGGCTCAAGGGGTGTAGTATCAGAGTAGGAAACCTAAGACCACATTGTATCACCATAGCCTCATGAAAATTTTGTTGATCGTTGAGCTCCAAAAGAGCAAGAGGTCATGGGAAGATTTCTTAGTTGGGGAGTTTTCGGGGAAGGAAACTCTAACAAAAGGATGAAAACGAACAGTGGGCCGAGCACTGAAGCAGAACAACACTACTACTATGTCTAGATCCCAATCAACACCTACCTCTCCTACCCACTCCCCTATTCCTATTCATGAAACCCCCCTGATAATTGATAAAACCTTGAGGGATAGAGAAGAAGCAATTTTTGTGGAAATCCAGGTGGGCACAAAACAAAAAAGGAAAAGAGATAGGGCCAAGTTTGACTAACCTGAGTCAAGCCCCATCACAAAGGACAAAGCATTAGAGCCCTAGTTAGACCCTTCCAAAACTCCAAAGAGCGCTACACCAAAGTCAAAATGTAGGCAACCCCTTTTTCCCATCAATGTACTGCTAACTTCTCTGGATAAGACCTCTGCTCAGGGCCGATGACAAAATTGGAGTACGGTTGAAGCCCAATGATCTAAGGATGAGGGTGCAAGCTCTGAGTGCATCCACATTTCATCATCTCATGATTTTGATGAATAGTAGTTCAAGGTGTCCTTTGAGAGATCCCCCATGGCCACATTTGAAGAAAATATCCCTATGGATATTGCACAAGACATAGAAACCTTATCTCCTATCTGGCCATCAGTAAGCAAGAGTCCTACCAAGGCCAGTTAGTGGCTTTCTTCACCAAGAGGAAGTAGTGGGAAATTTCCAGAAGGCAGTGCATCACAGCAGTCGATGACACCTACCGAGGCTCCCACTTATGATGTAGAGGAAAATCTAAAGGTCTGACTCATCAAACTACAGAAGACGATTTCTAGACTTAGAGAGCAGGGTAATAAGTATAAGGTTTTATTTCATTATGTCAGGGAGGTCAATCATCAGGTGAGAGACTCCAATCTAAGGTTGTATGCTCATAATGATGAGTTGAAGAGGAAGAATAGGCAGCTTCTGCATTGAAAAGTAGTGAGGTATAGTCCTGTTAAAGAGTTGAGTGCACAGGGGTTAGCCCTCTAGTTCCAGAAATGTTCCCCACATGTTAAACATGGGATAGAAGTGTTGATTAAGATTGTTGGTCTTTGACCACAGTTCCTTTTGTTTAGCACAATTTTCCTTTTTGGCAGATATAATATATGCATGAGGACATGCATCCAAATAGGCATGGGAGGATGTTGGTGCCCCATTTTTTCCCCACTTCCACTATTTTCCACCTCCATTTTTGTCCTTTTTGTACTCCTATACCTACTCTCCTATCACTTTTATTCCTCTAAAACTATCAAAATCCTACTATGAGGTAAAGCATTGCATTGTGTCATTTTATTGTTTATTGGTTAAGTTTAAGTGAATTTAAGTTGTTACCAATTAGCTAACTAATCGATATGATTGAGGGTGAATATTGTAGCAGCTAACTAGGATGAGATCAAGAGAGTGCTTGTCCATGAACCATGTTCCACCATTTCTATACTCAACAACCATTTCGGGATTCGTACTCAATGATATAAAGGATGAATAGGTCGCATGCTTCTAGATGATCGAGCCACCTACAGCTGTGATCGAACAACTTCAATCTTTGCCATGATAAAGATATTCACTATCCTCATTGAATTTAGCTGGTGTCAATATTGGGGTTAGTTGAGGATTTGTTATGCTATATAGAATAGGTCATTCAACCAATCTAATCTGGAAGATTGATTTATCCAGGTTGTTAAACTTTCTATGTATGGTCCAATGTTATTTTTAACTAAAGTCGATGCCTATAAAGGCTGATCTATAATAACTATGAAGTTAGTGATCGAAAGAGAATATTGTCATTGTATCATTGAAGTGTTATATCTAGACATCTTATTTATTTGAATAATCTTATTATTGCCATATATTAAGTTCAGATTGATTCGTTAGATGGTTTGTAGTGAGTTCATGAATTAGATGTGCTAAAGCTTTCCATTTTTCTGTAAGTAAGTAGGCTTCCCTTGGTGTGGTTGGGCCCATCACCATCTGGGATTAGCTTTGTATCATTTCTTAGGAATATATTCATGTGTTATTATAGCTTCTTCTTGTTTGTATTTGGTTGGTATATTAATTGTTTATACGCTACGTGGAGGCTTTTACTAAATTTGGAATGATTTTAGTGTGATAACCATTATATGCGTTTTCAGATCTTTGACTTTATAAATTTGAATGTGTGGTTCTTGTGTGCATCCCAGAGATTGATGCTCCTACCTTTAAGATGGCTTCATAATCTGTTCTCCAAAGCAACAAGTTGTATGGTATGAAAGCTTGTTTCAGTCATATTGTAAATTGAATGCTTGTGGTGAGCTGGTTCCTCTGTTGAAAACGAAGAACAAACCCTCGAATGCTGAAGTAAATATAATTCATTATGTAGTAAGGATTGATATTGTGTGGGTTTAGTTGTGTGAAGTAGTAAGTTGGATTGGTAATATATATTCAGTAGATTTCAGTTAATTCCGAATAGAATCACATTGCTTGCTTTTTTCCATTATCAAATTGATTAGTTTTCCTCTAAAATTATTTTCATGAATGTGTGTGCCATAGGAGTATTTATTTCCAGATTGATTGATTAGAATAGCTTAACCTATCATAGATTGATGTGGTCTTATTTCTCAAAATAATCTTAGCTTCCTGATAAAGTTTCCAGATTGATTTTGAAGTTCAAGTAAGTTATTCAGCTTACTTTTGATTTCTTTTGTTTTGTTTCTTTTACTTCAGTGCAGTACTATAGCCTAGAATCTGAGACTATTGGTTGAAATGGTAGTTCCCAGTCTGACGTAGTTTCTATCAACATTGTCTTAGTATAACGTGTGCTTGATTATATTTCTATGTAAGGTTGCAATCAGCTGTGTGATCTATTTCTTTCATTAAGAGGACAGAGTGTTGGTTTACTGAGAGCCTAAGTAGGTTTGCTTGAGTTTAGTTTGAGATTTGATTCATGTCAAATGCAACTGTAGGATAGATTCTTAAGTACAATTTTGTGTGTTCTATAGCAATTCATAATTGTCTTATTTTCTTTTCATTCTTGAAGATATAATTAGGGTTTGATATTTGAGCTTGTCCCTAAGATTAATACAAATTAGGTAATATGTATGTAGATTAGTTGAATGTGAGAGATAAAGTTGCTTGGTAAAGTATATTAGACAAAGTATTCAGATTAGTTCCTAACATAAAGATATTTTACTTGTTGTCAAGACAGTGGAATTAATGTGAAGCCTTTCTCATTCTAGGGTTTGAATCAAAGAACAATTATTAAGTGCAAGATTGATTTCTTAGTTTAAAATTGAATTACCATTGCAGGTAGATTAGATCTTTTAATTCCTTCAACTGTAAATTTTAAAAGCCAAAAATTAGGGTTTGGATTTCAAATGTAACTTTAAAATGTTGAATTGATGCATGGAGTCTATTTGATTAGGAATTCACTTTCATAGTATGTCAGAGTGGAATCTGTGGTAAAGAATTAAGTCATCACTTAAGCCCAAATTTCAGTTTAAGAACAGAGTAGGTTAAGTTTATAGAGACTTCAATTGAGGTGATCTATATCATCGAGTGTACCCATTCCAAATTTCACCCCGATAAGGTAATCCACAGCAACCAATACATCTTGTGGTAATGAATCTTTAAATTGAATTTGAGTATTTATTCTGCCTGTGTTAGCAAGATGGATTGATTTCCTTTTAAGTAGCATGTTTAAAAGCATTTGTATGGTCCATTACTTAGTTGGTCATTATAAAGGAAACATTAAACCTCTGACCAAGAACTAAATGTAGAAAGTGCAATACAACTCATGTTTACAAGCCTGTATTGACATATAGATGCAGGAGAATTATATTTAATCTCTCAACAGATTCCTAACTCTATTTGTATTTTTGTGCTTGCAATGGAGGAAGGAGGGGTCTAGAGTGGTCCTTGGGTCTCCCTAATTATGGATTCAAATCGTGGAGGCCGTCATTCAATATCAAGATACAAAAATCAAGATCCTAGGGAAAATTTGGTTATGTTTGGCTAGTGGTATAGGATTTCTATAGGGTGCTACAGGAAACTATGTTTTCCTACAAGAGTATTATGTTTTGCTACAAGAGTTGGTATGAGAGTGTATTGAGGGAAAATAAGGTGTTCTAGAGGTAGAGGAATGTGGATGACAGTGAATGAAGGATGTGAGAGACCACTTTCCAATCTTAGCACCACTTAGAGGCCCATCTTGCACAAAATTTCATGCCCACGGTGTCCTTCATTGGCCCTGAAAGGATAATCTCAGTGTGAGAGCTTGAGATCAGTATGAGATGTCCAAGAGAAGGTTGGAAATGTCTAAGTGGATGTGTATGAGTTTGAAAACCCATAAAAGTCTCTTGGAAACCCCTATAGACTAATAATCATGACATGCATCTATTGATCAATATTTTAGCAAGATAAATCAAGGTGGAAAATATGAGTTGAATTTTATTTCTTCAATATCTATTCTATCCTACCACATAAATAAAATCTATTTACCCAGTCATGAGATTAACTTCCAAGGTGAAGAAAGAAAGCATGACAAATGAATTCAATATAAAGCCTAGCAATTTTCAAGGAATCATAAACACATATTTTTGGTTTCTTGTTGTAGACACTTCACCCACATTTCCCACAAGAGAGGTGGTAATTAGACCTACAACTACAATTTTTACAATCTAATTCCCACTTAAACAAAAAGAGAGACATCCTTAATTTTTGGAATGTGTTGCAGTGGAGAAAGGGGAAATCCTAAGTGGTATTTGGTATTCCTAAATCATGGATTCGGATCCTAGGGATCATTATTCAAGCCTAAGAGACAAAAACCAAGCTCTTGGAGCAAATATGGTAAGGTTTACACGTGCTACAAGACTGGTACTCCTTGAGATAGATTATTGAATTCCCAAGAACATCAAATGGAAATGAGATGGGACATTTTTTCTATAAATTAGGATTTCCTAGGATTCCAATCCGACTGGAATTACTCAAAAATACCTCTGTTAACATGTGCTAAAAAATAGTAGAAAATTACTGCTCTAAAACTTGGAAATTCAAGAATTAGTGAGCTAGTTAACCTACCAAATTCCTAACCTGATCAAGTGAAAATGATATGGGGTAAAAAAATTTATTAACTTGATTTTTTTCATGACCCAATCCAAATGGAATCAACTCAAATGAAGCTCATTATCACGTTCTAAGAAAAACTAAAAATTAATACTATTTTCCTATAAGGGACTTCTAGAAATTCTAGATTTGTGAAATAGTAAACCGGTCCAGGTAGCTCAATGGCGAATATGATTTTTCAAAGATATTCTAAGGATGGATTATGCTTATGGCTCTATAAAAAACCTACAAAAAAACTCACTTCAATCATTTAAGTAATATAACCTACAACAAAAGAGTCACAAATACTAAATGCATAAATAAGAGATGCAAGTGAAAAAGACATTCAAAGGAAAAAAAATAAATTATTCAAGAGGGCTTTGAGGCTCTTAGGATGGCCAATCGAAAGGATACTCGATTTCCTATGTAGAAAACCAAGCCTCAGAAGCTAAAAATGGCACAAAACTTCATTATTTCAATCAATACATGTACATCCCTACTAGAAATGAATGTGGACCTACTAAATAGCAATTTTTCTCCACAATGGGACTAGAAATATGTGCCCCTAGAGGAGAATTCGAATTGGTACTTATAAAAAGTGATGAGGAAGAATTCTCCTTGAAAGGAGGTAGCTTTCCCCTCAAAAATTCCTTTAAAAGTGGATCTGATTGCCAACACTAGGAATATTCATTAAATGATAGGGACCACATTACTAGATTTTCTCAATTATTGGAGCTCCAAAATTTGTCAATAATTTCATGATAGTTTATTAATTTATTATCCAATCTTGGTCCATCCTGTAGTAGCGAGCAAGTCCCTATATTATCTCATTCATAATTTACTCAATATTGTCTCAATACTCTGCAAAAATAAATAATATTAGGCACATAATAAGCCAGGATAAACCAAATTCCTCATGACCCATTACTAGTATGAATTAATTCTATGATGTGCAAGTAAGGGGGTCAAATGCCTGTTTTAAGTGTCTATAAATCATCAAATGCGCCTAATAAAATAGAAAATTCTGTGGACCATCATCTCCCCCCCACTAAAATTATTTCTCACCATTGAGCAACTTAACCTTCTTCCTCTTCCTTGACTTTTTCATAGTGTCCTTTGGTGTCTTCTTGATGTCATAGGTAGTTCGAGAGGAAATTTCTTCTGAATAGAACTCAACCATGGATAGTCCTATTATAGGTGGCCACTCTAATATTGATACTTGTTTGATGGGTATACTTGGTGCTATTTGTGAGTTTTCCCCCTCTCTTTTTCCAATTCCAATAAGATGTGTGCTGCAAATTTCGCGAGAATAATCCTTCCTCCTTCCACAAATTTATAATAGGACTCCATGTTACATAGTTTTTCAACCTCTTGTAGTTCATGCTTACCCATTTCTACCTCTTTTCATCTTGTTTCCTCCTCTTGTAGCACTTTTTCTTGTTCATGTAGCACTTTTTCTAAATTCGTTTGTTCATGTAGCAGCCTTGTCTTTCTCTTGTAACACCTCTGCTTTATCTTGTAGAACCTCTATTTTCTCATGTAGAACTTTTGTTTTATCTTGTAGAAAGGTTGTTCATGCTTTGTTTTTACTAGTTGTGGTTGATCTAGTGGTTGGCCTCGTCATGGATGTCATAATTTATTTACCCTTGGCTTTGGGTGAGGTTGGCTACTCAATGTTTTACTCTCCTTGCCCCAATTCCTTCATTATTGATTAGGTGACTCTTCAATTTTGACTGGGACTGTTGAAGGAGGTTGAGGTTGTTGAAAATGAGGCTAGATTAAAATGAGGCTAATGGTAATGAAAATAAGGTTGGTGGTGATGAAAACGAAGTTATATGAAAATGAGGCTAGTGGGAGATGAATATGAGGCTAGGTAAAGCTTGAGTTTGGTGAAGAATCTAGCCTATGGATGGCTTCCTTTATTGATCCCCAATTCTTAGACACACAAAAGAGCAATTTCATATAACTCATGAAGACCAAAGGATTCAATTACATACCTTTCCTACCTCTGGATCTCCTTGATTGTGTTGATGTTTTGGATTTAAGACTTGTTCTCTAGGTGTTGTTGGACCCAAAGACTATGTTACAGGTGTTTCACGATAGCCTAATTCACCGTTGGTGCCTATTTCCAAAGGTTTCTTACTGATGTGATGATACCTTGATAGTTGCATGGTAGATCTAGATATGAGTGAGGCTATGTTTTAGTGTCTTCTAAGATGGAATTTCTTTGTCTTATTTTCTTCCTGCAATTTGTTGGGAAAGATATATATATATGTGTGTGTGTGTGTGTGTGTGTGTTATTTCATTGAATGAAGCTCAATAATGAAAGTCATTTCTTCATGTAGGTGCTCTTTGGATCATATTTATTTTCTTGTTGGGTGATCAATAATCTAGTAGCACTTGACAAAGGGTCCTTTAGCTACTCAAAATCAAGGAAATTACTCTCCATTGCCTTCATGATGGTTGGTTCTTTAATCTGGGGTTTCAATCTATTCCTCCTGCGTCAGTGCAGACTACAACACCATTATGTGTCCTCCTGTAGAAGTCACATAAACCCTCCTAATACCACATTACTCTTCAAGTAAAGCCTCCAATAACTCTAATAATTCATGATCAGTCTATGTACGAGGATGAAAAACCTTGATTGTGGTGAAAGTATTGAAAGAAGGGGTGAAAATGGGTATTTTTCATGGATAGGGATGAATTTGTGGATGGAGAAGTGACTAAATGGTGTGGAGGGTGGATGATGGAGGTGTGGTAGACTTATTTATTCATTCCCCTAAGGAAAAATGATATTCTAACCCCTCTCTTTATCACGATCATCATGTAGAAAATATGGACAATCATGTAGGAATACATGACAGTCCTATAGCCAACTTGTTTAATCCATATCTCACAATTGATACATTGGATTCACTTGAGATTTTTTGAGCATGTTCCCACCATTCATATCTCACCATATAAAATATTGTCCAATGTTTGCATGAATCTCGATAAAAAATAAAAATGGTTGTATGTGATGCTGGCCAATTTCTCAAACATTGTGAACTAGAATTTGTTGAAATTTCTTGACAATGTTACCATCATCCTTATGCATCTCCCCATGAAATATCTTTGCCAATGGATGCACAATTTTCGAGATATGGTAAAAATAATTTATGCCCTATGTATTTTGACAGTCTTGTAGCAAAAACAAAACTTTCCTGTAGCATTTCAGGACAGTGAGGAAAATGAATGCGAAAGGCTTGGGAATTATGGGAAATGTCATAGAAATGGATGTGGGTGATGGATTGACATGGCCTTGGTCCCATTGGAGCAATTGGGAAAAGGGGGAGAAAGCTCAAGTTTGACTTTCTTTGACTAGGTTTTTGATCAACTTTTCTTCTTTTGGTGCTAGATTATTCTTGTTGCTTGCAAAGTTTGGATAACACTTGCATTCATCAGAGGGAGATACATGGAGAAAATAATTTTTTTCCTTTTTATATTTTCATTTTTTTCTTTTTTCTTAGGCCTACTAGCTACCTCAATGAGGTTTTCAACTAGTAGGCCTGCCTAGGTGCCTCAAAGGAGGTTTTCACCTAGGATATTTTCCTTTTTTTTTCTTTTTTTATTTCCAACCAACTTACCTCCTCAAGGAGGTTTTCAATGAGTGAGCCAACCTGAGATGCCTCAAAAGAGGTTTTCACCTGAGATATTATTCATTTCCTCTTTTTTTTTTTTTCTTTTCTATCCTACTCTACTAGAAAAAGACAAAATTTCTTTCAAGTATAGGAATAATTCCAATGGAGCCATGTGTACATGAAGATGACAAATAAAATAATGTGTAGGCTCAAAATATATTATTTGACATGTGCCTAAATGTGAGATACCAACTCCTTTTACTAAGATGATATCAAGAATTATTGAAGAAGAGTGTGTTGTTGCAACTTAATGATTATCTGGAACCATATTCCAATATAGTTGTGATGCCCTTGGTCCACTTGCACATTTCAATCTCCTCTTTTTTCCACTTCTACCATGACATTCAAATATTCTTCTTTCTGTTGATTATTCGTTTGAATAAACAAAATATTTGATGATAAGCATAACATAAATTCTTCATTCTCAGGCTCCAATCATTTCTCCCCATTAAATATGGTCCATGATTCCTTACTCTTCCTTGGATATTCTTCTTCTGGATGTTGTTATTCAATAGCATCAAGATAATATATTTCTTGCAATATACTTGCCGATATAAGGTGAATACCATTCACATCAAGAGCAGTTGTTTGGAAGTATTGTACGTCAAAATTGTATGTGAGTTGAGTTACTTCATTGTTTGGATTTGGAAATGGTGGTACAAGTAGTTGAGTGGCAGTGGATCTTTAAGATGGATGTGGTTACGGTTGGGGTTGGGGTTGTGGTGGAGGTGGATGGTAGGGATAGCATGGAGTTGGGTATGGAGGATATTAAGAAAACTATTGAGTATAATATGAATTTCTCCCATAACGTCCTTGCTAATGTTGTTGCCAAGATTGGTTTTCGGGTTGAGATGGCCAAGGTTTCCAAGGAAATGGTGTGTTCCACCTAATTTGAGATGGATGTGGATAACCTTGAAATTGTGAATTAGGTTCTTGCATCATACCTGGTTGACTAGGTTGCCATGGTCCTCATGGAGCTAGATAATAGTTTTACTTTCATGATTGAATTGCTCTGTTGTCGTCTTTGTAAAATTCCTTCAACCTTGGTAATGATGGGAAATATTCTTAACATTTCAAATTGTTCACTTAGATTACTAGGAATTTTTTTTTTAAATTTATCAAGAAAATTTCCAAGTTTGTCTTGACTTAACAATCTCGATGTTGATTTACTTACTCTTTCTCTTCCTCTCAATATGAGTTTTCATATTTCACAAATTTCTTCAAATGATAATTGGTATACATCACCTCTATGCATGACATCAACGAGATGAATCCACTCATCCCTAATTGTTCTAAACAAGAGGATTTTTAATTTGTTAGACCCTAAATGATGTAATTTTTACCTCTTAACATTATACATAAATCTGTCGATTAGATCCACAGGGCTTTCGTCTTACTTTGGAGTCATTATAAATATTTCTTCTTTAAGATCATGATCTTTATATTTTGCTAGAAATATTTGTTTCATATCATTATGCGATATTATTGAATTAGTCACTAAACTCACTGACAATTTGAGAGCTCTATCCTTCAATGTTTCTAGAAACAATCTCAAATTTTTAGTGTTTAATAAGTAACCATAAGATCTAAAATGAATTTCAAATTTAAAGAGAAAGTTTTTCATATCCTCTGACCTCATACAATGGAAGTTGGGAAGGAAAAATGGACGAATTCTCTTCATATGAACAATAATACAACTATATTGAATGGGAAATCCGAGAGGATATTCCTCATTGCCATCATCTCCATCCATTTCTTCCACCTTCTCTGCCACCTCTTCTCCTTCTACTTGCAAAAGTGGAAGGCGATGTGGATCTTACTACAACACGTGATCAAGTGGGGGGTGTGGCATTGAAGAATTTTTTGTTTTAATGATCTTTTTGGAATGAAATTTTATTTTTTACAAATGAAATGTCCCTAATATATTTTTTTTGTGTTTTTGCAGAAAAATACATACCCCTCTGAAACTTACTAACTCGTCGCTTGGATCAAAAATAGCCCAGGTTGCGGAAGATAGGTTCCGCGAACTACGACTTGATCCGTCGGCATATCCAACACATGACTCCAATAGGTTTGACATCTGCAACAAATGTAAAAGTGGATTACTTGACCAAAATAAATACTTTAGCGAAAACAAAAACATAACAAAAGCATACAGGTTACCATTACGCATAGTAACGCTTGAGGTACAACCCATTACGAGGTTGCGCCAGTGGAATTCTGTCATAATCCATTAACTCGTAGGCTCCTTTTGCTAACACTCGTTTAACAATATAGGGGGCCATCCATAAAGACTTAAATTTACCTGCTCCCAATTTATCGGATTCTTGGTCGTAAAGTAAGACCAAGTCACCTTCTGAGAAGACACAAGGTTTGACATTTTTTTCGAACTACGCCTTGACTCGTTTCTTATGGGCTTCCTTAGCCAAAGCGGTGTCACGACGGGTTTCATCCAATTGGACTAATTCCAAGAACTGAGCCTCTTCTTCTGAAGTTCCGGGGAGGAGATCAATTGCGAGTTTGAGAGAGGAGATTTCACACTGGATTGGTAAGACTGCCTCCAGGCCATATACCAGTTGGAAAGGTGTGAACCCGATTGCATTCCTTACCGATGTTCGGTAAGCCCACAAAGCTGAGTACAAGATTAGGTGTCATCTTCTGTTTTGAACTCCAATCATCCTTTGCAACATTCGTTTCAGGACCTTGTTGATTGCTTCAACTTGTCTGTTAGCTTGCGGATAATATGGAGTAGAGCTGTCGTGAGACAACCCTAGTTTGGCAGCTAATTCGACCATCATGTGATTGCGAAAATGCAATCCATGATCTATGACTATAGCCTGTGGTACGCCGAATCTGGCGACTACATGATTGAAAAAGAAGAGGGCAGCTGTTTCACCAGTATTATCTAATGTAGGCATCGCCTCGGCCCATTTGGTAAAATAGTCAACTGCGACTATGGTATACCCATGCCCCCTGGTCGAGGTGGGGTTACATGTCATGAAATTGATGCTCCATTTGGCAAATGGCCCAACAGCAACTATTGGCTGTAAAGGTGCGGGTGGTCTTCTGGTTTTGCTATCGAAAATTTGACAAGCATGGCAACTTTTGACTGCGGTTATGCAATCTTTGAACATTGTTGGCTAGAAGTATCCTGCTCGTAAAATTTTTTGCGCTGTAGCATATCCAGATTGATGGCCCCCGCACGCGCCTGAATGACAGTCATTCAGGACTTTTTCGGCCTCCTCATGGGTGAGGCACCTCCTCAGAACTGTATCGATACCATGACGGTAAAGTGTATCACCAACGATCATGTAGTCTTTTGCTTGGTATCGAATACGTTTTTGTTCAGAGTGGGAGGTGTTGGGCCTATATTTTTGGGTTTGGAGATAAATGATTATATCTCCATACCACTCATTGCTTGTAGATATCAGAAACAAATTTTCGTCCACGATTGTTTCTTCGGATGTGTCATCGTTGGATGACGATGGGAGATCGCACAATAATTCTACGAAAACTAGAGCTTTCTTTGATTTGGATTTTACAAATTCCAGATCAAACTCTTGTAGGATTGCTATCCATTTTGAGTATTTTCCCCCCAGCAACTGCCGCGAAAATATATAAGTCACGGGGTTGAAATCTGACAGAATGGTAGTTTTCCGAAAGAGGACATAGTTTCAAAATATCTGTATCGCTTGAACTGCTGCAAGCGCTAGCTTTTCAACGTAAGAATATTTGCTTTCTGCATCATTTAAGTTTTTACTTAAATAATATATAGGATGCTCAATTCCATCGACTTCTTGAACTAAAACCATTGCGATGGTCGTATCTGCTGCAACCAGATACAGGTTAAAGCCTTTTTGATAATTAGGAGCGTACATTAATGATGCTTTCATTAGGGATTGTTTTAAAGCATCAAAGGAAGCTTGCGCAACCTGATCTCAGACAAAGGGTACTTCCTTTTTCAAAAGACGTGTATAACCTTTAGCAAGTTCGGCGTAATTTGGAATGAACCTCCTCAGAAAGTTTGCTTTCCTTTAGAGTTTCTGAATCTGAAGCAAATTTGAAGGTGGAGGCAAATTTATGATTGCCTGGACCTTACATGGGTCAAGACGAATCCCGTCCTTGGAGACTACAAAGCCAAGTAAACGACCAGAACTGACGCAAAATACACATTTGTGCGGATTGAGTCGTATCTTGTAGTGTCGGCAACGTAGAAATATCGCTCTTAAATGCTGCGGATGATCAGTCCACTTTCGCAAATGAGTCGGAAGGTCATCGAGGTACGGTTGAACGATGTTTTTGATGTCATGGAAGGCATAATTCATTGCCCTCTAAAACGTCGCCCTTGCGTTCTTTAAACCAAAGGGTAATTTTTGATATGCGAATGTGCCCCACGGACAAATAAATGTAGTCTTTGACTTGTCCTGTGGGTGGATATTTATTTGATTATACCCGGAGAATCCATCCATGAATGAAAAGATTTCACATCCGGCGCATTGATCAATTATCTTGTCAATGAAGGGTGTAGGTTAGTTGTCTTTTGGACAAGCTTGATTTACATCCCTATAATGGACGCACACTCTAATTGTTCCCTGTTTTTTCATAACAGGGACAATATTCGATACCCAATTGGTTAGAGGAACCGGGTAGATGAAACTAGCATGGAGAAGTTTTTCAACTTCTACCTTAATGGTAGCAGCTTTCTTGGGGTGCACCTGCCTTAGCCGTTGTCGTACTGGTTTGACATCTGGATACATCTTAATTTCGTGTTCAACAATACTTGAGTCAATACCTGGCATTTCACTGTATGACCAAGCAAAGACATCTCTGAATTTGCGAAAAAGAGTGTTATATATTTCTAGTTCTGAAGGAGAACAACATTTGCCAACATAAATATTCTCTACAACATCTGTTTTGGTCGAGATATTTATGGCTATAGTTTCTTCAATGTTGGACAAGTTTCACTCGGAATCCACCGTGTTTATAGTATTTGATAGGAAATCAAAGACTGAAGGATGATAAAGGTCATCTTGAGTATCTTCTCCACAATCCGGAAGAAGGGAACGATGGTAGGAATCATTCCATGGTGCTCCTTCAATTACCATTGATTGGAGAATTCCTTCGTCGGTGGCATGCACTTGCGACCAAGGATCTGAAGGGGTACCATATTCTCTAGACCTATCTATCCAAACGCTTGATGAGTGCTGATTTGGGTTTGCCTCCCATGCTAGGAACATTGATTGCTACAATATTTCCATTGGGCTTGGGGGCAAAACCATTTCATGATCCATGTCGATATCGTTTTCTGAAATCTTTGTAGAAGATATCATGTTGCAGGTTCC
Source organism: Pinus tabuliformis (assembly GCA_031772625.1). NCBI lineage: Eukaryota > Viridiplantae > Streptophyta > Pinopsida > Pinales > Pinaceae > Pinus > Pinus tabuliformis. Next base: position 411,899,143 of record CM062807.1, on the reverse strand, counting down.
TATCGACGCTACTTCCGCCAAGTTGATTGCAGATGGAAGGGTGAAAGTTCCCATTAGTATAGGATCTTTTAATAGGCCTACTCCGATATTCCATTGGGGAGGAATTTTTGTTGATCGACAATTGTAATCCCTCCTTGAAAAGGAAATGCAATCTTCCTGAAATAGGTCATCACAACAGCCACCATAGCATATATCCATGGCCTTCCTAGTAGGATGTTGTAATCAAGATTTCCATCGATTACTTCAACATCTATTTCTACCGTTTTCCCTCCTAGTTCAACTTTCAAGTTACTTAGAATACCATATGGGGTATATGTCCTTCTGTCGAATGCTTTTAATGTTGTCGAAGATCGCGACAAGGTTGGAGATCCTAAAGTTTTCCACCAACTCATCGACATAATGCATGTAGATTCTCCCTCATCAATAATTGTTCGATGAATAGTTTTGTTGAGGGCTTTCACTTGAACAAGGAAAGCTAGTTGAGCTGGTAATTGAGGATCGTATCCTTTATGATCGAAGTATACAAGATTGGAATCCTTTGGGTCTATCCCACCAATGGCTGATAATAAAGCGTGCCTTTTGGATGGGCAATTCTGTAGTACTTCAAGAGTCGACATAGCGGATGGCGATTGTGCCAAATCTTCCACTATATTATAATGTTGTGCCGCTCTAGCGCGGGGATTAAACGTCGACTTGTGTACTACTCCCTTTGGCGGTTTTATTATCAATTCAGGTATGATGGGTGGTGCAACTTCTGTCGAAGTTGTTGTCGAACTACTAGGTTGATCTTTATCCTTGTTGTTCGACAGCTGTGGATTCCCATAATCTTTGTTCCTTGTCGATATCAAAGCATCATTTTGTTGTTTTGAAACCGACAACATTAGCACTTGAGATGGGGAAGCATTTTCACTTTCAACCAGATTTGTTCCTCGATTTGGAAACGGATCGGTTAACACTGCGGAGGTTTTCGAACTCTTGAAGAATTTTTTAACCTCAGCTCTGTGTGGACAATTTGCAGTCCAATGATTCTCATCGCATATGAGACATGGGTTTTTTGGTTTCCTATCTCCAGGAGGGTTTGAAGAAGATTTTTCAAGTGATGATTCCTCCTATTTCTTCTTCTTCCCTTTGCCTTTCTTCTTGCTCCCCGGTTGTTTGGTTTCTTTGCCTTTATCTGTCAATACGACATTTACTTCCGAGGCAAGAAGCTCATCCTTTGCATTTTGACTTGAAATCTTACGGGCTTTTTTGGATGTAGCCTTTGTCGATTTCATGTCTGTTGTGCCAATCATGCCATCGCCGGCATGAGAGTCATTGTTCGATTTAGGAGGAGGAGGAATTGAGAATTCTGGTCTAGGGACGTCAGGTATTTTATCGTAGAGTGTGCCGAACTGAGTGTAAATCAAATCCAGATATTGCGCATGAGCAATAACTTGCTCTTCTGTTACGACTCCCCCCTTTGCCACATCTTCCATGATGGAAGGCAGTAATGACTTGATAAACCATTCGGCTAAGAGCTGATCGGGGACGTACGTTTTTACCATCCTACGACGATGTCGCCACTCATGTATATGATCAGATATGTGAGTGGCCGTTGTCTCTTTGAAGTTGGTAAGAAGTTCGGTTCCCGTTTAGTACCTTATTGGTAACTGAAAATGGGTTAAAAAGGTTGTGGCTAAGGTACTGAAGTTGTCGAACGAAGCTCTAGGCAATTCGATGTACCATTTTACCGCCGGACCCGTTAACGTCCTATGAAAGAGGCGAAGTCTTATCGAATCATCATTTAAGGTGTTTGATGAACACCATAGATGAAAGGTCATCACGTGATTCGATGGATCTTCACCCGGATTTCCATTAAATTTAGGAATATCTGATGGAAGTTTATGCGGAATCACTGGCCACCAAGGTGCGTAAGTGATTGGATCGTTTGTTAACCGATTTAAATCAGGTAACTCTAAAGTCGCCACAAAGGGTAGCTCCTGGTTCAGGTTAGGTGAAGCATACCCAAGATAAGATGGGATTGCCTGAGCAGTTGGTCTTTGCATACTGGCATAATGCATCTGATGCTGGTATGTTTGGTAAGGTTGGTGGACATGACCATTATAAAATGGTTGATTTTGACCGTTTTGAATGTATGGCTGCCCACTATTAGCAAAGATTTGTTGCTCAGAACCTTGGTATAGTTGTTGGAATTGCGGTTGTTGGTATTGTACTAGCCATGGTTGTGAAGCCATGTGTTGTTGACCGATACTAACGGTTTGACCAAGATGAGGAGTAATTGTACCTATCTGAACCTATGTCATTCCACCAGTTGGCGACTGTGGTTGAGTCGCAGGGTCAAGGGACTGTTGCATTACAACCTGAGAAACCTGAGGTTGGCATACAACAGGCAGTGCTTGAACTTGCGACACTGTCATAATAGCCGGCGTAGTCGGTATGTTTGACGTAGGTAAGCATTGTTGCATCGAATATACAACTCTTGGTTGTTGAGGTAGTATTGGTACCCAACCACTTGAGGTAATTCCAGTATAACCTGAATGTTGTTGTGAACTCATGTATGGATATCCTCCCGGAGGGGATAATGAAAGGGTATACTGCCCCCCATACGGTGGTAATCCAGAACTCAAGGGAATGGTTTTCCCTTGGGGGCCGGACTGCCCAAATTGACCTCCAAATGGATCAATTTGTTGAGACTCAACATAAGAGTTTCTAGATATTATTCTGGATGAGCAAACAGGAACAGACCACACTGTCGAAGTAGCCCCTGAGTGGGCTCCTTCTAGCAGTTGAGAGCTAGTCGGGACAGATGGTATACCGGCGAACATTGTTGGAGTGATAGTAGGAGTTCTGTCATCGCTGTGTTAGACTACACAGTCCTAGATGTTGACGGTTGTTCAGACATTTAAAGTCTATCCAACAGATTACCTAGCGATTCTACAGGAGCTTCTGCTGGTGGTAGACTAACTTCTGATGAAGAAGGATATAGAGTGATCCCGACTCCAAATTGCGTTGGAGTAGTTGTTAGAGGATCTTCTACAATTTCTTCTATGGCAATCAGACCAGGTGGAAGGGGAAGACCGTCAGGTCCGTAGAATGTTTCTGGTGCTGAAGAAGGTATAGAATCGACAACGATAGATGTTTGAAGAGTACGACTCTCCGAACCGGTTGTAGATGGAACTGGTTCGGTAACATAAGTGTTTACTCTCAGACTGGGATCAGTATCACTGTCCCTCTGTGGCTGTTGAACTTCTTCTGTAGAGGCAGGGATTCCAGAAATGTTTGGAGTAACCGGAGTCTCTGATGTCGTTGGAACACTTGTTCTAACTTTAATAGGAGATCTGGAACCGGTTAAACAATTTCGCTTTGTCCGTACTGTCTTTGATTCCAGAGACAAAGACGGTTGACTCGTAAGCCTCCGCGAACGACGGGGTTTCAATTGACTTTCTTCCATGATTGCGGATTACTCGATCAACTAAAATAAAGGGGACGTATGTTTCCGAATTAAATGAATTTTAGACACTTTGACACAACTTGTTTTTTCAGTTTTTAAGAGTCGAGAAAAAACAAAAGATGACTCTAGTCTCCTTCGATTTTTAATGAGCCTGAAGTGACAAGTGCTCAGATGGACCTTTTCCGTTAAGGAGTCTGAAAAGGAACAAAAGGGACTGCTCTGGAAGTATAGGTAGAGGGAGTACCAAACCAATCGCAAAACTGCAAAATACTTTTTACGGTACGGCAGTCAATCTTCCCGAATGCTGTGTTCAGTGCATTTCGATCGATAGGGCGGCAGACACGGCTTCCTATGGATAAAGGATTTAAGCCTATAGGGGTCTCCCAAAATATACTCGACGACACGTGGGAGCACAAGTCCGTACTCGCGCTTATCATCTCAAAGTGGAGGAATCACCCAACCAACAGTGAGAACAACAGTTACCAGGCTTTACGACGCCGGAATATGTCTCTAGCCTAGACCTCTAAATGTTGTGCATTAAGTTCCAAAACGTTGTTAGATTCATTGAATTTATTTTAAGTTGATCTTGCTTATGAAGTTTTCCTTTTGGGTTCACCACGAGATGTAGATGTAATTCCTAAAATGCAATCTAAAGATGATAAACAAACTTTTTATCTCTTTTATGCAATGAAAATCCTAGCTACTAGAGAGGAGAAAGACAGAATCGTTTCACAAAGAGCAAAGAGCACACTGTAAATGCACTTTCCTAAATCAAGCCAAATAGACTATCTATATGCAAATGCACATGCATGTATTTGTTTTCGAATTTCTTAGTATATGGATGATAAAAAGAAAGTTGATGCACAAATCTGAATTTCTTTTCAAGCGACAAATATAAACAAGCTTCTTTTGAAATAAAAAAATAGAGATGATTACGACACCTTACGATTTTGAAATGAATACTCGTTTTTGACACTAGAAAATCACAAATCCAGACCAAAAGCAATAGTAACAGGATAATCAACCATCAACAGCAATCAAACTCTTTCCAACGATTGAAAATGACATTTACGACATATTCAAATCAAAGGACGACAGTACGATTACGCTACTTTTGCTAAGGAGAACTGTAAATGACTCAACAAACACACAAAAACATCTATAGTTCTTTTGTACAAAGGAGGCCGAATAACGGCAAGGAAAAGGGGTTTCAAACAGACATATACTGATCACAGGCAGCAAAATTCATAGATATAACTGGAAAGAATGAAGCACAAGAACCACAGCTGCACAGGGCTAGTCTGATCAACGCACCTGTAACACAGAGAATCTAAAATGCATCGCAGGTTGTCCTTTCGGGAAGTGCACTGAAATTCAGGATCTCTTAACAGTACTTGCGCTGGGCCAGAAACGAGACTCTGTCCGGGTTCCGGGTCACAGTTTGCAGTTCAGTCTTTGGTTTTTGGCCGAGTAAAAAGCAATCAGTAATTCAACAATCAGGGGTAGATCTAAGGAGGATATAAGAGCTATCACAAGGGCAATCAGATAGTTTGTGAATCAGTTGTTTAAATCATAAACAGATCCAGTGAATGGATTGAAGCAGAAAATGTCTACTTTGCATTTGTTATGGCAAATGCATTTCGAATGCCACTTATAAGTTTATGAAACAAACAAACAAAGAATGATAAACAAACTAACTAATTAGATCCCCAGCGGAGTCGCCATTTTGTTACAGGGAAAAGTGTCTATTTAGAACTGCTCTATCCCCCTAAGGTGTGACAGCTGCCTTAGAAACAAACAGAGAAAAACTACTTTTGTATTTCCTTTATGAACTATAGATAGAGAGGAATAGAAAGAACCAACATGTGTCTTGCGATAGTCCTTTGATCCAATCCTTCTCTTCTCTGATAGCCTCCAGCTACCTGCTCCCTTACTTGCCCAGATTCACAAAGTACCTGTAAGATCACAGAAGAAGAAAACTATACAAAGACATGGATCTATATTCATAAACAACTTAGGATCATATTTAAGTTAACCATAAAAATGTAACAAGCATCAATGATACAAAAGCATGGAGGAAAACTCAAATAGCGTTTATTTATAAACAAGAAAAGATCCAGGAGGAGTTACAACCAGTGGTTCCTGACCCAACATCAACCTCCCATCAAAGAAGCCCCTCTTCACCTCAAACAAAGCATAGATCACCCAACAATCTGATGTTTGTCTCAAAAAACCAACAACAATTCCTTACAATATGCAAAATTCCATCCTCTGGATCTCTGGGATGAGGGATCCATATATAGATATCTATAAGGAGGATGAGTCAGCTTGTGATTTGATTAGTGTCTTCTCTCTTTCATTTCTTGCTTCCACTTGGAGACTGAAGGCCTCTTACTCATCCTTGGTCGAATTCAGTGAGGCGAGTGTCACTAGAGAAGATTCTGGAAGCTTCCATTGTCTCTCCACCTCGCGGAATGACACTGCCATTTGTCATTTCTCGCCCATCGCACCCCACATAAGGGACTTTTGAAATGCAATGCACCCTCACAGTGTATTTAGGTGCAATGCAACGCACCTAGCCAGTGGAGCAGCTGAAATGATCCTGTTTTGACTTATTCTGAGCAGTTTCTGGTGGAGAACTTCTGGGAGAAGCTGTAATCTGTTGACCTTGTTCCTTTAGGGGTTAGAACAACACTTTTAGGGACTTAGGAGCCCTTGGTTTATGGACATTTCATGCTTGGAGTTGTAGGGCACAAAAATGTCTATAACACCATGGTTGATAAAGATTAGAATTATAATTCAAGTTTTTCTAAACATTTTTAGTTTTCCGATACATATATGGAAATATTTCATTGAAAACTTTTTTCATTTCATCCAAAAATATTTATGTTTTGCTAAGGCATAACCAAGTTTTTATAGGTATATGGGATTCATATTTTTCAATATATCATTTTTACTATTTTTATTCTCATTTTCTACCTTTTCATTCTATACATTCTCTTTTCCCATGCTTTATGAAATCCAGAAAAATAGGAAATAGAGTAAAAGGTATTTTATTTTCAACCTATGCTTTCTGTACTAAAAAGAAAAGCAAAACTTCCATATTCCATATGATGTAACCAGGTTGTGACCTCGGTATTATAATGTTTTGAACCTTTTTCTTTCCTTAAAAATATTTTTTCTTTTGTGTGCAACCAATATTTTATTTTCGACATATTCTCTGGTCCCGTCTATTTGTATTTTTTTTAATCTCAAAAACTAGAAACAGAAAGGCAAACTTCTGCATTCCATGTAAACTAACCAAGTTCTAACCTCAATCTTCTAATCTTTTGAACATTTAACTTTTCATTTCCCCTAAAAAAAAATCTTTTAATTTTTGTGCAACAATGTTCAATTCCATATACGGAATATAAGGACTTTCATTCGGAGATTAATAATTTTTAAAATATATACAAATATTTAAAATTATCCTAGCTCCTATCCAACATTTTTTATATCATTTATAATAACTAACTTTGTTAAAAATGATTTTACTAAGGCATTTTAACTTGAAGGTCATTTTTTTAAATCATATCTTCTAAGGTATATATAAGTTATGATATTTATGTTGATTGTTGTGTAAATGAAGTATTATGTGCGAGCACGTATGTAATTAGAATTCTCTCATTTCACTTGTGTTTCCAGAAAGACTATAAATACATATTTAAAAGTTATAATATTAATTGTTGGAATATATATATATATATATATATATATATATATATATATATATATATATATATATAACTTAGAAAAATTTAGAAATGGTATTTGAGATACAAAATGGGGTTCAATTCCACTAAAATGAAATATAATTTTTCTTTAAAACTGAAATGATTCCATTTTCAGCTAATATTATTTATATAAACTTTAAACATTTATACTTTTACATGAAGAATAAGAAAATAGAGAAGGATGAATAAATTATACGTTATTCTTGGTAAATTTTTGTAACACTCCTCCCTTGTGTACTAAATTATTGTAACCTAAGCTGAGTTGAAGCTAGGGGTAATATCCTCCCTTGTGTGTTAAATGATTGTAAACCTAAGCTAAGGAAAGCTAGGTGTGATACCCTCCTTGTGGGTATAACTATTGTAAACCTAAATCAAGGATAACCAGCTAATATGTAATTAATAAAATAAATCACTTGGAGGGTGGAGCACCAAGAGAGAGGATATTCTTGCCAAATTCCATTTAGGAATGGGATAGATATGTATCTTTTATGATAAAGCTTCTAGATGTGATTCTAGATAAGCTTTCATGGATTGGTGATCCATCGGATGGATGAGAAATAAAGATCCATCGGACATAAAATCTTTCTAGGAGATAAAGGAAAAATTTGATGAGGAAAAGCCTCGTGGGAGATAAAGACGACTTTTTCCAAAAAAGACCTAGGCAAATGGAAAAATCCATAAATGCAAGACACTTCATATGTAAACTAAATCATCAAAGACGGCACTAAATACCTAGTACATTGATCAATTGAGGACAGTTGATCCTTGGCAAGAACTTCGGCTTGGGGTGGATCACAGGTGATTCATGGTTGTATGGTGGTGCTCCTCCCTCCAAGTGATGTTTTAGTTGGACTCACATGCGTGGAATGATTGTATGTCGGTCTCTTACCCTTTATGTCATTATGGTATTTGGTTCAGTTATATAGATGTTGCGTTAATTGTTGGTATGGAAGAATTGTAGTTTATGCATATGGATTTTTAATGTATTTCATGTTAAAATGAGTATAAGGATTAAGTCATCTGAATTCAATGCAGTATTGGATATGTTGCCCTGTTTTGGCTCATGTGTTAGTATGATGCTATCTGTATTCATGTGATTGATTTCATTCTTATGCATGTGGATGAGTGAGATATCCAGTGAATCTAATGGTGATCTTCATTATGTTAGTGAACAAACAGAGTAGGTATTTAAATTTTAAGTCTCTAGTTTAACATGGCAGATAGTGGTAGATGCATGCAGATCATTTTGGTACAATGTAAATTCATAGAATAGTCTATGATGGTTAGATTATCTATTGCATAGATATTCAAGGAGGCTAGATCTGCATTATTTCTGTTGCTTAGAAGTTATCTTATTATGGAACTCATGGAATTTTATTATGCATGTGATTAACTAAGTGAGTGGCTTTTATAAATTTTATGCATGCATATGATAATTAGGACTATTCGTGATGAGAGAGTTATTGGCATGTGATATAAAGGCATGAAAAACCATTAGGAAGTAAGTTCTATATATATATCCAATGGTTGAGAATATCAATACCATGCATGTCACAAGAGGTTTGATGGTTGCATGTTATAGTTCCTCCTTCCTTCCAATTATGGTTGTCTTTATAAAATCATTCGAGGAAAATGGGCGTCTATTGTATAAGGTTACTTCTTGAAATGTGATGTAGCAGTTTGACTAGGGGAACCTTAATAATATCTAAGGAAAATTTCAAAATTTAAGGGATTAGGGGCTACTTTTCTAGGTAGTCCATGGAGGTACATTACAATTTTGGTATTCTTCTTATGGTTTATATTTACTTCAAGATTAACTATGGAAAAATTTATTATCCAGGTAAGTATTAATAAAACTCACATTTTGATGCATATTTTGATTCATTCATTAGACAACAAGATATTGTCTTTCATATTGGAGTGATCAACACTACAAGTAAATCTAATGAAGAATTAGTGGCAAAATAAAGGAATGTATCTAAGAATACATAGAAGCAAATTCTTTACAACATCATATAAAAAAAGATTCTCAAACCTTTTTCTTTGACTCCTCTCCCCTAACGATGATAAAGGAAGTAAATCTAAGTAAAAAAATGCTAAGAGTTGTAATTTTTGTGCGTGAAATGGTGATCTAGAGCCTAAATGTTTCAAAAGGTTGAAAGCCTTACACATTGTGATAAAGAAGAATAATATTAGTTTTGATCTCCCTTTTTCTATGTCTTCTTCTCATTGGTATGTCGTTTGCACTTCTAGTATTTCTTCCAATGCGACATAAATTTGTTATTCTAGTGAGTGCATTATTGCTTCTATGACATATTACCACATGGCTATGGATAAGGGCACAATTTTCTACCCTTAATGAATGAACTCCTAAAAATTTTCACCCTCCCAAGTGTTAATTAAGGAGATAAAGGATACTAAGTGTATTTAACACCCCTCCCTTATGTGCTAAATTATTGTAATCCTAAGTGAGTATCCATATAAGCAAAGCGAAACTAATCAAGTTTTGGATAATTAACTTGCAAGCGAGAAGATAGAATCCATGAAAATCTATGATGGAATGAAATAAATTCATAAATAAATTTTTAAATAACGATTGGTAACATGGTCATAATGTTATATTAATTATAGTAAAAGAAAATTATCAATGATACAATTAGGTAGGGACTTGGCTAAATAAAATCCCACCTAATACCTGAAAGGATGATTATGTAAAAGAGGAAATGTTAAACTCCGGTAAGATGTTATACAATGGTAAAGATTCACATGAATGATGTTAATATTATAAAGAGCATGTTATAGTATAAGATTATGAAATGGCATAATTATTTTTCAATGTAATCCTTTGGTTTATGCATCTATATACAATGCATTTTCGAGTTTGAATTGTTTCCAAAAAGTGATCAAATAATAACATGTTAATATATATATACCAAGACCTTTGCATTGGAAGTGCATACTAGTACTTATAAGCATCCTTGATACAATAATATGTAAACCATGATAACTAATACGAAACAAGTTCTAATGATTCTTGATTGATATAAAAAAGTGATTATGTTAATCTTATAAGTCACTCTTAAATAGTATGAACCTTTCTGTGCAGATATAGATAAAGTGTTGGGGTTAGTACTTAACAAGAAGGAACCTTTCCATGTTACGAATTGAGACACCTCCTGGACTCAGTATTGAACTTCTCATTTGGATAGGATTCTAATTGAGAATCAACAATGATTATGATCTAGTATTATTCACAAGTTACTACTTTTAGATAATTAAAGGTGGGTACTTATGCATACCTTCAATTGTGGAAGAAATTATCTTTTCCATGGAATGTCATGCAAGTATGCAGAAAATGTCTTTTACATCCATGTATAGGAATTTCAGTTGCTTGAATTATATCTGAGGTAATATTTGGCATAAATTATCATGTGAAAATATAAGAAAGAAAGGTTTACCACTCATGAATATGTTATGCTTACACCAAGACAACTTGCGAGTATTGTGTTGTTCCTTATTAACATTGGCATAATTGGCTAGTGCAGCCTGCATTTAAGACATGGATATTGCGTGGTTTATTTTATAGTAAATCTTCCATCGTAGTTAAGCAATGAAACCTTTTTATAATACATGAATTGTTAAGTGATTATGATAAGAAACAATGAGATACAAACTATGAGAAATTCCCATATTTTAGACAATGGATTAATCACACCTTGAAAGAATTATATTCGGATTGGAAGTAGGTATTGATTCCTACTGCTATATGAAAATCCTTATAGCCAATTCATTAAGACCTACATAACTATCTTCCCTAAACAAGTGGCGAAAAAGGAAGATGATAGATTGTAAAGATCAATGTCATACGATATTATACTTATGGTGAGAAAGGTGTGATGATAGTATGATAATCATCCACTCTCGAATGTTTTATAGCATAAGAAACTGTGGATATAGTGTAATTAACAAGGTATAATATTTAATAATTACTATCATGTTAAAGGTTATGCACAAATTGTAGTTCACTCCTATGGTTATGGAAGAGGGCTTACCCTATTAGGTAGTGACCTTGATCCTCTATGATAAATATGACCTATTGGTACGATATTGTTAGAAGATAGTTTTGTAATGTGTTATGAGAATGTTGACTGAGAAAGCTTGTGAGCATTTTAAACATTGATGTAATTGACATATATCATCATGGTATTAACATTATAGTTGGATTCAATAGAGGAGTTCCAGGTTTGCATGATTGTTTAATTGTTGTATGATACATATACTCATGCATTGTCATGGATTGGTTGGTGTATTGCCATCATAATGCTAGTTGAGCGGTCGACAAGATAAACATGGTGTTGAAAGAATCATTGTAAAATATACACAAAATAATGAGGCATATGAATCTTCCATGTAAGAACATGGGTGTATGATATTATAGTCTTATAAAAATATTGTAGTTATCATTTGGTCGATGATAGATGTCAAGATCCATGCCATGAAAGAGTCTTGAGTTTAATGGATTGTGGGATTTTTCTTACAACTCATGGTAAATTTCAGTATTCTTCTTGGTTAATTATACAACTTATACAGAAATCATTGTACTGCAACCCTAAAGATGTTTTCTACCCCAATGCCTATAAAGGGGGAGTATGTCTATAGGAGGAAAAAACAAGATTAACATATTGATCATGTTGTTAAAGTATAGTGTGGAGTGGTTAAGTTGTTGAAGCATAAAATGGGAAATAGTAAATCACCCTAGATGAATTATTAAAAATGAATTATTGATCTAAGAATTATTAAACTATGAGTTAATAGTCTCATTAAGATGAAAACATGAATGAATCCATACTATACTACTGATATTATGTTACAACTTACAACCATATGAAATCTAGAAATGATTATACTTGACATAAAACTTCTTTTATTACCGAGAGGCACAATGCTCATAAAAAAATGCCTTGTAAACTGAGTACAATTGTTTTATTTAAGGGAATTTTTGACAAAATGTGAACATGGTGGATAAAGTTTATGTCATGCAGGTGATACCATGAGGAAGGTATGATTGGTTGTAGCGCAAATGGTATCGTATGTACTACCGTATTACATGTGTTACATGATTAAAAAATGATATGTATATTGGTGTGTATAATATAGCTTGTGTGCACGTATGCATAGAGACATTGGGTAGATGTCTAGCTAGGCAACCGACTTGGAGGATGCACAGAAGAAGGAAAGTAAGAAATGGTTAAAGGATAAGTAACTGTGGTTAATTTTGGCATACATATGATGATGAGGAATATATATGATGAATATATATATTTATGAGAACTAATTATCTGTAATGACATTGCAGGAATATTGATGTGGAAAATATGCTAACAGAGGTGTTGTATGCAGAAGGACTGCAAGAAGCATGTGCTTGACAAGAACAAAATGGGTTGGAAGAATGCAAGCAGAGAACATGCATTCTTCAGGTAAAATGAATGATGATCAATAGCTACTTTAGCAATATTAAGTAACAAATTATGATAATTATCATAGTTAAAATTCTGCATCTATAAATTCTCACAAATTGTTTGAAAAAAGCGTTACACGTAGCTATGAAAGGAGAATAGTCCTTTAGACCAATGTAGCTATGGAAGAGGAGCATTCTATGTTACCAATGTAGCTATGGAAGAGGAGAACTCTTGTTGACCAATGTGGCTATGGAATAGGGGCACTACTTGTGATTGATGTACATCGAAAAATTACATCAGATGGGGGAGCCATGAGAGCTGTTGATTCAAAAACTAGCTATATAAGAACGAGGACATGATGCAGTAATACACCAAGGATATTGTAAAATTTAAGGGGAGAAGTATGTAACACCCCTCCCTTGTGTGCTAAATTATCACAAACATAAGTTGATTTAAATCTAAGTGTGATATCCTCCCTTGTTTGTTAAATGATTGTAAACCTAAGCTGAGGAAAGCTAGGTGTGATAGCATCCTTTGTGGGTTAAACTATTCTAAAACTAAGCTAAGGAATGATAGGTGATATGTAATATGAAAAGAAAATGTGTTATTAAATAAATTAATAAAATAAATCACTTGGAGGGTGGAGCACCAAGAGAGAGGAGATTTTTGCCAAATCCCATTTAGTAATGGGATAGAGATGAATCTTTCACAATAAAGATTCTAGATGTGATTCTAGATAAGCTTGGATGGATTGGATATCCATCGGATGGATGTGAGATAAATATCCATCGGCATAGAAAATTTTAGGGGCGAATGTTCGCCCTTTGGCGAAATTAAGGGGTTTTAAATTTTTAGTGGGCGAATATTTTGTATCATAGTCCATTTTTACAAATCACCTCAAATAGCCCACCTTATTTTAAGGGAGAGGGTAAAAAAGGTAAATTTAGCCCTTGAAATTAGGAGTTACAACCTTCCATTCGCCCATTTTCAAGAATAGGTTTTATTTAGGTGAATCCATTCGCCCATTTTCAAGAATAGGTTTTATTAAAGTGAATCCTATGGGCCAAAGGCCCAAATACCATATGTATAAAAGAGGTATGGTAAATTAATAAAAATATAAATAAATGAGAGGTATGGTAAATAAATAAAACATTTTTTATATTTACTCCATAAGTCACCTTATATACATGCAAGGGTGTAAACAAATAAAAATATAAGTAAAGTGGAGGTATGGTAAATAAATAAAATGTCTTTTTATACTTACTCAAAAGGTATGGTAAATAAATAAAAATATAAATAAACTAGACCCATGGTAGATAAATAAAACCTCTTTTTTATATTTAGTCCATAAGCCTCATTCTATTTATGAAGGCTCAAGAAAGAGGTTTTATTTAAGTGAATCCTATGGGCCAAATACCATATTTGTAAAAGAGGTATGGTAAATTAATAAAAATATAAATAAACAAGAGGTATGGTAAACAAATAAAACATTTTTTTATATTTACTCCATAAGTCACCTTATATTTACGAACATTCAAAAAATGCGTTATATTTAGGTGAAACCTATGGGCAAAATACTATGGGACAAATACCATGAACTAGATTGTTATTAATACCATGCAAAAAAACAGTATTAACCCTAATATTAGTATTAAAAAAAATAAAAATGGCACATGGTATTGACCCATGGTATTCACCAAAATGGCACATGGTATTGACCCATGGTATTCACCTAGAATGTAGCCTATTTAAATGGGGGAATTAAACCAGCATAGATCCATCTTTACTCTGGATCTACTAGCCCCCGAGAGGTATCAAATATCGTGATATGCAAACTAGCATAGAGCGAAAAAATATTTGATCTGATCAAGAGTAAAAATGAATGTTGTAATTCAATGTATGTTAAACATTTTAGCTTGGTTAAAGTAAAAAATAAAATAAAAATCAACTATTAATTTTATTAATTTTTATAAATTACTAATAGTAATTTTTAAGCTCCAGGTTTATGATAACCCATGGTATTCATGTGAGCATATACTATTTAAAGGGGAAATTCTATCATCTTAGATCCATCTTAATTCTGGGTCTACCAAGTGCTCAGAGGGATAAATAGATTTCATCCCCCTAAGAGTGGTAGATGTGGAGTTAAGATGGATATAGGTTGGTTTTTATGATAATGAAGTATTAAATAGACTTAGGAAATTATATTGTAAAAACATCTTGAGGTGAATGGTTAAAGCATAGACATTGGACACGTATATTTGTATACTTCTGTTTTAAACTGAAACAAATCCAGGGCTAAAAGGAATGGATTGATTGCACTAGTCATCCTTCTATAACTTTCCAACATATGCTGGAGTAAACAGATTGTAATTTGGGTAATTTTTCTAATTGCAAATAAGAACATACTTGTGTGTTGGCAGGGTGGTTACGAGGTCCCCAGAAGTGATAAATTTTAATTTTTCTTGGTTTTATATATAGTATTAGGTTTTTTCTCATGCTTCCTGTGAATGGCACGGGTGAATTTTATCCTACACCCACTAGGTTATCGATATGTGATTTCGGTAATTTTGATTTCAAAAGATATTTTAAATAAATGCAGTGATTTCATTTGTGTATTCAATAAACACAAGATTTTATAATTGAGTAAAATATTCGCCATGCCCGGTGAGAGATTCGCCAAAAAATTATATATACATATCATATTATTGATCAAATCGCCTTCCATTTTTCCTATATACCATGTATATTCGCCCATTTATTATACATGTAAATTTAGGGGGGGGGTTCTTAAAATTTTCTCTGTCCATCAGACATAAAAGCTTTGCGGGATACAAAGGCAAGATTTTATGAGGAAAAGCCTCATGGGAGATAAACACAAGCTTTTCTAAAAAAGGCCTAGGATATTGCTAATGGTAACTAAATCATGAAAGAGGGTATTAAATACCTAGTGCATTGATCAATTGAGGACAGTTGATTCGTGGCAAGAACTTCAGCTCGGGGGGATCATAGGTGATTCATGGTAGGTTGGTGGTGCTCCTCCCTCCATGTGATTGTTTTAGATGGATTCATATGCGTGAAATGTGTTGCATGTTAGTCTCTTACCCTTTATATCCTTATTATTTGTTTCAATTATATAGATGTTGTATTATATTTTGGTATGGAAAGAATTAAAGTTTATGCATATGACTTTTATGGCTTTTTAATGTGTTTTGAAGTTAAATGAGTAGAGGATTATAGTATGTTGAGTTGGATGGGATAGTGGATATTTATTACTTCTATCTTATGTGCTATCTAGATAATGATTCTATATTCATACTACATAAGTTATGTCAGTAGTATTATCTGTAATTATGGCAATGGTTTCATCATTACGTATGTTATGCTATTACATCCATAAGTAGAGTCATTAGGATGGATCTAGTTACACTAACCTGTTTATGGCATGTTCATGGCTATTGCATCTAAAGCTAGTCACCATTTTAATTTAACATAGCATGCTCTACGGCTAGGTGATTATGGTGCATGTTTAGTTTAACTACATCAGAACTAAGTTATTACATGCTAGTGGTGGAAAGTACTTAACAAATGTTGTGGGTTATTACATGTTAGGACTTTTTTCCTTCCACCAATTTATATCACTATGATTAAAGAGGATGGATAAGTAAATTAATGATGATGATTTCATTTAGACCATGGGGCATGTGGATCAGTTTAGAAATGTCATGTTGGTAATAAGGAATCTATGAATATGCCGATAAGTATAGTTGCAGAAGAAATAAATGGTCATGAAAATTTAAAGGAACATATCACCTATGGTAAGGGGAAAACCCTTACCGGAAACGAAGTAGAAAATTTAAATTTTTAGAGCCTAGGGCCAGGTTCCCAGGTAGGGTCAGGAGGTTCATTAAAGTATATCATAGCTACTAGAATTAATGATAATATTACGAGGTTGCATATATTTGATGAATTTCGGTCATTATATCTTGCAATAATCTTTATTTCTCATAGGAATGACATGAAAATTTATTAATTTAAACTCTAAGTTACTACGATAGATATATCTTTAAGATATGGTGAGTTCCCTTCCTCCCATTTCTTGCAAAAGTGGACCTTATTTTGGTTTTTTTCTCCACAAACACCATTGGGATAATTTTGAAAAAACCTTCATGGCATGTTGTGTCTCCCTTGTAGCTTATTAATGGTGATTTGTATCATCTATTTCCTTCTATGAATACATCTAAGCTAAAAATATTCTTAAATTCCATTGATAAATTATTGAACTATAGATGGATTTATTTTTTAAGATTTAAGAGTGATGTTTCCAGAAAATTTTATTTTTTTTTTCACAATGCACTTGTAAAATATATATATTAGATATTAAGAAAAAATAATGGTGGAAAAGGTATTAAAAACAAATTTACAACTTACAATACCGAAAAAGGAATTATGATCTAACATATTATTACATACACACCACAATAAAATGGTTTTGCTAAGATGAAAAAGTAAACATTAAAATAAGTTCAAAATAGGAGGTTGAATCATTCATGCAAGGAATCAATTCTTCTAATTCCTAGTACTATGAACTCTTGCACATATTTGAAAAGAATGACATAAAAAGAAGCATAGAGCAACATTAAAATAGTTGTAATTTGTATTTGTGGTTGTGAAGAATTTTGAGTCGATATGATAAATATGTAAAGTACTATAAATTTTTTCAGCATCATTCAAATCAAATTATTATTAGGATAGATTTGATGTTTCATGAAGTGTCTCAAACTTTGAGCCTAGTTCAACCATTATATCATCCTTAACATGTAATTCATGTTCTATCTTGACATTATAAGCAGTTCTCCTATTCGGATTCCTTACGCATAAGATAATAATAGTCAATATGAAAATCCACCTTTACTAACTCGCATTCTTCTATCTAGGTCCACTAAATATGAATTAGCACTACTACAACATCTTCATAAATAGTTCCATACAACACAATAAGTATTTTTTTATTTTGTTAATGATCATTTACATTGGCACCCTAGAAATTCATAGTTCTAGTGCGTATTCTCTCTTTTTGCTTAGCTTTCAGACACTAATGATCGAGAAACATTCCCATCATTTTTTTGTCCGTCCAAGCTAGGATGAATTAAAAATAAATAAATATCGTTTGTTAATTGTGAATGATGTTTGGGATCTTGTACCTATTTTAAAAGAATAAATCTTCATCAATTTTAAATGCATGTATCGAGATAACTATGCATCCAACGTAATTCTTGAAAAAAATATTGTTAGATTTATTTCCAAAAAACGTTTGTTAATTGTGAATGATGTTTGGGGTCTTGTACCTATTTTAAAAGAATAAATCTTCATCAATTTTAAATGCATGTATCGAGATAACTATGCATCCAACGTAATTCTTGAAAAACATATTGTTAGATTTATTTCCAACGGTTTTTTAGAAGAAATTGACTCTACTCAAACATTTTCCACTCTAACAAAAATGAATTCCATATATATTATTTTAACCATTGTCAATTTCTATAATCGAGAGGTCAAATTCTTAGACGATTATTTGCAAGAAGAAAATTATATGCAATAACCCCTTAGCTATGTTCAAAGTTACTCCAACCTTGTTTTTCACCTTATGAAATATCTCTATGGTCTTAAACAAGCTCCTTAGAAATATTATGCTAAAATGGGTAATTCACATCTTTACACTAGTTTTTCTAGATGCCATTTAAATCACAATCTCTACACCAATAATGTGGATAGTCATCCCATCAAACTTATGCTATAATTTATGACTTTCTAAACATTGGTAGTGACCTCAAACTTTAAACTGATATGAAATATGGCCTTTGGAATAAATTTGAAATTAAAGGGTCAATGGATTTACACTATTTCCTCGACATCCAAGTAATGTAATCCAAGGATGGAATTTCCCTTTTGTAGTTAAATTATGAATATGAAATTTTGTTCCACTTTTACATGGAAGACTATAGGTGATATCCACATCCATTCTAATCTATAGTCAAACTTGTTGTTCCCTATGTTATGCATAAAGTAAGTACTACTTTCTATAATTAGTTCGTAGTCATCTGTATTTCACTTGTAGCCTCTTTTGTATATCGCTTTTCTTCACCATACTACCCAATATATGGAAACTCCCTTGAAGGCTATAAGAATGTAGAAAATTGAATACTATGTCCTATCCTTGGTACAATATCTGTTGGATTTAATTTATTTGTTAAAGGATACTTATTTGTTGATTTTTGTACTTCATAATGAGTTGGTTGGTGATTTAATTATTGCAATTCTACTAAATGTTACATTTGTAGTCTTAATTCCATACCTACCACTTAGAATTATAGGAAGGAACATGCACTTTTTACATAGGATTATGTTTGTAGTGTTAATTCAATACCTACCACTTAGATTGGTAAGAAACAACATTCATTTTTTCTTTCTACAATAGGAGAAGAGTATTGAGAAATGGTTGGTGAAATTTAAGAGGTCCTTTTCCTTCAACGCATACTTTTGGAGTTTGTATTTCCGTAACGACATCTAAGCACATTATGTTTTTGTAAAAATAGTGTTAGTCAACTTACATTAAATCCATTTCAATGTTAGTGTAGAAAACAAATTAAGGTACACATGCACTTCATGAGGAAGCTTATCAAGATCACATTATCAAATTGTTATATTGGTCTATATAACGTCAAGTTGTAAAATCTTTTACAGTCTCTACTAGAAATGATGTTTCCCAAACTTTGATCTATATTGCATGTTCAAGAGTTGCCATCAAGTGGCTATAGGATGTATTGCTTCATTATTTTCTCTTGTAGAAATTCTTCTAGAGGGGGGATGTTAGGATATTTGGATACACAGGAGTTAGTTAACAACATTATTATGTCTTTAGGTAAAGTGTGCTTCATCAGTATACAATTATAATTAACTAATCTGATGGTTAGGATTATATTCTAGACATAAAGTGATATAATATTTTACCTTCTCCTAGATGATAATAACTATTTGTCCATGGATTAACAAAAAATTGGATCATGATCTGTATTTCAAGACAATGTAGAGTCATTTGTTGATGAAGAGTGCATAGAATATTATGTGTAAATAACTACTTTTGCATTCATATGTTGTGTCTAGTGGTTACATTCACTTGCATTATGGATTGTTTCCTTCTTCCAAAGTTTTCCACCACATAACACAACTCATTAATAATATTTTTATTTCTGTGACTAGTTTCCTTGGGGTAGTCAACTTGTGTGGATATACCATATTTATTGAACTTTTACAACTATGAAATACTTCCCAAAAAATATTCATTAAAACCATTAAAATAATGTCTTTTTGACTTATACATATCTTTGTATAGTGAAAGAAAGAAAAAAAACAAATTTTGTAATTATAATATATACTTATCAGGTAGATACTATTATTATATATCATACAAAAACATTACAAAATACTTAAATTTTATGATAACAATTTAGAACAGATTATTTCGTGGGCATATAAAAGCCCTAATTTTCACTGTTACATGTCTAACATAACCTCGTAAAGAATGCAATAACAATCAATATATTGATTTGGCAAGTTAGAAACTAATATTAAGCTCGTGAAATCTTATGGTGTACTCATTCAAAAAAATTTACAGTACTTATGAAGACCCGTTTCTCTATCTCGATGCATCACTAATTGCTAATATTTTTAATATACAAATATTAACGTAAAATAGAATAATTTCTCGACATGGAACATTAAATTTGTTTGCGAAGTATTGCTAAACCTAAAAAAGAACCCATGTAATATGATAAAATTATATCGCAGAAGTAATGAAAAGCATAGTAAACAAGTTTAATAATGCGAGAAAAGGCCTCACCTAAACATATTTTCACACTGGCTTATTAGCACATTTAGAGCACTCGGAAACCAATACTATGAAAATTTATCCTACCACAAAGGTAGCCAGAAACATAACATGTAACTTTGAAAAAGATAATGCTAAATGGCCACACATAATGCATAATGCAATTTTGAAGTAGATAGTGCAATGAAACCTAATGTGGAAATGCTATAACTTTTACTTAAGAAAGTGTCTGTACGTTATCAAAATAAATAGAGCTAGTATATCTTCATGGTGAAAAATAAAGAAGTGTGATCAATTTAAAATAATAAATTTTAATGATCATAAGAATGTCATAAGTGAGCATAAATTTTAATGATCTTTTTACTTTGTTGATAATAATTAAAAAACTTGAAATATGCAGCAATAGATTCAAACAACGTATTAAAAATTATGATCAAACCTTAAAAATGTGCACTATGCACTTATCTTTTTACCTTGTTAATAATAATAATAAAAAAACGTGATGTGTGGAGTAATAGATCCAAACAACGTATTAAAAATTATGATCAAACCTTGAAAATATGCACTTTATTATCTTTTCTTCTAAATGACCAAACCATCAGAAATAGTTGTTTAAGTCTAGGATTTGTAACACGAACGCATCCCAAAAAATTGTAGGCATATTCCATGGATGCTATATTCTATTTCAATCGATTAAGTGAAACATTTATTGAATTTAGAAAAGTAAGAGCATTCAACCAGTTTTATCTATAAATAATCTCTATGTATATAATTACCCCAATCATCTTTATCTTTGCAATTACCCCGTTTATTGAAAATCAGTAACTTAAAATTGAAACTTATAATCAAAATATAAAAATTTTAAATATAACTTCATCATTGAAAATAAAATATATTTCTATACTTTACCTTGTTTAGAAAAATAAAAGTCACGTTCTTTCATCATGAATAATTGACACAAAGGATAGTTAATAAGATTATTATAAATTAATATAAAAACATTTTTTTTATAATATATACATATATATTATTTCCTTTTGAATAAGAATTTATTTATTCTTAAATAAAATTTTAAATTCATTTTATAATGAAAAAACTTTTTCATTTTTGAAAACTTATTATCAACCCAAATTTATAAACATCTAATATTTTATATGAAATCTAGGATATAAAAAAATAGATAGACATACTTATAACAACATTCAACCTTTTCGAAAAAAACAAAACATGGGTGAGGAACGGATGCTGCAACCTGCCCTAGGGTTTCTGTGAAACCTGAAATCGGCAGGACTGTCAATCTGGGTACAGCGGGCAGAGTCTGCTGAGCCAACGAGCAAGAAGAAGCGCCCATAAGGAACAGGAAAATGCAAACCCCCCAGGGGGAGGGCCAGGAGCCTCCCCCCGATCCGGACAACCGAGCACGGCCTACGGCCGACAAAGAGAAGGAACAGGACATCAGCGGCAACGCCATCGACAACAGACAGAAGAAAGGAAAGGACATTGACGCAGATGAAAGGAGTAAGGCAAGTTCTTCAACCTGCAAGCCTGTAGCGGTCCATAAACCAAGGGTGGACTTCCCAAGTGAACGCATCAATGCCAGGATACAGTACATGAGAGATCATGCGCTAATCGGTAAATTCATAGGAATATGGCCGACGGAGAGAGCGCTGAGAAGCTGGATCAACACCAAATGGCATCCTAAGGGGCACATCTCGTTGCATCTAGGAGCCAAGGGTTTCTTCACTGCAGTTTTTAACTGCCTGGAAGACCGCAATAGGATTCTGGATGGGGGTCCTTATTTCTTTAATTCAGCTGGATTATACCTGAAAGGCTGGGTTGAAAGATTCAACCCAGACAAGGAGGATCTGAGCTATGCGCCAGTGTGGATAAGGCTTTATTCACTACCGTGGGAATACTGGGAAGAAAAGTCTCTACAAGAAATCGGGAATGCTATTGGCGAGTTTGTAAAGATCGCAGAAGAAACAAAGCTATGCAGATATACATCCTATGCTCGGATCTGTGTCTATATGGATCTCAAGCAACCGCTGCCAGACACGGTAAGTTTCTTTCATGAAGACTCTGAATGGACTCAAGTTATAGATTATGAACATGTGCCCTTTAGATGCAGGAAATGCCATGAAATAGGGCATCTCTACAGAGACTGTCCTCAAAATAAGATACCCTCTCCCCAAGATAGTTCTGACAATCAAACTACAGATGGATTCACCAAGGTAACAAATCGAAGGAGAGGAAACAAGAAAACAACAGGCAACTCCAAAGTAAATCCAGTCAATAAGGCAAAGCCCACAACAAGCAACAGTTTCGAAGCACTGGACAAGGACGACGAGCAAGAACAGGAGAAGGAAAAGGCGAAAGACAAAGAGGTCCATCAAGAACAACCAGGCGAGACATCGGGGCAAGAAGGGAAGAAAATCCAAAAGCAAGTCAACTTGATCTCTCCAGCTAAAACCCTGCCATGGCATTCTCAAGGAATGGACGTTGAATATTCGCAGCCACATGAGAAATCTTCACAGGAGCGAGAGGATACCTCGCAAGCACCTCAAAATATGGAAGAAGATCCGGAACCCTTAGATATAGGGGAGCTGGACATTCTAGGTTTGGAACACGCATGCAAGACAGGGAACTTTGAAAAGATACCAGAAAAGCAAGTGGATAACCTAGTAGAAGTTCTGAACAGAGCACAGAAGAAATATTCGCTAGGAGTCCAAATAGGAAGTCCATGGGATGGAAAATTTATCACCAAGGACAATAAGAAAAGAGGTAGGAAATCCACTTTGGAAAGAACTATCAAGATCGGAGAGATTTTAGTGGAGTCAGGGAGGTATGCCAAACTGACCAAGTATTTCAATCCACACCCCCAAATTTCTCAATGAAGTTAATATCATGGAATATCAGAGGGCTCAATAGCCCTAGGAAAGGTAGATTATTAAAAAATATGCTGATGCAAGAAAAACCAAGCATTCTTTTCTTACAGGAAACGAAATGTAGTTCAATTTTTTTGGAAAAAATAGCAGTGAAAGCATGGCCAGGGGGGCATGTAGTAGCTGTTGATGCTCAGGGAGCTTCGGGAGGACTTGCAATCCTCTGGGATGCGCGAGTCATACAGTTAAATAATATTCAAGCCAACAAAAGCTTCATCCAGGCAACCTTTCATCTCTTAGGTTCCAATATCCATGGGCTAATAACAAATGTATATTTTCCTCAGGACATAGCTCAAAAAGCTCAGATCCTGAATACACTATCAGATCTCAGCTCAGACAGGCCTCATCCACTTTGGATTTCGGGAGGTGACTACAACATGACAGCGAGCATAGAAGAAAAACGTGGAGGCAGAAGCAGAACAAATAATGATGGCAATCTACTAAAAACTTTTATTCAAAATAACTGGCTGGTGGATGTCCCTACAGGCAATGGTCTCTTCACATGGAGTAATAAAAGAGAGGGAGAGCAGCAGATTGCGTCGCGTCTTGACAGGTTCCTCATCTCAGATAATGCAGTTCACTTAGGAGGGGAATTTACGGCATCCATACTTCCTTTCTCAGGTTCAGATCATTGGCCTATCGAACTGCAATGGAATAGGCCAGGTAACAATCTCAAACGTCCCTTTCGTTTTGAAGAATTCTGGTTAACTCACCCGGACTTTGAGAGGCTAGTAAGATCCACTTGGCTCCACTTCAATCCCTCTGAAGGCACCAGAATGGCCAGGTTTCAGCAAAAGCTTAAGCATCTTAAAGGGGTAATCAAAAGATGGAATCACAATACATTTGGCAACATCTTCACAGCACAAGCCTCCCTCAACACAGAAATGAAGAAAATCCAGCAAACCATCATCACTGAAGGGCGCACGGAGGAATTAACCAAGCAGGAGCAAGTCTTAGAATCTAGAATCATAGAAAGGGCTAAACAGGAGGAAATATTATGGAGACAGAAATCAAGGATCAGATGGCTAAAAAATGGAGAAAAGAACACTAAATTTTTTCATAAAACAACGGTGCAGCGTAGAATGGTAAATTACATTTCTCACATTAAAAATGAACAGGGGGATAAAATTGAAACTCATGAAGGCATTGAAGAGGAATTCCTGAGTTACTTCAAGAAGGCGCATCAGGAGCCCGATTTTAATAGAATGTCGGCCATCAACAAGCTAATTAAGAACATACCAAGGATAATAACAGAGGAACATAACAGTCTTCTCCTCAAGCCCATTAACTTAGAAGAAGTTGAAGAAGCTGTGCGGAATCTGAAGGAAGGCAAGGCGCCGGGACCGGATGGTTTTACATCAAATTTTTTTCATAAGTTCTGGGACTTGATAAAGGATGAAGTCTGGCAGGTAGTAGAGGAATCTAGAGCACTCAGATGGATGTATCCTGGATTAAATGCTACCTTCATAGCCTTAATTCCAAAAGGGGAAGACTCCAACACTCCAGACAAATATAGACCAATTGCGTTGTGTAATATCATCTACAAAATTACTTCTAAAGTAATAGCAACAAGACTAAAGCCGCTGCTCCCTCTGATTATATCGCCCGAGCAATCGGGTTATGTCGAAGGGCGTCAAATAACGGACGGGATTATTCTAACGCATGAGATAATTCACTCCTTAAAGCAAACCAAGAAACCAGGTATGTTGCTCAAGCTAGACTTATCCAAAGCTTTTGACAGTCTTAGTTGGGCTTATATTCAAAAAATCCTTTTAGCTTTTGGTTTTGCACACTCATGGGTCAGATGGATCTTCAACCTTCTATCTTCAGTTTTTTTCTCTGTCTTAATTAATGGTATTCCCTCAGCAACTTACCGTCCCTCCAGAGGTATAAGACAAGGCGACCCCTTATCTCCCTTCCTCTTTGTAATTATGGCAGAGGGACTAGGCAGAAATATCACCTCGGCCAGGCTTGCCCAGCAATTACGAGGCCTTTCTTTCAATCATTCCCCCGCCTACTCCCATCAGCAATTTGTAGATGATAATATGCTTTTTGGCCATCCCTCAGTGCAAGAAGCTCGTATCCTCAAATCTATCCTGTCAACCTTTTCTGATGCTTCAGGAGCCCTCATAAATCGAGTTAAATCCCAAATCTTTTTCTTCAATACCCCTGTGCCCACACAAAGATCTATTGGACGAATTTTGGGATTCACTATTGCCTCTCTGCCCTCCAAATATCTAGGTGCCCCTTTAATGGCCTCAGCTCTTAAGCACTCTTCCTGGAAGCAACTGCTGGAAAAACTTGAGTCTCGACTCACCCTCTGGACTAATCGAGCTCTGAATATGGCTAGCAGAATTGTTCTCATCAAAGCGGTCCTTCAATCCATGCCCCTCTATCTATTCTCCATACTAGCTGCCCCAAAATGGGTTCTCAAAGAAATCAAGACTCTTCAACGCAATTTTCTATGGGGAAGCTCGGGGCAAAATAGAAAATGGGCTTTGGTGAAATGGGATAAAGTTTGTCTTCCTAAAATAGCAGGAGGTATTGGGTTAAGGGACCCTGAGCACAGTAACAAAGCAATGGGAGCAAAAATCTGGTGGAGATGGCTTGCCCATCCCAGCACTCCATGGGCCTCTCTCTGGACAGCCAAATATACAAGCAACTGTCCTATGGAAGAACGAATACGAATGACAGAGCTAAGTACGGGTTCGGTATTTTGGAATTCAGCCATACAACACAGGAGCCTCATACAAGGACACAGCTTTTGGGAAATTAAAAATGGAACCACTGCGCGATTCTGGGAAGACTCATGGCAACAATTACCAAGATTAAGAGACATTCTACAAGATCATCAAATTCCAGAATGGGAAATGAATCAATACGCCACAGTCAGCCAATTCTGGAGAACAGGTACCACTCAAGAGCATAGGCAATGGAAAAATGCAAATCAATTTCTATCAAACTGCTCTGAGCAAACGAAGCAATACCTTAATACAGAACTTCAAAAGAGGCAAATCACTATCTCAGAAGGTATGGACACCCTCAGGTGGGGTTATGAAGAGAAAGGAATCTTTACCACAAAGGAAGCATACAAAATCATTATCCAAGATCGGCTCAACAAAGATAAACTTTGGGAGGAAATTTGGCGTTCATCCAACTGGCCGAAAGTCTCCACATTCTTATGGCTTCTTTGTCATAATCGAATTCTAACTTGGGATAATCTTAGAAGAAGAGGTTTCTCAGGACCATCTATATGCCTAATGTGTAGAAAGGAGGAGGAAACAGCCATACATCTTATGCAGACATGCCAAATTGGAAGAAAACTCTGGGAGAAGGTAGCTTTTCGCTGTCAAAAAGAGGGCAGAGTACAGGGAGATCTCAAAGCGACTATGTGCAAATGGGGTCAACAGCCTTTTCAAAGCAACTTCCTTAATACTCTATGGCATCTTATACCTGGACTATTAATGTGGAACATATGGAAAGAGCGTAATAGAAGAATTTTCAAAAATCAATCTATGTCTCTAGAGCAACTCTGGAATAAATTTCATCAGAATATCATGGAGACTCTCTTAATTAGAGATTGGCACTCAGAAGACCTTCCCACTTCACCTCAGGAAAAAATAATATGGGACAACTGGGGGATTCCGATAAATCAAATGTTCACTGGGATAAAGAACCACATAATGCAGGGACAGGAATTAAACACCTGGATTCCGCCACCCATCAACATGTTCCAGCTTAATTTTGATGGCGCCTCTAAAGGAAATCCAGGGAAGGCAGGATATGGAGGAGTCTTCAGGGATCATAATGGCAATCCTCACTGTATCTTCATGGGATCGATAGGCTGGGACACTAATAACTCAGCAGAATTGGAGGGATTATGGAGAGGTCTTAAATTAGCCCAAAGAAAAGGTTTCTTTCCTCTCATTGTTGAAGGGGATTCGCAAATCATAATCAGAATGATCATCAAAATGTTGCACGGTTCTCCCATACACAAAGTAAGCAATAGTTGGAGAATGGCCCAGAGGTTGGAGTTGATCAACAACTGGCTGTCTCAGCATCAAGCAATTTCTTGCAAACACATCAGAAGGGAAGGCAATAAGCTCGCTGACTTTCTTGCCAACCTTGGAGTGGAAGCTAAGAGCGGTTACTTTGAAGGTTCTATTTCCAGCCTAGATTCAGAGGACCAGATTGCCAAAATCCAGGAGATTGTCACTAGGGACAAAGCTCAGATCAAGAGAACCCACCCGGATGCGGGTGATCCCTCCAGCTATCAATGAAAAACCACAACGGACAGACAGTTGGCCCCATGGATGGCAGGCCGGCGGACTGCATGGTACAGGTCGTAGGTAGATTTAACAGGTTCAAGGTGAGCGAATTAACTCTGTTGCAGCCTCGGAGTTGGCTCGAATTCATTTCGAGCATAGCAACTATGATAGCTCTCTGGTTCCGGGCTTTGGATCAGCGCAATGCCATTAATGCTTCAGGGTTTTATAGGGCTATGTCGCCTCAATTCTGGCGCATTGTCATTTGGGTTTGGTTGATTGATCGGCACTAGAGACGCCCTGGGATTTTCAGAGCTCTCTCTGCTCCTAGTCAACTTCATTTCATTTGTCTTCATTGGTTCTCTGCCCTCGCAACCATGCTGCGTAGAAGAGGCATCCCTTGTAGGGGAAGTAATTCAGGAAATAGAGGAGGCCGTGCTTGTCCCGTGCCTCAGATTGTTGATCCTATTACATCTACTCCGCCCTCATCTCCGACGTCGGAACCGGATAGGTCTCGTCCGAACAACTCATTTCAGACCTCCAGCTTCTCCTTCCAGAGTCAGCTCAATAGACCCATTATGACAATCAATTTCATAGTTTTTGTCTCTGAAGAGGAGGGTAATTCTTCTAGCTCGACTCCTTCTGATTACGCTCCTTCACAAGATGACAGCATCTTGCTCGGGGACCTATCAGGACGAGTTTATCATGTGGACCATAGGCAGGAAGTCGCCCCGGCTCCGGAACAGACTCAGCAACCGACTCCAGCTCAGGAAGACGTTTTAATTTGCGGACCCTCTCAACGAAATTCCGGAGTTCTGCAGCTGGTTACTCATACGGATGGCGAACCAGTTCTGGATGAAGATGGTTTCGTTACCTGGCTTGCCTCCACCAGCCAGGAAAAGGAGGACACGCCACCTTTGCCAGGACATGTCGGTTGAGCACAGTAACTTCTTGACGGGAGGCTCTCTTGCTCATACGTTTTGTTTTTTTGTTCTTATGGTTTTGAGTCAGAAGTTAGTGGTTGATGACTAGTCTACTCTTTCATATGATTATGCCGGAGGTTTTTTTGTACTGGCCGTCAATGCAGGCCAAGAAAATTGTAAGTATGCTAAATCTAGTCAGCAGGACTACATTGTAATTTTGACTGAAGGGCTAAATTGTAAAATCCCTATTTTTCTGGCTGAGGATTGGCTTAGGCCTCCTCTGAGGACTTAACCTTACTGTACATATTTTTTCACTTTCTAAATAGAATTAGCATTTACAGAGAAAAAAAAAAACAACATTCAACCTTTTCGAGATAGTTGCCTTGGCTATAGATCCACATTGAGATTGGAGAATGGGGCCACAACTTAAAGTGGTGTCATGGTCATGGATGGATTAGAGAAGGAGACAGGGCTCAACCCTATGAGAGACTCAACCTCGGGGTCAAATGAATGTTTAGAGGAGCAGGCGAAGGATTGCACAAGTAGCCTACCATGAAAAAACTAGCTATATGAATGCATTTTCTATTGTAGGTTGTCATGGAGAAGGGGAGAATGTTGTGGAGAGAAAAAAGAGATTTGGTCGGAAACATTTGTTAGTGATGTTTGTGGAATGATAGAAGGATTCTTGGAGTTACTGACAGTTTTTTATACAGGTGAGATTTTCATTAAAGATGCCTCATTAGGTTTGTGTATTAAGGAAAGGTTCTAGGTAAAAGTGTCATTGTGGAGTAGATCTAAGGTAACCCCATAGAGGATTCGCTACCTTAGGATCAATGGATGGTTGGAATTTCACCTAAGGTTTCTCCCAATGTGTCTTTTTTACAACATGCCAGTTACTCTTTGTATTATTTTCTAGTTACTTCTTTGTTAGAAGGATCCTATGTGCTAGTTTGTGGAAAGAACCATGGACACGGAGAGTAGGTTCAAGATAGTTTTTGTTTGGTGATGCACAACTTAACTTTTTGATCTCTCAGGAACTAAGTGATGGGAATCCTAATTATATATCAATCAAGTCTCACGTCACCTTTCCTAGGCACATTGAAACTTTTCTTCCACATTTTTTAACTTTAATGAGTTCTTAGGAAGGTTATATCTTATGTTCCTAATGCATTTATTGCATAGGATATTGAGGATATTTGATGTAGATCACATGAAATATGGACTTGTGGAAATTAGTGGGCCTGGTCCCTACTACAGTATGAACAATAATTAGTTTTCTTAGAGTAATTACTACCCCTCCTTGTATTGCAAGGTCATAGGGAATTAGATCCTATTTTCTAGGACTTTAGGAGGGAAATAATCATTTCTTCATGGAGCTTTCCCCTCAACTATTTTTGTATAAATAATACATGAGTAGCCCATTATGGATATTTTTTAAAGGTTAGACTCAATAGTAGTTAGCGAAGTATTTTTTCGTATTATTTTTAGTTATATCATACTTATCACCATATTGTTTGATTGATGAAAATCACTCCATCGACTTCCACACTAATTTTTATTTAAGGGACTTGAGTCTCCTTGTGTTAGGGTGCAATATAGCTTCTTTTTTATTTTTATTTTTCATGCATTAGTTCAATTATATATATATATATATATATATATATGAAATTATGGTTCTCAATATTTTTTTGAAGGTTCATAAATATGTTTGTTTATAATTTTTCTTCATGAATCTTATCTTAGTTAATTTATCCATAACCATTTCATGAAATTATTATTCTTTCTCATGTAATATCTTAGCTAGATTGTTTTTATTTAATTGTTCACATATTTTTACATTTTGTGTAAATAAATTCTTGTTTAGTACAAGTATATGAGAGTCCAAATTTTCCTATTCCTTTTATGAACTAATCAATTTGAGATACCTAAACTTGGAAAATGTTCCTTAACCCTTCTAAGACCTTCATTTACCTTCTTCACCCTTCACAACATATTTAGACCTCATAAAACTTCTCTTGATTTTTTCTTGTAGAAAAACAGGGTCATCCTATAGTACTACACATATTGCCTCAAGAAAACTCTACATTGGTACCAAAAGATTGTTTATCATTTCTTAGAATATTACAACATTCATTAGAACTTAGATATGGAGTTTAGAGGTTCAGAGCCCCTTAGAAACTTTATCCTGGTAGATGTAACTATCTTTATGCAATTAGGGTTTATTGTTTGTATGCCTTTTCTCAATTGCAAGTTGATTCGTCATGTTGGAAATAATATTGAGAGGGGGGGGTGAATCAGTATTATCAGAGTAATCAAACTTTTTCTATGCCCAGAAACATATACGCTACTTCAGTTAAGTGAACCAGCGTGTACACGCTACTGTGACGAAGTAAAACAGCGTATAAGCAGAAAACTCACAATTTAGTTAGCTTATTCTTCAATTAAGTGCATCGGGACATTATTCATCATATTAACAGTAAACATGTGCAGTATAACAAAACAGATAAAAAGCCACACACATGAACACCAAGATATAAGGTGGAAACCCAATGTGGGTGAAAACCACCTGCTGCAAGTTGTCTCTATCTTTCTTTAATATGAAACTTCAGTTTACAATCTTTTGTACTGGTGCAGCCTTATACCAGTACGCAGGCTACAACCTGCAGAAGGCTTCAACCTTCTCTCGTTCTCCAAACTTCCTTGGAAGGGAGCTCCAACCCCCTTTGCTCTTGTACTAGCCAAGATACTAGTACGTAGGTGCTGACCTACAATCTTCCTTCTTCCAGGTATCACTTTTCATACATTTTCAGACTTGGATATTCCTGAAGCACAACATTACAATCTGAAGACCACAATTCATTCAATTTCCACAACAGATCATTGAAGCATAAGACAACCAAACTTTGAATCACTGAACTACTGAACCCTGTCAATCACCAGTTACCAGAACACAGAGCAGACTACAGAACTCTGCAATAACAGTCAGACCCCACTGTAAACCCAAAATCAAGCTTCAAAAGATATACGCTACTTTAATGAGCAGAACCCGCGTGTACACGCTCTTTTACCGAAGCCAACCTGCGTACAGATCTAAAAATAAACTTTCTCAATTTGCAGCTGTACCAGATATTAGTTAGACCCAGAACGTAACATTGCGACAATATGCAGATCTAGAAATACGCATAATCAACCATATCATGATAGTGCATTTCAAACCATTAGATCCCGATCTATCCTTAGATCTAGTCTTCCATCAACCGATGTGATCTCTCCTTGACTTAGATCAAGCAACTCAGAACCTGCATATCAGATCTCTTTCTCTCTTAGATGTTCAAGCCTTGTCGAAAGATGATATTTGCCTAATGATCTTCTTCTCCTTATATAGCCTTAGGCCTTTCTCAATACCAAGAGTCAAAACCATAGTAACACAATACCATCAACTTTAAAACTAGGGATCGACACGCCCGTCGAGACATAATGGTCCGAAATCATAGGCACAACTTCCAAGGACTAACCACCATGAACCAAAGGAACCTTTCCACATACACGCGCTTTTTCTGAATCGAACTAGCGTGTACACGCGACTTGGGCTTAACGAAACGGCGTGTATGAGCTTCCTTGGCATGCTGTACTGAGATCTGTCTTCTGATTAAGTTGCCATCACCTGTACCAACCTCTGAGCACCTGTACCATCCACTGAGTGAGTTGCCATCAAGGACAACACTTGAATCATAATGCCAACAATCTCCCCCTTTGGACTTGATGGCAACCACCACACCAAGTCACTCTCCCCCTTTAACATCAAGGGCAAAGGGCTATGCTCCCCCTGAGGACATGCTGATACCTCTGCTTGGCTGTGCTGACTCGTGCTCCCCCTGACAGTAGGCCAGATCTGCAAAAGATGTTCTTCAACAAGAACCAAGACTTATACACCATAAGGGACCTTTCTATCATCAAGGACTCAATACATACAACCATAACATATCAGAAACAACCACTTTATATTACAGCATTCATCCCAGGCATAGTGGGGAAACCAACAAAGGCCGTTACATGACCTTGACACCATAAAAGAGACAAGAGAGATACATGACATAGAGACAACAGATCTAGACCAAGACTTAGGAAAGACACCAGTAGCATCTGATAAACATCTTGTTAGATCAGCAACTAGAATTTCTTTCTGAGCTCCTTCTCCTGAAACCAACAACCAAAACATCTGAATGCCAACAATGCTTTATGAGACTTTTGAGCTGCTCCCCCTGAACCTGTGCCTGTTGCACTCCCTGAAACTGTGCCTGAATAATTCTGACATTCCCATTGCTGTTCAGAACTTCAGAGTTTTCCCTTGCTGTTTAGAACTTCATATACGCGTTTTATCCTGTATAAAACAGCGTATGTACGCTGATATTCTTTCTGCAACAAGCGTCCAGAATACACGCGACTTACCCATCATGAATCCGCGTGTATACGCGCATACCCCTTCCGTAACCTGCGTATACCAACTTTTCTGTAAAACAAACAAATTTCAACAACAGGATGAAGCATCAACTACTCCCAGCTTTTGTCTGAGATATTCAAAAGTTTCCCTGGGCAGTGGTTTTGTGAGAATATCAGCAACTTGCTCCTTAGAAGGAACATACTCCAACTTGACCTTCTGCTCAAGCACTTGTTCCCGAAGAAAATGGTACTTGATTGGTATGTGCTTGGTCTTTGAGTGCATGACTGGATTCTTTGAAATGCTGATTGCACTTGTATTATCACATAAGATAGAGACAGGTGGAGTGCAAGTGATTTGAAAGTCCTGCAAGGTCTGCATCATCCAAAGAAGTTGTGTGCAACAAGATGCTGCAGCCACATATTCTGCTTCAGCTGTAGATAAGGCAATCGAACTTTGTTTCTTGCTGAACCAAGATACTAATCTGGAACCCATGAAGAAAGCACCTCCACTTGTGCTTTTCCTATCATCCACACTTCCAGCCCAATCTGCATCTGTGTAAGCATGAAGAGTGAGATCTGTATTTCTAGGATACCATAAGCCATAGTTTTGGGTCCCTTGAAGATATTTGAAGATTCTTTTGACTGCCTGAAGATGAGTTTCCTTTGGGTTGGCTTGAAATCTTCCAACCATTCCTACTGCATGTGTAATATCTGGTCGAGTACCTGCCAAATAAAGCAAACTCCCAATCATGGATCTATAAGTGGGTTGGTGAACTGCTGCTGATTCATCATTTGCACTGAGGCTGCATCCTGTAACCATGGGTGTACATACTGGTTTTGACTCTTCCATGCCATACTTCTTCAAGATCTGCTTGAGGTATTTGGTTTGAGACAAGAAGATACCTCCTTCATTTTGTTGGATTTGCAATCCAAGAAAATATGTCAATTCTCCAAGAAGTGACATTTCGAATTCTTTCTGCATAACCAAGGCAAAGTTTTGACTCATAGTCTCTTCATTGCTGCCAAAAATAATATCATCTACATAAACAACAAGAATTAGCAATTTGTTATTTTCAACTTTTATATAGAGATTGCTATCTGCTGATCCTTTTGAAAAGCCTTGTTGGTGAAGATATTTGTCCAACCGATAGTACCAAGCCCTTGGAGCTTGTTTGAGCCCATAGAGAGCCTTTTTCAATCTGCATACAAGGTTTGGATCATTCCCAAGAATGAACCCATCTGGCTGCTCAATATATACTTCTTCTTCTAAGTCTCCATTCAGGAAGGCTGATTTCACGTCCATTTGAAATACCTTGAAGTTTTGAAAGCTTGAGAGAGCAAGGAACATTCGGATGGCCTCTAGTCTTGCCACAGGAGCAAAGGTTTCTTCAAAATCTATTCCTTCTTGTTGTGCATACCCTTTACAAACAAGTCTGGCCTTGTTTCTAATTACTTCTCCATTTTCATTTAACTTATTCTTGAAGACCCATTTTGTTCCTATTACATTCTTATCTTTTGGTCTAGGAACTAATTCCCAAGTGTTGTTCCTTTCGATTTGCTCAAGTTCTTCATCCATTGCTTTGACCCAACATTCATCTTTGCATGCTTCTTTCACATTTTGTGGTTCAATGGAGGAGAGTAGAGCCAAGTAGCTTGAAGCTTCTGCAAGTGTCCTTCTTGTTTGTACTCCTGCTTCTTTCTGCCCCACAATCTGAGATTCTGGATGATTCTTTTGGACATATCTGGATGGAGTCTTCTCTTCTATTCTTGTCTGCTCCTCTGGTTCTTCTTGAGATTCTTCTTCTTCTTGAGGTTCTTCTTCTTCATCATTTCGCCTTTGAGAGTAACCTTCATCTTCTTCATGATGAACTTGCCTAGGAATATATCCCTTCTCATCAACCACTATATCAATACTGTCAACAATTCTGCCAAGTCTTTTATTGTAGCACTTGTATGCTTTGCTATGTGGAGAATAACCAAGAAGAATGCCCTCATCTGCTCTAGGTTCAAGTTTGCCAAGTTGCTCATCAGTATTCTTAATATAACATTTGCTCCCAAAGATTTTGAAATGCTTCACGGAAGGAGTTTTACCACTCCAAAGCTCATGAGGTGTTTGAGTGCTGTTTACTCGGACATTTGTTTTGTTAAGAATGATAACAGCAGCATGTGCAGCTTCACCCCAGAAGGTTGCAGGAGTACCTGATTCATCGAGCATAGCGCGAGCCATTTGTTGGATAGTTCTGTTCATTCTTTCCACAACCCCATTTTGCTGAGGAGTTCTAGCTGTAGAGAATTCTCTTCTTATCCCATGTTCATCGCAGAAATCGAAAAATTCATTTGATGTGAACTCCCCACCTCTGTCAGATCTGAGGCACTTGATTTTGTGTCCTGATTCATTTTCAGCCAATGCTTTGAAGGATTTGAATTTTTCGAATGCTTCATCTTTGTGCTTCATAAGCCCTAACCAAACAAACCTTGAGAAATCATCAATGAATAATATCAGATATTCTTCTCCTCGAGGTGTCCTTTTCCTAAATGGACCACATACATCTGTATGGACTAGCTCAAGAGGTAAGCTAGCTGATCCTTCCTTCTCTGGAAAGTTAGTTCTGGTTTGCTTTCCAAACTGACAAGATTTGCATATGGTGTTGTCTGGAATTTTGATATCTGGAAGATCGCGAACTGCCTGATATTTGCATGCTTTCCTTATTTGTGAGAAGCTTAGATGTCCCAACCTTCGATGCCATAACCAGTGCTCTTCATCCTTGCTAAGATAGCATTGTTGTTGTCCTTCTTCAAATATGTACAGATTATTTGGAGTTCTTTTGCCTTTGAGAACTGTTTTACCTGTATCAAGATCACGAACAAGACATCCATTCGATCTGAAAATAACCTCTGTTTTTTGATCACACATCTGGCTGACACTTAGAAGATTATGCTTCAATCCATCAACATACAAAACATTTCCAGCCTTGACCTTTTCTTTCAAAGGAGCAATACCTTTTCCTTTTATAGTTGCAGGAGTATCATTTCCAAAAGAAACTTTCTTTCCCTTTTCTAAAGTAGAATAAGATTCAAGTTTTTCTTTATCACCTGTCATATGTTTCGAACATCCACTGTCAATGTACCATAGATTTTCCTGTCCTTCTGCATAAAATGCTATCCCACATCTTTCTGTTTGAGGTTCCTTTATTCTCCATGTTTTGGTGCTTGTGGCTTGTTCCTTTTTCTCCTGAAACCTGCTCCTGCATTCAGAGTCTTTATGACCAAAATTATTGCAAATAGAACATTCAACTTCATTTTCAAGCACCGAAAAGTTGTTATAGGTCCTTTTTGTAATCCCTGTCATACTTCTTTGTTTTTGAGCTTCCCTAGTCATGATTGTTTTATATGCAACACATATGAAAATCAAGTGTGTTCACTGTCATGAGCATGTCCATTATGCGAAGAACTCCCCATAGAAGAAATAAAGAAAGAAGGAGTCCATAGTAGCAACAACAGGTGAGGTTCTAGCTTCACAATCCGAACTTGATTTCACTCTCATTGAATGGATGACTAGAATTGCCATGGGAGGCATGTGGTATCTTGACAACAGTGCCTCATTCTATATGATGTGGAATAGAGATATCTTTAGTGGTTTTAAGGAGAAATACCTCAAGCAAAGCATAGAGTTTGAAGATGACAAGAGGTATAGAGCTACCAAAAATCATTATGGTTTCCTTTTAGAGGGAGTCTGGCTCCCATCTTAGGATCACATATGTGATTTATGTTTCAGGAATAAATATGAATCTTATTTCAGTCACGGTATTGGAAGGCCATGGATATGATGTGATTTTTAGTAAGGGAAAGCTTTTTCTTGGACACACCACCATGGGACAGGTGAAACATGTTGGTGCAAGGCTGAAGAACTTGTATGCCCTTGAGGTTCAAGATGCGTATGAAGCCTTGAGGAGAAATGCAAAGGTTAGAGACTTGTTGTTTGAGAGGGAGAGTAAATTACCTCTCAACATTAAACTCTTGGAGAAGCCTTAGAAGCAACTTGAGGAAGTTGTGGAGCAGCGACAACTAGAGAAGCTGGGAGGAGACCAAGTGGAGAGTTCCACTCAAGTAGAGAAGAATGAGTCTCAGACAATTGTGGAGCAGAAATAATTAGATAAGCTGAGAGGAGACCTAGTGGGGGCATCCAGTGATGCAGAGACCTCCAGCAGGGGGAAATTTTGACCCAAGTGGGAAGAGGGATCACATGTAACCAAACCTCCAGGTGAGAGGTGGGATGATTTGAAGTGATAGTCCCAAGGGGGCTGAAACTGGGCAGGGTCCACTGAGTCATTTTATTTCATGGATCATACCTTTCTATAGGAGCCCAAAGAACATACTAGTGGGAGGAATCAATGGGATTTATGCACTAAGAGATCAAAGTGACATAGGCTAGAGTAGTTAGATACTGAAGGAATGTAGAGAGGGTTGAAAACAGTGCATAAAGGAAGAGTCAATAGAAGCATGTAGTTTTCAATTAATAGAGGCAATAGTAGTCAGAAACTTTGATGGCAGAGGTATGATTCTAATCCAGGTTGGATGTTCTTTTTGTTTCTGGAGTTGCTCGAGAAAAAACACTCAAGAGAAGTGTTGCATGAAAAAAATTGCAAAGGTTTAGGATCGGGATAGAGTTGAATTCCTTTCTTGTTGAGAGGGAATGTTCAAAATAGAAACAAGAAATGATAAAAATAGAATCCATAAATTCCATTTTAATTTGTCCTTCAATTATATTAAGAATTAAATTCAAATTTTATTCTCATAATAACTTGTAATAGTTAACTAGAGTGAGTTGACTTAGTTAACTTAGGAATTTTGACTTGGAATTCTTTCTTAAGTCATGTATATGTTATCCCTATATTATAGGGGTCTAGGATGAGTTAATTATGAGTTATAATTAGTTAGCTTAGTTTATTGAGTTAAGTCCAGTTAAATTAGTTCCAAATTGTTTGAGGAATTAATAGTGAGTTAACTATCAGTTGATACATTAGTACACTCAACTAGTGCTACTCTGGTTAACTGAAGATTACTGCATCAGAAAAACATGCATGTAGATTCTGAGAAAGACCTAGTTGAGACTATAGTGTAGGGACAATGTACTATTTGTTTTAGATTTTTATAAGTTCACTGATAATGCATGCAACCAAGAACTGATCCTTGAAAGGATTGGGTAGCAAGGATTTAAATACGGGCTAATTCTCTCAAGAATTGTGCAAATATTTAGAAGCTTGGATGCTTGGAAATTTGGCTAAATATTGGCCAAAGGAATTCATCACATCGAGGATGGGAAACACTTATGCAGGTTAAGCTCAAGGTAGAGCAGAGCATATCATATTCATCCAAATTATTTGACCAAGGGTGCATTGGAATAAAGACTTGGAGAGCATGTGAAGACGCTAAGCTTTGGCCTTGGGATTTATTATGAGTTGTAGATTGAATTTGCTAAGTGTTGGGATTGTTCTAGAAAGAACAAGCATTGTAATTTCATCTTGGTTTTCTGGATTAATACAATACAGATAATAGGGCTTTTGAGCTATGGCTTTCCTCGGATAAATATTGTGTTATGTGCCATTGATATTCTTCCTCTTGTCGATTATTATTTTGTTTTATCTTTATGTTCTTCCGTTGTAAAGTGGAGAAGTAGAGTCTTGTCTCTTGTTTTAGCAGATTACATGAGCTTGTGAATCTATAGGCTTTCCACAATTTATTTAGAGTCGCTTACGCGACATCTAGTGGTAAACTCACCTTTTCTCCAAAATACGCCTACACATGTAGGAGAGGAACAAGATAAAAGTGTATAATATGCAAGAAAGTGGGTTGTCCTTATCAAATACAAAATAGGTGGGGTCCATCTAACTTAACTCAAAGTACTCTAATTTTTTTGCATAGAATATTGTTACAAAAAATTAAAAAATATATATTAAAAAATTTTTGGACCCTCCATCTCTCGACATGAAAACTAGCTACTACAGGAAACATATGGATTACTAGAAGAACCTATAGGTGTTGTAATAGGAAATAAACAAATTACAAGATGAAGTTGATATTTTTCCCAAAACAACCACAAAAGATTCAAATGACTTAAAAGGCAAGGGTATATTTGAAATATATGTAATTAAAAGGTCTCACCACTCATATTTTTCATAAGAAAGAGTGTCAAAAGTATCTCAATTATCAAGAATAGTTTTATATTTTGAACAGTTTGAGTTAAAGAAGTAGAGCAAGAAAAAAATTTGATATTTTTTTCAAGAGACAGAAAGTGGGAAAATGATGAGGAATTGTAGGG
The DNA here is from genome assembly GCA_031772625.1 of Pinus tabuliformis. Lineage (NCBI taxonomy): Eukaryota > Viridiplantae > Streptophyta > Pinopsida > Pinales > Pinaceae > Pinus > Pinus tabuliformis. The sequence continues at coordinate 411,859,683 of CM062807.1, read as the reverse complement.
AGTAATTAGTGGCAAGTCGTTTCCTATCCTTGAAAATAAGAAAGTGTGCATATTTTCTCTACTACAGAAATCCTTATTACACCTAAAACCCTAAACTGTTATAACAAAAGAGACCCAAGCAAAGTCCTAAACCAAGTTAGAGGAGGGAAATGACTAGAGAGATATTGAAGAACATGTATGCTTCCATCCATTAGGTGAGACTGCATCCACATTAGCATGAGATGTTAGAAAAGTCATAAGAGGCATACATGAACAATAACAAGGAAAGGAAGCTCATTTAGTTTCTCAAAGGATTAACAACATATTCAGTAAATGGCTATGATGTGCCTCCAAATTAGATACAAATTAAGTCCCATCTAACCTTCCCTACATACATTCAGCATTTCCTTTTGCACTTAAAAATGTAGTTTTCATCTTTAATATGTTCTTAGGAAGGTTAGATATTATTTTCATATATTGTATGCATAATACATTTATTGTGAGGGATGTTAAGAATATTCAATCTCATTAGAAGAAATCTATTCTAGAGAAAAATGAAATACTTGATCCTTGCTGCAGGATGATCAAAAGCTCATTGGCCTTGAGAAATTACTACTCCTCCCTATACCTCCGAGGCCACAAGGAGCAGTCTGCTCTTCAAGGAGGCTTCTCCCCAACTATTATTTTTGTAAATAAGAGGATTCAATAGCCTATTAGGGATTGAAATTTCAGGCATTACAGGTAGCATTATTTAGTGAAGAATTTTTGCATGTTATTCTCATTTCTATCATCCACCATTTATTAGCAAATTGGTTGATTAATGAAAAACATTTCCTTGCTTCCAATCTATTTTTATTTAATGGATTTGTGTTTCTTTCTCTTAGGGCGCTACCTAGGTGCTTAGGCCCCATTTTTTAATTTTTACTTTGCATGCATTAGTTCAACTATATAGACTTTTGGCATTTTAGTTCTTAATATTGTTTTATGCAGGTTGATAAAATTGTTTAAAATATTTTTTCATGCATATTGTCTTAGTGAATTTAGACATAGTCCTCTTATGTAATTTAATATTCTTTCTCATCCACTAGACTACATAAATTACTATTCTTTACTTATTGTTCACATATCTATGCATTTTTTGTAAATAAACTCCTATTTTGCATAGCTACAAGATAACCTATATTTTCATATTCATTACATGAACTTGTCAATTGGAGGTGTTTGAGCTTGGAAAAGGCTCATTTACCCTTATACAACCTTCCTCCACCTTCTTCACTATTAGGTTATTTCCTGTAGCAAAACAAGTTCTTCTTGTAGTAGTATGTAGATGCCCTTAGAACAACTCTAGATTTGTCTTGAAAGCTTGTTTGTCATTCCTTATCATATTACAATGCTTATTAGACACTAAGGATAGAGTTTAAAGTTTGAGACACCCCTTAGAAACTTTACCCTACTAATTGTAACTGTCTTTCTGCAATTAGGGTTTTTTGTTTGTATCTCTTATTTCAACTATAAGTTGGTTGATCATACACCATAGACTAGGATTGATTTTTCTCCAAAATTATTGAAACTATTTTCTTTGATTTATTACAAATTAGATTATGTTTTTCTCCTGTCATTGACTTAGGTCCGCAATTAGCATAGATTTATTTCCTACAAAATAGAGTACGTTTACTTGTTTTCATTTACGTTTCTTTAATTAGTTTAGGGTTTACCTTCCATCATTTTCTTTTTGCAAGATAGAATAGAGATTTTCTTTTATTGTTTCCTCTTCTCCATGCTAGATTTGGTCTATTTTCTGTTGATTGGTTTATAAGAATTTCCTATAGCCTAGATAGAAAAAGTGGTATATTTTCATTTTAGCTTCTCTTTAATCCGATCAGATCAAGGAAATGACACAAGTCATGATGAACACATAGTGAATACACCTATTAAGATTGTATGAATGTCGGGTTGATAGTTAGAGTTGAGACCCTTAAGAGTTTCAATATTCTTGTTGTAACACTAAGGGCCATCACTAAATGGTTCCCAAACATTTTCATATTGGGAGGATATTGTTGCTATATAATCCTTCCAAATAAATTCCCTTGGGACCAATACTAGGAATAAATCAACTTTCACTTTAACTAATAGTGGAATAATTGCAGAGGATTTGGAAACGAATCCTATAATGGGGTTTTTAATTTATTGAAAATACCTAAATATATTGTTTCAACAAAAGGAAGTTTGAATTATCTATCCTTAGGAGGAGGATTAGAAGGGTTAGTAAATAGAGGAAATAAATGGTGTGAAAATTCAAGTCTAGAAGAAAAAAATATTGCTTTCGAGAACAATAGTGGAAAAAATGTAATTTAACTTTCTTGAAGTGATGGGTGGATTGATCATGGGGCTCAAAGGGAAGGGACCTACCAGAATTTATGCTTTTGACTAGTGGTTAGATACTTCTACTTAAATTCTACGGAAGTTGAAAAAAAGGTCATGGATAAGAACAATAGAATTGACTCCTATTTATTCCTATAGAAGCACTGGAAACTAATTTTTGATGCTACAAGAAAGGGCTAGACTAGGCCCCTATGTGGGTTAGGTTATTGGGAGTACCCATTCAATTTTGATATAAGGACGTTTTGTCAGATATCATAAATAAATTGGTCATATTATAGGAATAATATTTGTCTTATAGAGAAACAAATATCACAAAAGTGGCTATAATTTTTCCAATATTGGATACTAGATGTAGGTTATTAGTAGAAATGAATCTCAATATATTGGGTTATTCTAAAAAAAATGGATTATGAGGGTATTCCCTCCACGTGTAGACATTTCCATGTACGTTTCCATATATCCAAAGAGTTCACCTTTCCATTTAGTATCCAACAAAACAATGGATCCCCATCATGGGATAGAAGGAAAGGAGACCCTCTAGTTGATCAGCTAGAAGAGGAAGGGTTGGTGTCTATAGATGGAAAAAGGCATGTCATTCCTTGTGTAGAGGCTCTATCTATTGGAACTACACAACACTAGAGTTTTCACTTGACACCGAAAGAGGAGAGACAAGTGTAAGTGGAATAGGGGATCCCATAGACTAATGATATATGTACCCATTTTTCTTTTCATTCTATTTCTTTTGAACTTTTAAATGGTTCTTTTGAAATTTTGGTTTTGGTTGAAGGTGGACCTTATCCGTTGTTCTCTCCAAGACATGGCTTGACCTCTCAATTACCCTTCTCCCACTCAGTGGATTCTTTTTTTATTCCTTCACCCATTGTGTTGTCCACCACTAAAATATCCTTGAAATCATATCATACCCTTTCACAATATAATATATCTCCTCAAACTCTAAATTTATCTACTTCTATTCTCTCAAAGGAATTAGGCCTTAACCCTATTTTCATAGGTGGAGAATAAGGAAGAGGATATAAATCTCATCTATCCAAAGCCAAGGTTAAAGTTCATCTTGATATGGTAGTAATAAAATAAATTTCTATAGATTGGGTGGTTATAGAAGTGAAATACATTCAATGGGTTATCCCATGATTATACAATCCTTCAATTATATGGGCTTGTCAAGTCCCCCCAAGCAATTAAATATCCATACATTAGTAGAGTTGCAAAGTCTGTATTTTCTCCTGTTACAATAAAAAATTAGACAAGGTGAAATTGTTGGTAATTTGTAAACAAATATTCTTAAAATGTGGAGCTTTATTTATATTGATGTGCATGGCTATTCTGCATGTTTAACAGTTAGATGGAATGCTAAGAAACATTTCCACAACAACTCTTAGGCAATGTAGTCTATGTTAGGAGTAGAAGTTTTCCTGGAAAAGTTGGGGATTTATTTAGTAGTACTAAATTCATATTGTTCATATTAAGAACATATCTCATTTTGGTAACTTTTGTGTCATGTGTATTTTCTCCTCAAAAAATTTATTGTGGGAGGGGATGTCAACTTTTCGATAGGGTTGGTAGAAGTATAGGATCCTCTCTCTATACATGATAATATTACATATGAGTTCATACATCTCCTTAGACAGAGTAAGATGATTGATCTAGATATGATAAACTATGACCTACTTGGAGGAATAACCTAGTATGGGATGAAGGGGTTCCCAAAATACTAGATATGTTTCTACTTTCTAAATATTTGGTGGATCGCCTACCTTTACTTCATTAGTGGGTAGACTCTAGAGGAGAATCAAATAACAACCCTATAATTTTTTAAATTGGGGTGGGTAGTAAACCTCATAGCCATACTAAGTTCAATTCGTCCTAACTCATAGGTCAAGAATTCAACACTCTTATCCATTCTACTTGGATTCCTTTCGATCTCGAGAATGAGGTTTTAATAGAAAACCATTTTGCTACAAGTTTTTCTATGGTTAACAATGTGACTATGGAATGGGAAGCTTCGAAAAGGCTTACAGAAGACCAAGAGCTCAAATTTGTGGAATTGGAATTAAAATCCCTAGGTGAGGAAGATGGAGAGGGTTTCCTGACAATGGATTCTAGAGGAATATTGGTGCAACTAGAAGCAAGGTGAAAAGGTTAATTAAAGGGCAAAAAAGCTACCTAGAGGCTTAAGAGTAGAACTATATAGTTTTAATGTGGGGATGAAAAAATGAAATTCTTCTGGAGCTTTGCTAAAGGGGGGAAATTGGAAAACACAATATGGAGCCTAGATGACTATAAAGTAATTAAATTGAATACTTCCAAGGATTTTTGCCACCTTGGGAAAATCCATTTAATTAATTCATTCAACGTTAGAAGAGGAACATCCATTGAATAACTAGCATAGATAGATCAATTATTATCAAATTTTCTAAAAGAGGGAGATAATTATAAGTTGATGAAGGAAACAAATGAAGAAGAATTATTGGGTATTATCCATAGTTTTAGAAAGGACAAGAGTCTAGGGTTGGATGGGTAGATTGTGATTTTTTTTTATTTTTTTTGGTTTTTTAACTTATTGGGAAAGATCTTCTTTAGGTGGTGGAAGAGTCTAGGAGGTCAGAAAGTGTCCTCCTAACTTTCAACTCTACATTCATAGCCCTCATTCCAAAGAAGGAAAACTCATGCACTTTTGATTATTTCAGGCCAATCTCTCTTTGTAATTATATTTATAATATCATCTCAAAAGTAGTCGGCACAAGAATTAATCCAATCCTTTCCTGAGATATTTCTAAGGAGAAGTTTGGATTTCTTAATGGTCCACGAATTCATGAAGTGGTTTGGGTGTCTCAAAAAGGACTTCCCAATCATAAATCAAGAAGACTAAAAGGTGCAGCCTTGAAAATTTACTTATCCAAAGTAACATATTTTAGTAACCTCACATGAAAATACTTGGAGTTAGAATTTTTTTACAACATTTACCGATGTGTAAGTTTACTAATTACCTTGCACCTTCCTTAAATGGCCATTATATAGACCATCATCATTACATAAGGTAATCTTTAGTAAAGGTATAACAATAAACAGAATTATTAACTCTCATTGTTGTAGCATATTAACTTAAACTTCTGGATGTAATGTTGCATTAATCCCATGATTATTTTACTTTGGTTAGCTAATCACATTATTGATAAATATAAACATCACACCATGAAAGGAATCTACATCATAAAAAATGGCACAATAAGAAATCACATCATTAGACACTGGTATATAGTGGAAATCCTTTAGGGTGAAAACTAGCAAACATTTAATTTTATTATTAAGCACTCATGAGGGTGTTCACCCCTCACTTAATGGCCCTTAAGGGAGTCTATCCCATAAACATTGTCATAAACTATTACAAATAATGTTATCTCAAAAACAACATAACTAGTTATAAGCTATTACAATCATCATGACATCATTCATCCCCAAACCCTTGAGCATTGTAACTTTAGGGCCTGGTTCTTTCCATCAGTGTATTTCTTGCAGTACAAATTCCTTCAATTTTCATAGACCAATAATTATTTCCTTCGATAATGGCAAACATAATGCATGTTTGAATAGATCACAGTCGTTTCCTACAAATTCTACTGTTAGCAACATGTGATATCAAGATTAGATTAAGTATTAATAAAACCAATAATAAATCTATATTATTGATGTTTCATCATATATTCATATGCATTCAAGAAATGTTAAAAAAACATTGCAACATGCTTCCTTTAACAATCACTACACATGCATTAATCATAAGCATCTAACTATTATAGCATGCCTATAAATGAATAACTCATTAACTAATATTCCCGTCGCACAATCAAACCTTTCTTTTGAAGGGGAAGACCACTACAATTTTCCTTCTACTTTTAAAGGAACCTAGCACACTAGCCATTATTTTTCATGGAACTACATAAACTTTTGTCAATTGCATGTAGATACATAATCTTTTATCAAAGCAAAACTAACATAACCCTGCATGAAAATGCATAATATTTCCAAAAGAAAGCTAACATAATCTTGAATGCAACTGCATAATCTTTCCAAGAACATCTTTTCCAAGGATATTTATTTGTAATAACTATTGCACAAAAAATATATCATATTGACTTATTATTTTCATGCAAGATCAATAGAAATAATTGATCACAAAACAACACATTCTTTTCCAAGAACACTAATACATTAACGATATCTATATGTATATAAGAAACGATTATTTTCAAGATATTATTTTCCAAAAAAAATTGTAGTAGTTATTCATTCCATGCATGATCCAGATTTAAACAGGAACACAAAAAATTACAGATATAACCATAAATACAAAGATGTAGTAGAAATAACACTTCATTTCATTAATATCAAATACTGAAATATGCTTACAAACATAATGGAAATAAGACTCCCTCAGGCGATGGTAGCTTATCTCTAAGAAGAGATGTGACAGATAGATGTCTCTGAACTATGTTACAATGAGGCTCAAGGGCATTTTTATTGTTGAACAATAAGAAAAAACCCTAAACAACCAAAACCCTAACCCAAGGAGATGTAATGCGAAGAGTTTATGGGCCCCGTTGGGGTCAGTTGGACAACTAACTTCCTGGAGTTACGACTTGGTCATGTTATCTCCATTTGACGTGCATGATACCCCGTTACAAAGATCCCACCGAGGACTATGATGCAAAATATGATTTTTCTAAAAAAATTCTCACAATAGATTTCCAAAAAAAGTATTTTAGGGCCTCAAAATGGCTCTCATTGTTTAGGACCTGAAAAAGTGCTAGAAATAATAAATTGTGCTATAATTAAGGAAACTAAAAAACTGAAAGAAACAATGGTGGGTGCCCAAGTGGAATTGGCAGGTGGCCACCAATATCCACCTAGATTATCCCTCCCCCCTTAGGAAGAAATGGTCCCCATTACACTGAGCTCTTCCATGAGATGAGGAAACTTCTGCTGAACTTGATCCTTGGTGAGCCACTTGCCCTAGTGAAGAAGGTGGCCTACTTTGACAACTCGATACATTTGGATCCTCTGTTGGCAAGTTTGCTTGATCAGTGTGTCCATGATTCGATCAGTTGTGGCTTGTTCCATGCAATATGGATTTAGTCCAAGGAATGGGGGAATGTTGAGCTCAAATGCATTATCTTCCATAGCCTTGGTAATGGTGTAAGGACCATATCAGAGTGGTCTTAGTTTCCGATAGGTTGCGGTAAGGTGTTCCTTTTGCAAATGCAACCAAACTTTATCGACCACCTAAAACTTCTGTGGCACGCGATGTTGATCATGTCGTTGCTTGTACTTAGCATTTGATTTCTCCATAATGTCATGGACCTCCCACTACTACACCAAGGGAACTTTTAAGACATTTTTTTAAGACAAAAGAAATCTTTTGTCTTAAAAAGTCACTTTTTATTTTAATTATTTTACATTAAAATTTAATATCAATTGAATTGTCTTAAATATAAAATTTAAGACAAAAGCAATTTGAGAAAAAATATTTTAAGACAAAAATTTATATTTAAGACAAATATATTTTAAGACAAAATTTTAAATTCAAGACAAAAACAATTTAAGAAAAAAAGTATTTTAAAACAAAACTTTATATTTAAGACAAAATGTGTTTAAGACAAAAATATTTTTAGAGAAAAATTGTGTGAGACAAAAATATTTTAAGAAAAAACTTTATTTTAAGACAAAAATTTATATTTAAGACAAAAACAGATTGATACAAAAGCATTTTGAGACAACTTTATATTTAAGACAATGCCCACTTAAGACAAAACCCATTTACGACAATTAACAATTAAGACAAAAACATTTCAATTTAAGAAAATATTAGATCTCACAACTACAAAATTGACTCTCATAGTGCAACCTAAGTCTAGCATAGTACAGGATACTACTGTATCGCACCTATACTAATGCTGCTATTTCACTTTCCATTCATGTTTTCTTTTATAGAGACATTGACTTGTTGGGCTCTTCATTTTGTGGGGGTAGCCGACTCTGAAGAACATGAAAACTTTCCCTCACAAGATTTCTCAAACATTAATTACTCTTTTGTCCCTTCGAACTCTGTTGATATGATTAGAGACAACTTGTATGTCGTTGCATTTGAGACTACTACATCTTAGCTCAAATGAAGACAAGAAATATGGTTTTAGTGGTGGCATCTTAGCTCAAATGAAAGATTTATCAGGGGAATGCGAATAGTTCCTTTCTAAATGGAGCTTTAGTCTTCATGCTACAGTCCTAAGGGTCCATGCTAAAAGAAGATAATGTACCTTATATTAAGCTGTAAAAGGCACGATAGGGACTCAATTAGGAACCTAGAGCTTGGCTCGTGATGACTGATGATCACTTCAGGGCGAATGGGTGCAGGAGTCTATGAAATCCAAATAAGTTTCAGGATAGCTCTGAGTTAGCCCAAGAAATACTCAAACTCCTCCCAAGCACACCTCCAAATTAGCCCAAGAAGCACTCTCAATCTTCCCTAGAACTATTATAAATCAATACTCTTGAGTATCTGCTACAACTCCAAATATTTCATAAGCTTGCAAAATCTTAACGAGAAAGGTGTGGGGCAAATAGAGTGGGCCATCTATACATAGGTTAGGATTAGGGTTTAGGATAGGTTAGGCACTTTGCTTTTTTGTTCTTTTTATTTGGGTAGGGGGTTATTATCCCTCATATTTACATCAAGGTGACCACATTTTCTTCGCGAGATTGCCCCATCATTTTCATTGATCATGTACACATTTTATTGAACATTTAACTCTATACTAATAATCTCCTTTCTTTGCACCTTTTGGGGCAATTACTAGTTTTAATAAGTTAAAAATATGGTCTGTATGATTATAGTTTTTGTAAATATTATAGATCATATGTCATTTTTTTTTTAGTTAAATCCATGGCTATAAATGTAGTTTTCAGGATTGCCATAACTCTTCACGTAATTCTTTAAAGTGTGCTAGCTCAACGGAAGAGTGCTTGCCTTACAAGCAAGAGGTTGGTGGTTCGATTCCAATGTGCGCTAACATGAATTGATCAATGATCCTATAGTTTATTTTTAATTAAATATTTTTTATATCGATTTATTTCAATGGTGAGATATTTCTGATTCATTATTTTATATTGTCTCTAGAGAGATAAAAGTGATCTTTAAATAAAAAATTTATTGTCTCCATAGAGACAATAGCTAGTATTAAATATATTGTCTCTAATTCTAGTGTGGTCTATAGAGAGATAGAAATGAAATTGTGTCCTAAGAGACAATAATGTTTGTGTTATATAATGTCTTTATAGGGACAATTTTTTTAGACAATGATCTTTAAGACGATATTTTTTAAGGCAATAATTTTTGAGACACTCGCTTAAAGACAATATTTAAGACCATACACAAGTTTTTTTTTGTCTCAAGTTAAGACAATTTACTCAAAAATTGTCTCAAATATTGTCTTAAAACCCCCCTTTATGTAGTAGTGTCCTGGTGGATATGTTGGATGTGCTCAATGAAGTTGTTTGCCTTATAAGTTTTGGAATGGACTTGAGCCGAATCTACTTGAGTAGCCACAAATGGCATGGCCACATCAATGGGACAGAGTGGTTGGAATCTCAAGCCTACCTGAAAAGGGTTGCGGCTAGTCGAGCTGTGGAGAGCCTATTATAGTTGTGCCAGACATAGGGGAGGCTCTCATCCCATGTGCGTGGATGATTTGAGTTGTACATGTGGATAATGTGTATGATCATCTTGTTGACTACCTCTGTTTGGTCATCAGTTTTGGGATGGAAAGTTGTGGACTTAGTGAGCTTAGTGTCCAGCATCGACCAGAGACTGGACCAAAATGTACTGAGGAACCTCTTGTCTCGATCCGAGATGATAGACTGTGGGATCCAAAATTGTACCCGCACTCATTCAAAGAAGACTTTAGTAGTGTCTTCCACTGTGATATTCTTCTTGCAGGCAACCATATTGGACATCTTCGAGAATCTGTCGATGACCACAAAAACACAGTCATTTCCATGCTTTCTAGAAGGAAGTACCGACATGTAATCCATGGAGATGGATTCCCAAGGTCGACTAGGGGTAGGTAGTGGAGTATAGAGGCATTGCTTCTTTTTGGTCGATTTGGCAATGACGTAGGCAGTGCAAGATCTGATGTACTTCTTGACATCCTATTGAAGTTTCGGCTAATGAAATACTTCTGCAGTACTTCCACCATTTTCTCAACCCTGAAATGCCTAGTAGCCTGACTATAGTGTGCTTCCAAAATCATCTTGTTACGCTCGCTTGAAGGAACACAAAGGTGTCCTAGGTGGCATAATAGGGTATCCTGGAGGTGAAAATCTAGAACTTATTGACCCTCCAAGAGCACCTATTATGTGTGGCCGAATACCGGGTCGCTTTTGTAGAGAAGTGGCCAATAAAAAGTCTCATTCCCACAAGAGTTCAACATGGTGGTTAACGCCACGATCGTTGATCGGCTGAGGCAATCTGCAACATTATTGTTCCTACCCTTCTTATGCTCAATATTCAAATGGAATTGTTGCAGGTATGTGAACCACTTCCGATGGCGATCCGTCGACAACTTCCCTTGCATCTGTATGAACTACAAGGGCTGGTGATCTATGTGGATGACCATTTCCTTCCCTAAAATGTAATGCATCCACTATTGGCAGACTTGCATGATAGAATACATCTCTTTCTCATAAGTGGGATACTTCTAGATTGTGTCTGAAATTGTCCCACTGTGATATGCCACTAGATGCCCCTGTTGAGCAAGGACTACCCTAATAGTATAGTCAGAAGCATATGTCTCGATCTCAAATGGTTGTTGAAAGTCTGCTAAAGTGAGCATGGGTGCAAACCAGATGCGATGTTTCAATTCTTTGAATGCCTTCTGTTAAGATTCAGATGAAAATAATTTTTCTTTCACTCCTCCCTTTGTCACTTGACTCAAGGGCTAAGTGATATGAGATAATCCCAACATGAACTTGCGGTAGAAATTGGGAAGGCCCAAAAAGCTGTGGAGTTCTGTTAGTGTGGTTGGAGCTGGCTAATCCCAAATGACTTGGATCTTGGCTGGATCCACATGCACCCCCCGTTCATCAATAATGTATCCCAGATACTGAAGTTGGGTCATGCTAAAATTCCATTTCTCCAAATTGGCACATAGCTTGTGTTGTCGCAGTATTTAGAGAACCTATCGGATGTGGTGGAGGTGCTCTTCCCAGCTCTGGCTAAAGATCAGGATATCATCCAAGTATACCACTACAAATGAGTTGGTGAATGGCTGCAAGATGTCATTCATTTGCCTCGTGAAGGTTGTATGAGCATTTGTCAACCCGAAAGGCATAACCAACCATTCAAAAAGGCCCTCCTTGCCTTTTAAGGTTGTCTTCCACACATCTAAGCATTTGATTGGTACCTGGTGATATTTTGATTTCAAGTTGGTCTTGTTGAAATATTTTTCCCCCTTCAGTTGATCTAGAACGTCATTAGTCCATGGGATTGGATATCTATTCTAGACAGTGATCTTCTTCAACACCCGTAATCAATATAAAGTCTCCAAGTCCCATCCTTCTTCTGTACCAACACAATTGGGCTCCCACAGGGAAATGAAATCTGACCGATGTGACCTTTTTGTAGCAACTCCTGAATCTACCTCTTGATTTTGTCATTCTCCAGAATGGAGCACCGATAGATTGATCCATTGGACAGTGGCGCACCTGGGGTTAGATCGATGGAGTGCTTCACCTGATAGTGTAGAGGCACCCCTGCGAGGGAAGTGAAGATGTCCTTATACTCCTCCATGACCTTGTTCATCTATTGGCATTGTGCAGAGGGGCCCTGTCTAGAGGTCGTGGCCACAATCTTCTTATTTACCTAACGACATATCATTACGAAAACAAATTTCCCAGTTTTGGAAATGAGCTTACTACATTGTTTTGCAATAATCAAACACATGGTGGTAGGTGGTGCTACCTCTAGTCTCCTATAAAACTTATTTCTCAAAGTAACAATAACATCATGAGGCCTTGACTCATACAGATCATGTCACTTCCTCAAGTATGGTTCACCTAATAATACATCACAACATCAAGGGGAGAAACATCACATAATACCTCATCTGTGAAGGGCTTGATGTTGTATGGAATGTGACATTGTTGGCTCACACGAAGATCTCATCCTTGGTGAAGCCACACGATGGTGTAAAATTGTTGATGTTCTATGGTTGGTAGGCCTAGATACTTCATGACCTCTACCAAAATGAGGTTCTTTTGGCTCCCGCTGTCGACAATGAACTATAGTGGGGAACCCCTTACCCACACCTAGGAGTGAAAGAGGCACTCCTCCTCCTCTGGATCTTCGAGTTCCTCCTTCTATATCTTCATGGTAGAAATGGTGGCATCGGGTTCCGCGTCGATAATCTACTTCCCATTGTCATTCCCCTTGTTGGGTCCTGACTCAGAGTTGGAACATGCATCCGATTTTGAAGCCTTTAGTTTAGCCTCCAGTGACTGCTTGGCTCGACACTCAATTTTGTTGTGAGTGGAGCTATTATGGAACTCACACCACCTTCTCTTGTTCTTCTTTAGCTTCGTGGTATTATTCTTTTCTTGAAGCTTTAGTGGGTTCTACATTGTTGCCTTGCCTTGGCTTTCTCCTTTGTTTTGTGGATTGGGGGCACCTTTCCCTTGCTTCAGATTCACAGATCCAAAGTCTCACTTCTTCTATTTAAATTTTTGCTCGATTTTGACAACATATTGGTATGTCGTGCCATGTGAGGAGATGTCCAGGAATTCCATCTCATCCTGGATGTACCTTTGCAGGTAGCCACAGTACTTGAGAACTAAATGCTTCTTAGAATCCTTGATAACTAACTTGATGCAAAGTGTATGAAAAACATTGGTAAACTTTGGCATATCTTGGTCCCTTCCCTGTCGCAGTGTTGTCCACTTTATGTATTTATCCTCATAGCTCCTGATAGGGTAGTACTTCTCCTTGATGGCATCCCAGAATGAGTTCCAAGTGGGTGTGGCTAAAAACAATGACTTTGTACTTTCGTCCTTCTACTCACAGTAGGTTTCCCACCAGTCCTTGACATGGGGGGCTGCTTTGAGAAGTGCAACAATGATCTTTTCCTCACTAGAAAAATCATGAATGAAAAAATATCCTTCTACCAGATTTAACCATTTATCTACAACATCTGCATCTATCTGACACTCAAATATGGGAATGTCAAAGTTAAATTGTACCTTAAAGGGTGTGGCACTTCCAGAGTAGCTCCCAAAAGTAGATGTGTCGCCCCTGGGTAGCCACTAAAGGATCTAGGAAAAGTTATCCATCATCGCATTCCTTTTTCACTTGAGGGCTTCTTCGAGAAAGATTTTGATAGGATCTCTTGTGTGCTTGACTTTCTTTTCATCCGCCATGGGAGGCCGTCAAGATTTACAAGGATGGTCTTGCAAAGGTTCGACTAGCTCAAGCCCTAACTCCTTATATCTTGACCTCGTTGCAGACATGTAAAGAAAAATAGAGAAACAGAAAACTGATTTGATACCATTGATCTAGATTTAAACAAGAATACAAAAAACTACATATATAACCATAAATACATAGATGTAGTAGAAATAACACTTCATTTCATTAATATCAAATATTGAAATATGCTTACAAACTGAATGGAAATAAGACTAGCTCGGGCAATGGTAGCTTATGTCTGAGAAGAGATGTGGTGGCTACATGCCTCTAAACTATGTTACAATGAGGCTCAAGGGCCTTTTTATTATTGTACAATAAGAGCAAACCATAAACAACCAAAACCCCAACCCGAGGAGATGTAACGCCAAGAGTGTATGGGCCTTGTTGGGGTTAGTTGGACAACCAACTTCGTGGGATCGGGACTTGGTCATGTTATCTCTATTTGATGAGCATGATACCCCATTAGAAATATCTCTCTGAGGACTATGATGGAAAATAAATTTTTATCAAAAGATCGTTGGTGGTGGATTTCCAAAAAAAACGTTATTTAGGGCCTGAAAATGACTCCGAAATTTTAGGACCTAAAAACTACTAAAAATAGTAAACTGTGCTATAATTAAGGAAACTGAAAAACTGAAATAAATAATGATGGTGGTCCAAGTGGAATTCATGGGTGGCTGCCAATATCCACCTGGATTAATGCATGAAAAAACACACATTTTTTTCAAGAAATCTACCCCAAATAGTTGTTCTATCCATTTATAAAAAATACAAATTTCTTGTAGCCTTTTCAGGACAACAACATGGGTCACACGAATTCATGAGTTATTTTGAAGAAATTACTCTAGTTAACTTTTATTTGTTCACAAGCAAAGAAATATTTTTCAAGAACCCATTCAATTCATTCATGAACTACACTCATTAACATATCATCATTTTTCAAGAGCTCATACAAACATTTTCAAAATTATTCTCATTAAATTATCTTCATTTTTCAATAGTTCGTATAATATTTTCAAGAAATCGAACATCTATATGCGTGGCAACTATTTTTGTATTCAAATATATACTTCTTTGCATGGTAACTATTTTTCTTACATGCAAACATATAATCATTTTACAAAATAAATCTAACATAATATATATTAATCTCATGCATATGTAATGAAATTTCTTTTCTCTAAGGAATCTAATATAACAGATATTGATCTCATGCATATGAAAATCCTTTTAATAAATTGATGCATAAATAACTTATATTTTATTCCTTAGAATCCCTCCACCCAACGATACTCCTGACATAGTATTATATATCGAATCGATAATTTCTACCACGCTACTATAGCCAACAGTAGCTAGGTAAGATATGAAGAAATCCTACACCGAGTTCCCCAGCAAACCAACTTTCATTCAACAAATTTTTACGTATAATTTTTCAAAAATGCTCATTCCTCTCTCTTGGATTGATTCTACATGATCTTTCCCATTAGTTCTCGTTTCTCGTAGACTTACAATAAGTAGAATTAAAAAAATATAATAAGTTTTCTAAATCCTAAAAGAACTCCATAAATAACCTATTAATCACTCCATAAATCATATAGTTCTAAATTCCAAAATCACTCAATAAATCATCCATAAATCATATTTTTATAAATTCTAAAATCACTCAATAAATCATCCATAAATCTATCATGCTTTGTCAAAGTAGATTTGTTTTTGCTTTATGTGCAAAATATCACCTATCCATAGGTTTTCTAAAACTATGACTTATTAGTTATAAAACTCATAAAATGTACAAACTTGGCAAATACAATTTCTTTACATATAACAATATAAATTACTTTAGGAAATCAAGACCCAATTTTATATTTTGTTTTTATTTTTGTCACAACGAAGATTTAATGACTTGTAAGCTCTAATGCTCATGCATCAACAGTCCTCCGTGAAACCTCTTTTCAAGAATCGAGTTCCTCCACCCTTTAGTTTTCATAATCTTGTTTGTTTCATGAATATTAGAATTAGTTTTTATAGCAAATTATTCAAGAAACTATTTCTTGACTTTCCTCCAGATATTTCATTATATTAGTTTATTCTAGTAATATTCTGCAATATGTAATACATGAATTCTATGAGCACTTTTATGGTATCTTACGCTAGGGATATTACATCTAATGCCTATGATAGATTGAATTGTGTTTATCTGTAGCTTCTACCAACATATATGTGTTTTAATGTACCTTTCATAAGCTAGATAATAGCCTGCCCATCAATCATCTATTTTATTGTTCTAATTAATGGATCTACCTCTCTTTTCTTTCATGAGGAGGGAGGCTTGTGTAAAGGTTTATCATTTTGACCCTTGTTGTTTCTATATTGGTGGTTGAATCTCTTTGTATAATGATAACATATGTTAAGAGGAAAATACTTCACAAGGATATTGTTATGGCATAAAAAATGTTTATCACTCACCTTACGTTTGTGGAAAAATTTCTAATCTTTTGTGATGGATATTATTGAGAGGTGGAAGTTCCAAAGGATATATTTATATTTTTTAGAAGAGCCACATGTATGGAAATGAATTTTCAAAAAATTCCATTGCCATTGTTAAATTTTGAAGACCTGGAAGAAGTGGTCTTACAAATTAGGTTCCTAGCCGCCACATTAGGCTTTGACAAAGGTCCAAAATATCTGGTATTTCACTTGTAACCGAATGGTTATAGGAAAAATGATAGGTGTTTTTTGATAGCTAATTTAGAAATGGGACTAAAGGCTTGGTCCTCTCAATGCCTCTCAAGATATGGGAGATTGGTGCTACCTAAATCATTTTTGGAAGTTATTCCTATGCATTGGATGTCATTGTCTTAGATTCCTAAAGGAATATTAGAAATGATTAGGAATTTATTCCTTAGATTCTTGTGGGTTGAGAGACATGACATGTTTTTCATGCCATGGGTGAAATGGGATAGGGGTACTCTTAACACTCATGATATTTTCTTGGATGTTGGAGAAAATTATTAAGGTTACCTTAAACCACTTTGGGAATGAATGTTGGCCCTTGAATATGGAGACTGATTTCTCCTTGAATATGGTACCCAAGGTCACTATAGTAGCAGGTCATTAATACACTCGTTGGCCAAATTTAACTTCTAACAGTGATGAATTTGGTTTGCAAAGAAAAGAAAAATGATCATTGGGCATGGAGTCTCTTACACAAAAAAATTACTTTCTAATCACATATCACAAGAAGAGATATAAACAAAGGTCCAAAGATAGATCATGATTTCTTAGACAAGTTATCATCAAGGTATAGTAAAAGAGTATAGAAAATAAACATAAAAACATAGCATTGTAATTTATCCAATGATATTAACACTGAAAAATAAATAAGTGTTTAAATAAAATGAATCTTAGAAATTCCACATGAATTCTAATTCATCCAATTTTATCGAAATATTGAATATTAACGGTCAAATGTGATCCAGGTGGTATTGGTGGCCACCCTCCTATTTCGCTTGGAACCCCACAATTTTTCTGTCAATTATTTTTTAGTTT
This sequence comes from Pinus tabuliformis, assembly GCA_031772625.1. Classification (NCBI taxonomy): domain Eukaryota; kingdom Viridiplantae; phylum Streptophyta; class Pinopsida; order Pinales; family Pinaceae; genus Pinus; species Pinus tabuliformis. The sequence continues at coordinate 411,842,237 of CM062807.1, read as the reverse complement.
CCTTAATTGCAGCATGGTTTACTATTTTTGGCTTGTTTTTCAGTTCCTGAACTTCCGAGCTGTTTTGATGCTCTAAACAAAGTTTTTCTTGGCAATATTCCTTTGGTCGATTTCATTGATATCATGTTTTTAATTTTAATTGTCTGAGAGATATTTCCAATAAGGTATCATGCATGTCAAATGGAGATAATATGACCAAGTTATGGCCCTGGGATGTTGGCTGCCCAACTAACCCCAATGGGGCCCATAAACTTTTGGTGTTACATCTCCTCGGGTTAGGATTTTGATTGTTTAGGGTTTTCTCTTATTGTTCAATAATAAAAAGGCCCTTGAGCCTCATTGTAACTCAATTAAGAGGAATGTAGCTCCCACATCTCTTATCAGAGATAAGCTATCATCATCTGAGCTAGTCTCATTTCCATTCTATTTGTAAGCATATTTCATTATTTGATATTAATGAAAGGAAGTGTTATTTATGTTGCATATATGTTATATGGTTATATTTTTAATTTTTTGCATTCTTGTTTAAATTCAGATTAGTGGTATCAAAGAAGTCTGTTGTTTCTCTATTTTTCTTTGCATGTCCCCAACGAGGTCGATATATAACGTGTTAGTGCTCGAGCTAGTCAAACCTTTGCAAGACCAGCCTCGTAAATCCCGATGGTCTCCCATGGGGGAAGAAAAGAAAGATGAGGGAGGAGGAGATCCTATCAAAATATTTCTCGAGGAGGCCCTCGAGCAATAAAGGAACGAAATGATGGATAACTTTTCCTAGATCCTTCAATGGTTGCCCACCGACGGCACATCCACATCCAACAGCCACTATGGAGGTTGCAAACCTTTTAAGGTACAAGTAAACTTTTACATTCCCATATTTGAGAGCCAAATAGATGTAGATGACATCAATAAATGGTTGAATATGATAGAAGGATATTTTTCTGTTCATGATCATTTCATCCAGAAAAATTTTTCTTTTTTCTCTTGTCAAAGTTGCCCCCCATCTCAAGGACTCGTGGGAAACCTATTGTGAGTAGAAGGATGAAATTACTACCTCACTTGTTTCAGCCACTCCATCTTGGAATTCATTCCGGGATGCCATCAGCGAGCATTACTACTCTATCGGCAACTACGAGGAAAAATACATAAGGTGGACCATGTTGCGACAAGGAAGGGACCAAGATGTGCCATATTTTACTAGTGTTTTTCATACTCCTTGCATGATGTTGGGTATCATGGATTCTAAGAAACATTCGGTACTCAAGTACCATGACTTCCTACATAGATACATCTATTACAAGATGGAGTTCCTTGACATCTCCTCGCTCGGCACAGTGTGCCAATACACCATCAAGATCAAGCAAAAGTTTAAATAGAAGAGGCAAGACTTTGGATCTGTGAATCCAAAGCAAGGGAGAGGTGCCCCCAAACTGCAGAATAATGTACAAATCCAAGGCAAGGCAGTGCAGGATAACCCACTAAGCCTCAAGTAAAGGACAATACTTCAAAGCTGAAGAAGGACAGATGAAAGTCGTGTGATTTCCATAAGAGCTCCACCCACAACACGAGTGTCAGACCAACCAATCACAAGTGGCTGAGCTGAAGGATTCAGAATCATATGCGTGTTTTGACTCTAAGTTAGAACCTGAAAAGAGGAATGACAAAGGGAGGTAGATTATTGATACAAATCCCAATGCCACCATCTCCACCACAAAGATCCAGAGGAGGAGTGTCTCTTCCACTGCCAAATGTGGGTAAATGGTTCTCCGCTATAGTTCATTGTTGATAATGGAAGCCAAAATAACCTCATTGTAGGAGAGGTCATGAAGCAACTAGGATTACCAACCACATCACACCCACAACCATACACCATCGGGTGGCTTCAGCAAGGATGGGATCTGCGTGTGAGCCAATAATGTCACCTTACATACAACATCAAGCCCTTCACAGATGAGGTATTATGTGATGTTGCTCTCATTCATTTTTTTGGTGTATTATTATGCCATCCATACTTGTGGAAACAATATTTTTTGTATAATTCAAAACCTCAAGACTTTATTGTTACATTGGGAAATAATTTATACAGGATACCGAAGGTAGGACCACCTATAGCCATCTCTCTAGTTACTACAAAACAATGCACTAAACTCATTTAAAGAACTAGGAAATTTGTTTTCCTAATGGTATGACCTCAAGGAAAGAATAAGATGATGGTCACGACCTCCAGATAGGGCACATTTGTAGCACAACAATAGATGGACAAGGTCATGGAGGAGTACAAGGACATATTCACCTACACTGTAGGGGTGCCTTTGCACTATCAGGTCAAGCACTCCATTGATCTGTCCTAAGGTGCGATGTTATCCAATTGACCAATCTATTGGCACTACATTCTTTAGAACGATGAAATCAATAGGAAAATTTAGGAGTTGTTGCAGAAAGGTCACATTCGGCCGAGTTCGTCACCCTGTGGGAGACTGATTGTGTTGGTATAGAAGAAGGATGGGACTTGGAGACTCTGTATTAGCTATCGGGCACTAAAAAAGATCACTGTCTAGAATAGGTACTCCATCCCATAGATTGATGACCTTTTGGACCAACTCAAGGGGGGAAAATATTTTAGCAAGATCAGCTTGAAGTCTCGAGATCACAGGGAACCAATCGAACCCTCCAATCTATGGAAGAGTGCCTTCAAAGCCAACAAGGGCCTTTTCGAATGGTTGGTTATGCCTTTTGGGTTGATGAATGATCGTGAAAATTTCATGAGGCTAATGGATGACATCTTGCAGCCATTCACCAACTCATTTGTAGTGATAGACTTGGATGACATCCTGATCTTCAGCGAGAGTTCGGAAGAGGACGTCCACCACATCCGATAGGTTTTGCAAACACTGCAGCAACACAAATTGTGTGCCACTTTGGAGGAATGCAAGTTTGGCATGAACCACGTTTAGTATCTAGGATAAATTATCGATGAACGGGGGCGCATGTGGATCCAATCAGGATCCAAGTCATTCGGGATTGGCTAGCCCCAACAACTCTCATATAGCTTTATAGCTTTCTGGGTCTTACAAATTTCTACCGCAGGTTCATGTTGGGGTTCTCCAATATCATTTGGACCTTGAGTCAAGTCACCAAAGGAGGAGCGAAAGAAAATTTCTTTTTTCTTTTGGCCTGAATCTCAGCAGAAGGCATTCACAAAGTCGAAACATCGCCTCTTCTCTACACCAGTGCTCACATTACAAGACTTGCAACAACCATTTGAGATCGAGATAGATGCCTCTAACGATGCTATTGGCGCAGTCCTTACTCAACAGGGGCATCCAGTCGCATATCAAAGTGAGACACTTTCAAACACAGTCTGTAAGTATCCCACTAATGAAAAAGAGATGTATTCCATTGTGCAGGCCCACCGATAATGAAATAATTAAATATTGGGGAAGGAAATGGTCATCCACACATACCACTAACCCCTACAGTTCATACAGGCATAAGGGAAGTTGCAGAATGATCGCCATCATATGTGGTCAACATACCTGCAATGGTTCCATTTGAATATGAAGTATAAGAAGGGAAGCACAAATAATGTTGTAGACTACCTTCGCCGACCATTGATCATGGCGTTAACCACCATGCTCAACTCTTATTGGCACAAGACTTTTGATTCACCACTTCTCTACAAAAGCAACCTAGAATTTTGCCACACATACCATACACTCTTGAAGGGTCAAGAAGTTCCATATTTTCACCTCTAGGATGCTTTGTTATTCCACCTATGACACGTTTTTGTTCCTTCAAGTGAGCTTGTAAAGATGATTTGGTAAGTGCACAGGAGTCGAGCCACTCGGTATTTTGGCGTCAAGAAAATGGTGGAGGTGTTGTAGAAGTATTTCTATTGGCAAAATCTTCGATAGGATGTCGGGAGGTACATCTATTCCTACACTGACCTCACCATTTCCAAACTGACCATCAAGAATCAAGGTCTCTATACTCTCCTGCCTACCACTATTCGAACTTAGGAATCCATCTCCATGGATTACATGTCAGCCCTTCCTTCTACTAAGCATGGAAACGACTGTGTTTTTGTGGTATTCAATAGATTCTCGAAGATGGCCATTATGGCGGCCTATAGGAAGAATATCATAGGAGAAGCCACCGTCAAACTCTTATTCGAACGAGTGTGGGTACTCTTTGGGATCCCATAGTCTATCATCTCAAATTGGGACAATAGGTTCCTCAGTACCTTTTTCTCCAATCTCTGGTCGATGTTGAACACAAAAATCCTAAGTCCACACCTTTCCATCCCAAAAATGATGGCTAAACAAGGGTTGTCAACAGAATGATCGTACACATTCTATGCATGTAAAACTTAAAGCATCCACACACATGGGATGAGAGCCTCCCCTATCTCCAGCATAGCTACAGCAAACCTCTCCACAACTTGACTAGCCAAAAACCTTTTCAGGTGGGCTTCAGGTTCCAACCACTATATCCCATTTATGTGGCCGTACCATTTGTAGTGACTGAAGAATATTCAGCTCATGTCTTGTCTAAATCTGACAAGGCAAATAGATTCATTGAGCACATTCAACACATCTACCAATAGGTCCATGACATATTGGACAAATCCAATGTTAAGTACTAGAAGTGGCATGATTAGCATCGGGTCCCACACAAGTTCCAAGTGGGCAAAAAATTTTACCAACATTTATATAAAGAGCGCCTTGTTGGGCCCCACCACAAGATTTGTCTGCTTTGATATGGGCCATACACCATCACCAAGGTTGTGGGAGATAATTATTTTGAGCTCACCATTCCCCCATTCCTTTGCCTACACCGAGTGTTTATTGTGGATCACCTTTGACCATACTTTCCACCATTACTGGACACATCTGACATTGTAGAACAACTCACACCAATAGAGTTAAATACAGACTGCATGGAATAAGTTTTAGCTGATTGAATCGTGGACACACAGATCAAGAATACTCACCAAAAAAATATCCAAATGTATCGAGTTGTCAAAGCCGGCCAACTCTTGCACCAAGAAAAATGGCTCACTAGGGAGCAAGTTCAACAGAATTTTCCTCATCTCATGGAGGAACTCAATGCAATGGAGACAATTTCTTCCTAAGGGGGGGGGGAATAATCCAAGTGGATATTGGTGTCCACCCGTCTATTCCACTTGGACCCCCCACCATTTTTTTGTCAGTTTTTTTTCATTTTCCTTAATTCTAGCACAATTTACTATTTTTGGTCATTTTCGTGTCTTGAACTTCCGAAGCCGTATTGAGGCCCTAAACAATGGTTTTTTGGAAATATTCCTTTGGGAATTTCATCGAAATCATGTTTTCAGTTGTAATCCTTAGACGTATATTTCCAATGAGGTGTCATGTGCGTCAAACAAAGATAATATGACCAAGTCATGACCCAGGAAGGCTGGCTGCCCAACTGACCCCAACGGGGCCCACAAACTCTTAGTGTTACATCTCCTCGGGTTAGGGTTTTCGTTGTTTAGGATTTTCTCTTATTTTTCAATAATAAAAATGCCCTTGAGCCTCATTGTAACTTAGTTTAGAGGTATGTAGCCACCACATCTCTTCTCTGAGATAAGACACCATCGCTCGAGCTAGTCTCATTTCCATTATGTTTGTAAGCATAATTCATTATTTGATATTAATGAAAGGAAGTGTTGTTCTTGCTGCTTCTCTGTATTTATGGTTATATCTGTAATTTTTTGCATTCTTGTTTAAATTCATATCAGAATGAGTAACTAACTAGAAGATAAACATGATAGAAAAATAGACACTAAATCATTCACACATGAATCTTTGAAACTACACTTATAAGATTGCTTATAGAATAATATATTGATCTTGAAAGTACACATCAATACACAAAGATTTTTCTTTCTCCTAAAATTTCAAGCCATTGATTCTCTTTCATGATCAGCTTTATAGAGCACTTACAAACTATAACCATGTTCTTAGTAAGATTTAATTACAAAAAGATTCAAATATCTATGTAAATCTCTAACTTGGATCAAATACATTGCATAGAAACTTCCTTGATGTATTGTTTTTTTAATCATAAAGCAACATGATAAGATGTGATATCTGAAAGTTGAGTTGTAGTTGAAAATCTGGCTCAAGATGAGGTCAAAATCACTTGTTGATATCCTCCAAAAATCTTCTTAAATACTCTACTATGTCATCACGTTTGAAATAATTTTTTCCTCAAAATTTGGGCCTAATTCACAAAAGCACGATTCTGGTACATGAATCCATCCTTCCTTAGATTTATCTACTCCAAACTCCTTTTTGTTGCCTCAAAAACATAGTTGTTTCTAGTCATTGACATATTAATAGGTACATATCTTATTGGGATAAAAACCATGAACCATTGTCAAATTAATTATTAGTGTTCGAATGAAATAGAAAAGAAATAATGCTGGAAACTTAACTACCAGTGCTCTATCAAAATATTTTCAAAAATAACACCGATGGACTAGCAATTATTATTGTGACAAATCCCTAATTCAGTTTTTTGAAGGCCTCCAAAAAAATATCTATACTACCCTTTCTTAACCTTCTTAGAGTTAGGTGTTACACAAAATATTGTCACCAGGACATTCTGCAATCAGTGTGAGTCTATCACCACTCATACTTTCCTCCTATGCAAGTCTTAAACCCCAGCTCTTCATGTCAAGCCTTGAAAAATAAGAGAAAGCCCTTAAAAATCTCTAAAACTCTGGTTCCGCACTTTCTCTTAGCATTACTTGCGGTCCCTCACCCCTTGGTCATGTCCCCTGTGGACCTACGTGCTCTGTTTCTGTCTAAAGGGTGCAGACACCTGTAAAAGTAAAAAAGGTGCAAGTACATTCCTAAAAACTCACTTTGGGTTATTTCTAGAAGCTTCTAGAGGGAATCTTGTGGTGGCAAGTTCTCTCCTTGGTGGCTCATGCATCCCATAACTAAAGGAGCTAACCCATCGATGTGAGGAGCTTATCCCTTTGAAGGAGGACTCTATCCCTTCATAGGTGGACCTGTAACTTCCTCCCTCTACACTATAAAATGAGGCATTGGGCTAGTTGTGGAGGAGGTTGAAAGCTGAATATTTTTTAGGGTAAATGCTTTTGGAATTTAGACTTCCTAATTGAGCTTGAGAGGAGAGATTACATACCTTTTGATCTCATTGGGAAGAGTGTGAAGCTTGTCAAAGTAGAGGAGATTCTTGCTTGGACCCTGGGAGGAGCTTGTAAAACATCAAGGCACGAAGGTTGTAAAGTTCTTCTTTGTTTAAAGTTAATACAATCAAGTTTATTTTTCTCAATAAGCTGTCTCTTATCGTTTATTTCATGGATTCCTTGATCACCATGATGAATATGATTTATTATATTGGCTATGCAGGTGTTGTTTGATGTGTGCTTGTTTTTGTTTACAGGTTCTTAAAAGGAAACTCATTCTAATGGTCGAAGTGTGGCCACCACAAACTAGCGTTGGACTTAAGGTAGGGTCTAAACCACCTCTTGGTTTTTATTTATAAATCGCAATATTTAGAGAAAGGTAGATTTGCTTGTTCTGCTTGTCGCTAGATATCAGTTGATACTAGGGAGATCGGTCTTGTCCACAACAATGATTTATCCAGTCGACAAAATGGCGACTCCACTAGGGATGTGAATTTGGTTTTTTTCCTTTCCTTTTAGTTTGACTTGAGAAACTTTTTCTTGTTTCTTGTTTTTACTTGATGTGTGTGGGATTGCATAGTTTTTAGTATCTGGAGTACATTTTTTTTTTCCCAAAATTTTGAAGAGGACCGCACTTTTTGTTTGTAACACAGTACGGACATCCCCACACCGTTACTTTACTACACAAAGCGTTACCGCATCTGGTTATACCGGAAGCCTGCAAACCCTGTTAAAATTTTTGAAAAACCTAAATTGTTTTTGTCTAGTTAAGTTTAGTTTTTATTTTCAGCTTTTAGTGTCTACCTAGATCTGCATATGTTCTGTCAAAAAGCCTTGTTTATGAGTTTCTTTCAGCAAATTCTTCATCTCATCAATCTCCATTAAGTGAATTGGGTGTTTTGAGTCTCTTTTTTGAGAAATTCTTAATTTGATTTCCTTTGGTCATTACTTGGAGATTTGTCTTAGTCTTTTCACAATTCTGTATCCTTTTGATTTTGTTTTTTCTAAATTGTGTATGAGTTTTAATCGCATTTGAGTGTTTTTATTTTTTGATCTTTGGAACTCTCACCCAATTTTCTTGACTTGCACTTGATTGTTTCTTGGATTACATTAGAATCATCTTGTGTTTGAGAACTCTCTTGCATAGATCACATTTTCATAATTAGAATTCTCATTCTCAGAATATGAATGAAAAATGTGCATAGATTACATTTGCATACTTTTCAAGTGAATTGTGCATAGATTACAATTGCATAGTTTACATTCTGAAAAATCAATCATAGATTTAGATCGGCTTTCTTTGATTTGAATTTAAATATTTTTATGCTTCTTTTTAACACACAAAAACAAAAATAAAAACTATTTTGGAATTGATTTGCATTAGTTTTTCTTGATGAAATTAGTGCATTAGAGAATTTGTTATATTTTCTCTTAGTGATCAATTTTTTGCATTGTTGGAAGTGAATGGAAACTCTCTCCTTACTTTAGCTAGGATTCATCGAATTGAAAAATTTACATTATCATATTCAAATGCATTCATTTTTGGGTCGAGTCATAACACCACTGATTTCATATCAATTTACCCCTTTGAGTAATAACAGCCTAAATAACACAGCACTTAATTTAAATTCATCTAGTAATTTCTACACTTTTAGGGCTCTTTCCACCAATCTAGCTTAGGCTAGTGTCTTGGAATAGGTTTTAGTTAACTCTCCAAGACAGTAAAACAAACAAGTAGTCGATCTTGTGGTAGGAAAAATTCCAATTGTTGCATGTATCCTCTGGGAAGCTCCTCCTAAAGGAGTCAAGCAAAGATCATATCTGAACTAGTGAGGTAATCAATCCTTCCTGATTGGGAACGATAGCAGATATACACATATTAAAAACGGTAAACCTCGAATTGACCATTGTTGAGGAGCCTGGGGTCACTTGTTGGTAAACCTTGGATTATGTCAAGGAGGCTTCAAGGGGATTGAGCTTTGTTACTCTGCCCTTGCGTATGTATCGGATCGTAGACTATTCCCCCAGGTATATTTGTTTCTGTTGGTAACCTTAGTGGCCATAATCTATAGGATTCTTTCCTAATGTGACGGTGGAGGGAAGATCCCACCGTACATGGAGCAGACGTCGACTAGACACACTTGGACTCTCTGGGGGGTTCTCTTCACTTGAGATGGTTTTGTGAAGAAACTTGTGCCAGTCTGTTTCATTAAGCAGGTTGTCGGGGTAACTGTTCCAACCGCCCTTTTTGTATTAAATTTCTACTAAGTTCGATTTCATCACCAACTAGTGTTTTTAGTAGGGGAAGTTACTGTTTGTGTGTGGTTTGACTCCTAGATTTGATAGCGCATGTTAATTTGTTTGTTTTTACTTTTAGAGACCATAGGTGTGAATTGTGAATTTTAATTGTTAGGTGTACATTGTTAATTGTTAATTTTAGTTTTAAGTTGTTAATAAAATTCGCTGAAGTTGAATATAATGGCAACTGTTCCGGAATTTACCAACCAAGAAACCCCTCTTAAAGAGAATCCTAGTACTTTTCTTTGCTTTGGAGATGATGGTCCTCCTTATATGGCTACTTTGTCATTATCTGGATTTACAATAGGTTTACCGATATGGTTATTTTCAACTTCATTGGCCCAAAATACTCTAATTATTCCACCTCAACTGAATGCTTCACCTCAACAGAGTTCACCATCTCAACATCACCAACTTTCTGTTGACCCTTTTCCTTCTTTTCCTAATTTTTCTTCCTCCATTTCTTCCTCTTCGCTTGGTAAAAGCCTTGATGCTAGTAACCAGGTGGCTAAGAAGAAGAAGAAAGGGAAGAAGAAGAAGAAGAAGAAGAAGAAGCAAGATAAGAAAGAAGTCAACCAACCAACCATGGTTGTAAGTGTCAGTTGTGTTGATGAAACCTCCAACATGAATTGTAAACCCAAATACCCTTGTAGGCTTTGTAAGGGTGACCACTTCCTTATCAATTGTCCTGGTATTCCGAAGGCCTTCGAAGTATGGTCAGAAAATCTCATCAACTTCCCTTTGATCCAACAACCGGTGATAGTAAGATTCCTGGGGAAAAGGGTAAAGTTAGGTTTCCTTGTAAGTTATGCGAAGGGAGTCATCAAACTCACATTTGACCTCACATGGATGAAGCCTCAAAATTGTTGGAAAACCTTACTGTTCCATAGCAAGAATTTCCAACTGGTTAGGTAACATTTCTCCCAACCTACCGTCAACTGACAGAGTGATTGATCTAATTTCAAGTACAGTTGATCCCACTCTTCCATTAGAGAGTGAAACTCATATCTCTCAGGTTGATGATCCATTAGTTGATCAAGTGGTCGATTCAATTTCACATTCAGTCTATCCCACTCTCCCTTTAGAGACTGAACTTCATACCGCTCAGGTTCTTCTTGTTACATCAGATTCTTCTACGCTGAGGGGCATTTCACCTATTTCTACAGAACCCCATCCAAGTACTAAGGTCTTTTCCTTTGATTGGAATAAACTGACAGAACCTCATCTTCCTTCCTCCATCCCTTTCCAAATCATTGTCAAGGCTGGTGGTAGGGACATACACCGCACACAGGTATATGAAGCTGCTTCTATTAGTATTTTATCCTCGACTACTTGGAAAGCATTGGGTTCCCCTCAGCTTGTGCCTATTACACAGAATCTGAAAGCTTTTAACAAAACCATTAGCGAACCTTTAGGGATCCCTCGTAAGTTTTCTATTACCTTGGAAGGTAAAATTGTCTGTAATGATCTTATGGTAGTTCAAGGTCCCTTGGATTTCAATTTACTCCTTGGGTGAGACTATGTTTATGCAATGAAATTTGTTGTATCGACACTCTTTCACGTGATGTCCTTCCCTCACAATGGAAATATTGTGACTGTAGACTAGCTTTCGTTCCCTAGTCTTGTTTCAACTACCAATAATATGACACTCCTAAATGTCCCTGATTCTAAAGTGGTATCTACCCCGCCATGGGTTAATTATGTGGCAACTGGTCCCATGTTTTTAGTTACCGATGTATGTGAGCCTCTCACTATTTGTTCATCTTCCTTTGATTTAGATCTGGTAATTGACATGGAAAACTCTATGGGATTATTTGAACGCGATGTTCTTATCCCTTTTGAGTCCCTTGACATGTGTTACTTCCGGAGAACTATTCTTCCTTTTGATGAAGACCTCTTGGAAGCCATTATCAAGGTGTGTCCATTGACATGTCTTTCTTCGAGTTGGAAGCCATGATCAGTGAGGTCGAGGAAAGCTCCTTTTACTGTGTCATCCTCGTTAAAAAATGAATCAGTAGGTATGAGGACAGTTCTTTTCCTGTGTCAACCTCGTTAAAAAATGAATCAGTTGGTCAAGGAAAGTTCCTTTTACTGTGTCGACCTCATTAAAAAATGAATCAGTGAGTATAAGGACGGTTCTTTTCCTGTGTCAACCTCATTAAAAAATGAATTAGCTGGTTCGAGGAAAGTTCCTTTTACTGTGTCGACCTCGTTAAAAAATGAATCAGTGAGTATGAGGATAGTTATTTTCCTGTGTCAACCTCATTAAAAAATGAATCAGTTGGTCAGAGGATAGTTCTTGTTACTGAATCGACCTCGTTAAAAAATGAATTAGTGAGTATGAGGACAGTTCTCTTCCTGTGTCAACCTCGTTAAAAAATGAATCAGCTGGTCAAGGAAAGTTCCTTTTACTATGTCAACCTCATTAAAAAATGAATCAGTGAGTATAAGGACAGTTCTTTTCCTGTGTCAACCTCATTAAAAAAAAAAAGAATCAGTAGGTTATATAGGTAGATTGTAGAGAGTAGACTTGAGCATAGTTCCTTGTCTTATGTCAAGCTCGTTAAAAAATGAATCAAGGATTTTAGAGCATAGCTCCTTGTCTTGTGTCAAGCTCATTAAAAGATGAATCAAGGATTTTAGAGCATAGTTCCTTGTTAGGTAGACTGTAGAGAGTAGACTTGAGCATAATTCCCTCTCTTGTGTCAAGCTCATTAAAAAAAATGAATCAAGGATTTTATGAGCATAGTTCTTTGTCTTGTGTCAAGCTCGTTAAAAAATGAAACAAGGAGTCATGAGCATAGTTCCTTATCTTGTGTCAAGCTCGTTTAAAAAATGAAACAAGGGTTTTGAGGATACTTCTTTTCCTATGTCAACCTCACTAAAAAATGAAACAAATCCCTCGAATATTTCCAAGATATTGAAAGTAAACCTTCATTTCATCCACCTAGTTGAATGCAATGAAGCTTGGGGGACATGTACCTCGTTTTGCGTCATTATGTTGGGGACATGCCAACTTATAACAAGCATATTTTTTCATTTCAAGCTTGTGTAAACATGAAACTGAATCCGAGAAAAGTTCTCTATGGTACAAGCTTGTGAAAAAATGAACCCATACCCATTTTACATCTCGTGATTGCCTTTTTTATCCGCTAAATTCTGTTAGATGAGCCTTGGTTGTTTTCATTCCATCATCACCATCTCTTTGGCTGATCATATGCTTTCAATTGATTGTTTACCTTCCTGAGGGACTGCATCTATGAGTGGTTTTATTAGCCAACCTCTTAACCATTACATGTTTTGAGTAGTTCCTCCATTGCCGAAACCAGTTGCTACCCTTTATACCACTCGTTCCTCTAGGACGAGTCCTCTTTAAGCTCTTTTCTAACTCGTAAAATATGAAAAGATTTCCGAGTCATTCCTTTTTTTTTAAACTCGTTAAAACGAAATTAAAAGGATGGTCCACTTACAACTCTTTTCTGACCATGTAAACATGAAAAGATTGCTGGACTTTTTTCGTTTCAAGTTCAATATTGGTAATAAAACAACATGTCTTTGATCACTTTTTTACTTTTTCAGATCAGGGTGTTATGAAACCAGCTCACAAAAAGATAGAAAAGAGAGATCCACGCCTTAGAATTCAGCCTCTTCGAGGGGGCAACCTCCTTTACATTACATAAATGAACAATTCTTGGATGATACAAATGAAAATACCTCCTTTCTATATATAGGAGTCTAAGTGGTCCCAATACAATCAAAGCCTACATAACAATAATATTGTAGGGCACAACAATAACAATAGTGGGCTTCTATGTGGCACAATAGTAACAATATGGGCACTACATGGGTACATCAATATAAATAAGGGGTATAACTACAATAGTAATGGGGTAATCACTAGTATTATAGGGACCCAACATGCCCCTCTCCTTCAAAAAAGTGTTGTCCTCAACGCTTGAGTAGTTCAGGATACTTCTGCATAAAATTCTCATCCTCCCATGTGGAATCTTCAGCGGATAAGTTCTTCCACTTGATAAGGTACTCTGAAATTGATCGATTTCGTAGCTGTCGAGTTCTTGTTTCTATAACTGCTTCCGGTTCCAATATAATTTTTCCTTCCTCGTCAAGTTCTGGCAATATTGTTTGAACTGGGAGCTTGTCGCCTATAACCTTCTTTAAGCATGAAACATGGAAAACTGGGTGCAATCGAGAAGCTGCAGGAAGCTCCAATTTGTATGCCATAGTACCAATCTTTTGCAACACCTTGTACGGACCATAATACTTTGGTGATAATTTATTATCCTTCTTAGCTTGCTTGAGGGACATTTGCTTATATGGTTGTAGCCGTAGGAATACCCAATCACCTACATCAAAACTTCTTTCACTGCGATGTTGATCTGCCTGTTGTTTCATTCTATTTTGTGCCAACACGAGGTTATCCTTTAAGAGTTGGAGGACTTGTTGTTGATGTTCGATGTGATGTTCCACTGCCTGAACCTTAGAATTTTCTCTTAAATATGATGTGATGGATGGTGGTTGATACCCATAAAGTGCCATAAATGGGGTCATTTTTGTTGCTGTATGGAAGGAAGTGTTATACCACCATTCAGCCAGAGGCAACCATTTGACCCATTGTGTCTGTTTATCAGATACAAAGCAACGAAGATATCCTTCCAAACATTTGTTTACTATCTCAGTTTGCCCATCAGATTGAGGATGATAAGATGAGCTATGAGCTAACTGAGTACCAAGACAAGAAAATAATTCTGTCCAAAAATTTCCAGTGAAAATGGGATCTCTGTCACTTACAATAATCTTTGGGTTTCCATGTAGCTTTTGAATTGTTTCCATAAATGCAGTAGAAACTGTACTGGCTTTAAATGGATGTGATAATGCACAAAAGTGTGCATACTTGGTAAGTCTGTCAACTACCACCATGATGACACTCTTTCCCTCAGACTTGGGTAAACCTGTGATAAAATCCATTGAAACCTCCTCCCAACGTTGGCTTGGAATGGATAAAGGTTGTAATAGACCCGGTGTCTTAATTGTTTCAACTTTATTTTGCTGGCAAACCAAACATTCTGCCACAAACTTTTGAATATCTGATTTAAGGCCATCCCAAAAAAATTCCTTCTTAACCCTGTGGTAAGTTTTTAAAAATCCTGAGTGCCCTCCTAAGGGAGAAGTGTGCAATTCCATAAGAATCTTTTGTTTTAGCTGGGAATTCTTACAGAGGTATAAGCGATCTTTGTACCATAACGAATCATTTTTCCAGCTAAATGTATCAGACGTACTGGAATCTTGTTGTAGCTTTCGAATAAGTGCCCACACTTCTTCGTCATTCTTCCATTCCTCCCTTGCTTCATTTATCCAATCTGGTTGGATAATAGAAATGGCGCACAACAATGCTTCCACATCCTCATCCTTTCTTGAGAGTGCATCTGCCACCACATTTTGCTTCCCTTTTTTGTAGATGATTTCAAAGTCATAACCCAACATCTTTGTGACCCACTTTTGTTGCTCTTCAGAGGATAATCTTTGTTCTAAAAAGTATTTAAGGCTATCATGATCCGTTTTTACCTTGAAGTGTCTTCCCATTAGGTAGGGTCGCCATTTCTTAAGTGCATGGAGTATTGCCAACATTTCCTTCTCATAAATAGCTTTTCTTAAAAACTTTCCCTTGATTGGACGACTTTCAAAAGCAATGGGTCTTTCATCTTGCATTAGAACAGCACCAATTCCATTTCCTGAAGCATCACATTCCACAATAAAGGTTTTTGTGAAGTCCGGTGTAGCTAAGACCGGTGCTTGGCACATTGCCTCTTTAAGATGTTCAAAGGCCTTTGTTGCTTCCGGAGTCCATGAAAATGCATCTTTCTTCAATAATGTTGTTAGAGGTGCTGCTATTCTCCCATAATTCTTAACAAACTTGCGATAATACCCTGTCAACCCAAGAAATCCTCGCAGATGCTTTATGGATGTGGGGATTTTCCATTCCTTAATGGCTTTAATTTTGCTAGGGTCTACCTTAACTCCTTCATGAGATACAATATGACCCAAATATTCCACCTCCTGGACTCCAAAGAAACATTTGGATCTTTTTGCATATAATTGTTTCTCCTCCAATAGTTGTAGCACCCTGTCAACATGTTCAACATGATCCTTCCAAGACTTGTTGTAGATTAGTATATCATCAAAAAATACTAACACAAATTTTCTAAGGAATGGTTTGAAAATTGAATTCATCAAACCTTGAAATGTTGAAGGTGCATTGGTAAGGCCAAAAGGCATGACCAAAAATTCATAATGACCCTCATGAGTTCTAAATGCCGTTTTCGGAATGTCTTCAATCTTCATTCTGATTTGATGATATCCTGAACGAAGATCCAACTTGGTGAAGTAAATTGATCCATGCAATTCATCCAGTAATTCATCAATGACAGGAATGGGGAACTTATCTTTAATAGTGAGCTTGTTGAGCTCCCTATAATCCGGACACATGCGCCATGATCCATCCTTCTTGTGCACCAATACTACTGGAGCAGAGAAAGAACTTTGACTCGGTTGAATTATACCAGCCTCTAGCATTTCTGCAACCATACGTTCAATTTCACTTTTTGGACATAGGGATATCTGTACGGCCTGATGTTTGGAGGAACACTTCCTGGAATCAGATGAATAGCATGATCATGATCACGCATAGGTGGGAGACCTTTGGGAGTCTCAAATACCTTGGAATGATTGTCCAGGACTTTTTGGAGATCTGGAGAAATAGATGATTCCAATGTGGAAACATCTAGCGAACATAATTGTGCAATTACACCTCTTTGCTCCTTTTTTAGAAGCTTTGTCATACCATTAGAGCTGATTATCTTTCCTGGTTTCCCTGCAATACCCCTTAATTCAACTTCCTTTCCTTCCACAGAAAATTTCATGAAAAGTTCTTGAAAATTAAAAGCTATTGTACCCAAGGATTGTAGCCATTGGACTCCTAGTACAACATCAGCACCTCCCATTGGAATGGAAAGCATTGGGCTAGTCAATACATATTCTCCCATGGATAGCTTGATATTATGGCACTTTCCAGAGCAATTTATTGTTCCTCCATTTGCAATCATCACTTGACACTCTGGTGCTGGATATAGGAAGCAATTCAATTCTTTTGCTACCCTACAATGAATAAAATTGTGGGTGCTTCCTGAATCAATCAACACTATTACCTTTTTCTTCTTGATTTGTCCTTCTATCTTGATGGTTTGAGGAGTGGTAATTCCCGCCAATGCATTACAAGATATGGTCGGATTTATTTGTTCTTCATCTAGGCTTTGTTCCTGGAATATATCCTCTTCTTTTGACCTTTCTTGCTCCTTTTCTTCTTCCTCTTCACAATCTATGTAGAATAATTTCTTCTCAGCACACTTATGACCTTTTGTGTATTTGCTATCACAATTGTAACAAAGCCCTTTTGCTCTTTTTTCTTCCAATTGTTGTGGTGTCAACCTTGTAGGTTGTGGAAGACTATGGGCAACAACACTTCCATCTTTATAGTTGTGAATGGTATGCTTCCTAGTTGCCATAATTTTGCTTTCCATTTTTCTTGCTAACCTGAATGCCTTCTCTAATGAATCAGGTTCCCAAAGGCGCACATCATGTTGGATATTATCCTTTAAAGACCCTATGAACACATCAATCCTATGCTCCTCTGGAATATCTTTTACCCTTATGTTCAATTTTTGGAACTCCTCAATGTGCTCCATTATTGAACCCTTTTGTTTGAGACTTATCAATTGGCTAAAAAAAGTGTTGCTTTTTGTATCCTCATAATGTGCTATCAATTCTTCCGTAAAAATTGCCCAAGTGATAAATTGTTTACGAGAACAAAGCCATTGATACCATACAAACTGATTTGGTTCCAAATATAAAGTTGCCATACGTACCTTTTGTGTGTTTTGCACATTATTGAGATCGAAGAATTGCTCCATCTGTAATATCCATGTGGCGGGATCCTTGCCATCAAACTTCCTCATATCGATTTTTGGAACATGGTGAGTCTTCGATCCAACATTAGCGTCTATGGTATCATGATTAACATTTCTTTTGTTCTCATCATGAGTTTCCTTTACTACCTTTTCACCATTAGTGACACTTTCTTGTAGCAACTTCTTCAATTCTTCCATATCTGTCTTCAAATCTATCTTCAAATCTGCCATGTCTCTCTTCAAATCTGTCTTCAAATCTATCTTCAAATCTGCCATGTCTCTCTTCAAATCTGTCTTTGAATCATCCATCTTAGCTTCCATGCCCTTTATCTTAGATTCCACGCCACTTATCTTAGCTTCTGTTAGCTTTTGTGAGCGTGACATTTGTTGCACTTGTTCTTGTAATTTTGATATATCATGTAGCATTTCTTCCTCTTCTTCATGAGTCATGCTAGAGCTTTCAGGTTCCTTACTAGGTGTTTGCATTTTCTTTCCTCGGAGCATCAGTTACCGATAATAATTCTTTACTATGCCCTTTGAATTCCGTTAAACCAAGCTTACACAAAAATTTAAAAAAAAAAAACTACACACCTTTTTTCACTTTATAGAAGCCTGATATTGAATCTGATGTATCTCTGTAATTTCGAATCATCCAGTTCTAAAATTGCTACCTGTAGTAGCCTTCTGTGTCCTCTTTCCAATGCCACAAGTCTGAGCCAAATTGGATTCTCCAAGGAAGAGTTATGTGAAATCTCCCACAGTGACTTGCTTTTAGACTGGTTCAGTAGAGCGAACTTGTACGACGTGCCACGAGTCACTGTTTCAACCTTTGAATCTAAAACACACATACAAGAAACTACAGTCCGTCTCTTTCTGTACCTTTTTACGAAATTTCAATCCGATCCTCAGAGAGAGAGTTATGACGATTTTCCCCAGGTCACCTGTTTTGAATGTAATTCAGGAGTCTGCAAAAAGGCCAACTTCCTCAGATCATATCTCCGAAAATATCATGCGAAAAGCTCTGAAATTCGGACCCAAGGTTCAGCACCAATTTTTCTCAAATGGGTTTTTTTTGCGACTTCTGAAACGTCACAGAAAAAAAGTTATAGCGAAAATGCCACGATGACCTGTTTGGAGCAGCGAAACCCTAGAATCCAAAGCTCTGATACCAAATGTTATGAAACCAGCTCACAAAAAGATAGAAAAGAGAGATCCACGCCTTAGAATTCAGCCTCTTCGAGGGGGCAACCTCCTTTACATTACATAAATGAACAATTCTTGGATGATACAAATGAAAATACCTCCTTTCTATATATAGGAGTCTAAGTGGTCCCAATACAATCAAAGCCTACATAACAATAATATTGTAGGGCACAACAATAACAATAGTGGGCTTCTATGTGGCACAATAGTAACAATATGGAAACTACATGGGTACATCAATATAAATAAGGGGTATAACTACAATAGTAATGGGGTAATCACTAGTATTATAGGGACCCAACACAGGGCCACTAATTATGAAAAGTACTCCTTAATCGTAATGGTCAAGTGGTTCTCTCAAGTATTATTTTATACTTTCTTGGGCTTGGGAGAAACAAATTTATGAAAAAGGACAACCATAGAGTTTTCTTAAGTTTTTCTTCTGACTCCCTAAAATTGAAAAACACCGAGTTTCTCCTATACTGAATTCGTTAAAAAATTTAACAGTAAATGACCTATTCAATTACAAACAGGAATGGACCACTCTTTCTTAGAGTTAGACTTTTAAACTAAGTTGGACTCATCCGAAGGATGAGCTTATAACCAAGAAAATGTTATCCTCCTCAAGCTTGTCAAAAATAAAAAGGTACTTGCCAGAAATGGTTGGGGAAAAGAGAGAAAAATGAACCTATTTGTTACACTTTGTGTCTCAAAAAAGCATTCAACCACTCTTGAACACGACACTTTTTGTTCACCTGGGTTGGGAAATCATTTTCCTAAAAGTTAATCAAACCATATTGAAAGCCTTCAGCCGGTTTCTGGGTATTAGCTTTGGGTCAATTGTCACCAAACCATCTGCAGTGCCGTTATGTGTTCAAGAGGTCAGTACAAATAAACCATTCATCTGCAAAATATCTATCATCCATTGTGACCATCCTTAAGTTAGTCCTTGCAAATATATTTCGTAGAACTTGATCTATGATTTCGTGTTGTGGGCTTGCCTAGGACGGATCGCTTTCCATCAACTTTAGCTCATTATCTAGAAAGATGATCTAGAAATCGTCACTACCTTGGAATCTACATGCCTCAATGGCAGGTTTCTCACCTTCGAAGATAGGTTGCATCATTGACCTTCGATCAAAGGGTTCCATGACATGTTCGACATCAACTAATCTATTCACATTTCATGGATTGTACTGAGTACTTTGAGAGCCATTGACATTACTGGTGGTTTCTCTCACACTTGTTAACAGTTTACATCATTGACTAGTAATCAAGCGGTTTCTACCATGTTTGACTTCGACACATTCATTCACATGGATAGAATCGTACTATTTCAGGACGTCGAAATCAAGCCCCTGGATCTAGTTTCCACCATCCAGGCTACGAGGAATTTTGTTATTCATTATATAGTGGACTATTCATAAACAGATGGTTGCGCCTATACTATGTCTACATATGTCTATACTTGTGATGTATTACAAGATCATTCCTATATTAGAGTAGTTTAGTTCTTTTTCTAGTTAGTTTTGATCTGAGTATGGGAATGCCTACCTCAACGATGATATGATCATATATATATATATATATATATATATATATATATATATATATATATATATATATATATATATATATATTGTATTGAATGTTTTTACAGGTTCCAACCAGGCTCTCCACAAGATGATCCCCGAAATGATAAAGTACTTCACTCTTCTTAGATGATAAATACTATCCTCATCTATTATAGACTTCGCACTTTAGGGGGCAATCTGTTACACAAAATATTGTCACCATGACATTCTGCAGTCAGTGTGAGTCTATCACCACTCATACTTTCCTCCTATGCAAGTCTTAAACCTAAGCTCTTCATGTCAAGCCTTGAAAAATAAGAGAAAGCCCTTAAAAATCTCTAAAACGCAGGTTCCACACTTTCTCTTAGCATTACCTGCGGTCCCGCACCCCTTGATCATGTCCCCTGCGGACCTGCGCGCTCTATTTCTGTGTAAAGGATGCAGACCCATGTAAAATTCAAAGAGGCACAAGTACATTCTTAAAAACTTACTTTGGGTTATTTCTGGAAGCTTCTAGAGGGAATCTTGCGGTGGCAAGTTCGCTCTTGGTGGTTCGTGCATCCCATAACTAAAGGAGCTAACCCCTTGATGTGAGGAGCTTATCCCTTTGAAGGAGGACTCTATCTCTTCATAGGTGGACCTGTATCTTCCTCCCTTTGCACTATAAAATGAGGCATTGGGCTAGTTACTGAGGAGGTTGAAATCTAAATAGTTTTTAGGGTAAATGTTGTTGGAATTTAGACTTCCTAATGAGCTTGAGAGGAGAGATTACATACCTTTTGATCTCATTGGGAAGAGTGGGAAGCTTGTCAAAGTAGAGGATATTCTTGCTTGGACCCTGGGAGGAGCTTGTACAACATCAAGGCACAAAGGTTGTAAAGTTATTCTTTGTTTAAAGTTAATACAATCAAGTTTATTTTTCTCAATAAGCTATCTCTTATGGTTTATTTCATGGATTCCTTGATCACCATGATGAATATGATTTATTATATTGGCTATGCAGGTGTTGTTTGATGTGTGCTTATTTGTGTTTACAGGTTCTTAAAAGGAAACTCATTCGGACGATCGAACCGTGGCTGCCACAAACTAGCGTTGGACTTAAGGTAGGGTCTAAAACACCTCTTGGTTTTTATATATAAATCGCAATATTTAGAGAAAGGTATATTTTCTTGTTCTGCTTGTCGCTAGATATCAGTTGATACTAGGGAGATCGATCTTGTACGCAAGAATGATTTATCCGGCCAACATTCGGGCTATTTTCTCTTCTCCTTTGACCTTTGTGCTTCTTAGAGCTAGAAGCCACCTCCTTTATTATCATTAGGTCCCTTAAAGCTATGTCATCTACATCAATCACCTGATTTCCTACGTTAGGCTTCTCTTTGAGTTTGAATTTAAGCCTAAGTTGTTTTCTAGATATCATACGAGGTTTTCTGACCCTATAGATTTCAACTAAATTAGTTCATTCACAATCTCTCCTTTGTTTGTTTCAGGATGACCCTGCCTTGTTTCGATAGATCGGTTTTTCTGTAACTTTCACAAGCTCTTATGGCAACTTAGGAGATGGATCTCAACGACGAGATATGACATTTTCTTCTGTAATATTTTTACCATTTCTTCTACAAACCCTTTTAAACTCAAGAATTGAAATAATGACTTTTGTTTGTCTGTTCAAGGAGACTTGTTTTGCTTCTGGTTTGGACTAAAAAGGTTCCTTATTCTAGGATCTTAGAGGTATGGATAGGTTTCCTTTGTTTCCTCTTCTTGCTATAGGATTTCGGAGAGACTGAATCTATGAATCCCCCCAAAAAACATGAAAGGTTATGAATTTCTATTAACCTTTTTTAAATAATTAACAATTAGAAGCTTAAAAAATATCACATGCAAAAAATAGTGAGGGGATGAATTTTGTTTAACTTGAATCCTCGCTAACAATTTTCTCAGATTCATAAGAAAAAATAAGGGCATGCTCAACTGAACTTGTCTAGAAATATGAATGAGAAATCTGAAATGATACATGTTGAGCCTCTTGCAACATCCCTCGTGGGTAAAATAAGATTGAGTTATCCTCACGATTTTGTCCCATTCATCTTTGAGCAAGCATATCTTCACTCCCAATTTCCATTGTTTGTCATTGTGCTCATCCTTAAAAAGGAAGGCAATATGGATGCTTGCTAAGGTTTCATTTTTGAAGCAATCAACCCCATCCATTTTTGGGTGTGTGATATATTGATTCCATGACTAGGCCCACATGTGAAGCGGGGAGGTTAAAGGGGGGTTTTTAGGGGTGGAAGTAGCCCCCCTATCTCAAGAATTTATTTTTGGACCCTATAAGAGGTGGATAGGCAAACCTATTATTGGGTTATGTTATATTCCTTCCATAACTAGCTGACGTAATGAACTCGGTGTTAGAGGGGGGATGTAGGCCCCCCTTCGTTGTGTCGATTGTGCAATAAGGGGGTCACAAGGGGTTTGAGGGGGGTGGGTAGCCCCTCTCTATCATGACCGGTGCAGTGCCCCAGGAAATGTTTTTTCTTACCCTATATTAGGTTGGCCGGACCTACCTATGGTTTTGTGCATGGTTTTCGCACATGGTTTTGGACGGGATGGTTTTTGGTCCATGGTTTTGGACGTGATTGTTTTCAGCCCATGGTTCTGTATGCGATGGTATTCGGTCCATGGCATTGGATGCTTTGACATGTATAAATATGAATTGTCACATTGAAAGGAACATAATGAAAAATCAAGATGGTAGTCCCAGTTTTTGGATCTAGGGGAAAATCTCTTTGTATATGTGTTTTATGTGTTATGCTATCACATTGTTTATCTTCTGTGTTTTAGAATTTGTATGCAAGTAATTTCTATACAGAGTTCAAACCTACATTTGGTAGCAGAGTTGTTTTGGCTTCAAGGGGATGCCTTTATTGCTGAGGGGTTCCACTCGGGCTTGTAGTAGACCATGTTCAGTGGGAGACTGTGGGATCGATTCTAGTGGTGAAAGAATATGGTGAGTAGTGGAAAAGTAGAGATCAAGAAATTTAATGGTTAGAGTTTTGAGTTGTGGACACTCAAGATGGAGGATCTGTTGGTGGATAAAGATCATTGGATCATGGTAAATCCAGGTACTAAACCAACGGGAGTGTCCGATAATGAATGGAAGAATTTGGATCGAAAGGCAAAGAGAAAAATACGCTTGTGTGTCTTAGATTCAGTATTGTTGAATTTATCAGGGGAAGCTACGACTAAGGCTTTGTTGGACAAGTTAGGGAATTTGTACCAATCTAAGTCTCTGATGAATAAACTATTCTTACGGAAAAATTTGTATAACATGAAGATGAAAGATGGAGATTTAGTGATAGAGAATCTTAACGCATTTAATACTATGGTAAGTCAGTTATTATCTATTGGTGTTAAAATTTTAGATCAAGATAAGTGCATCATCTTGTTGTGTTCTCTACTAGATTTGTGGGATAGTATGGTTAATGCAATAGGTAGCAATGCAACTGCATTGCAGTTTGATGAAATAGTCTCATCCTTGCTGACCGAGGAGATGAGACAGAAAAGTATGGAGAGCCTGAATGGTGATGCCTTGTCTGTATGAGGATGGTCCCAGAACAAAAACAAAAATAAGTCAACGAGTGGGAGATCTAAATCTAGAGGGAGATCTAAATCTCCAGGAAAACCTGTAAAGGTAGTTTACTGGAAATGAGGAAAGGAAGGGCAATTCAAAAGGGAATGTAAATCTAAATCTCCTGACAAAGGAAAGGGATCTAATGATGCTTCTTTTTCGTAGGAGAAAACCACCTATGATGAAGGTGGGGATGTGTACTTGGCATCTTCAGGTACACATGTAGATCATGATGCATGGTTGAGTGACTCAAGTGCATCCTTTCACATGAGTCCCTATAGAGTGGTTCTACGAGTATGAGAAATATGACGGTCGTGATGTATTCTTAGGGGATGAAAGGAAGGCTAGAATCATTGGTTGTGGAAAAGTAAATTTGAAGTTACAAGGTGGAAGGGTAGAACACTTTTGGGTGTTCTTCATATTCCTTCATTGTCTAGAAATCTGATTTCTATAAGCAAGTTGAATGATGCAGGTGTAAAAATAGCGTTCAGGAAAGATACCTGCAAGATGGTTCAAGGAGCACTAGTATTGATGCGGGCAGTTCGGATTGGAACTTTGTATAAACTACAAGGTAGCACTATTGTTAGTGGGTTCAAGAATTCTGTGGTTTCTGGAAGCAGAGCAGAAAATCTAGTAGTCTCTAGAGAGAAGACCATGTTGTGGCATCAAAGGCTTGGACATATTAGAGAGAAGGGCCTTCGAATACTTCATGGTAAAGCTATGGTAGAATGTATGAGTAATGTATCTCTGGATTTTGATTTCTGTGAAAATTGTGTATATGGGAAGCAGAATCGGGTGAGTTTCCCCTCTAGTGGTAAGAGGGTGAAACAGATATTAGAGCTTGTGCACAATGATGTGTTTGTAGCTGTGAAGGTTCCATCACTAGGTAAGTTTATGTATTATGTATCATTTATAGATGACCTCTCAAGGAATAAATGGATATATTTCCTTAAAAAGAAATATAAAGTCTTTGACAGGTTTAAAGAATTTCAAGCTTTGGTGGAAAACTAGACAAAGAAGAAGATAAAGATCTTGAGGTCAAAAAACAGTGAAAAGTTTTGCAGCAAGGAATTTGAAGAATTCTGTAAGAAGTGTGGTATAGCATGACATACTCCATACACACCTAAGAAAAATGGAGTTGTAGAAAGAATGAAAAAGATGTTGATGGAAAGGGCAAGAAGCATGCTTAGTGGTGCCAGGTTAGGATAGGAATTATGGGCAGAGGTGGTGGAGACAGTATGTTACCTGGTCAAAAGATCACCTTCATCGGTGTTGGAGGATTAAGACTCCACAAGAGGTATGGATTGGTGAGAAACCATCTCTTTCACATCTGAGGGTATTTGGATTTGATGCATATGTACGTGTTCCAAAGGAGAAAAGAACAAATTTGGATACTAAATTTGAAAGGTGCATCTTTATTGGATATAAGTATGGTTTAAAGGGTTATAATCTTTGGAACCCAGTAAGAAGGAAGGTTGTGTACAACCGAGATGTGGTTTTCATAGAGGTGAAAAATGTTATTAAACATGAAGTCCAACCAAAGGAACCTGAGAAGATAGAGTTTTATCTTAAGGTGGAAGAATCAGACTCTACAACAGAAGAGGAATTAGAAGATGAAGAGCCACAAACTCCAGGTGTGAGAAGATCAGTTCGAGAAAGAAGGAAGCCAAAAAGGTATAGTCCATCTACTTTCTGTTCAAATTTTTCTTTATCTATTACTGGTGATGATCCCAGAACTATGAAGGAAGTAGTAAATTCAGAGGATGGAAAACTCTAGAAAGAGGCCATGGTTGATGAGATGGAATCTTTGCACAAAAATGAGGTTTGGGATCTGGTGGAGTTGTTGGCTGGAAATAAACCCATTGGAAGCAAATGGGTGTTCAATAAGAAGACAAATGTAGAAGGAAAGATAGAGAAATACAAAGCTCAGTTGGTAGCAAAACATTATTCCCAGGTGTCGGGAATTGATTTTGGTGATATGTTTTCTCCTATTGCCAAGGTAGCTTCTATTAGATTACTTTTATCTATTATTGTTGGTTTTGATTTTGAGGTAGAATAGATGGATGTGAAGACATCATTTATTCACAGGGATCCCGAAGAGGAGATCTACATAAAGCAACCTGAATGCTTTGCGATGAAGGGTAAGAAAGAATTGGTATGAAAGTTGAAGAAGTCTATGTATGGGTTAAAATAATCACCAAGGATGTGGTATTAGAAATTTGATACAGTTATGTGGGGACTTGTCTTCACCAGAAGCAAAGCAGATCAATGTGTGTATTTTAAACTAATTGGTGACCGTGTTATTTATATGGTCTTGTATGTGGATGATATGTTGCTCATTGGAAATGACAAAGAAATTATCCAGGATTTGAGGACCCAATTGTCCTATAAATTCGACATGAAAGATCTTGGTGCTGCAAACTATATTTTGGGCATGGAAATTAAAAGAGATCGGGCAAAGAGGAAGCTCTGGTTAAACTTGGGGAAGTATCGAGACAATATTGCAGAGGTTTAATATGCAGGATAGTAAACTGGTGAAGGTTCCTATTCTTGTAGGTGTAAAGTTATCTGTAGAACAATGTCCCAAGAGACAAGAAGAGGAAGAGGACATGTCCCGTGTTCCATATGCAAGTGCAGTCGGTAGCCTGATGTGTGCGATGGTATGTACTAGACTAGACATCGCATATGTAGTGGGAGCATTGAGCAGGCTTATGTCAAAACTACGGAAGGAGCATTGGACAACAGTGAAGCAGGTTTTCAAGTATTTGTGTGGAGCTAGTGAGTATGGATTGTGATACCAAGGAAGACCAAGATTGGACAGAGTGTTGCATTTTCATGGCTTTGTTAACACAAACTGGGCTGGAGATCTAGATCATAGAACATCTACAAGTGGGTATGTGTTTAACCTATTTGGAGGTGCAGTCAGGTGGATGAGTAAGAAACAATCTGTAGTGGCACTATCAAATAGAGAGGCAGAATACATGACAGCCACTCATGCAAGTAAGGAAGCAGTTTGGTTGCAGATATTGTGTTCATGTATGTGGTTAGTATAGAGAGCTATAAGGATGGACTATGATAGCCAAAGTGAAATTTTCTTGGTAAAGAACCCTGCTTATCTTTCAAAGACAAAGCACATTGATTTTCAGTATCACTTTGTGAGGGATATGATAGAAGACAAAAAGGTGTTGCTAGTAAAGGTGGACACTTTTAACAATACTGCAGATGCATTGACAAAATCTGTGAGCTCTAAGAAGTTCTCTTGTTGTAGTGAAACAATGGGCGTTGTAGGGTTGGATAAATGACTAAGCTCTGATGTGGCCCCCTTTGAAAAGAAAACAACAACTGAGAGAATGTTGGGTCGTCTTATATTTTTTCCATCACTATGCCACGCATCTTCTCATATGTTGGGTTGTGTTGTATCTTTTGGACCCTATATTAGGTTGGGTAGACATACCTATGGTTTTGTGCATAGTTTCGCACATGGTTTTGCACGCGATGGTTTTCGATCCATGGTTTTCGATGCGATGATTTTCAGTCCATGGTATTGAATGCTTCAGCATGTATAAATATGTATTGTAACATTGAAAGGAACATAATGAAAAATCAAGATGGTAGTCTCGGTTTTGGGATCTAGGGAAAAATATTTGTGTATATGTGTTTTATGTATTATCCTCTCACATTGTTTATTTTATGTCTTTTAGAATTCATATGCAGGTAATTTATGAACAATATTAAAACCTACACCTATGGTCTTCTGCATGAATTTTGCACACGGTTATGGAAGCATTGGTTTTTTTCCCATGGTATTTTGTAGATCCATTCAAGGGAACTATGGTTATGTTATAATACAGGGTTAATGGATTGGGGTTTATGGATGCTTCGACATGTATATATATTGTAACATTGAAAGGAATATAATGAAAAATTAATCTGGTAGTCCTAGTTTTGGGATGTAGGGGAAAATATCTATGTATATTTGTTTTATGTTTTATTCTCTCGCCATTGTTTATTTTCTTCTTTTTGAATTCATATGCAAGTAATTTTTGTACATGGTTAAAATCTACATTTGGTGTCGAAGTTGTTTCGAATTCAAGTGAATGCCTTTGTTACTGAGGGGTTTTCTCGAGCTTGTGGTAGACCCTGTTCAGTGGGAGATCTGCGGGATCGATTCTTACGGTGAAAGAAGATGACGAGTAGTGGAAAGATAGAGATCAAGAAATTTAATGATTAGAATTTTGAGTTATGGAAAATCAAAATGGAGGATCTATTGGTGGGTAAAGATTAGTGGATCATGATAGATCCAGTTAGTAAACCAGTGACAATGCCCGATGAAGATTGGATGAAGTTGCATTAGAAATAAAAGAGTACAATATAGTTGTGTATCTCAGATTCAATATTGCTAAATGTATCAAGGGAAGCTTTTATGAAGTCTTTGTGGGACAAGTTAGGGAATTTGAACCAATCGAAGTCTCTGATGAATAAACTATTCCTGCAGAAAAACTTGTATAACCTAAGGTTAAATGATGGAGACTCGGTGATAGAGCATATGAATGCCTTTAGTACTGTGGTAAGACAATTGTTATCTGTTGATATTAAAATTTCAAATGAAGATAAATGCATCAGTTTGTTGTTTTCTCTACCAGATTCATAGGATAATCTAGTTGTTGCAATAGGTAGCAATACAAATACCTTGCAATTTGAGGAAAAAGTCTCATCCTTGTTGTCGGAGTAGATGAGACAGAAAAATATGGATGGCTAGAATGGTTTTTCCTTGTCTGTACGAGGATGGTCCCAAAAAAGAAACAAAAATAAGACCTTGAGTGGGAGATCTAAATCTATAGGTA
This sequence comes from Pinus tabuliformis, assembly GCA_031772625.1. NCBI lineage: Eukaryota > Viridiplantae > Streptophyta > Pinopsida > Pinales > Pinaceae > Pinus > Pinus tabuliformis. The sequence goes on along the minus strand of CM062807.1, from coordinate 411,813,528 downwards.
GATCTAAATTTCTAACAAAACCTGTAAATGTGTGCTAGAAATGCAGAAAGGAAGGGAACTTCAAAAAGGACTGTAGATCTAAAGTTCATGAGAAAGTAAATGGATCTAATGATGCTCTTTATGTAGATATGGAAACCACCTCAGATGAAGGTGGGGATGTGTACTTGGCTTCTTCTTCAAGTACACATGTAGATCATGAGGTGTGGTTGATTGACTCAGGTGCATTCACTCACTTCACTCCCCATAGGGAGTGGTTTTGCGAGTATTAGAAATATGATGGCGGTGATGTATTCTTAGCGGATGACATGAAGGCTAGAATAGTCAGACGTGGAAAATTCAAGCTAAAATTGCAAGGTGGAAGGATTATAACACTTTTGGGTGTTCTGAATATTCTTGTGTTGGCCAGAAATCTAATTTATGTAAGCAAGATGGACGATGCAGGTGTAAAAATAGTGTTCAAGAAAGATACCCAAAAGATGGTTCGGGGAGCATTGGTATTGATGCAGGGATTTTGGATTGGAACTTTGTACAATCTTATCGGTGGCACTATTATTGATTCGTGCAATAGTTCTCTAGTTCCTGGAAGTGGAGTATAGAATCTAGTGGTGTCTGGAGAAAAGACCATGACATGGCATCAAAGGCTTGGAAATATTGGAGAGAAAGGCCTTCGAATACTACATGGTAATGTTATGGTAGAAGGTGTGTCTAATTTCTCTCTTCTTTTGGATTTCTATGAACATTGTGTATATGGGAAGCAGAATCGGGTGAGTTTTCCCTCTACTACTAAAATGGTGAAAGTGATATTAGACCTTGTGCACTGTGATGTATTTGGACCTGTGTCAATTCAATCACTGGGTGAGTCTATGTACTATGTATCATTTATATATGACCTATCGAGGAATACATGGATATATTTCCTCAGGAATAAATCTAAATTCTTTGACAGCTTTAAAGAATTTAAGGCTCTGGTGGAAAACCAGACAGAGAAAAAGATAAAGGTGTTGAGGAAAGATTATGGTCGAGATTTATGCAAGAAGGAATTTGAAGCGTTTTGTAAGAAGTTTGGCATATCATGGTAGAATACCACTCCATACACACCTAAAAAAATGGACTTTAAAAAGGAGTAAATAGGACGTTGATTTAAAAGGAAAGAAGCATTCTCAATGGTGTCAGGTTGGGACAAGAATTTTGGGTATAGGCGACAGAGACTTAACATTACTTGGTCAATATATAACCTTCATTAGTTTTGGAGGATAAGTCTCCAAAAAAGGTATGGAATGGTAAGAAACCATCTCTTTCACATCTGACGATATTTGGTTGTGATGCATATGTACATGTTCCAAAGGAGAACATAAACAAGTTGGATAGTCAATATAAAAGGTGCATATTTATTGGATATAAGGATGGTTTGAAATGTTATAAGCTTTGGAACACATAAACAAGGAAGAATGTGTACAACCGAGATGTCGTGTTTAGAGAGGTGAAAGATGTTATTAAACATGAAGTCGTACCAAAGGAACCTGAGAAGATAGGGTTTAAGCTAAAGGCAGAAGAATCAAACTCTATAGGAAAGGACAAATCAGAAGATGCAGATCCACAAACTCCACCTATAAGAAGATCAGTTCAAGAAAAAAGGGAGTGAGAAAGGTATAGTACATATTCTTTATATTCAAATTTTTCTTTATCTATTACTGATGGTGATCCTAGAACTATGAGGGAGTTAGTAGATGCAGAGGATACAAAACTTTGGAAAGAGGCCATGGTTAATGAAATGGAATCTTTGGAAAAAAGTGAGGCTTGGGATCTGGTGGTGTTGTTGGCTAGAAGGAGACCCATTAGAAGTAAATTGGTGTTTAAGAAGAAGATGAATCGAGATGGCAAGGTGGAGAAATACAAATATTGGTTGGTATAAAAAGGTTATTCCGAGGTCCTAGATATTGATTTTGGTTATATTGTTTCTCCTGTTACCAAGGTAGTTTTTATTAGATTACTTTTATCTGTTGTTTCTTCTTTCGATTTTAAGGTAGAAAAGATGGATGTGAAGACATCATTTCTTCACAGGGATCTAGAAGAAGAGATTTACATGATGCAATGTAAAGGCTTTGCAGTGAAGGGTAAGAAAGAACTAGTATATAGGTTGAAAAGGTCTTTGTATGGGTTAAAAAAGTCACCAAATATGTGGTATCATAAATTGGATACATTTATATAGGGACTTGGCTTCACTAGAAGTAAAGAAGATCACTTTGTGTATTTTAAATTAATTGGTGACCGTGTTATTTATTTTGTCTTGTATGTGGATGATATGTTGCTGATCAGAAGTAACAGAGAAATTAACTAGGATTTTAAGACCCAATTGTCCTCCAAGTTTGACGTGAAGGATCTCGGTGCTACAAACTATATTCTAGGCATGGAAATAAAATAAGATCGGGCAAAGATGAAGCTCTCGTTAAACTAGAGAAAATATGCCAAGACAATACTATAGAGGTTTCATATGCAAGATAGTAAACTGGTGAAGGTTCCTATTCTTGTAGATGTATAGTTATATGTTGAACAATGTCCTAAGGCACAAGAGGAGGGACATGTCCCATGTTCGACACACAAGTGTAACCAGTAGCTTGATGTATGCAATGGTTTGTACTAGACCAAACATTGGACATGCATTGGGAGTATAGAGAAGGTTTATGTCAAAACCAAGGAAGGAGCATTAGACAATATTGTCACAGGTTTTCAGGTATTTGAGTGGTAGAAGTGAGTATGGTCTATTTTATAAAGGAGGATAGGGATTGGACAAATTTTTAGACATCCATGGTGTTGTTTATGTAGACTAGGTTGGAGATCTTGATCAGAGAAGATATACAAGTGATTATGTGTTTAACCTATTTGGAGGTGTAGTCAGTTGGTTGAGACAATTCGTAGTGGCACTTTCAACTACTGAGGCAGAATAAATGGCAACCACTGATGCAATCAAGCAAGCAATTTGGTTGCAGATATTGCGGTCAAGTACAGGGGTAGCACATCGAGATATAAGGATAGAATGTGATAGCCAAAGTGTAATTTTCTTTAAAAACAACCTTTCTTATCATTCAATGACAAAGAACATTGATGTTCAAAATCACTTTGTGAGGGATATGGTTGAGGAAAAAAAGGTGTTTCTAGTAAAGGTGAACAATTTGAAGAACACTATAGATGCATTGGCAAAGTCTATGAGCACTGAGAAGTATTCTTGGTGTAGAGAAAAAATGGGCATTGCAAGGCTAGACCAATGACTAAGCTCTCCTATGACCCCCTATTTGGAAAATAAAACAAGTGGGAGAACGTTGGGTGTGTGTTATAATATTTCCACGACTAGCCCCATGCGTTAAGCCAAGCAGTTAGCGAGGGGCGGCCAACCTCCCCTTTGTTTCCTGGGGCATAGCAGGGGGTTCATAGGGTTAAAACCTACATCCATTGGGAGGATTTTAGCCTCTGGAATTTTTTCCTCTATAACTGGGAAGGAGATGCCAGCAATGTTGACCCCCTGACCATGAAAACCTTTTGCATATGACCGAGCGACTCCATCATGAAAATCATCACACTTGAAACAAAAATCCTCCCATCCTACTCATCGAAATTGCTGTCAAAAATATGGGATGGATTTGAGAGGTTCAATACCATGTGGTTCTCCCCTTTATAGTCAACCACCATTCCCCATAAGTGCTAACAATCAACAACAAAAAACTTTGGATGAAGTATTTGGATTTGTTCACACCTATGTTGGAAAACTAACTGATATCTTACCGCAAAAGGAAATAATGATAGTACAAAATAATCCTATGATGATTCCCTTCACATGAAATCTCTGGTTTAGAAAAGGTAGGTGAAACAAAAAAAATGGGTATAATCACGATCATTCTTTCATGCCTCGATCACACCATGAACTTTGCTAATGATTATCACCTTTAGCGACAGTAATTTGAACAAATTTTTATTTCAAGAAAATTAAATGACATCACATACCCACTAATTGATTGACGCCATCTGTGAAATGATGATAGATCATGTGGAAAGTTGATTTGTCAGCACTCACTTGTCCAAAAACTTAAAGATTTGTTCACATTTTATTTGTCGACACTCTCGTTTACATTTTTTTGAACCAGCGCCGACAATAATTTGCTAGCACCTGAAATTTTTAATGAAAAACCTAAGAAACATGTTCCAAGACATTACCTCTAAATCCTTTATCCTGAAACATGAGGATGTTGTCACGCTAGGAGGCAGCAAATAACCCCCATAGACCATATGCCTAGTACAACATGATATGAACTTTGAAATGTAAACTAATTTAAAAACATAAGTACAGATGTTTAACTTATCTGAAACAAAAGCTAACTCCAAGCTAACGGAAAAAATGTTTTTCCCGAAATTATTTATATACAAACTCTGAAAATTGAAATCAAATAGTATTTTCACACTCTGATAATCATTTATGACAATATTAGGGGCTTTTCTTCAGGCTTCAAATCCTTCAAAATTTTATCCAAACCTACAAAATATTCAACGTAAAATGGATATATATAACGAAATAATGAAATATAAATTTTTAAGAGAGATATTGTTTAGAGAAACGGGCATTTAATAGACCTTTGGGCAAAAAAATGCCTTAAAGTCTTGTGGAATGAATATTTTCTTTCCATGAAATGCAACAATATGATAATGGCATTTCTAGATATGATCAAATTTGTCATATTGTCCTTTATCTTCAATTCTAACATCGCATTTTAAAATGTATCATGAATCCAAAAATTATCCTCCTTAGTGTTTTTGTCAAAAACCTTTCTCCTCCTTTCCTAAAAAAGTTGAGCTTAATCATACACCTTCTTCCTCATCTCCTAAATTTCAATAAACTAATTTATCCATCTTTGGATATGATTGGGTTCTTCCTCTTGTTGCTCTAAAAGATTCATGAATGATATTCCTAGTGAAATAACAAAATTCATTTTTCTACCATATAACAGATGAAAGGGTGTAGTCCCAATTGATCTCTTAGTACTAATCCTATCTACCCATAATGAAAATTTCATATTGGCATGCCAAGCTTTCTTGTTATACTCTACCAATTTTTTGATGATCCTGACCAAACTCTTACTTGAATATTATACCAATCCATTTCCCTGAGGATAATAGGTTGTGGAATGGCTGAGGGCTATTTTATAATCATCAAAAAATTTAATCACGTTGTTAGAATTGAAAGCTTCTGCATTATCAATTACCATTCTTCCGACGCTACCAACTCTAGAAAGGATTTTTTCTAAAAATTGACTAAAAACAATGTCAATAGCTTTCATGGTTGATATAACTTTGATCCACTTTCTGAAATAATTTGTCCCAGGGAAAATTGATTTGTGTTGTTATGAGAATGTTGAATGAATTTCTCTAATGAAATCAAGGCCCCATTACTGAAATGGTTCCACTGCACAAATGGGTTTTAAAGGTAAAGATAGAAACTTGTATTTTCCTTCAAATGTTTGACATTTATGATAAGCTGCCACTTATTTATGAACATCTAATAAAATTGTAGGCCAATAAAATCTTGCTCTTAGAATTTTATTGACATTTCCCTTTCAGTATTCATGCCCCCGCACAGACACGCTAATGGAACTTCTTCATCATTTTTTTCACTTCATTTTCAAGTAATCAATCCAAAAATATATCTTATGGGTCCTCCCAAAATAAATACCCATCTAGAATACAAAATTTAATAGCTTTGAGTCTTACAAATTTTGCTGGAGTCTTACTGGTTCTAGGTGGAGCATGTAAATTTTGCAATACATAAATAACATCGAACTCTGTAAATCAAGAAGTTTTGAATTTTTGAGATACCACCAATTTTTCCGATCATCAACATCATCTTAGATCTCTAAAATGAGGTTTATTCCAATAGTGCCAAAATTTGTTTCGTTCATGAACTTGGTTGGTTGGCTTGATTTCTAGGTCATATTCCAACAACTTCATTATCCACTTCCCCCTTCTACCATCACCATATGTCTGACTTAGAATATCTTTAACGGCATTGTTGGGCATGTAAGAAACAATATGACAATGTAGGACACAAACACTTAAATACTTTAATGCCTTTACCAATGCATATGCCTACTTTTATATGTTGTCATACTTCAGCTGAGAGTCTCTTAATTCCCTATTGAAAAAAATATATTGGTTTTTCATAACCATCTTCTTTATTTTGAAGAAAAATTCCTAAAATTGTATGTTCATAAGCAAAGGAGAAAACCAAAAGCTCCTTTAGAAAATCTGGGCTAACTAAGATATGGGACTAAGTTAGAGAACCTTTAATCCCTTAAAAGGATTCATTAGTTGCAGTTATCCACTTAATTTCACTGCCTTTGTTAAATCTTCAAAATTTCAATGAAATAAGGAATGAATTTTGTCAAAAAGTTTACTTTACCCAAAAAGGATTGCAATTATTTTTTACTCCTTGGAAATTCAATTTTCTTTATGTTTTCCACTCTACTAGGATCAATTTGAATACCATCTTTGGACATCATGTGACCCAACAACTTTCCCTACTTCATAGCGAAATTTTATTTTTTCATATTCAAAGAGATTCCAAATCTTCTATATTTTGAGAACAATTGTCTCAGATGTTTCAAATGATTAGTTTCAAATTTAGAATAAATTGTTATGTGGTCAAAATAAACCACAACAAAATTATCCTTTTCCATAGCAAATGTTGTATCCATTTCTCCTTGAAATGTAGCCCAACATTCATTAAACCTAAGCAAATTTTTGAGTACATAAAAGTAACCCAAAGAGTCATAAAAGAAGTATTATACTAGTCCTTTGGATGCACTAAAATCTTATTGTGCCTCGAAAAACCAATCAACATAGAAATTCTCTCAGCGGCAACTAAACTCTGCAGTATATGCTCCATTTTAGGCAAGGTGTAATTATCCTTCAAATAAACCTTACTTAGATTTTAAAAATATACTCACAACCTAATTTCTCCACTCTTATTTCTAACTGGAAAAAGATTAACAATAGACTTAAAAAACCTCAATGGCACAATTATCTTGGAAGCAAGCAATATATTCACTTCCTTGCCTATTAATGGCATCAACATTGGATTTATCCTTCTAAGCTTCTGTTTGGAAGGTTTCCCATTTTCTTTGAGTGGAATAGTATATCAAATGATAGCTTTATCACAAACCTTTAAATTCTCATATCTCCAAGAAAAAACATCCAAACATTTTCTCAATAATTTTGCGTACTTTTTTTTTCTCTTCATCCAAAGAATTAGAAACTTTAACAAATTTGGGATTTTTTTTTCTGTTCCCAAACTATAATCTTACAACTCACTATCAACTAGAAAAATCCTACACTTAACAACAACATCATTACTGTCGAACACTCCCTCTCAGGGAACCAAATCTCTAGGAATACGATTATTACTTAACTAAATAATTTTTCTTCTAGATATCATATTAAAAAAACATTTGTATTTGCATTCACATCTATATTTACATATTCATTTTCATTAATAGGAGTAATCACAAATTCATCAATCATTTCTAGGAATCTCTTAAGTTTTTGGTCATCTTAAAATACCTACCAGTGCTTGATATTATTTGGAATAAAGGGCCTATGTCTCACAGTTATTTCATACTTCTTATTTGGACAGATAGGAATTTCAAAGGCACTAGCAGTAGTAGCTAGAGAATATGCTATGTTATTTTCCCATCTAGAATGACTGAAATTTTATGCTCTATAAAGAAGTTATCTAACAAATCCCATAATTCATTTCTATATGCACTTATTCTGAGATTTTTAGTCTGATATGTACCTTTGACTTGATTTATCACTAACTCAGAATCTCCAAAGGCAAATTACATTTTCTCTTTGTTCTCTACGTAGATTCAATCCAATAATTAGAGCCTCATACTCTTGAATGTTATTGGTGCATTCAACATACAATTTAAAGGAGTGTAACTAATTGTTGCAATCTGGTGGAATGATCCATATACCGTCCCCTAAAGCATCCTTGCAAGTGGATCCATCAAAATGCATGTTCCACATCCAATTATCATTGGTTGTCTGTACTTTTTCTTCCTGCACTTCACCTTTAAAATGTTTTTGTTCTTCTTCCCCAAGATGAAAATCATGATATAAAATTGGAGAACCAAGGTCAGGTTCAACTGCATAAATGAGATGATTATCAGGTTGGGTTTGACTGCTAACCATATATGGCATCTAAATGTCTTTGTACAACCTTCTATATTCACCAAAAACAAGGATTGAGGCACAATTCATGTCCATTTGAAGAGTACCCCCCAACTTGCTTGCCCATGATCGTGATAAAAACATTCCAAACCAAGTTGAAATATTTGCTACTTCCACATCGATCATCATACTCTTGGTAGGGATTTGAGTGAGTGTCACAAAAATGTCCTTGATTAGTCTCAAACATTTAACCTTTCTTGAGTCAAAAGAGAATAAATCCTTATAAGGTCAAGTGATATCAAGCCCTAAATTTTCCATGATAGATTTAGGCATCAAGATGTGTGATTCTACCAAGTCCAACATATCATTATGAAGGACCATGTAATGAATATTAAAATTTATGTAAAAAGGAGGAACATCATCATTTACTTCAATTACATGATGACCAAACAAAAATTTAAGAGCATCATCTTGTATGTTTAAGGAATCTTGAGAATTAATATTTGATGAATCACCTTCCCCTAATCCACTAATAATTTTAATGATTTGTATTTTATAATGTGCATTCTTTAGTAATTCAGAAAATTGGATTGGGATCTTGATCATACCAGTTTCATTTTCCAAGCTGAAATGTAGTTGGACCTTCTCCAATCCCTTCCCATATTTTTTGGCTTAAACTTTATTATGTATACCTTTCATTGGATCTGCTTACGGCTACTATGTTGGAGGTTTGGCTAGAGGAAGCTTGACTATGATATTCTTCCCCCAAGGTTATATTATCTTTGAAAATCAGTGACTGTGTTATTATAACCTTGCTAATATACCTTTGATTCAACCATTAATGGAAGGTTGTAATTTTCTTATGAAACTTGGGTCGATCTGTGATGTTCTTTCTTAGTTAGGTATATATGGGTATCCTCCTCATCTAGACAATTGACTTGTTCTTTAGATTCCTCTACATTTTCCTCATCCTCAAAATTCTATGGGAAAGGAAGTCTCACTTCCTTCTAATATTTAAGGATTTTCTAATATCTTTAATAAAATTGAGGACCTAGAGGCCTTTACAAGTTGGCATTTATGATTTCAGGTTGATGTCCATCCCTAAGAGGATTTAACTTATCAACCAAATTTTCCATTGTTTTTAGCATGACATCAGACTTGGTATCTATAGAAGAATAGGGTTCATCCATAAGTCCTTTCCTTTAAGACCTCATTTCATCTTTTTTTCTAGAAAATTCATTTCTACTCCTATGGAATTATTCTACATGTCTACCAACGTCACATAATTCCTTTCTCTAAACTCAAAATAAAGCTGAGCATCAAATTCATCAAGATAATGGACTAGAGCTAATCAACGAGGGGGTAAATTAGCTAGAATTCCTTTATATCCCTTGGTTAACATAGCATAAGACCCATGCATTGTTTCACTTAGATTTCTTTCCAAATTACCATATTCAGCTAGGATCTATAAAGGATTTTTCTTATCCTCCCATATTCTAAGAAAAAGTTGCTCAAATAGCTAGAAATATGCAATTTCTTCCTGCTCACGGTTCTATGAACCACTTTTTCACTTTACCTATGAATATTTTCACAAATAGTGTCATCTTGACATCTTCATCATCGACCTCCTGTAGATTTATGAAGTCACTAATTTTATTAAAATACTACTGAGAATGTAAAACCTCCCTGCCCATCAAATTGGATTAAGCATTGGGAATAATTATGAGGAAGGTCATGTAGTTGAGTTGGAAGAGCGAAGGGAGCATATATGGCAGCCATAGCTACTTGAAATGAAGTTGAAGTAACTACTATGCTAGTGATTTAAGTAATAGATGAAAATGGAACCGAAATTATTGTACTAGAAATCAAAGGAGTAGTAGTATGAAATATAACGGACGTAGATGGAGAAGAAAAAGGTGGAGTAGGGAAGGGAAAAGTGACATAATTCAACAAAGGAAATTGTAATTCTTGAACAAGGTATTCCAATCTCCTTTATTTCGAAAATTTAATTGGATCAATATGAGTAATAGTGCTTATGTATTCCAATTATTTTTTGAGTCTAGATATTAAGCTACTCCAAAAGACATCTCAATATTGTTGTGATAAACTGAGATCTTGAGGAAAAATATTAGGAACATAAGTCTTAAATATTCTTTCATAAAATATTATGTCTAAAAGATCAGATTATGACATTGATCTAAACAAATTCTGCTCAAATTTAGTGTCAAATTAGATATATTTTATGGAATTAACCTCTTTAGATAAGGAAAAATATCTTCTTAAAAGGAACAATACCTCATTCTTTTGCAGATCCTTTCTTCCTTAAAATATTCTCTAGACATGAAAAAGGCCATGTTCAATTAGGATCATGATGTCTCCTTGTGTAAACTACCTTATGAGCCCAAACTTCCTAGTGGAATCACCTTTCAAATTGTGGAGTCGCCAAGTGAAGCACAAATTAATTATGCCTGATCCTTTTTCATCATTGTTGATTGGATCTGGATCCTCGTCATTCTTTCGCAAGGAATATTTATTCTTCGTTCCTTGACAATCGTGACAAGATGTTATCACTTATGAGTTATTTTTGGCTATGGAAGAAAACCCTTAAGATAACCTCAAACCACTTTGTGATGGAAATTTGGCCCTTCAATTTAGAGAGATATTTCTCCTTAACTCTGCTACTCAAGGTCAATACAATATAAGGTCACTAATACGCTCATTGGACAGATTTAACCTCTAGCAATGATGAGTTTGCTTTAGAAATAAAAGGAAAGGGACCATTGGGCATGGAATCTTTGACAGAAAAAATACTTTCTAATCACTCGTCAGATGTATAGATCTAAACAAAGGCAAGATAGATCAACATTTCTTAGAAAAATTATCATCAAGGTATGGTAAAGTACTCTAGAAAATAAACATAAAAAATAGAGCATTGTTATTTTTGTAATGATATTTATCGAAAAAAAATAAATAAGTATTCAAATAATATGAATATGAGGAATTCCATACGAATTCTAATTCATCCAACTTTATCCCATTACCGAAGATTAATGTTCAAATGAGTCTCTAAGTTGAAGATAAAGAAGGTAGAAAAACATATAGGAAATCATTCACACATGAATATTTGAAACTACACATATAAGAATGCTTATAGCTAAATATATTGATCTTCAAAGTCTACAATAATACACAAATATTTTTTTTTCCAAAAATTTATAACCCTTAGTTCTACTTCATTATCAACATTATATAACATTTACAAACAATAACCATGTTATATAAAACTTTAATTATAAAAGGTATCAAATATCTATGTAAATCTCTAACTAGGATTGAGTACATTGTATTGAAATTTCTTTGATGTATTGTTTGTTTAACCATAAATCAACATGATAAGATGTTGTATCTAGAAGTTGAGCTGTAGTTAAGAATATTCCTGCAGGTGAAGACAAAATCACTTGTTGATATCCTGCCAAAATCTTCTGAAATCCTTTCCATCATGTTTGAAATAATCATTTCTTCAAAATTTGGGCTTGATTAACAAAAATACGACTCTGGTACATGATTCCACCTTTCATAAGATTTATCTACTTCAAACTCCTTATCGCTACCTCAAAACCAAAGTTTTTTCCAGTTGCTGACAAATTAATTGGTACATATCTTATCAAGATAAAAATTGTGGATTGCTACCAAATTAACTATCAATGTTGAAACAAAATAGAACAAAAATAACACTGACAATTTAACTATCAATGGTCGATCAAAATTATTTCGAAGGAACACTAACAGACTAACAATCAATATTGTGACAAAACCCTACTTCAGTTTGTTGGTGACCTCTACCAAAAGATCTACATTACGTGGTTTCCCTTTCTTAATCTTATTGGCCTTGAGGCTAGGATATCTTCTCCTTTAACCTTTGTGCTTATTAGAGCTAGAATCCACCTACATGTTTACCACTAAGTCCCTTAAAGGTGTTTCATCTACATTAATCACTCGATTTTCCAAGTTAAGCTTCTGTTTGAGTTTGAGCTTAAGCCTAATCTTTTTTATATGCCAGATATGAGGCTTTCTAACCCCATAGATTTTAGTTAGAGTAGGTTCATTTACAATGTCTCTTTACTTTTTTTCAAGCTAACCCTCCCATGTTTCTCTAGATTTATTTTATTGTACCTTTCACATGTTCTTTTGGCAGTCGAGGAGATGGATCTTGAGGAGGAGATAGGGACTTTTCATCCACAATAGTTTTACCATTTCTTATGTAAACCCCTTTAAACATAGGAACTGGAAAATACGTTTATGTTTTTCTTCTCAAGGAAGCTTTCATTTTGCTTCCAGTTTTGGCCGAGGAACTTACTTGTTTTGGGATCTTAGAGGTTTTGACAGGTTTATTTTTCTTCCTTGTCTTGCTATTGGTTTTGGATTTACGAGAGCTGGACTCTACAAATCCCCCCAAACCAAGAAATGTTCCAATGTTCTATTAACCTTTTTTAAATGATTGAAAATGAGAAGCTTAATTAGGCTCCCATTGAAAACATAGTGACGGGATGCATTTGGTTTAGTGTTACAGATCTATTTGGGCACATCACTCCCGATGATCAAATTAGTGTAAACAGGGTCTATCAAACCCTAATTCAGTTGTTACATGTCCTAGACATGCCACCTCATTGAGTTCTTTCATCCATGAGAGTTTCCTGACTTCAAACCCTACTAAAGTGCTTCCTTCGGTCACCAACGTACCCCTAGTAAGGGGTTAGTGATCTGTAGAGTAGGTAGCCCCATTCAAGGTTGTGCTGCAGAGAACCTAAGCCCACTCAAGACTATGGTGGGCAAGAATACTCAAAATTTTCATTGGATCCTGGGTATATTCCTCCTTTCTAGAGCCTTGTAGAAGGAACACAACTCTTATCCTATCAAGATGAGCTCCACTTAGGATAGCCTTGGATCATCTAATCCTCTATTCTCTCATCCCTTCGAACATGTAAACTAATAATCCAATTATGGAAAACCATTCAGTGCCATATTAATGATAAGAACACTTGTATTCATCTATAAATTGGCCTCCCATCATAGAGCCAAAGAGGTTGGATGTTATAGAGAAATATTGTTGGTTTAGAGACTTGAAATCATTTTCAAAGTAATTCTATGCTGCTAGATTGATGTTGCTAATGGTGCGACGAGGGCTTGGACTAAGTTGGATGAGTGACACGAGATAAAACCACATTGGGTGTAACTTCTCCTTCTATCAATCAATAAAGTTGTTTTTTCCTTTTACAATATTTTTGTCTATATCTATGATAAATGTATGTTCAAATGTTGTCGATTCCATTTGTTTACAATAAATAGATCATATGCTTTGATTTTTTTGTCTTCTATTTATGTTGGTAGGTACCAATTGAGAAAATTTAGTTTGAGTAGGAGTGATGAGAGCAGTTCAAAGGAGATCAAAGGAAGCAAAGGATCACAAGTAGGTTCTTTTATCTTATCTATTTATTGTAGGAAAAGGTTAAACATATTTACTTGAGTTGTTCTAAGTGTAACTACCCACTTAGCGAAGATATACTTATCTGTAGGGAAAAATTCCGTATAACAAATTGGCGACCATACTGGGGTATGACCATTGTTCCTGGTAGTTATCCCTTGTCTTAGCAGCACCATTAGACTTTTATTGAGTTCATTTACCTATATTCAGTCATTTTGAAGCTTATTTGGTCAAAGTGTGTGCTTTTTTATGTGTTGATATTGCTCTCTCGCATCAACGCAATGTTGTTCTTGACGCAGTGCTCTATAGAGTAGCCTTAGCCTAGAAACAATGCTCTACAACGCATTGTTTCCAACTCAGGGTTGCGTTGGTCCCTGTCAAGCCAAAAACCCATCTTTTGCATGATTTTTTCCAAATTGTTTCACATCTTTTTTGTTTAATGGTCGATGTTTCTTTATCCATGAAGTCCAAATTAGCATTTGTTTTCCATGCCCACTTTTTTTTTTTTTGTTCAATGTTTCTTTATGTTTTCTTTATCATTGTCGAACCAATCCAAAAGTTAGCTTACATTGATTAGAATTTACTTTTGTGAAAAAAATTGTCATAAAGTATTCATTTCTTTGAAAAAGAAACTATCGTAGAGTCTTCCTTTCTTGTGAAAAGCATTAATTGATCGTTTGTGCATTTAGTTTCTTCATGTTCATCTAAACATTAAAGGAATGAAAAGAAAAACATGCATAATGCATTTAAAAGTTTGTGGGTGCTTGTAGGAATGATATAGGGAAACTTTCATTAGATGTGCTCTAAGATCTTTGTTTAAAGATTCTGATTGCTCTATCCCTTTTAGTTATAGTTTTCATCATTTAAATCAAATGAAAAGAATGTTTCGCATTTCCCATTCTAGTTTCATTCTTGGAGTTTTAGAAACATCACGCAGTGAACCTGAAGGGAAAACTTTTAAACAAGATCAACCAAAATTTATCTCAATTAACCTAATGGAGCATTGTAACTTAACGCATAAAATTTAGAGGTCTAGGCTAGAGTCTTGTTTTGGCATCGTTAAACATAGCAGCTGTCGCTAACGATCTACGATACATTCCTAGTGTGACACCTCATTCCACATACGTAACTATATCATAGCTTGTCCACATACTCTCAAGTATATCAGGTGGTGTTATAGTTCAGAAAGTATAAGGGAATGCTCTCACTGTGTAGTTTCACATTAGAAAACGCTAATGGATTGGGCCTCCATGTACTTTTAGGTATATTTGGGAGGACTAAATTAGGTTTCTATCCATCCATAGGTAACCGATTCGGTTGCCTTGTATACTTTGATACACCAAAAGAAACATTTGAAGAGATTACCTTCACGTATGTTAAGTCCTTGGCTCCTCCAAGGCGGTATATTGCAATTCACAGTTACTTTGTAATTCTTTACCCTAGATTACCCTCTTTTTGTTTATTTCATTTTATAATAAAATCAATTAGAAATCGTGGAAGAAAATCAACCTTTACCCCATCGTTCGTGTAGGCTAGCGAGTAAACCACCCTTACCGCCTGAAGGTACACCTAGCCGACGAAATTGGTCTCAATCAAATTCAAGCTTCTATGATCCATAACATGTTAATTTATGAAGATTTTCAGAGAAAATCACATTTCCAATATTTGGTCGACACATTTCGAACTAGCCAATGTGGTTCATCCTCAGGACAAGATGAAGAGACAGATCTCTGAATAAGGTTAAATAGAAATCTAGGTCACCCTAATGGCTAGAGGAAAATTAGGGACGACGGCTGGAAAATTAGTAGTTGTTGGATTCCTGCCCTCTCCTCTTAGTTTTTCTCCTTTTTGTTTGGGCTTTTTCTTTTTTATGTTTTATTCCATTTTTATTATTCCTTTTATTAATTAGAGAGGATTAGCTTCCCAGTTTATGTGTTTATTTATTTTTATTAGTAATATTATTTATATATTAAGGATTAGTATTTGTTTATTTATTCGCTATTATTATTGTTGTTTATTTATTTTTTAAGAAGAAGAACACCTTCTCTTTTTATTTTTTTCCCTTGTTAAAATATTTTATTGGTTCCTCTTAATATTTATTTCCATTTAATTATTTATTTATTTTTTACCTTCGCCATCTAATTTCTATTTATTCATTAACTAATCTTTTTTTTTTCACTCTTTATGTATATTTTTTCAAATCAATTACCAAAGAAATATTATTTACATAGGATTAATAAGTAAATAAAAAATGAAATGAGTGAATAAATTACTTAATTAAATAAATAAATCATTTAAATATTTTAAATGTGATTTTTTATTTTTTTTACTTATCTATATATATATATATATATATATATATATATATTTCTTATTTGTTATCAAAGAAATATTATTTATATAAGATTAAAAAGTAATTAAATAAGGAAATGAAAGAATAAATTATTTAATTAAATAAATAAATAATTTTTAATTATTTAAATGGATTAAATAATTCCCTCCCCTGATTAAATATAGTCGTTTGTTTAAATTTTAATATATATATATATATATATATATATATATCAATAAACAATATAATTTTCCCTCTCCGGTCAAATCTAACCATTTTCCTCTAGCCATTAGGGTGACCTACCTTCCTGTTTAACCTTAATCGGAGATCTGTCTCGTCATCTTGTCTAGAGGATGAACTACACTGGTTGGTTCGAAACGCATCGAGCAAATATTGAAAGCGGTCTCGTTTAACTAGGTCCAATACATCACAAACTTCTCATTCTTCATCTGATTTACTAGAGCCGCCTATACCGGTATGTACTGTGATTCCAGTTACTCCTACTATCACTGTTTTATATGCTACTAAAGTCGAACCTTTACAATTACCTAAGGACACTGAAAGTGGACTTAGTGAAATAATAACTGAAGTTGTCTAATAAGAAGATGATCTTCTACCAGAAGTTTTTCAAGAAATTGATCATGATCCCATTGTTCTTTTACTAGAACACTTGAATCCCGAACTTGAACAACTAGAAGTTATTCCCGTACTAGAAGATGATCAACCGATTTATCCTCAAACATCTATAACAATTAAGGCTTCTCCTTTACTGTAGAATCAAATACCAGAAATTTATTACAAACCTGATGGTGAAATCCTTCCACCCAGTTTGATTGCTATTGAAGAGGAATTTGAAGAAGAAACTTCACCTAGAACTCCAACCTGTTTTGGGCTAGGGCTTTATCTTTATCCTTATTTTCCTTGGTTAACTTATACTGATCCTCTTGATCTTGTTTACTTTCAAAATCCCATAGATTCATTAGAACATTTATTGGGTCATTTGACTATGGTTGAAACAACATCCCAGACTGTATCATCTATTACAACTGCGAGAACATCTATTGTTGCTACTTCTTTGATGTTTACCACAACACCTGAGTCACATATATATGGTTGTTCATCTATCCCATAGTGTTACCAATCATTATCTGGAACTCACTCTGGTGTTTCTTCTAGTCCATGGTCTTCACCCAAGTCATCTACAGGAATTTTAACTGGTTCTTCACTTACAGATATTGAACAACTTGATCCATCAAGTCAATATCAAGCTGGTGCATTTGGTTACCCTCCAATGTATCCACTTAACACTAGATTACCTCCATATGGAGAAAAATATGCCAAATCTTCTTATTCTGTATACTCTAGGGGGCCACCATCTGGCAGTATACCATCATCTTTAGGTCCAATTTATTTTGGAATGATGGTTTGCCAATGGTAGCCTACAATGACTGTTCAACCAAGGCTTGTGTATTCATCACAACCAATACAACTTGTTTCATCCATACCTACTACGCCTGTCATTACGAATTTACCATAGTTGCAAGATCAGTTGATTGTATCTCAACCTTTGCAGAGTAATCCTTCAACCTCTTACCCTCAAGTTTTAGGTCAGGCTTAGTCTTCTTAGGTGATTTTAAAACAATTGTTTGCGTCTGAAATCCAACAACCTCAGGCAAGTTTACCATTAATTGGGATGACTTAGACTTATACTGGTCGAATTTATCCACAACCTCGTCAAACGTATAGTGATGGGCAACAACCATTGTATCAACAACTGTGGCAGCCATAATACCAACAAAAACAATTCCAGCAGTACCAAATTGATCATGGACTTGGTCAACAAGACTATCTAGGTTTCGTCAACAACAAGATTACCCAGGTTTTAGTCAACAAGCATATGTTGGTTTTGGTCAACAAAAAAATTATCCTCGTTCCCAATGATAACACAAAATCTAACCCTGATAGGCTGTTGATCAAGTAGACTCTAAGTAACTCTTTCAAACCAATATTTTGGTTGAGGCTTAGCCTGCTCAACCTGAGAGGGCTCTCTTAATAGGTTTAAGATTTTTGATTAATGATTAGATGGCTAACTCTAGGAACAAACTGGACAAATGTATAACTGGATGACTGCTTGAATCAAATATTACCAAACATCTATTGGGTTATGGAGACAAGATAGTCTTCAACAAAACAACATGATCAACAAAACATGGAAGTCAAGGCACTTAGGGTTTAAGTTTATAAATAAAATAGTAACACAGTGAATCAACGTAGTTTACAAGCATGTGAAGGAAGTTAGAGCATATTCTAAGTTTCACAAGCTCATACGACTACAAACAAGTATTGAAAAAGGCCATAAGAACATAAAACCCATAAGATCCTTGTGAATCTTGAGTAGTCAAACTGATCTCTGTATTAAGTTTGAAAAACCATAGTTTCTTACAATAACACAACTTTCTTTTGCTATTGAAATTACCAACCCTGAGGAATTCAATTCTCATGCTTTATATATAGTTTTTACAAGCTTGGATACTATGATCCATCTTTAGGGGAAAGCGAAATCCTAATAGTAACACCAGTCTATTCATAAAACAAACTACTTAATTGCAACTTGACAGATAGCTTTATTTAAGAGTCTTAAAACAAATAGGAGAGAAAATCCTAAAGCATGCTTTCAACAACCTTATCTATGACTTAAATACATTCTTTAATCAGTTGCTAATCCATGTCTTTGAGCTTTATGATGTCTCCATTGTTGTTGCAAACCTTGCTGAGTCATGACCTAACTGTCCTGAAAAACAAGGAGATAGAGTTCCCCATTTTAAAGTTCTTGATCCTTTATGCTTATCTTCGAACAGTTTTTGTGGTGTATATGTGGCATGTATTAGTAATCCACTAAGACTTAATTTTCCACCTGTGAAAAAAAGTAACCTTGAACATATGGAAAAGAGGATGAAACAGGACTGTGCTACGAAAATAGTTTGTTTTCATAGCACAACTTTTATATCACTTATGGAATACTTCTTGGAACACTTATTTCTGCATCACTGCCATCAGAAACTTCATATATGATCCCATGTCTACCAGCACCATCAAAACTTGGAATTTATCAGACCTTACCTTTGAAATGCATCTCTAAAGTGCTAAAAGGTCACCTTCAGCAGTTTTGTTGCGCGCTGTGAAACTACTATGTATGCTCTTTTTCCAATACAGTTTTCAAAAATATATAGTTTGGAATTTCCAAAATTTCTTAAAGACTAATATGATCACAAAAAATCAAAACAACTTACCCTTATAAGATGTTCTTCTTCACAAATGACCTTCTTAAAATTGTTTTAAGATATATCCTTCACTGTCGTTTTCCATCACCCTGTTTCATTATTGTTGTAGCCTTTTCTTCATATTTTCTCAACTGTATTTCTAGGTCTTCAATCTACCTCTTCAATCTCCTATTAGTAGCTCTCAACTAAGCATTCATCCTCTTTACAAATATGGCTTCTTTTATTGCAGGAACAGTCCAAGTGAAGTATTGAGTTTCACTGCTCACTATTTCTAGTTTGGAAATTTTTTCAACCTCCCAGAGAGCCTTTACCCTTTTGAAATCTGTCTTTTCAGCAGCATGCCTCCCTACTCTCATCCTTAGTCTAGAAATTTCATTGTTAGCTACTCTTAACATTCCTTGTATTTCTTCGTAACTGGCTTTTTCTATTTGAGTGGAAAAAACTCTGTTTTTGTCACCTTCAGGTCTTGGTGATGAAAAGTCTACCAACTCTTCCTGAATAGTGGAAGCTTCTTCTATTTTCCCTAAATCAATACTAGACTCTTGCATCTTTTTGGATTGCCTGGTTAAGGGCTTTCTGGTCTTGAAAACAAATGTTGTAACATCATACTCAAATTCCAGTTTCTTGGAGGGTTTCATTTTCTTCGACTTTCCCTTATCAAATTCTATGACATTTGCCTGCACCCAAGGGGATTCTGCAATATCAATGGCTTTTAAAATATCATTTAAATCACCTTTCAAGCTTGAACTATCTCGCGAGATCACTGATTTACCCTTCTCCTTTTCAATTTGACTTCTAGTCAATCTCCTTTGAACTGGTTTGCTAGCTAATTGTTCTTTTGTCATTCCTTTAACCTCAATTATCTTTTCCTTTCTAGATTTAGGAGTTTCAAGAATAACTATTGGTTTTTTGCTTATTTTCTCTTTCACCTGCTTCCTAGGTTTCAACTTAACAAAAAAAATTTCCCTGGACATTACAAAGTTGTTTGTTTCTGCTGATGGAGTTTCTTTAACCTTAGGGCTAATACCTCAATCTTGATTTTCCACTCCAAAATCACATAAAAACAAAAATGAAGACCATTCTTTCTTGATCCTTTTGAGCTCATGTAAAACTATCAGTTTAATTACACCATGACAAAAAAACGAAGTTTCATATCCTTGAGATTTCAATTGCACTTTATCTGCCATCTTAGCTACACATCAATACAGGAAGTAAGGAAAATCTAAAGAAATCACACCAGTAAAATGCAATAGGAGTTTAAAATGATATGAATAAAAATTTTGATATCTGCCTTCACAAGTAAAATAACATTGAATGTTGAAGAGCAATTTGGCATAGCTATCCTTGATGTAATTCCTAAGAACTGCCTAGGTTATGTCTGTTTCTACAAACTCTGGCTTTAGAAATACTTTACATGGTTCCATGTCAAATCTGAAGTTTTTGAACTGTATATCTTGCCCCTAGGAATCTCTGTCACCAAAGCTCTAATCTCTGGAGAAATTTGCAAGTTTAGGATTCCAACCTTTGTGCTTGAGCCAGTGAAATGTAGTGCAAACTCCTTTGTCACCTAAGTATGTCCTCCCTACATTTTTTTACAAAACTTCCAACATCCAGCTTTCTTAAAGGCTTCAACAACAAATTTATCTCTAACTAAGACCTCGGTGTTTTCAGGCTCTGTTCTTAATCAATTACCAGACCTATGACTTTTCTTCTCTTCTTTCATATTTACTTCTGAATTCCTGTAACAAACCAGCCTCGCTTGAAATTCTGTCAATCAGCCTCACTTCCCTATTGTGGTCAGCCTCACTTGGTTATGGTGGTCAGCCTCATTTGAAGTATGGATGAGAGAAAACTTTGTAACAAACTACCAAAAGCTTACCATTCGAAAAATGATTCTGTTTGAGCGTTTGCATGCAAACTACAATGAGAGACTAGTCAACCCTTTAAAATTTGAAATTACCTATCATGATGAGCACTAAATTCAAAATGATGAGTTTTGGATGGTCGCATGCTTAAGAACTAACTCCTAGATGACACCTAATAATGAAAATTTAACGGAATCTTAACGGATTGATGTGTTGACAAGACTATTCTACAAATCCGCGCTTTCATAGCACGCAGGAAAAAGTGCTGCCAAAAGAGCAGTGTTTCCGTAGTGCAAAACAAACATTTTACACTGTCTGCACTACGAAAACATGGTTTCGGGGCTAATTCCAAAAATTTTCAAAATGGTTTAAGCTATGAGTTTCTAAAAATAATGTAAGACTCATGAAACATGGAATAATGTTGTTAGACTTTATTTGGATATGAAAAATGAGACCTTTGAGACTCCTAACCTATCACCTACCCATTTAAACATAGGGTGACTTGACACTTATCTAAGACCATGACTAGGAACAATGTAAACCCTTATTTTGGTGATAACAATGGCTCCACTTGGGATAACGTACCCTTATGGCACACTAAGAACTCGTAGCTCCAGTGCTATCCAATTTTTGGTAAAACATAAATACTTTTATTTGATTTGAAAAGCATCTTCTTCAAACTGTTGGGCCTTCAACTCAGGCTTAAGCTCTCTATTTTAGCGTATCATTATTATCAGTTAAACTGATAAAGATGTAATATATACAATATCATGAGTGATTGATAAAACTTCAGCAAGTATAATGCTTTAGGAACCTGCCATTAACAGGCCCTCTAGCATATGATCCTCCATCAATTTCTTGCAATTTATAAGTGTTGTTCCCATGAAAACCAGCAATCTTAAAAGGACCCTTCCATAAATTCTCAAACTTACCATGGTTTCCCTTTTCCTCAATTTTGGCCTCCCATTTCAACACTTTGTCCTGTATTTGGAAACTATCTTCTCTAATCTTCCAGTCAAATGTATTTTTAATTCTTTTTTGAGCATGCTAATGGTTGTCATAGACTTCATTCCTCTTTACCTGCAATGCTATGAGATATTTTATCCTCCTTTGTATGGCATTTGGTTCTTCTTCAAGTCCTTGAATTAGTTTCATGACCAATACCCCAAGTGATGTTAGAAAAATAGCTTCAGCACCATAAACTAATTCATACGGTGATGTCCCAATTTATCTTTTTATACATATCCTATCAGCTCATAAGGTGTACTTCAGCTTTAAGTGGCAAGCTTTCGTATTCTCCCGCAATACCTTTTTGATGATTCTTACAATACTCTTATTCGATGATTCAACAAGACCATTTCCTTGCGGATAGTATGTTGTAGGGTGTCCAACAGTGATGTGGTATTGATGACAGAAATTGATCATTTTCTTAGACTTGAAAGCTTGAGAATTATCTGTTATAATCTTCTTGGGGTAGCCAAATCAAGACAATATATTATTCTCTAGAAAAGAAATAATTACAGAATCATTAGCTTGCCTTGTTGGGATTGCCTTTATCCATTTGGTGAAGTAGTCCATTGATGTGAGAATCCAGTGATGTTGTCCTGATGATGATGGATGTATTTCTCCAATAAAGTCTAACCCCCACTACAGGAAATGTGCTTCCACATATATAGGTACCAAAGGCAGAGGTACAAGTTTTCTTTTTCCTTCAAAAATTTGGCATTCATGGCATACAACAATTCTTTTGTTAATGTCTTTGAACATTGTTGGCCAATAATATCCCACTCTTAGAATATTATTTGTTGTAGCCTTCCAATAATGGTGTCCTCCGTAATCACCTTTATGGAATTCTCCAATCACTTTTTCAGCCTCCTCTTCAACTAAATAGTTCAGCAAAATTCCTCTTGTATCCTTCCAAAATAGATTTCTACCAAATATAAAATATCTCAAAGATTTAAACTTCACAAACCTTACTTTGGATTTTGTTAGATCAACGGGACCTTTTTGATGTTGTAAAACAGATACCACATCTTTGTACCAATCTGAAACAAGATATATCTCATCAATTGGAACCAATTCTTCCTCATCATCAGAAATTTTTGGTATTTCTATATTCGGATTTATTTCAAGAAAATCCAAGTTTGACTGAGTCATTAACTTCGCCAACCCTTGTCCCTTCACCAATTTGGTTTGATTGATGTCTATATCATATTCCAGCAATTTTGCAATCCATTTTCCCCTCTTACCATCAGGATCTACCTGAGTTAGAATGTCTTTCACCACAGTACTTGGAACATATGCCACAATGTGAGAATGCGGAATGTAAATTCTAAAATCTTTAATAGCTTTCACCAAAGCATAGGTCTGTTTTTCTAGAATATTATACTTCAGCTTAGCATTAGCTAATGTTCTACTAAAGAAATAGATAGGTTGTTCAGTACCTTGTTTTCCTTTTTGAAGCAAAACTCCAGCAATTGCATTTTCAGAAACAAATGTAAAAACCAGAAATTCGTTTGAAAAAATTGGACTGATGAGTACTGGTGCTTGTGTGAGTGCCTTCTTAATTTGGTCAAAATAATTGTTTGCTTCAGTAGATCCATTTTATATCAACTCCTTTCTTTAACATCCATGTTATATCTTTGACAATCTCAACAAAGTTAGGAATGAAGTGCCTGACAAAATTCACTTTCCCAAGAAATGATTGAATTTCTTTCCTACTTCTTGGAAAATCTACTTTTTGAATTGCATTAACTCTGTTAGGATCAATCCTAATTCCATCTTCAGAAATAATATGACCAATTAATTTGCCTCTAGTTAAAGTAAACATGCTCTTAGTAGGATTATGAGAGATACCAAACCCTCTACATTTCAGCAGAATTTTTTCTAGGTGTTTCAGATGATCTTCCTCTTTCTTTGAAATGACTTTTATATCATCAAGATAAACAACCATTATCTTGTCCTTTTCTTCAGAAAAAGCAATGTTCATCACTCTTTGAAAAGTAGCTCCTGCATTAATGATACCAAAAGGCATCTTGGCATACATGAATGTGCCCCATGGTGTTGTGAAGGTTGTTTTCTCTTGATCATCGAGATGCACAAGAATCGGATTGTAACCTGAGAAGCCATCAAGCATAGACATTATTTGTGAATCAACAATATTTTTCAGAATTGGATCCATCTTGGGAAGAGGATAGTTGTCCTTTAGTGAAGCCTTATTCAAATTCCTGAAGTCAATAGAAATTTTTATTTCTCCACACTTCTTTCTAACCAGTACAAAATTTGCAAGCCAATTTGAGAATCTGGTTGGGACAATGATTTTAGCATCAAAAAGCTTCTTAATATCCTTTGCAATCAATGGCATGAGAAGGGATTAATTCTTCTCAACTTCTGTTTGAAATGTTTCTCATTTTCTTTAATAGGAATAGTATGTTGAATAATGGAAGGATCATACTGTTTTAAATCAGCATAACTCCAAGCAAAAACATAAACAAACCTCTTCATCATCTCAATATATTTGAATTTCATATCAACTCAAAGAAGCCTTGAAATTTTGATCATTTTAGGCAAAGGTGATGTACCCAGACTACAACTTTCTACTTCCTCTTCATCAGCTTGAATCTTTGGTGATTTGAAAACATGATTATGATCAAAAAGCTTCTCAAGATGAATAAGACCCTTTGGTATTGAATTATTCTTTAATTCCAAGACTTCAAAATTTTATTTAGACTCAACGAGCATGTTTTGTTGATCTACTTGAGTACTTTCAAATTCTTCTTTCAGTTCAATAAAATTCTTTACCTGTTGATCATCTTCAGGTGATATTATCTAGTATAGCTGGTCTATGATGAGCTTCAATCTCATATTTCTTAGAAGAATGAATAGGAATGACAAAAAGACTTACAGAAACAACAAGGGAATCAACAATGGAATTTTGGTCTCTAGTTTTGACAATGAAAGAATAGGCTTGAAAATTCTCCAACATGTCTAAAACTAGATTTCTATATGCTCTCATTCTTACATCCTTTGTTTGATAAACACCTTCAACTTTTCTAATAACCAATTCAGAATCTCCAAAAACATAAATTTTCTGAGCCTTCATTCTTATCAAAACATCTAGACCCAAAATCAAAGATTCATATTCAGCCACGTTGTTTGTGCAATCAAAATTCAGTTTGTAGGAGTAAAAATTACTCTCATCACTTGGACTTGTAATCCAAATTCCTACTCCTACCCTTTCCTTTCTTGATGATCCATCAAAGTACAATGACCACCATCCCTCCATCTCTTTGTTATTTACTTGTTGATTTTCTGAGTGCTAATTTTCTTCTCTCATTTCTTCCAGACCATTATCAAATGACTCATTGAAAAAATGCCAGATCCAAGTTCAGTATCAAATGCATAAGTAGGAAAATTTTGAGGTTTATCTTTGCTCGTTACCATATAAGCCATTCTAGTCTCCTAATACAATCTCGTTTGTTCACCAAAAATAGGAATTGTGGCATAAGTAAGGTCCATCTGCATTGTGCCTTTAATTTTTGCTGCCCATGATCTTGATAGCAACATCCCAAACTTTGGCGGAATATCAGCCACAACAATGTCCATAACAATTGTCTTTGTTGGGATTTGTGTTAGACCAACAACAACATCTTTGATTAAACCAATACATTAAACTCTTTTTGAGTCAAAAGAGAATAAATTCTTATATGGTCTTTTTACCTATAACCCTAACCATTCCATAATTACTTTGGGAAAGAGATTAGGAGAAGCCCCTGAATCCAACATAGCATTATGTAAAGTCATATCATGAATACTAATGCTTACATAGAAAGGAGGAAACTCTTCATTTTGGTCATCTTCTAACCTTGGACCCAAATATATAGTAGGATTATATTCTTGGACATTTAACATATCAGCAGCTCCTGGTTGTGAATTTAACATCTCAACAATCGTGCTTCTATATTTATTTACGTTGTTAATCTCACTAAAAGGGACTGATATTTTAATCTTTGAAATTTCATTTTGAAGGTTGAAAACGGAAACAAAATTTTCAACTTCTTTGATAGGAGGAGGAAGTTGAGTGTCTTTTTTACCAAGAAGAGTGTTTTTCTTACCTTCAATGATCTTTGGGGTGTCATTTTTGGCTTTAGCAACCTTTGGAGCATTTTTCTTAGGCTGCACTTTGTTTGCAATAATCGACACATTTATGTTTCTAAGATTATATTGTTTTTGCATTTCAAAGATGACATGTTGATACCCTTTAAAATAATCTAAAGGTTCTTCCCTTTGATTGGAAAAGTCTAACTCATCATGCTCCTCTTTAGTCAAGAGAATTCCTGACATCTCTTCGCCAAGACAATGGATAGATTCTTCAGGAATTTTAGGATCATCTTCTTCATCAACAAAATTCTGCTGAAAGGGAGGTCTCACTCGAGGATCAGGTTGTTGGTTTCTATTTTCTCTTGGTCTTTGTTGTTTTGAGGTCTCTTGAATTGAGGATTTCTAAATTGAGGTTCATGCTACACAAGAGGAGCAGAAGTGTTTCCAAGAGCTAACCTATCCATCAATTTCTCCATGGTTTTCATCATTGAGTCTAACTTATCCTCAGAAGTTGAAGACGAATTTTTTTCTTCTTCTTTCAATTTAGTTTTCCCATTTTTGACTTTTTAGCAGCTATCATGTTTACCTTCACCTTTACTACATCACTCTACATTTTCAGCAAGTGTGGGTGATTCTCTTTCTCTCAACAAGAGAGAAAAGTCATAATCAAATGATTCAACATATCTCAATTGTGCTAGGGCTTCTAGAGGTTTCAAACGAGACAGAATTGAGTTAAACACTTTATTGAATCTTTTTGAAAAAAAATGAATAGTTTCATTAGATGCCCTTCTAAGGCTGTTATATTCAGTAAGTGCTTGAACTGGATTAGTTATGTCTCCCCATTTCCTTAAAAAATTATCTTCAAACTCAAACCAATTTCGAATGCTTCCCAGTGTAAGAGATTTAAACCATTTTATAACTTCACCAATAAAGCTCTGTGCAAAAAATCTTAACTTCACATCTTCATCATCGACTTCTTCTCTGTCAACAAAATCATTAAATCTATCTACATGTTCTTTTGTTGTAATTTCTTAATCACAACCCTAGGTAGGGATCTTAGCAGCATATTTACTAGGAAGGTCATGCAAAATATCAGGGAGCACAAGTGGAACAGATCTAGCAGGTGCAGCCATGATTAAAGAAGGAACAATAGCTATAGGAATAACAGGAATAGAAGATGAAGAACTGATATGAGGAGCATTGCTTGGTTTCTATAAGCCACTAGAAATGGCAGAAAAAGAATATGAAGAACTGATATGAGGAGGACTACTTGGCTTCTGTAAACCACTAACAAATGAACTCCAATTTGGAAGAGGTAAACCAACTTTAGATTTCATCAGGACTTCGAAAGGGTCAAGTTCTTTCAATTTATCTAGAGACCCTTTTTCTAACAATAGCTCAGAACAATGTAAACTTTGAAACGAGAACTCATACTATTACCTATTTTGTAGAGATAGCAAAAAAGTGACCCGATTTTGAAAAGTGGTGATGCAGAACACACATGTTTTTAGAGCATAGTTTTTGGCACCATAAATTTTTTTATGTAGATTGCATTTTAGAATGGTAGTGTTTTGGATGTTGATTTAAAAAAGTGGTAATTCTACATGAGGCCCTTTTTCAAGAGGCTTTTTTTTTTTTTTGCTAATGTATGAAATGTAAATAATTATTTTGTAAATTTAATAATTTTTGAAGTGGTCGTTTTCTTCACATTTTGTTGTTTTTATTTTAATTTTAATTTTTTTGTAGTGAGGTTATTATTGTTTTTCATTTTTAAATTAGAAGGTCGATATTTTGAATTTCCGATATTCTACATATTCATACATCGTTAATTAATTTTTCAATCCACATGAAACAATTGTTTCTAAAAAACAATAATTTTAACAATGGACATAAAAATAACCATTTTTAACATAAATATAACTAAAAAACTACACGTTTTGATAATTTTTTGCTAGAATTGACATGTCAAAATCACAATTTTTATAGGAAAAATTTAACTAAAAATAGTTAAATAATAGTTTTTTTTATGAATTTCATGTCAAAAAAATAATAATAATCACTTTTTTTACAAAAAATAATTATTAACTTAAAAATTAATGCGAAAATCACATATTAAAAATATTGAAAGCATAACAACCTTAATTGAGTGTTTATTCTTCTCATAAAATGTCAAAGTCAAAACATTACAAGTATAACTACTTAATAGTTACAAAAAATGAGATTGATTTCCAAGCATAACTTAAATTTAATCAATAATGTCACGTAATCCAAACTCTTCGTCCTCTAGATTTTCATCATTGTTTTCTTCCACAATATTTCCTACTTCCTTTTGTTCATTTTCCTCTTCTAATGGTTCTTTGATGTCTACGAATCTCCCAATGTATGTCTTTCCAAACATTCCATGTAATGGTGGTTGGGGTTCCTTTGCCTCTTTTGCCACATGTGATTCACTAAAGTCCCCTTTCTTCAACCCAATTTATTGCATTGCATCTAGAAGAAATTGAGGAGCATTAATTCCTTGCTAAATGAAATTGCATTGTATTGGATCTTTTTCAATTGCAATGCAATTTCTTCCTTTCGAAGGAAACATGCTAGTGTTGTACCTAATTATCAAGCACAAAAAAAATAATTAAGTAAATTAGTACAATGACATATTAATTAAAAAAAAACATATTGAAATTCAATTCCATATAATAAAACATACTTGAGTTAGAAAATAAATCCAGAACCCAATCTCCTTCATTTGAATATATGCCTATAAGATAGTTAACCAATAATTGTGGTTTTTGATAAATGTTAACTATCTCTCCTTTTGCTTCTTTGTCTTCATATGTTAGTTTTCTGACAAGAACATCTTAAGTCAGTATTTGGCTATGAATCTTTCCGTATACCCGATTAAAAATCATAGACATATAGCTATCATCTTTTGCCCAACTACCAATATGAATGAACTTACAATCATTTATAAATTGTTGATCTTCACGGTTGAGAGGATTTGACTTTTGACTATAACATGAAATAGTAAAAGTTCAATTAACTTACATACATAAATGAACTTTTCAACATTAATCAAATATACATTTTAAATGTCTTACCATGTAAGCTTCATCCTTGAATTTGTTTTCCCCTTGAAGCTTGACAATATCATTGCCAATTGTGTGTCTGAATGAAATGTCACAAATCTCCATAATGGTGATGATGTGACTTCTACAAATCCCGCAACCACTTTACTAAGAGCTTGATAAGTATAAGGGTTACTATCATAGTCCATGTTTGGAATATTGAAACCATGGAGAATATCTGCAATAACTAGGGCATAATCCCTTTTAGGTATGAGTTTAGCAATGTCTTCATAGTCGCCTTGTATTACTTGATATTGAATAGTGTCTAGCCCATTCCAAATGAAATGAGTAAGAGTTGGATCAAGTTCAACATTCTTAATATGTTGCTTCCTCAATCTTTCGATCTTTATTTTTTCAATAAAGGTTTTGAAATTATCTCGTGCTCCATTATCATCCTTCTTCCATCTTCAATATCAAGTCAAGTTTTCCATTCAGTCCGAACTCTAAGGAGTATGACAATAGTACTGAAGAAGGGGAAGATGAAGAATATCCTCCAAGTCAGTATTTGAAAAGCACAGTATGTCATAGTGTGGATAACATTCCTCTTAATGATGATGAAAATCCTGATAGAAATGATGATCCAATGATGGAGATGTTGCCAAGAAATATTGTATCGAGGAGTAGGAGCAGACCTTTTGCATATCAATGCAATATGTTCTAGTTATACAAAGAGTAGAGCAGAATATCTGACGAGAAGAATTTCTATCAACACTCTCGTTTCAAGTTAATATTGCCAAAAAGATTGCTTGAAACATATGGATTTCAACTTTGCATTAGAGAGCAGGAAGAGATATTTGTCAATGAATAAAAGCATGCAAAATTCATATTTAGTTGGGTGCATGCAATCTACATTGTCAGGTTATGACTATCATATTAGGACTTTATTTATCTGTAGAAAAGCTTTCAAAATGTTTCATTCGATTGGGAATTTTCATCTCTCGAGAATTCAAGAAAACTTGGAAAAGGATCCCACATTTTATTCAGAAGTACGTCATAAAAGACAGTTTGGGCCATTATCAAATACTGCAATGTCATGGATGAAAGATTTCTTTTCAAAGCATGGAGAGTGTATGACAAATAGAGAGACAATACATATTCTAGATAATTTTTCAAGACGAAAAATCTACAACTTATACAAAGAATATGCATAAAGAGCCGAGGGACATGGTCGGTTTATTACATATCAATATTTTGTGAAGATATGGAAAAAAGAATTCAACATTGTTCGTATTCCTAAGAAGACAAGGATGGGGATTTGTAGTACATGTGCTTCTCTTCAATCAAAAAGGGACAAAAGTGAAGCGTCAGAAAGAGGTAAGCATTCATAACTTTAACTTTTAAAATTGTATAGTCATCAACTATGAAAACATATTTCTTAATGGCTTTCTTTTATGTTATGTAGATTCAATTGTCAAAGAACTTCAGGAGCATCGTGAGCAACAAACAAACGAAAAGAAAAAGTTGTACAAGCATCAAAAGAAGTTTTATGATAATACAAATAAATATTTGGGTTTAACAATTGATGGTATGGACCAGAAGAAAACACTTTTACCATATTTTGTTTGCACACCCAAAAATTTACAGGAGGAAAATTTTATTCAGTATCACTTGGTCGGTTGTATGGTCTTCAATGGGAAAATGTTGCCAAGGGTGTACTTCACTGCTCCAAATATTCATAATGATGCAAATCTGACCATAACCATAGTTCATGATGTGCTTTCTCATTGGTCTGGTAATCTTCCTGAAGTTTTGTATCTACAATTGGACAATACTTGCCGTGAAAACAAAAATCAGGTTGTTTTTGGATATCTAAACATGCTTGTTGAATTGAGAATTTTTCAAAAGGTAAAGGTTGGTTTCCTTCTTGTTGGGCACACTCATGACCATATTGATCAGATTTTCAGTCGTTTTTCAGTCACATTAAGGAGGAAGGAAGTTGGGAGCTTGCCATCATTAATTGAATGTATTAAGAAATCATACATGCCAAAGCCTACCTTTTATGTGTTGGAAGAAACTATTGACCTGCGAAGGTTTATTCTGGGATCATATTGTGAGGAGAAATGCATTGAACAACTTAATGACATTAGCTTCCAACATCAATTTCGTATCAAAAAAATTGATGGGAAAACACTAATATGGGGCAAGAAGTATTCAACTACTGCAAAATGGGCACCATCATGAGGTTTGCAATTTTTGAAGTTCATTCCATATCATCCAGTATTTGCATCAAAAATATTGTTATTACAATTAGTTGGTGAAGTTCATAATGCACGCAGACAAAATAGAGATAAATTATTCTGATTACCTAGAAGAAATTAAAAAATGTATTAGATATACATATGAGTACTTTGACATTGTTGATTCAGTTTGGTGGGAATCATTTTTCAATAATCAAGGTGATATCATTTCAACAACAACAAATGAAGATATACCTTTGAAAAACCATTTATTTGGCCACAAAATGTGTTGAATGAACATGAGGAAATAAACATTGTTGAACAACAACAATCTCAATCTATTATTAATTCTTCATAGGCAGAGGAAAGAGAGATGTATATTGGTTCTAGAAAATATCGTGCACAATGTGAAGCCATGGAAGACCTTTACAGGGGTTCAATACAAGATATTAAGGAGGGTTGCATGATCGCAATGTTAGCAGATGGAGATCCCAATGGCTATCAATTCTAGGTTGCTATAGTTATAAAGGTCTTTACGGAAAATTAGGATGTTACAAGTGTTGAAGTACAATGGTATGCCACAAATACACAGCCATTCAATGGTGTGTATAAGCCAGAGATGGTATTTGACAAAAAAAATGGTGAAAGGGGAAAAGGAAAGGGTACAAATATAAATTGCTGCCACACAAACATATTAAAATTCAAGGATGTTGAAATACTTGTTTATGACTTCAATTTAACAAAGAGAGGAACTCTTCGCTTCAAGATGATAGAGATTCTGAAAAGGTTGTTACCAAAAGGAACAGTGTTGAGATGGGAGTGTGTTGAAATGAGTCATAGATCTAGAAGAATTTTGAAACCTAAAATGGTGGGCATGCATGTGAAATCAAATGGGGCACTAGTTGATGAAAGAGAAGAATATGGAACACCTTTGTCATCATCTAGTCACTCATCTGAAGATGTGAATTCTGGTGGTGTGCAAGAAAATATGAGTGATTTTGAAAAATTGTTTAAGATAGTTTATATAACTGATGTATGCATCGTATCTTGAAATAAAATTTTTGATTTCCATATGGTGTTAAATGAGAAGTAATGATGAATTTTTATGTTGTTGCATTATATGTCTTAATTATGATAATTTTTATTATTTAAAATATCTACAATGAAACATTAAATTAGATATATAATGTATGTTTTATTCAATATACAAATAATGACTTTTGAATTCATTTAGTGATGTAATTTGTTCATGAGGTCATGGTTTTTTAATTTTATAGTTGAAAAAATTTCAATTTCTTTTGTATCTAGCATGTTATGGTTGAGAACATGTTGAATTTATACTTAGGAAAGAAAAATGATATTCTAATAAAAACATTAGTGTGTTTTTTCCTCATAAGCAACTTTGTTTGCCACAAAAAAATTTGGTTTTACTAGCATTTTTTTAAAAATTTAAAGATTGACCCTAAAAAAAATCGTCATTCCAGTATCATCACTTTTTTGTTTTCAAGCTGTATTTTGCATGAAAATTTTGTTTTCATTGCCATTTTTAAAACATGTTCAAAATTGACCCTAAAAAAAAAACATCGTTCCAATATACACACTTTTCGTTTTTAGCACTGTTTTTGATGTTTTTTCGAGGTTTTTTAGCCAAAGTTCATGTTTTGAGTTTATAGTTCTTATTTCAAAGTTTACATTGTTTCGGAGGTAACAATTTCCCAAAACTCTTGTTTGTCTTCTTGGGTTATTAGGGCTGAAGTGTTAATTCCTCTCTTTTGTAGGTCTAAGATAATATCAACAAGTTCCTTTTCATTTTCTGATCTAAACAACACTTCATGAATTTTATCATCAACTTTTTCATCTTCAGGACTTCTTGAGAATTTAGAGAGAAAAGATTTCAAATAAGAGGGAGTACCTGATATTTCTGACAATCTTTGACTGACTCTTGAAACAATGTTTGGATTGTCTCCAATGGTAGCTGGATTGGGATCAGGATTGCTCAGTGTGTATCTCTGTCTCGAAGCCACCTTTCAATCTTTGAAAATGTATGGAGTCGCCAAGGTAGATTGCAACCTCGAGAAACTTTGTGTGCTCCTGCTACCTTTAGAATTTCAGCTTCTTGATTTCGGGAATGAATAATCTTCATGCTCCCGGTAGACGCACCAAAATGCTAACACAAAATTTGACCCTGACAGGCTACTAATCAAAAGTAGACTCTCAGTAACTTTTTCAAACCAATCTTTTGGTTGAGGCTTAGCCTCCTCAACCTAAGAGGGCTCTCTCAATAGGTTCAAGATTTTTGATTAATGATTAGATGGCTAACTCTAGGAATAAAATGGACAAATGTATAACTAGTTGACTGGTTGAATCAAAGATTAACAAACATCTATTGGGCTATGGGGTCAAGATAGTCTTCAACAAAACATCATGATCAACAAAACATGGAATTCAGGGCACATAGAGTTTAGGTTTATAAATAAAATAGTAACATAGTGAATCAACATAGTTTACAAGCATGTGAAGGAAGTTAGAGCATTTTCCAATGAATTCTAAGTATCACAAGCTCATACCACTACAAATAAGTAATTGAAAAAGGCCATAAAAACATCGAACACATAAACTCCTTGTGAATCTTGAGTAGTCAAACTGATCTCTGTCTTATGTTTGAAAAACCATAGTTTCTTACAATAACACAACTTTCTTTTGCTAATGAAATTACCAACCCTGGGGATTTCGATTCTCATGCTTTATATAGAGTTTTTACAACCTTTGATACTATGATCCATCTATTGACACCTATCTATTCATAAGACAAACTACTTAATTACAACTTGATAGCTAGCTATCTTTAAGAGTCCTAATACAAATAGGAGAGAAACTCCTAAAACATGCTTTAAACAACCTTATCTATGACTTAAATACATTCTTTAATCAGCTTCTAATCCATGTCTTTGATCTTTATGATGTCTCCATTGTTGTTGCAAACCTTAATGAGTCATGACCTAACTGTCCTGAAAACAAGGAGATAGTTCCTCCCTCTAAAGCCCTTGATCCTTTATGCTTACCTTTGAGCAGTTTTGCTGGTGTATATGTGGCATGTATTAGTAATCCATTAAGACTTCATTTTCCACCTATGAAAAAAAGGAACTTCAAACATATGGAAAAGAGGACGAAACATGATTGTGCTACGAAAATAGTCTATTTTTGTGGTACAGCTTTTATATCACTTATGGAATACATCTTGGAACTTTTCTTTCTGCATCACTGCCATCTGAAACTTCATATATGATCCCATGTCTACCAACAACATCAAAACTTGGAATTTATCAGACCTTACCTTCAAAATGCATCTCTAAAGTGCTAAAGGGTCACCTTCATCAGTTTTGTAGCATGCTACGAAACTGCTATGTATGTTCTTTTTCCAATACAGTTTCCAAAAATCTACAGTTGGGGAATTTCCAAAATTTCATAAAGATTGATATGATCACCAAAAATCAAAACAACTTACCCTTATTAGTTGTTCTTCTTCACAGATGACCTTCTCAAAATTGTTTTAAGATATATCCTTCACTGCCCTTTTTCATCACCCTATTTCATTATTGTTG
Organism: Pinus tabuliformis; assembly: GCA_031772625.1. Classification (NCBI taxonomy): domain Eukaryota; kingdom Viridiplantae; phylum Streptophyta; class Pinopsida; order Pinales; family Pinaceae; genus Pinus; species Pinus tabuliformis. The sequence goes on along the minus strand of CM062807.1, from coordinate 411,778,353 downwards.
TAGCCCTTTCTTCAGATTCTGTAAACTATATTTATAGGTCTTCAATTTGTCTCTTCAATCTCCTGTCAGTAGCTCTCAACTAAGCATTCACCCTCCTTACAAATCTAGCTTCTTTGATTGCAAGAACAGTCGAAGTGAAATATTGCGTTTCACTGCTGACTATTTCTGGTTTGGAAACTTTTTCAACTTCCCAGAGAGCCTTTACCCTTTTGAAATTTGTCTTTTCAATAGCATGCCTTCTTGCTCTCATCCTTAGTCTAGCAATTTCATTATTAGCTGCCGTTAACTTTCCTTCCATTTCTTCGTAACTGGATTTTTCTGTTTAAGTGGAAAAAACTTTGTTTTTGTCACCTTCATGTCTTGGTGATGAAAAGTCTACCAACTCTTCCTGAATAGCGAAAGCTTCTTCTATTTTCCCTAACTCAATATTGGATTCTTGCATATTTTTTGATTGCCTAGTTAAGGTCTTTCTGGGCTTGAAAACAAATGCTGTAACATCATCCTCAAATTCCAGTTTCTAGGAGGGTTTCAATTTCTTCGACTTTCCCTTATCAAATTCTATGACATCTTCTTGCACCAAAGGGGATTTTGCAATATCAATGGCTTTTAAAATATCATTTAGATCACCCTTCAAGCTTGAACTTTCTCCTGAGATCAGTGATTTGTCCTTCTCTTTTGTAATCTGAGTTCTAGTCAATCTCCTTTGAACTTGTTTGTTAGCTGATTGTTCTTGTGTCGTTCCTTTAACCTCAAATATCTTTTCCTTTGTAGATTTAGGAGTTTCAAGAATAACTACTGGTGTTTTTCTTACTTTCTCTTTCACCTGCTTCCTAGGTTTGAACTTAACAAATCTTTTTGCCTTGGACATTACAAACTTGCTGGTTTCTACTGATGGAGCTTCTTTAACCTTAGGGCTAATACCTCAATCTTTATTTTCCACTCCAAAATCACATAAAAACAAAGATGAAGACCGTTGTTTCTTGATCCTTTTCAGTTCATGTAAGACTATCAATTTAATTAGACCATTATGAAAAAGGGAAGATTCATATCCTTGAGATTTCAACTGCACTTTATCTGCCTTCTTAGCTACACTTCGATACAGGAAGTAAGGAAAATCTAAAGAAATCATACTAGTAAAATGGAACAGGAGTTTAAAATGATATGAATAAACCTTTTGATATCTGCCTTCATAGGAAAAATAATGTTGAATGTTGAAGAGCAAGTTGGCATAGCTGTCCTTGATGTAATTCCTGGGAACTGCCTTGGTTAAGTTTATTTTTGCAGACTCTAGCTTTAGAAATACTCTACATGTTTCCATGTTGAATCTAAAGTTTTTGAACCATATATCTTCTCCCATAGGAATCTTTATCACCAAAGCTATGACCTTTGGAGAAATTTGCAAGTTTAGGATTCCAACCTTTGTGTTTGAGCTAGTAAAATGTAGTGCAAACTCCTTTGTCACTTAAGTATGTCCTCCTTGCAATTTTTTACAACACTTCCAACATCTTGCTTTTTCGAAGGCCTCTACAACTGATTTATCTCTGACTAAGACCTCGGTGCTTTTAAGCACTATTCTTAAACAATGACCAAACCTGTGACTTTTATTCTCTTTTGTCATATTTGATTTTGAATTCTTGTAACAAACCAGCCTCGCTTGTCTATGGTGGTCAGCCTCGCTTGCTTATAGTGGTTAACCTCATTTGAATTATGGATGAAAGAAGCCTTGGTAAGAAATTACCAAAAGCTTACCATTCGAAAAATGATTCTGTTTGAGGGTTTGCATGCAAACTAAAATGAGAGACTAACCAGCCTTTTCGAATTTGAAATTACCTATCATGATGAGCCCTAAATTTGAAATGATGAGTTTTGGATGGTGGCATGCTTGAGAACTGACTCCTAGCTAACAACTAATATTGAAAATTTAATGGAATCTTAACAGATGGATGTGTTGACAAGACTGTTTTACGAATCTGTGCTTTCATAGTGTGCTAGAAAAAGTGTTACAAAAGGAGCAGCGCTTTTGTAGTGCAAAACAGACATTTTACACTGTCTGTGCCACGAAAACATGGTTTTAGGGCTAATTTCGAAAATTTTCAAAATGGTTTAAGCTATGAGTTTCTAAAAATAATGTAAGACTCATGAAACATGGAATAAGGTTGTTAGACTTTATTTGGATATGAAAAATGAGACCTTTGAGACTCCTAACCTATCACCTACCCATTAAAACATAGGGTGACTTGACACTTATCTAAGACCATGACTAGGAACAATGTAAACCCTTGTTTTGATGATAACACCCAACAACAACCTTATACTAGATATGCTCAACAAACCTACCCCTATGAAGGGTACCAACAATAGATTCCTTATGGTGGTATGAAAAGGCCTATTTCCAAAGAAATTCTATCTTACCCTGGTTACGCTCAACCCCACCTAAACTAACAGTTGCCTTTTGTCACAACACTTGAATTACCATATTTAAATCAACTTACCAATTATCCCATTCTTTATTTAGCTTGGTGGTCGGTGATTCCACACAAATTGCCTTATGATATTCCTGAGTTCAATGGAAACCCTTGAGAAGATCCATCCAATCACGTTATGACTTTTCATTTATGGCTTTCATCCAACTCCCTAAATGATGATTCAGTAAGACTACGTCTTTTCCACTGAATGCTCACTGGTGCAACTGTAATGCGGTCTACTGAATTACCATGAACTTCATTTGACAAGTTCATAGCCTTAGCCACTACATTTTCAACCCATTTCTAGTTACCCATCAGATATGAAACTGGAACAGAACTGTTGACCAACTTTAAACAGACCACTACTACTAAAATTTTTGTTCTTATTCATGAGTGGCGTCTTCATCATCAAATGGTCAAAACTTTTGTTCCTGATTAGAGTTTAGCCGAGTGGTTTAATAAATCCTTGTTTCCATCTATCACCGATAATGTGGCTAAAGGAGGAGTTGTTACTGAAAAGAAAGCAATTTCTCATGCCCAATACTTAGACTTGGTTTACACCCATTCTGGCACACTCTATGATAAGATTCCAAATGCACCTAGACCAGCTTTTATTGTTCCACCACCTCCATCAAGTAAGGACTCTCATGCCAATGATGGTGTGATAGGTTCTTCAAACACTAAAACAACAAGTAGACCATCTAGTAAAACACCTTCTATTACAAAAGAAACCTCTAATACACCTGATGATACACTTCCTTCCGAAATAAATGTTGTGTCATCTGACAAAGGTAAACATGAAAAGCAACCTGGAAGCTAGAAAAATGGGAAACCAAAAAGAATCAAAATTCTCTGCCTCAAGAGAAATCATCTGATTCCTCTTCTTCAACTATGAAACTTTGTTGCCCATGTTTAATTTGTAATGAGGATCACTTTACGCGACACTGTCCTCACGCTCTGAAGTCTGAAAACTTCTTAAGACTTATAGTACATCCATTGTGTTAACAACCCTTTTCCAAACCCAGAGACTCATTTGGCTACTACAGATCATGCTTCCACTTCACAATTCATTGTGTTATCCACTACTAAGCCTAAAAATGATGTTTTGGTAACTACACGGAGTAAAGATTACGGTAATCCACCATTTTCATCGACTAACCAAGCTATAGATCAACCCATTACTTCAACTTCAACTTTGTCTGACTCCATCCCACCACCCATTGCACTAGAGTTAACAATAAAACCACCTAAGGGAGTTGTTCATAAATATACATTCAGCCCTTGAGCTCGAGGAGCACAAAATTATAACATAGTAGAAGATTTGGCTCAATCACCTTCTGTTATGTCGACGCTTAAGGTGCTTCAAAATTACCCTTCCCAAAAGAATTCTTTATTTTCAGCAATTGGTGGAATTGATCCAATGGATTCCAATCTCGTAGTTTTTCACCATGCAAGTTATACGCCAAAATTACCAACACAGTTAGCATTCTTGATCCAAGTAAATGCTTTGAATCAACTCATTCACCGAACTCTTGTTTACAAAGGTCAATCTACTTGTATCATGTCAATGAATTGCTCGAAAACACTTGTCTCACTCACTTTTTCACGATCACCTATGACGTTAAAAGCTTTGGGGGTCGCACTTATACACCTTGTGTAATTTTAAGTAATCTTCAGATCGAAAAAGGGGGAAAAACTGTAACTATTGAAGTTGAGGTCATTGATAGATCCCTTGACTACAATATTTTACTAGGAAGATTGTGGGTTTACACTATGGTTGTTGTGGTTTCAACATACTTTAATATGATCGCTTTCCCTCATAAAAGCGGAATGATAGTAATTGATCAACTTTCCTTCTTTTCCTCTAGTTCATAGGCAACTAGAAGCGTTTTGTTAGTTCACAGACCTCCTCTATCTCTTCAAAGCATTGGAGCAGGTCTCCTCAGAGATTCTTCCCTAATGGGCTACCGTCACCATCACAAATGGCAGAAGTTGCAAAAGTTGAGACCTGTAACATGATATCTTCCACTTCGTCTGACTCATGGAAGATTTCTAAAAATTCCAAAGCTGATATGCGTAATGAAACCATTCTGCTAAGCCCAATTGAGATCGCATAGCAATCAATCTTTTTGGCTTAAGCAGAAAATCCAAATCCATCACCACTGATTGTATGGGTTGATCGTTCATTAGAATATGGTACTTCCTTTGATCCTTTTTCACATACATTTTTTATTGATGAAGGAATCATCCAATCAATGATGCAAAAAGAAGAACCATGGGTAGATTATCATCATTGATCCCATCTTCTAGATCACATAGAAGATATTCCAAAAGAACTAAATTTCCCTTCAATCTTTTATTTCCTTTCGAATTCTATATTTATAGAGACAGTCAATTCTAAACAAAACTTGTCGAATATCGAAGAAACCATTTCTATCGATATTTCAACCAAACCTAGAACTATATAAAACAACCATATTGTCAAATCTTGTTCTCCATCGGAACTTGAAACTTACCATGATCTTTTTCATGAATTCCATGATATATTTGCTTGGTCATATGAGTAAATGCTAGGTACTGATTCTAGTATAGTTGAACACGAGGTTAAAATTTATCCTGATGTCAAGCTGGTATGACAGCACCTCTGTCCTGTTCATCTAAATAAGGTTGTTTCCATAGAAGTAGAAGTTGAAAAGCTTTTGTATGTTGGTTTCATACACCCCATTCCTCTTACCAATTGGGTTTCCAATATTGTTCCTATCATGAAGAAACAAGGAACAATACGAGCGTGTGTTTATTATAGGGATGTTGATCATGCTTGTCCAAAAGACAACTATGCCACTCCCTTTATCGACCAGATAATTGATGAATGTGCCGGATGTGAAATATTTTCAGTTATGGATGGCTTTTCCAGCTATAATCAAATCAATATCCGCCTCGAAGACCAATCTAAAAATTCATTTATTTGTCCCTCAGGCACATTCACATATAGGAAAATCCCTTTTGGTTTGAAGAACGCTGGGGAAACTTTTCAGAGGGCAATGAATTATGCCTTCCATGACATCAAACACATCATTCAGCCCTATCTAGATGACTTAGGTACTCATTCATGAAAACAGGATGATCACCCGCAACATTTGAGAGCCATCTTTTTATAATGCTGACACTACAAAATTCAACTCAATCCACATAAATGTGTGTTTTGTGTTGGTTCTGGTCATTTTCTTGGTTTCATAGTGTCCAAAGAAGGAATTCGACTTGACCCCTTGAAGGTTAAGGAAATTCTTGATTCTCCTCCACCTTTTAATTTACTTCAGTTATAGAGACTCCAAGGGAAGGCTAACTTTCTAAGGAGACTCATGCCGAAATGGCTAAGGGATTTACTCATCTTTTGAAAAAAGGAATACCCTTCCATTGGGACCAGGATTGTGCAAGCTTTCTTTGATGCTCTCAAAGGAACCCTAATCCGAGCGTCATTAATGTATTCCCCTAATTATCAGAACAACTATTTCTTGTATCTTTTCGTTGGAGATACAACCATTGCTATGGTTTTAGTCCAAGAAGAAGATGGGATTGAACGTCTGATCTACTATTTGAGTTGTAATCTCAATGATATGGAAGCTAAGTATTCTTACGTCAAGGAGCTAGCTTTGGCTTCCGTTCAAGCTGTATAGATATTTCATCATTATATCCTGCTCTGAAATACCACTATCATTTCGGATTGCAACCCTATGACATACATCTTTTCACGTCAATTTCTAGGGGGAAATATTTAAAATGGATCGTCATTTTGCAGGAACTTGATTTGGAATTCATCAAATCCAAGTCAAAGAAATCTCTAGTTTTTACCACGCTACTTTGTGATGTTTCCTCTACCACCATCGACTCAACAAAGGAACCATCAATTCCAGACGAGTCTCTATTTATGATCTCATCATCTAACCCTTGGTATGGAGATATATTGATCTATCTCCAAACCCAAACTTTCTGGCTCGATACCTCTCACTTGCAACAACGACATATTTGATATCAAGCCAAATATTATGTGATCATTGGTAACAACCTTTACTGTCACGGTATCGATACGATTTTTCGTAGGTGCCTCACACATGAGGAGGCCAAGAAAATTATAAATGATTGGTATTCTGGTGCTTGTGGTGGACATTTTTCTCGTTATGTTACCGCACAGAAAATTCTCCGTCTTGGTTACTTATGGCTTACCATATTTAACAATTGCATTACTGCTGTCAGAAGTTGTCATGCATGCCAAATTTTTGACCATAGAACTCGATTACTACCTATGCCACTGCATCCTGTCATCGCTATTGGACAATTTTGCAAAATGGGAAATTGATTTCATGACATGTAACCCTCACTCGGCCAGGGGGCATGGGTATATTATTGTCGCCGTTAACTATTTTATGAAATGGGATGAGGAAATGCCTACATTATACAAAAGTGGTGAGACATGTGCACTTTTTTCCTTCAACCATGTGGTTGCACGATTTAGTGTACCACAAGCTGTAGTTACAGATCACGGTTTGCATTATCGTAATCACATGATGACTGAATTAACTGCCAAGTTAGGACTCTCACATGATAGTTCTACTCCTTATTATCCACAAGCTAATGGACAAGTTGAATCCATAAACAAAGTCCTTAAGCAAATGCTTCAATGAATGATAGGCGTTCACAAATGAAACTGGCATTTGATCCTGTACTCAGCTTGTGGGCTTACCAAACCTCGGTAAGAAAGGAAACTGGATTCACACCTCTCCAATTGGTGTATGGTCTTGAGGCAATCTTGTCAATTTAGTGTGAGATTTCATTACTAAGAGTCGCAATTGACTTGTTACCTGACACTTATGATGTTGAAGCATGTTTCTTAGAACTCATCCATCTAGACGAAACACTTCGTGAAGCCGCATTGGCCAACGGATCACATAAGAAATGGATTAAGGTGAAATATGGCCGCAATTTCAAGCCTAACATATTCTCAGAAGGAGACCTAGTCTTTCTTGATGATCAGGAAGCTGATAAATTAGGAACAGGAAAATTTGAACCACTATGGATGGGCCCCTACCTTGTCAAGCATGTTTTGGAAAAAGGTGCTTACGAGTTGGTTGATTATGATGGAACTCCATTGTTGCAGCCCCAAAAAGGGCTGTATCTTAAACATTGTTATGCTTTATTGTGCATAGTAAAAAAACTGTATAGATGCTTTGATTGGGTGTGTGTGTGACATTGTGACCTTTAGAATTCTTATGCGGTTAGTAATCCGCTTTTCATTTGGTGCAGATGTTGGAATCTTTGGAACCATTTCTTGGTTATGCCAATGGTGCTAGTCACAGTACACCTTATTATTTGTTGCAGATGTCAGAATCTATGGAAATATTTGTTGGTTATGCCGATGGTTCTCTCTTGTATTATTTTACGCTTTTTCTGACTTGAGAGAAAAAATTACGAAACAGAACTTTTGGAGTTTTCTTTTTGTCCCTGTTCAAACTCTCTAAACATGAAAAGGACTGAGTTATCATTGTCATTAAACTCGTTAAAGCATCAAATAATGACAAACTTGTCCATGATGACAAGACCGAGATTCACCTTAGCTAGACTTGCTAAGATATCACATAGTGATGGATTCACCCGAAGGGTAGAATTATACATCAAGCATATGTTATCCTCCTCAAGCTTGTTAAAAAATAAAGAGGTATAGGTTAGCAATGACAGGAGAAAATGGGAAAAGTGATAAATCACTTTATGGTAGCAAGTCGCTCTTTAACATGACACTTTCACTTCATCTTTATGACTATTTAGGTTGGGTTATCTTCTTGATGTTTATCATTCCTATGGTCTATCACACCATCCATCACTTTGGTTTTGGGTCAATGCTGCCAATTCATTAAGTGTTGCCGAAATGTTCAAGAAAATTGACTCAGTAAACTTCATCCTTTGCAATACTCATAAACCTTCATTTGTTATACAGAATTTATACCTACGGATAAGTATATCTTCTCTAAGTGGGTAGTTATAGTTGGAACAACTGAAGTAAATATGTTTAACCTTTTCCTACAATAGATAGATAAGATAAAAGAACCTACTTTTGATCCTTCGCTTCCTTTGATCTCCTTTGAGTTGCCCTTGTTGCTCCCGATCAAACTAAATTCACTCAAATGGTACCTTCCAACATAAACAGAAGATGATAAAAACCAAAGCATATTATCTATTTACTGTAAACAAATGGAATCGACAACATTTGAACATACATTCATCATAGATATAGACAAAAATATTGGAAAATGAACAAACAACTTTATTGATTGATAGAAGGAGGAGTTACACCCAATGTGGTTTGATCTCGTGTCACTCATCCATCCTAGTCCAATCCCTCATCATACCAATAGCAACATCAATCCAATAGCATAACATTACTTTGACAATAATTTCAAGTGTCTAAACCAACAATATTTATCAATAATATCCAAGCTCTTTGGCTCTATGATGGGAGGCCAATTTATAGATGAATGCAAGTGATTTTGTCAATAATAACACATTGAATGGTTTTCCATAATTGGATGATTAGTTTCGATGTCCAAAGGGATGAGAGGATATAGGATTAGATGATCCAAGGCTATCCTAAGTCGCACTCATCTTGATAGGATAGGAGTTGGGTTCCTTCTAGAAGGCTCTAGAAAGGAGGAATATACTCAGGATCCAATGAACATTTCAAGGATTCTCACCCAGCGTAGGCTTGAGTGGACTTAGTTGGTGTGCAACATAGCCTTTAATGGGGCTACCTGCTCTGCAGAGAACTTACCCTTGACTAGGGGTGCGCTAGTGACCCAAGGAAGCACTTCAATAGGGTTTGAAGTTAGGAAACTCTCATGGATGAAAGCACTCAATGAGGTGGCATGTATGGGGCATGTAGCAATAGAATTAGGGTTTGATATACCTTTTTTACACTGATTTGATCTTCGAAACTGATGTGTCCAAATAGATATGTAACATTTTCCCCCTAAAGAATGAAGTCAAAAATGATAATGTTGAGTGATATGCTTTATGACATGATGAGGAGGATCTGAAGCAGACGATGACCTGCATCAATTACAATACATAATATCATGATATCTTTAAGTTTTCATGAATTGCTGAGGGAAGGCATACCCATGCTCAGCATATAAACTTTTCATTACCTGTAAATAAATTAGATAGTCGTCTACAGATATAGACCCATGACTATTTGTGTAAAGCAATCGTATACATGGTTTAGTACTCTCCTAAAATTACAACCCAGATGGATGAAACTAGATCCAGGGTCCTCTATCTTGTCCAATTGTTTGCTCATGTACGGGTCTAACCATGTTAAAAGTAATCTAAATTCGGACATGGGAAGACACCATATGATTACCAACCATTGATGTAAGTTGTTAACAGACGCAAGAGAAATCACCAATAATGATAATGATTCTCAAGGTACTACAGTGCATTTTTCATGGTGTGAATAGATGTTTTGATGTCAAATAACATACAAAGTCTTTCGGTCGAAGGCCTGTGATGTCAAGCTATTATTAGAAGCGAGAAACTTGTTGTTGATGTATGCAAGCCTCAAGGTACTCGAAGGGTGTTTCTAAGTCAACTTTATGGATAATGTGCTGATGTCAACAAAAAGCGACTCGTCGCAGGAGGGCCTCAATCTATATGCCATCAATGATGCGAAACGACATTAATCACGTGATTTTCGAGGTTAGGCTTCTATTTGAGTGTTAACTTAAGCCTAAGTTTTTTTATCAATCAGATATGAGGCTTTCTAACCCCATAGATTTTAGTTAAAGTAGGTTCATTTACAATGTCTCTTTACTTTGTTTCAAGATGACCCTCCCATGTTTCTCTAGATTTATTTTTTGTAGCTTTCACATGTTCTTTTGGTAGCTAAGGAGATGGATCTTGAGGAGGAGATACGACCTTTTCCTACACAATATTTTTACCATTTCTTATGTAAACCTCTTTAAACATAGGAAATGGAAAATAGGTTTATTTTTTTCTTCTCAAGGAGGCTTTCATTTTTCTTCCAATTTTAACCGAGGAATTTCCTTGTTCTGGGATCTTAGAGATTTTGATAGGTTTCTTTTGCTTCCTCTCCTTGGTATTGGTTTTGGATTTATGAGAGCTAGACTCTACAAATCCCCCCAAAACAGGAATTGTTCCAATGTTCTATTAACCTTTTTTAAATGACTAAAAATCATAATTATAAGTGAAAAGAATGGCATGTTTATCCTAACTTGTCCATCAATATGAGAAAATAAATTGAAATGATACATGTGGAGCGTGTTGTAACATCCCTCGTAGGTAAAATGAGCTTGGTTTATCCTCAAGATTTTGTCCCATTTAGATTTGAGCTAGGATCTCTATACTCTGAAATGCCATTGTTTTCCTTCTCCTCATCCTTAAAAACTAAGTGGATATTGATGTCTTCCAAGGTATAATTTTTTACCAACGATTCTCATCCATTAGGAGGCATGTAGCCTCTGCAATTGTTTCCTCTATAACTAGGAAGGAGATTCCAACAATGTTGACCCCATTGAATAATCAAAACCTTCTACAAAATTCTGAGGCACTCCTTCATTAAAAGAATCAGACTTGAAATAGAAATCCTCCCAACCTGCTCATTGAAATTGTTGCTAAAATTCAGGGATGGATTTGAAAGCTTCAAGACGCTTAGGTTCTCCCTTGTGCAGTTGACCATCATTCCCCACAACTTCTAATGATCAACAACAAAAACTTTGGAAGAAAAAAGGAGAATTTTACACACCTATTCTGGAAACTTAATTGATATCTTACCACAAAAGGAAATAATGACATTTGACGATAATCCTATGATGATTCCCTTCACATGAAATCTCAGGTTTAGAAAAGAAAGGTGAAAACAAGAAATGTGTATAATCGCACCCATTCTTTCATGCATCAATCATATCATCAATTTTGATTATGATTATCTCCTTTGGCGACAATAATTTGAACCGATTTTCATTTCAAGAAAATTAAATGACATGATATACCAACTAATTCATTAGTTCCATCTATCAAATGATGATAGATTATGTGGAAAATTGATTTGCTAGCGCTCTCTTGTCCAGAAATTTAAATATTTGCTGACATTTGATTTGTTAGTGCTCTGGTTTCAATTTGTTTGAACCAATGTTGACAAATTAATTATTAACACGCTTGAACCTTTTAATGAATAAATTAAGACAATTGTTCAAAACCATTACCCTCTAAATCCTCTATCCTGAAACTAAAATGTGATAATAGGCACAATGCCTAAAGCTTAAGGAGGCTCGAGGTTGAAAAATTTATGATTGTTTACAAAAGAAGTAATGACAAAAGTCAGTTGGATGCTACTTCCAATTGACATGTTATGGACATACATGGTTCATAAAAAGTACATTTTACCTCTCTTAGTCGAAGATTGCAAGTGGTTCACTTACAAACTGCAAACCAATGTTTCGGTAGCCTAGAAAGACATTCTATATTCTTAATTTATTATTGTGGAGGGCCTTGCATGGATAATAGGTAACAGAAGGAGGCATAGAATAGGCCTTGATCCTTGGATGGGTATGAATGAGGATTTTTATCTTCCATAGATCTTGTTAAGTGCTCTTAATTACATTGCAGATTTCCCAATTCTTAAACCAAAGAACAACTCAAATTTCCCACAAAGATGGCTCCTTCATGGGAAGTTTATATTTCTAACCTGAGAAAATACCATATTTATATTTTGGATAGAGAAGATAAATTGAAATGGTTTTTTAGTCCTTTTGGGGACTATTCACAAAAATTTAGATATTTACATTTAATAGCAGAATGTTTGTAGAGAGAATAGATTTGTTGGTCGAAGAAATTGTGGAAACTCAAATGTGCTACCAAAGAAAGCCTTTTCTTTTGGTGTCTTTTGGTAAGAAAAGAACCATCTCAAGATGAAACCAACATAAGAAGAAAAAGAGGTGCCCAGGTGGTGTGTGTGACCTATAAACATCATAAGGAAATTGTCAATATTACTCCAAAAAACCATTTGTATACTTTGCTAGAACATGCTAGCTTTCATTGGGGATTGGAGTAGAGAAGTGTCTCCAAGCATGGAAGTAGTGGAATCAATGAGGCATTTTAAAGCATTAGAGAACTTTTCCATTACTCATTCGGTATGGGGTGTGTCTATTTAGGAATAAATCTATCTTCCAAGGAGTGGCTTCCTCCCCAGATAAAGTTGTGGCTCATTTTTAACCTATTTTTAAATTATTTCCATATTAAGATAAGATCCCTCTAGAAATACTAACTTAACCTGAAGAAATTGACAAATTAATCTCAACTCTAGGTTTACCGTGGTTGGGCATCTGAGGAGGGGGTCCAAGTCTGTGGAAGAGGGGATTACCCCTTTCTATCCAAGCCTCACTAATTTGATCTCATCATCGTACTTAGTCATGGGTCAAACAACTACGCATAATTACTGGCTTTAAATATTATTCTTTTATATACTAAAGAATAATTTTGTACCTCTCTACAAGTTTTGGGCGATTCACCATTTGTTATAAACTAGATCAACTTAACACAATGATGTCATATATAAATCTTGATGTATTTATTGAAGGAGATTTTGCACATCTTAGGTAGTTTTGATAATATGTCCTTTTCTCATGTCTATAGGGAGAAAAAAAGTATATATTCCTTGTGTATAGAAAACTTCGGGTCAATGACTTATAAAGGAAATGAGGGATGACATGCATTATGAATACTATCATTGCCACATCATTGAACCTACAACACCTCACACACCACTATCCTTCACTAATAATATTTTTTTATTTTATTTTGTAAATGTATTGAATTATTATGATAATATTTAAGAACACTCTCTTTAAGGAATACTATGGTTTTATTTTGTAATTTTGTATAGAACTGAAAAAGAGCTAATATCAATAACGACACAATATTTGTATGTTAAAAATCCAATATATTAAAGTTTTTATTAGAATTTATACTAAGTTATGCATCTACAAAATGTAATCCATTATTCCATTATTGTGAATTGCAATAATTAACCAAAAAAAATCACAAAAATTTCATTGTGAAAATTGAACTAATTTTTAAAAAAAATAAGTAAAAAAATTACTAAAAATAAATACACAATTTTTTTCCATATTCCCTATTACTTTAAATATTTAGTATACACTTCAGAATGGATTATTATTATAATGTTTCTTTCATATATATATATATATATGCCGATAGGCCTTCTTTTTGAATCATTTCACCTTCAAATTTAGTCTGCCCGTTTCGCTCTCATTTGAGACGTGTTTCTTGGGGACGGTCCAACGAGACAAATGGACGGCGGAGAGCTCCCACTGAATGAGAACCCTCACCTACGCTGTTACAGGTAAATGCGTTCATTTTTGTTGTGTTGTGGATGCGGCGTGTACACTCCTGTACTTACCTCTTCGTATTCCTTAGGCAATGTATTGTCCGTATTTCCCTCTCGGTTTTCAGCAACCATCGATACACCTGCTGTTTCTCTAACTACACTTTCGGAGGGTGTTCATATTGTCGATTTTTGTGGTGCACGACCAACATCTTAGTATTTCTGTCACGCACGATGATTATTATCCCTCGTTCTTAGTTAGCTGCTTGTTTTTTTAAATCATTGTGTAATCTGTTCTACAAATAGAAACATGGAGTCTGAATCGCCCGAGTCAAAGCCTCGTACTCCCATAGCCCGTCCAGGAAGACCAGTGAAGGTAGGCGAGTGCAATCCCCACTATCTTTATGTGCGAGGAGATGGAAAAGCATTCGGGGAGGAATGCAGTGGGACTCGAAGCCTGCCTCGAGAAAGGCGGTGAGAATGGCCACGAGACGTGGATTAGGGTAGAGAGGCTTGAGAAACCGCTATGTCGAGTGTCCAGGCCTACATCCAAATGTTCAAATTAAATTAAGGAAAGAAAACGCACCGGCCCTACATCCATGAGTGCAAAATTTGGGTTTAATTTTGCTTCAGTCGGCTCTGGTCCACTGTATCGAGTACACACGAGTCTCGGGCCATTATCTGTTATCCTCCAGTTTTGGCTGAAGCTATCTTAGAATCCACTTGGACACGAGGAGTCTTGGTTGATTTCCTCTGTAAAGGATGCGTCCAATTTTAAGGTTGAAAATCGTCAAACTCCTAGAACAGAAACATAACATACTATGAACTCGGTGGATGTATCCCTTGTTAACGTAGGAGGTGGATCCCACACCGATGATTATAATTAATGAATGAGGTGGATGTATCCCTTGTTAACGCAGGAGGCGGTCTGTAATGTTCAGAGGAGTTGCGACAGTTGTTGCAAAGCTATTCAGTATAGTGGAGCCTAATGTTGCTATTTTTGGAAAGAAAGATTATCAGTAATGACATCTCATCTGTCGCATGGTAAGTAAGACATGCGTGCATCAATTTCATTTTTCATTTCTTATTTAGGTTGTTATTTAATTTTTCTAATATGCTTTTAGAAACACCCAAGAGGCACCCAAACGTTGTGGTTGAACCACAAAACTACAAAGAGTGGCTTTCCTTTGTCCTGGTTTTCAAGGAAGTAGCTATTCTGCCAGAATTACCAAGGACTTTCACAACCCTTTGTAAATAGAGGCATGAGTTTTCAAATTGATAAAATTATTCAAAATTTTACCCGACATTCGTGTCGTCTTTTGTAAATAGAGTCGCGAATATTTGAAACCGTCGTCTGTAAATAGAGTAGTGAATATTTAGTAGTGAATATTTATGTAAATGAGTCGTGAATATTTGAAACCGTCCTCTATAAATAGAGTAGTTAATATTAATGGAGTATGCTTGGTCTAGTGAATATTGATGGACTATGGTTGGTCTATTCAAATTTGCATAAAAGGATGCATTTATGAACTAGTTGTGGACTGAGCATATGTGAGCAGTGACAAGCAAGTGACTTCGACATTTATAATTCAAGAAGGGAGCTCAAGGATTTAATAAAACATCAATCGGCCAAGAAGTGACTATAGAATGGAGCTCAAAGACTTAATAAAGCATCAATCAGGCAAGAAATGATTACAGAATGACAGCAAGATCCACAATAAACTCCAAAATTGAAGTATATATAAAATTTTGAAAAATGTTTATCACGGCGACAACACCCTCCCCCCTCTTAAAATCTATAACGAGAAGCTCAAATATAGTGGGAGAATTACAAAGAAAAATGTGCAAAAAATTCTTGCAGATTCATTTATGGTTCCATACAAAGAGCCCCACTCTTTTTTTAATATTCAATTAGAAATAGATAGAAGCTTTTAATTATTCCATTCTCTCGGCGAGCTCAAGAGGTCTTGAAAACCGACCCTGAAGCTTGGGTATTAGTGATTCGTTCTCTATCAACACACATTCCTGGCGAATAATTATTTGTATATATTCTAGAGAACCAGGGAGAACAAGTCAGAGATTAGTTAGAGATTCTCTTGTTGGGTTATGAAAAGGAGGTAGGGGGCTCTAGTGAAAACTTTGAACAAATATGAGTCGGTTGTGTTAAGTGGTGGAAAATGAGGCCCCAAATATTTTATGGTTAAATTTGTTCTTTTACCGGTTAAATATTTTTTATTATTTTGTAAATGTTTGATTAGAGTTTTTTATAGAAATTTTCCTCTAAATACTTTAGCATTTTGAATTTTAAATCTTGATTTTTTTTTTTTTAATTTTTAGAAACTAACAATAATAGCGATGGCGGCCTTTTAGTCAAGAGTTCTTTATCTCTCCCTGCTGGACCTCTCCTCTCCTCTCCTTAACAGTCGAGCCCCCTAAAGGTTCCTCTCCTTAACAGTCGAGCCCCCTAAAGGTTCCTCTCCTTAACAGTCGAGCCCCCTAAAGGGTCCTCTCCTTAACAGTCGAGCCCCCTAAAGGGTCCTCTCCTTAACAGTCGAGCCTGCTTACGCATCCTTAACCGTCGAGCCTGCTGAAGCATCCTCTCCTTATCAGTCGAGTACATCCACGAAAAATATCATTTCACAGAAAATCAATTTATAATCATTTCAAAGAAAATCAATTTATCCCATAATTTAAAGTTTTCCATATAAATTTAGTACATCTAGAAAATCGATCATTTAACAGAAAATCAATTTATCCCATAACTTAATATTTTCCATGTCACTTTTTTTCTCTTCCATATGAAGTTTTTTATTTCGGTTAAATTTGAATTTCTATCTCGCAAAGATAACATGTTAGAGATTATGTTGGGTAATGAAAAGGAGGTAGGGGTGGCTCTAGTGAAACGTTTGATTAAAGGTGAGATGGTTGTGGAAAAGAAGGAATTATGGATAAATTTCTTCTTCTACCTCTTAAATATTTGTATTTATTATGTAAAAAAATTTGATTAGAGTTTTCCAAAGAAATTTATCTCTAAATATTTTAGCATTTTGAATTTAAAATCTTAATTTTTTTAAATTTTCAAAAACTAGCACAATAGTATATTGAAGAAAAATATCATTTCATAAAAAATCAAATTATCCCATAATTTAAGTCTTCCATGTGAATTTAGTACATCTAGGAAAAAGATCATTTCACTGAAAGTCAATTTATCCCACAATTTAAGTCTTCCACGTGAGTATCATTTCATAGAAAATCAATTTATGTAGAGATAGCAAGTTAAAGATTATGTTGTCTTATGAAAACGATGTAGGGGTGGCTCTGGTGAAACGTTTGAACAAAGATGAGTTGGTTTTGTTAACTCGTGGAAAAGAAGGACTTATGGATAAATTTCTTCTTCTACCTCTTAAATATTTGTCTTTATTCTGTAAAAAAAAATTGATTAGAGATTTCCATAGAAATCTACTTCTAGATATTTTAGCATTTTGAATTTAAAATCCTTATTTTTTTTTTAAACTTCTAAAAACTAACAGAAAAGTACATCCAGGAAAATATCATTTCACAAAAAATCAAATTATCCCATAATTTAAGTCTTCCATGTGAGTTTTGTACATCTAGAAAAAAGTTAATTTCACATAAAATCAATTTATCCCATAATTTAAATCTTCCATATGAGTTTTGTATATTTAGGAAAAATATCATTTCAAAAAAATCAATCTATCCCATATGAAATTTTTTTATAACAATTAAATTAGAAAATCAATTTATCCCACAATTTAAACTTTTCCATATGATTTTTTTATCCCAATTAAATTTGAATTCCTATCCATCATAATTTATACATTTACTCCAATCCAATGGAACATTGTTCATATAATTGATTGTTCATATAATTGAGTTTATCCAAATTTCATACAATATTTCCATCTCAATTAAATTTAAATTGATTGGGATGGTTAATACATTAAAGCCATTAACGAGCAACTTCCATAAAAATAACTTTGCATGATTAAAAATATTTAAGATTATATATATATATATATATAATTTTTTTAAATAGATTTTTTAATTGTATTATAATAAATATTATTTCTTTCAATATAATGTTGATATGAAATCTTATGAATTTTAATTCATTATTTTTTAAATTAAAAAATTAAAATAAATATATTAAATTATATTTTTTATAAAAATAATTTTTAAAAGAAATATGTATTTTTTTTAGGTAAATGCTTTTCTCTTCACAACCATATGACAATGCAATTTTCTATCCTCTCCATTGTTGAAGATTGTTGGTAAAGGCTGGATAAATAATGCAATTTTCTATCCTCTCCATTGCTGAAGATTGTTGGTAAAGGCTGGGATAAATACTTTTTTGAGTGGGATTTTAGTTTACTTCATTTTCTTTTAATAGAAATATTATTTTATTTTATAATCAATTTTTTAATGCAAATTTTATAAATAAAAGATGTTTTTAATACATAATAGAGATATTGTATTTAGTTTTACATCTTATGTAAAATGATGTAAAATAGTAGCTAGTGGGTAAATGAAAATATTTTGTAGGCAACTTATAGTGCATATGAGATTGCATGTATGATGTGTAGAGAGTCCCTCAAGAAGCCATGAGTGATTGAGAACATTATGGAGGAGACAAAGGAAGAAAGTCATCCTGAATGGTATTGTTTCTAAGACCATGGATTTCAAGATAGAAAAAGCAAAGTGTACTTAATAGTAACATTTTATTTCGGACTCTCTTTATTTACTCTTAATTAAAGATGGTTTTCAAGAAAATAGAATAGATATTTTCTTTTGTTCGATGAGTTATGGAATCAATGAGAGTATCCGTGCCTTAATAGTATACTTTTGAGTGTTGTCTTTTACATCATGGACTTCAGCATAGAAAAAGTAAAGTGTACCTAGTAGTAACATTTCCTTTCGCACTCTTTTTGTTTACTCTTAATTAAAGATGCTTTAAAATGAAATAGAATAGATATTTTGCCATTATGAGATACTTTGTTTTGTTCTGAGTTATGGAATCACTAACAATATCCATGCCTTAATAGTATACTTTTGAGTTGTATATTTCTTTCATAAATATGAATGCAAGCTAAATTGTCTGCATCATTGAGCTACCAGAAGTATTTTGGAAGTTGTATAAAGTATTTATTTTCATGTTTGAGTTATGGAACTAATAAAAATAGCCTTACCTTAATAGTCTACTTTGAGTTACTATATTTGTTGCATAAATATAAAGGCAAGCTAGGTTCCTTGTACTAATTGAAGTAGCAGAGTTTTGGAAGTTGTATAAATTGGATTTATTTTCAAATATGTTCTTTTATCAATAAGATACTTATGCAAAATTCTGGTTTGGTAAAAGAATATTTTTCCATGACAGATTAATTATGGACTTTAATTCTTGGGGTAATAATGTCCAAAGACTTATTTCTATGTATGACAATTCTACAAGTAAAATAACAATTTTCCATGATAAGTATCGATTACCAATCTCAATGGTTATATGGATAATGTCCAAAGACTTTTTTCTATGTGTACAAATTATACATTTTAGTTTATAATAATGACTCATGATGTACAATAGGAATGGAAGTATGGAAGTAGGCCACAGTAAACATTAACAGATAAAAAAAAGAGCATAAATTGGATAAAAATCATAGATTATTATTGTATTACCTTATACTTAGATAGTAAACACTTATTTAAAAACAAATATTTGTCATTTATTTTTTCATATCTCAAGAATCTGAAACATTTACCATAAACCCCAAATGTATCATTAATTTGAGATGATATACAAAGCCCACATACCACAAAGAACCCACAGGAAACATAGCATTGAAAGTGTTTTATCCTATTATTTCTAAAATTAACAAAAATGGAAAACCATTTATAAAAGTCAAAAAAAGGAAAGTGTTTTATCATGGTATTTCTAAAACTAAAAGTAAATGGAAAATTATATATAAAAGTTAGATATAAAATAAAATTCAAGGGACCATTCTTGAAATAGTATTAGACAAACCCACAAGTATCTAAGAAATCATGTGGCCAAATTTACCTTATAAGTTGAGATTGTTAAGAAAGTGGATACATGAAATGAAATAATAGGGATTATTGACTCTCCTCCTCACGGACATACAGTTTCTTATACTCTTGAAAAAAAAAATTCAGGAAAAAAAAAAAATTATATATATATATATATATATATATATATATATATATATATATATTAAAAAAAAATTCAGGAAAAAAAAATTATATATATATATATATATATATATATATATTAATTTCTATTATTTTTGTATTAAAATAAAAAATTGTAATGCAATTTGGAGATATTTATTGATTTACGTTGAAAATAAAAAAAATTGTGAAGGAAATTACTGTTTTACGTTGAAAATAAAATTTGGATGATTGTGGAGACAATGAATTTTTTATGTTGAAAATAAATTTTGGATGAATATGCAAAGATGTCAAAATTCCGATGAATAGGCAAAGATGCCAAATCTTCTATAATTGTACAAAGATGTCAAAATTTCCCATTACATTAATGAACTCTCTATCATTTACAATTGAATGGAAACATACTATTTACAATTGAATATAGAAAAACTACTTGTGGTTAATTGAATCTTACTAAACTATTCCAATTCTTAGGAAGCTATACTTAAATATGAATGCAATGTCTTTGCATAGAGATTTGATTCCTAGATGTAGATTTTCTACCCCTTTGAATTTTAACTTTTAACTTTTTACAAGAAGGCATGTGTTAGCAATACATTTTTTAACCACATTATAATTTATTGTTTTTTATAAATACTTTTGCATAGATAAATAGATCAACACTCAATTTAATTTACTCTCGTTGATTTTTAAAGTTTTAGAAAATATTTACTCTCGTTTATTTTTAAAGCTTTAAAAAGTATTGACATTTTGAGTGTCTATTATTTAATGTTCCAACATGTAGTTGCAATGACATTTTAATTTTTTTTGGTTAAAAACCTTTGATATACTTACATATTCTAAATTTAAAAAAAAACTTAACTTAAAAATAGAAAAAATAAAACTTAAATTTAATTTCTCAATTTCTCTTTGCTAGATTACGAAAACTAAAATACAAAATTTTCAATTGGGACAATTGCTAGTTTAAACATTCTCCATGCCAACCACCATTAAATGTCAGTGGTAATTAAAATAAGAAACATCACTAAGGTTTCTATTTGGAGATGTACGTCGTTAGATACTAGTAAAATCAAGTTAAGAAGGCGCTAAGACATCATATTTATTTATTGGCTTTTTTAGGACAAGAACCTAGGTTTTATATAAGTTAGATATATTTTAATAAAATACTAAACAATTTTAAAAGGAGAAAATGTTACATTGTGCCACAGGTATTTGAAGAACGTGTTTTTCTTAATTAATGGATAAAAAATGTGATCGAAATAAAATCGTAAAATTCCACAATGTGTATAATTCTAAAAAGTGTGAGTCACAAGAAATCACATATCCCCATTAAACACCCTAGTGTGAAGAAATGTTTTTCTGAATTGATGGATAAAAAATTTGATGGAAATAAAATCGTAAAAATTCAGAATGGGTATAATTCTAAAAAGTCTAAGTCACATGAAATCACATAGCGCTATTAAACACTTTAGTGTAGATTTATTCATTTATTTATTTATTTTATTTTTTGTTTGTAACAATAAAAATTGCAACTTAACGTTTGTTTTAAAGTAAATTAATTAGCAATTGTATCACATGTTGTCAAGGAAACTTGGTAAAGCAGTAGCATAGGACAAAAGGTAGAACAGGACAAAAGGATAATTCATTTGTCTCCTATAAATATTATGATTATTATGAGAGCCTGATGTGTTGTTTTGTCTCCTATAAATATTATGATTGTTATGAGAGCCTGATGTGTTGTTTTCTTGGGAAGTTTGAGCTTCTGAATTCGAATTAGATGAATGAAAAGGTTAGAGAAAAAAAAATTGCACCTACCCTTCTCACATAAAAAGAAAGACAACCTAACAACAAATAAGTTGGAAACTTGGATATACATCACAGTGAAAAGTGAGAACTTAAGCAACTTTTTGTACTAATAATTACATTAATTTAGTGGATGATACAACAACATATCAAAAGTCATCGCTCATCTCCTACTCAACTAGGAATATAACAAGTGTCTTTAGAGGGACAACTTTTTGTACTAATAATTACATTAATCCAGTGGACGATACAACATATCAAAAGTCATCACTCATCTCCTACTCAAGTAGGAATATAACAAGTTTCTTCAGAGGGAGGTTTGGGTTTGCCCACCTCACATAAATGTATCAATCAATCAATAGTGACCTTTATTGTTACTTTGTGATACATATACTATTACTCTTTATCATATCCACCACCAAAGAGAGTGGGGGATTGTAGTCATCAAAATAATTAAAATGCATCATGAGCATATCCAGAGATTACTTCAAGCCTTGTTTGTCTCTAACAATTTCTTAAGCTTCATGCAAGGCTTTTGACAATCCCCTCATTTTCACAACCTCTTGCAACTCATGTTTGGAAAAAATACATTTTTTGAGAAAGAGGCATGATTGAAACCTTATTTCATGGCAACGTGCACAAAATCCACACCATAAACAATCCATGTGATTCAATATTCAATAGATGTCACTTATTCCCATTGAGAAATGTTAGAGATAGTAGAAAATGTGGAACATGGGGAGAGAAGCCTCCCTCTATAACTCATAAATAAGGAACATATTGAAACCACTGTCCAAGTTATTCCTCAACGAATCCCAATTACTAGAATTTGTTGAACTCCTATGTCCTTCTCATTTATTGATAGTGTGATTCCATTTGCCAATTTTTTCGTAACTCCCTTTTTTCCCTCAGATGTTGCCTTGAAACAATAATATGGCAATAATATTTTCCAAATTCCAAGCATGGGAATATAAGTGCCTATAAGAGAACACATATGAGCACATAGACAATACATATTATAAAGAATAAATTTCAATCATTAGTCTAAACCCTATAGCTTCCTAGTCAGATCAAACTTATATATCAAGGATCCATTTGGATACAAAGAAAACCCTAATGTCTTTGAAATTAAATTAAAAACCTACAAATGTAGATGCAAGGCAACAAGTCACTAGATTTAAATGCTAACCAACCAAAACTTCCACTATGAAATGCAAAAATTAACTTAAAATCAAAATATCGCCCGAGAAGTAACATTTTGAATGGGCTGCTTCTTCTCCATTGTTGCTTTCAAAGGTTGATATATCTAGTTATATAGGACCATACATGCTCTTCAAGCTTGGCCTCCTCAAACAAGCTTGGGCTCTTGTCGACGTATGGAACTACTAGTTGGACATTGATATGGAGACTTGAAGCCTTGGAGGATGTTCCTCTTGTTTCTTATGATTATGAGGAAAACATCACATTGACGTTGCAACAATTGGATGCAAAACAGATTTTTTTATTGGAAAACACTACAATAAAAAAATCTCTTTTTACATTTGTTAATCCATGTTAATAATACTAAAATCAAAACAATGTGTCATCGTAGTCCTGTTATGGATTGAGATTAAAATATGTCAATTTATTTGCTTAATAACTTTAAAATGAAACTAATATATGTGACATCAATAGGGAGATAACCCATTACCTATGCACATCTAGAATCATCTCTAATTTGATGCCTAATGTATCATCATCTTATGATTAATTCATGAGTTGTGATTTCCTCCTTATGGGGCCAAGACATATCATTTTCATGATTTAATCACAATGGAAAAAGTCACGTTGACATTGCAACAATTGGATGCAAAACTCCTTTACAAGGGGATTTTTTTTAAGGAAAGCACTACAATACGAAAATCCCCTTTTCCATTTGTTAGTCCACGTTAATAATACTAAAATCAAAACGATGTGTCATCATAGTCCTATTATGGATTGAGATTACAATATGTGAATTTATTTTCTTTTGAGATTACAATATGTCAATTTATTTGCTTAAAAAATTTGTAATGAAACTAATATTTCTAACATCAATAGGGATATAACCCATTTCTTGTGCACATCTAGAATCATCTCTAATTTTATGCCTAATGTATCATCATATTTTGATTAATTTATGAATTATGATTTCCTCCTTATGGGGCCAAGACATATCACTTTAATGATTTAATCACCATTCGGATGGTATTCATTGATATAGTCATTTGCATCCAATATGTGATTTATACTTTATTATTGACTTGAGATATTGTGGCTACTCTTTGAGTGAATTAAATGCTACAAGTATATAATAAGATCATTAAAATGTATTGACTAATCTTGAGGTCATTGCATCAAAATAATCAAAAATTAATATGCATTAGCTAATCATAATATCAATGCATTAATTTTAATCATGCATGATCAAAAATATATGAAATAAACACGCATAAATAACAATAGAATGATTATATCACATAACTAATGCATATCATGATGTTCACTCATGTGCATGACAAATTGTGATGATCATGATGCATAATCAGAGAAATTTAAAGTCAAATCATGTTATCTTACATTAACTTAAAACATGGTAAGAATATTTGTCACGAAACATGGAAAAGAAAGTATATATATATATATATATATATATATATATATATATATATATATATATATATTTATTGATATCATGTTAAAATAACATTGTGACATCCATTAATTGCCACTTACAATTTTGAAATATGCATAAATTATAATTGTCAGTTATAATTTTACCGCATATATGCCATGAAATGAATATACCCATTGATTTCTTTGATATTATCAATTTTGATATATGCATAAATTATAATTGCGAGTTATAATTTTACCACATATATGCATAATGGATACATGTTGTCATGAAATGCATATACTCATTGATTTCTTTGATATTATCAATTTTGATATATGCAAATTATAATTGCAATTATAATTTTACCACATATATGCATAATGGATACATGTTGTCATGAAATGCATATACCCATTAATTTCTTTCATATTATCGTCTTTGATACAATAAATTGTCACCATATAAAATATCTTCATATGTATATATGAAAACTCCTATACATGTAAACATCTATTTATCATAATAATTAACTACATTCTCTCTCTAAAACATTTAATATCCTAAGATAACTTATAGGCTTACATTCTCTAATATTTCTCAAAACTAATGAAGATATTTCTCTATATGAGAAATCTCAAAGAAAGAGACCATCAAATTACTTTAGAGAAAGAAGAGTAAAATATTCAAATTAGTTATCACAATTCAAAGTATGGCTCTAATACCAAATGTAATTTTAAAATTGAATGTGGAATAAAATGGAATTTACATTCGGCCATAGTGATTAGATTTCATGTAAGAAATATTTTTTAAGCCAATAGAGGGATCTTCTAATCTATCAAAGATTTCCATAGTGATTAGATTTCATGTAAGAAATATTTTTTAAGCCAATAGAGGGATCTTATAATCTATCAAAGATTTAATGCGCCGAAGGATGGAATTATAAAAAATTTCTTTCCTGATAAAATCATATATCTTTAATCCAATAAAGGTATCTTTTAGCCAAAAGAAAGGACATAATTATAGACATCTTCTTTTTTGATAAAATAGGATACGTTTTTAATCGACCCAACATTTTCTTTCTTGATAAAATTAGATATCTTTAATTCAATAAAGGGATCTTCTAATCTATCAAAGACCTAACGCAGCAAAAAAAGACATAATTCCATATACCATTTTAATGGACCCAATATTACTCTCAAAGAAAAATACCATTGTAGAGACAATTTACCTTAGAGAAAGAAGAGTAAAATATTCAAATTAATAGCCACAATTCAATATATGGCTCTAATACCATATTTAATCTTAAAATTTAATGTGGACTAAAATGGAATTTACATTCAACCATAGTGATTAGATTTGATGTAAGAAATATTTTTTAATCCAATAGAGGGATATTCTAATCTATCAAAGACTTAATGCCACACATAACGGAATTACAAACAATTTCTTTGTCACTAAAATCAGTTATCTTTTTAATCAACGGGACTTTATAATGATCTTTCCATCAAAAATCATTAACTAACTTGGATTTAATAAAATGGTTATTTCTAACCATAACTAATACTTCATAAGAAGTTAAACAACCACACATATGCATTCATGACAATTTGAACCAAATAAAAAACATTTCTAACAACTAAATATATTTCTATATTTCAAAAAAATAAAAAATTACTTTATTAAAGTACACTTTTATATTATTGAAATTTTACAATTTGAATAATAATTTTTAAATCACTAAATTCATTTTTACATTTAAAAGAAATAAACAATATAAAATTATAAAATTACAAATTCACTAACAAAGATAAAAATGACGACCTATATTCATATAGTAAAACAAAACCGCTGCTATGATTAATAATTGTTCGGAATGTAAATGTATATATTACCGGGTATATGATATTAATTAGTCAATTTCTTTTACATTTTACTCTAAAGAAAAATAACTTATACTCATATCATGAAACAAAATTACTCTTATAATTAATAATTGTTCACCATGTAAATGTATGGGTTACCATTTACATGATATTAATTATTCAATTTCTTTTGCATTTTACTTTTTGAGAAAAAAAAACTTACTCATATGATGAAAGAAAACACCCCTTATGATTAATAATTATTCCCAATATAAATGGAAATGTTACGACTTACGTGATATTAATTATTCAATTTGTTTTGGATTTTACTTTTTGCTGTGAATTCCTCACATCATTCTCATGGCTTCATAAGTCGATGCTTTGACGACATTTAATACAGTGTTTTCTTTCGCTTTACTAATGACTAGACACTTGTATGGATTGTGGAAACTGTGATGCGGTTGATTATGTTCAATGGACTAACTAACCAGCATATGCTATTTTAATAATGCGACCAAGCCACATTCACGTAATCAGAAAGAGCGTCTCCGATGTGAATATACTCATTCCCTGCGATCCTGCAATAAAGAAGATAGGCATTCAGAAAGACTGATTTACGCGATGGAAGAGCGTCTCCCATGTGAATACACTCATTCCCTGCCATCCTGCAATAAAGAAGATAGGCATTCGGAAAGACTGATGTACACGATGGAAGAGCGTCTCCCATGTCATTACACTCATTCCCTGTCATCCCGCAATAAAGAAGATAGGCATTCAGTCAGACTGATTTATGTTTCAATCCTGCAGTGGTGGTCCAGGGAATCACGTCGAAATATTCAGCTATCCTTACGTCTGCACCTTCAAGTTTTTATTATAAATTGGTCACAACACATATAATAATACCATATCATCTGTTACTGAAACCTAATCTAACCTTTTCCACGTGTAATAATACCATATCATCTGTTATTGAAACCTAATCTAACCTTTTCCAAGTTGAACATGGGTTAGATTAATTAATACCTGAAGCTTTGCCTCCAAGAAATCAAGGATAGTTGCTGGAATATTCCCTCAGACTCCTCCGTCAATACTTAGAATTGTTACCATATTTCCAACGGATAGTAGGGATTCATGCAGGCCGTAGCCATGGTTAATGTTCGATGCCGATTAAATACTTTTATATAAACACACGATATATTGAATGAACGATAACTGTTTATGCAGAATATATTTCAGTAGACAGAATGAAGCAAACGCTTCAGAAGCAGAGACCAATGCGAAAAGTTATTTATTTTATTTGCAGAATAGATTTCAGTAGACAGAATGAAGCAAACGCTTCAGAAGCAGAGGCCAATGCGAAAAGTTATTTACTTTATTTTTTCCTTACAATGATAGAAATTGCAGCATAAAATTAGCGTTAAAAGAAAATAGTTCGTAAATTTTATGTACGATGAATTTTCAACCTAAAACGGACCAATGCCATAAAGAAATTTCAGTAGTGGGCATCGATCAATAACGTTAATGCCTTTTTTTTTACAAATAACGTCACAAATAAATAAGAAATGAATACTAAGTAATCTATTGGTTTTTCATTCTGTTTATTAAGTATCCTGTTTCGTTTTCCATGTTGTTAATTGAAGAGCACTTTAATTTTATCATTAAAAAAAAAATGGAAAAATAATGAAGTTAGCCATTACTGCTGAACCTATTCATTACGGCATAGGACTCATTCCCTGGTTCTTCAACTAACTTTCACAAAAACGGATCTTGAGTTACAAGAGACGTATGGAGTTACTACTATATCTGATTTTCTTTGCTTGCTTACATACATGAAGGGAGTTTTAGCCGTTCCCAGCTATCAAAATTTCCCATATCCACAGAAAATAAACAAAACACAATATATTCATTCCGGTCTATACAAATTACAAACAGCTGGCACATAAAAACCCGCCATAAACCCTTTATCATCTATATAGCACTTGATACACTACATATCCTTCAAGTATTTCAGGTTCTTTTATAAACTGTCACACCTCCTAAAACGACAGAAACTATTAAATTCCCGGTCGCTGAAACTAAACCTTCAGCTCTTGGACTCGGGCTGCCATTCAAGTTTCATTTCCAAGAAACCAGATTTAACGTGAGCGAGCTTCAAGGACACGTCCTGAACTAATCGACCATCATTTTGCTGGACTATCCAACTATCTCTAGCGAGGTGGTTATTACTGGATTGAGCCACTACTTTCTTTCCATCGGTCTTCTCTCGAATAAGAGGCTTTAGGTCAATTTTAGCTTCTCCAAGGAAGTCCTTTCGTTTCCATTTCGGTGCTTTATCCTCATCAAACACTTCCTGCAAACTCCAAACCAAGGATTCCTTCACATCGTCACAAATGGAAGGGCTAAAATTTGCTTGACAAAATATAGTTAGATTTGAAGAGGATACCATAATGAGAAAGCGGTGATCAGGATAAGAAACATTAGTGAATGTAAATACTTCTTCCCAAACTGGATTAAGTGTCCTTTTTTTCACTCGCGTACTCCGAATCTGTAAACGGGAACACGAAAATGAGCTTGTGGTTAGACGTATTAAAAAGCCAAAACCCTTCTCATCCAGAAAAAATTACAACAGAACATTGTGCGTGAATGCTGAATTAAAGTTACTCGTAATGCTAAGATGAAAAGTTGTCGCTTAACCTGTTCACCCAACGTGATCACAACGTAAGGATCACTACTCATTACGAAGTGATCCTTAATTACTAAACTCGACCCCTTTATTACATGCACTGTGAGCTCGCCCATCTCTGCTCTGCAGGTTACACAAAACACACAAACAATAAGAAGTGAGAGCGCTCACATTGCAGAGACTCAAATAAATGACTGTATATAATGGGCACCTGGCAGACCACGGAGACCAATACAACTTTCAAAGTTTTGCAGTCTCAATCCGCGAACCTAAAAAGCAGAAAGAATATAGGATGTGGCCGAATAGGTGAATTTAATAATGGAGTATCGTACTATAAAGAAGAGAGGAATAGAATAAAACTTTCTGTGGCGTTGGGTACAATGGTTTTAATAGATAGAATTATCTGAAAATTATTAAAATAATACAGAAGTTAAATTAGGGCTAGATCCTATCGTTTTATGTGCACGGCATATTCCCTTCGTAGAGATATCATAGAATCTTTGGATTTTTATGTGCAGACCATATTTCTTTCCTACATAATCTCTTTCTGGGGACTAATTACGTAAGGCCGACTAAAGCGATTTGGTAGATATGTCGTCATTGTCAACTCAATGGTTGGCCATACTATTGGGATTCATGCCTTACTTTACACAATGTGTAGTAGTTTACAAAGGTTTATAATGCTTTCTATTTATAGTATTTATTAAATATTAAATATTCATATTAAAATAATATATACTTAAAACTATTTACTAAAATAATATATATATATATATATATATATAAGAGAGTAAAATAAGTATATGCTTTGAAAATATTTATATTTTTATTATATTTTATTTTAAATATTTAGTTGATATATATTTAAAATGAACTTGAATTATATTTATGACAATTAGTAATATCCATCAAAATTAAGTATGTTTTGTTAGTAAGAAATTGTATATATAAAATGATGGGTTTTTATTTAGGACTAAATTAAGTAGTAGTGACTCTTTGCCAAATCAATTTATTTATGAATCCAAAGATAATAAGTTCATGAAATTAGGAAAAAAGATTGATGGCAAGGTAAATAATCCAGAATTCAAATATATGTTGATCCCTGTAGTTACGTATATCTTTAGAATTAAATAGTATGTTCTAGTTAAACTATAAAATGGTATAGATCTATTGTCTTGTTATTGAATAGTGTTAGGGGTTTTATTAAGCATAGACATACAAAAGGAGACCCATCATAGGGAACATCCATAGTTCTATTAAAGTAACCCAGGGCATGTGTTGGAGACCCATCATAGGGAACATCCATAGTTCTATTAAAGTAATCCTGGGCATGTGTTGATGCAGTATATGTGTATACAACACTCTAGCATATAGCCTAACATAATTGGCCATTGTAATTGGCTACTTACACACTCCTAATTTACACACTCCTAATTTAAGGGTTTTAAATCTAGTTAGGTGTGATACATCTTTCTCAGGGTCTTGCTTTACACATTTCCTCTCTATTTTCAACAAGAACAATTCACCACATTTACTTTACTCAAAAGAAATTCTAGTAAATTAACCTGATATAGTCTTTCTAAATATAAAATATCATTAAATAAGATTAGAAATTAAATAGAATTCACAATTAAAACAAAACGTAGATGTAATGTTTGATAATGAACTTAGAGAATTTGAGGTCAACTTCAAAAACAATGCTATGCAAGGTTGGATGCCAAGATGCAAATAAAACGGAGAGAAAATAAGAATTGAAACCATGCCAAGGAGGAATGGAGAATAATATATAAAATATTAATATGAGGAATGGGATTAAAGGGCTATAACAAAGGTTAAATAATAAATTTGGATTAAATACTTCTAATATCAAATTTGATATGGCATCAATCAAAGAGGAAATGAATATTCTTACACTATTAGAGGAAGAGTGCAAAAAAATATGCTTGAAACTCATAACTTTTGGTTTAAAACTGAAGAAAAATAAGGAGAAATGAGTAGGATAATTACAAAATGAGTTAAAAATTGAAACAACCTGTCCTATAAAGTAAAAGAGGAAGGAAAAATATATGAGTATAAAGTTGAACTTAAAAAGGATGAAAATATTTATAAATGAATATCTCACTCCAAAACATCTCGTTCAAGAAGACATTTTGAATTTCAGAGGACAGTTGAATTACAAAAGCAAGTCCAAAAGGTAAAAGTATTCACAAAAGAAGAAACAAAGGGGAATAATTGTGAATGAAAAAGATATTATTAGGGATGGAAATGAAAAGGATAATAATAGATAGGAATTGGGGACATTGTGCATTCTATCATCTAATTGTAGTGAATTCTTTGGAGAAAAAGGCCCATTCAAAGTTGGAACTTGAGTGAAATATATATTATAGTTCTATATAAAACACGGGATCATAAAAATATAGGTTTCTTAATATAGAATGATTTATCTTATGTACCATATGGAAAAGGAGAACCTAACTAGGAGGGATATATAGGTAGTTTCTTATTACATAAAATAAAAAAAAACTTCACATTAAGTGTCACAAGAAATAACCTTTCTCAAGGCATGACAATGTTAATGATAAGCATTTGTGTGTATGTGTGTGTGCATGTGTGATAATGTTAATGATAAACATGTGTGTGTATGTGTGTGTCTATATTGAAAAACGTAATAAGAAGATCCTAATTTAATTTTTTCCTTGAGTTAAATTATGAATTAAATTCTAATTCTAATTCTCATAACAATTTGTAATAATTAACTAAGTTGATTTGACTTAGTTGGGAATCTTTCTAGAGTCATGTAGAGTGGTTCCTAAATTTTAGGGGCCCACCTTGAGTTATTTTGTATTGTAATTATTTAATTTAGTTTAACTGAGTAAAATTCAGTTAAACTAGTTCCAAATGATGGAGGAATTATAGCCTGCAATAGTGGGGTGTAACCAGCACTGCTTAACGAGTAGCTAAAGATTCACTCATAATTAACTCATGCATGTCAGATCATAGGAAGGCCCACTTGAGATTAGAGTTCATGTGAAATATAATATTATTTGTATAATCATCCGAATTGTACAGGTGGTGCAGAGGAAGGCCCATGATGAACATAGGGGCTTCACTGGGGAGCAATATCATAATACGTGGGTTCATATTGGGGGATATTTATTGAGGAAAATATTTGGGGATATATAGAGGGTAGAGGGTGTTTATATTGTTAGGTATAAAAAAATGAGCCCAAAGTTAATCAAAAAATATAAAGGGGTATAAAAAATGTTAACGAAAAAATCAATACCTACAATATCTAGTGAAAGTAGGGGTTTTTAAATTGGGAGGGTGTATTAGGTTCGCATTGGTAAGGGGTTAAATAATGTGATTTTTAGAGGTATTTTCCAATATGTAGTCAAATTAAGGGTATTGTTTAATATGCCATGAATGCACCTGATATGTCAATGGTTCATTTTGTGAAGCCCCTGTGATGATGGATTATGCAGTTATGGATGAGGAATTTTCGAATTAAATATGGGCTAATTACCAAGAAAACTGTGCAAGGAAATAGGAGCTTGGTAGGCAACAAATTTGGCTAAGTATTGGCTTGACATGGTCTGTGAAGCAGTGAGACATATTGAGATAATATAGAGGTTTCTTAGGTTTGAGTAAAGAATTGTAATATTCTCATATTTTTTTATTAATGCAATATACATATAGAAAAGGTTTTTTATCTATGGAGTTCTCCATAAAGTTATTGTGTTATAAATGATTGAATTATTTCTCTTTTATGCTTTGTGATTTCATCAATCAATTATTGTTTCTGCTGATGAGTAGAGTAGATTCAAGTCAAATGTTTTAGCATATTACAATCTGCAGTCTGGATATATAAGGAATTTCTAATATATATATATATATATATATATATATATATATATATATATATATATATATATATATATATATATATAAATATATATATATATCTTTGTGTGTGTGCGCGCACGCGTGTGTGTGTGTAATGTTTTGTCTAATATTCTTCCATTTATAAGAAAAGTCATTTGGATAAAAGTTATTCTTAAGGCACGATATTTATAGTATAGGAAATGAAGGTAATGGAGACTTTAATGCTACAAAAAAATCTAATCAAAATATTATTTTAGGTAATGATTCCAACAGTAATCTTCTATGGCTAGATGATGAATATCATATTTTATCAAGGAGATATAAATGAAAAATTGAAGACTTCATTGAGAACCTATTTCATTTTGATCTCATCAAGATTAGTAGTTATCAAGGTATAATAATTTTTTATGCTCTAATGATGTGGATAAAATCCAATATCTAATATCCCTATATACGATCAAAAAATTAATTTTTAACATCTTAATGACCATAAGTGCAACTTCAATCATAAAGGTTTAATCCTAACTGTAAATTTTGTCATTCATAGGAACCCCAACAAATAGATCTATGATAGTTAAAATAAATTTACCTTCAACAAAAATAAAGGTAGTATTTTTCTAAAAAATTTAATTAATGAATTACATCCATATAAAATAATGATATATTAAATACCTCTACTATAATTTCATAACAACCCTCTCTACTTCCATTAACAAGTTCTCTATGGAGTTGATGTGGAAAAAGACAAAAATAAGGTGTTGTGTGAAAAGAAATAAATACAATGGCTAACACTTATCACGATAAAGAGTGTAAAATTGATACAAAATCCACTTTATCTATTAGAATATAACAATATAAATAAGTACAAAACCTTAATTTTAAGGGAAGAAAGATACTTTATAAAGAGAAATCAAGAGGAGATGTTGCACATATCTAAACTAGATCATGGTAAATTTTGGGGGTAAATTGTCATAAAACTAAGAAAATCAATATGATTCACATAAAAACTATAATTCCTAGCTTCCAAATCCCTAGAAATCCATTGATGTTGTTGACAACAATCAAACAATTTCTATAATAGACAAATTCATTTTGTAGAATGCATATACTTTGGGTTTGAGTGGCTCTAAAGAGGGAAATACAAGGATATTGAAGCCTACGAAACATAACCCATGAAATTGGAATTACTCTTCCAATCCCTCACATTCACAAGATCTTCCATTCAGTGGTGAAGGATTGATTTCATAGACCTTGGACTCAACTCCTTAGTGTATTGAATTTTAAAGGGGTGATAAAAAAATCCCTATAATTATAAAACCATTATAATTGTCACCATTTCAGTCAGCCTATATGGAATTATTTTGGAAAAGGGTGTGACCATATGATAGATAGCTGCAAAAAAGGAAGAAAACTATCGTTCTAACATGGATGACCTCACTATTATTAGGATCATTATGAATGAGTGTCAGAATAATAAAACCAATATTGTATTTTTTTAACATTAGAAATGCTTCTAGAATGGTACTTAGAGCTAACATTTGGAATAGGCTTGATGATATAAAGGTTCCTTCTCAACTAAGAGTGGTTATGATAAGGTTGTTTGAAAATGTTTTTCTGAATATTATGAACATTTAGAGGATTAGCCAAAGGAAATTAATCGTAACATAGGAGATATATAAGGTTGTCGCTTACCCATTTCATTTTTGGACATATACATTGAAATGTTAGAGGGTTGTTGGGAAGAAGTAGGATGTGTCAACTCAACTCTATATGGAATCATTACCATCCCATTTATCTATTCTATTTATCATATTCTTCTAGAGAGTACCTATGATCCCAAGAAGAAACTAAAAATGATAAAGGATTTATTTTCTATTTTAATTATGAAAGTTAACATTAAAAAAAGAAAGTCCTTTGTTATAATTAAATAAAAAAATATCACATAGAATAATTTCGTGTATGGAAAAAAGGGCATGGAGGAACTAACTTCATACAAATACGTCAAAATCAATATTCACCACTAGATAAACTAAAACTATCTGGTTGAAAAGGATAAATAATGTGTGAAAACGTCATTATGGGATTAAAAATAATTGAAGATCATTATATTATTGACTATGGGATAACAAAAATTCCTCTTTCAAATTCTTCTTGCTCCTATTATTTTATATGGTTGTGAAGTTTTAAAATGTGGCATCACTAGAGAACCATGAAGAATCATAGATAAAATTCAAAAGTGTTTTATAACTTATAATATAAATATCAGAGGAAATACATGTTGATTATTGTAGTAGTTTATAGGTACTTCTACATAGGATAAGCATCGGTCATGTAGGATTAGTTTAGATATTTCATAAAAACATGATTAAATTGAGTAAGTGTATATTATAACCTTTTTCCTAAGCTTATCTTAGGAGAATCACATTAATAATTGAAATGATTAATGTTGGTGATGGTATAAGGTTTTATAAGGAAAATGGAATTATTTAATTTGTTGATCTAGGTCTAATTTCAAACATTAATATCAAGTTGTATAGGATTTAATCTTGACGATATTTCCCTTTGGATATTAGGGTTAGGGATGTATCTCAATGAAGAATTATAAACATGGTATGATTTCACATCACAATTACAAGTGATTTGCACATTTGAGAGAGGTTTTCTCACGTCAGGAGTGAGATATTCAAAAGTTGAAGGGAAGAAAATGTTAATAGCTAGAATATTGCATAGAAGTAATTTTAGTAAAAGTTGAGACCATTCTAGTTGTTGAGAAACTTATTTCATAGAGGGTCAAGATATAGCTCTTGGATAGTTGCATGAACTAAGCACCAGCACAGATAGTTTTCATGTGTAAGGTCTATGCTAAATTCAAGTTGCATATGTGGATAATAATAATCACAAGACACACATGTGATGTTTAGGAGAGAGGTTGGATGCATGGGTGTAGATAAAGGGTTTTTAGCCAACTGAATTTCTATGTTTCATTTTCTATAAAAATTATATATTTCTCTATGGGACAATGTCCCTATAAGGGAGCCCTTTTTTATTTTGAGAACTAAAAGTGAAGGATAAAATATAGTGTTTATAGTTTTTATTCTATGTATAAATTTCCACTTGTGCTTCTACTATGAATTTTCATTCTTAAAATACTAGTGTGTTTTTATTCAACAATTTTAGAAATTATTTTACCACATTAAATGAATTTTTGGGCTATACAGATTACTGAATAATTATTCTAGATGTAGTTAAGGATCATCTAGCCCGTAATTTATCCATAAAATATATTTCCAGGGAGATGTGGGAGGGTGAACAAAATTATAATAAAGCAATAACCAGTACATGAAGATCGTGGTGAGGGAGAAGCTTAAGAGGACCAACATGATCCAAATGGATATTGGTGGCCACTGACCAAGTCCACTTGGACCCCCACCATTATTTCCTTTAGCTTTTTAGTTTCCTTAATTGTAGCACAATTTACTATTTTTAGTAGTTTTTCAAGTCCTAAACTTTGGGAGCCGTTTTGAGTCCCTAAACGATGTTTTTGGGAAAACTGGGAGTAACATGCGTCCAAGGACCGATGCTGCTCTTCCCAAAGTTGTAGTTCTTGGATAGATCTTTCTAACAAGATATTGTATGTGTCAAACGGAGATCATATGCCAAAGTTACGACCCCGGGAAGTTGATATAACAATTTACCTAAACGGGGCCCACAATTCGGTGTTTCATCTTCTATGGTAAGGTTTTTGGATGTTTAAGGTTTTCCATTATTTCTCAACAATAAATAGGCCTTCGAGCCTTATTGTAACACAGTTCAGAGGCATGTAGCCACCACATCTCTTCTCAGAGATAAGCTACCATTGCCCTAATTGTTTATTTCCATTTTCTATTTGTAAGCATATCTAAGTATTTTACATTAATGAAATGAATTACTATTTCCACTGCATATTTGTGTTTAAGGTTCTCTGTAATTTGTTGCATTCATGTTTAAATCCAGATCAGTGGTATCAGAGTAGTCTTCTTTTTCTTTGTTTTTCTTTTCATGTCCCTAATGAGGTCGGGATATAAGGAGTTATGGCTTGAACTGGTCGAACCTTTGCAAGACCAGCCTCGCAAAACCCGACGACCTCCCATGGCGGATGAAGAGAAAGACAAGGGAGTAGGAGATCCTATCAAAATCTTGCTCGAAGAAGCCCTCGAACGACAAAGGAATGCGATGATGGACAACTTTGACCAGATCCTGTCGCGGTCACCCAGGGGTGATGCATCGGCATCCCACAGCTACTCTAGAAATGCCACATCGTTTAAGGTAAGAGTTAATTTTGAAATCCCCATATTCGAGGGTCAAATAGACACAAATGCCATCGATAAATGGTTAAATTTGCTAGAGGGTTATTTTTCTGTTCATGATTTTTCCAGTTGGGAAAAGATTATTTTTGCTCTTCTCAAAGCAACACCCCACGTCAAGGACTAGTGGGAAACCTACTGCGAGTAGAAGGATGAAAGTACTGGCTCACTATTTTCAGCTGCACCCACCTGGAACTCATTCTGGGATGCCGTCAAGGAGCAGTACTACCCTATCAGAAGCTATGAGGATCAATACATAAAGTCGACCACACTGCGATAGGGAAGGGACCAAGGCACACCAGAGTTTACCAATATTTTCCATACCCTTTGCACAAAGTTGGGTATCAAGGATTCAGAGTAGCATTTGATACTTAAATACTGCAGTTGCCTGCACAAGTACATCTAGGAAGAAATATAATTCCTGAACATCTCCTCGCTCAGCGTTGCATACCGATATGCCGTCAAGTTCAAGAAAAACTTTAAACAAAAGAAGCGAGACTTTGGATCTACAAATCCGAAGCAAGGGAAAGGTGCCCTCAAAGCATGGAACAAAGGACAAAGCCAAGGCAAGGTGGCTCAAGACAACCCGCCAAAGTTGCAAGCAAAGAACAGTGCTGCAAAGTCAAAAAAGGACACAGGAAAATGGTGTGAGTTCCATAAGAGCCCCACTCACAACACAAGTGAGTGTCGGGCCAAGTAGTCACTGGTGGTTGAGCTAAAGGTTTCAAAATCGGATGCATGTTCCAACTCTGAGTCAGAACCTGACAAGGGGAATGACAAAGGGAAGCAGATTATCAATGTAGAGCCCAACGCCACCATTGCCACAACAAAGATCCAAA
Source organism: Pinus tabuliformis (assembly GCA_031772625.1). NCBI lineage: Eukaryota > Viridiplantae > Streptophyta > Pinopsida > Pinales > Pinaceae > Pinus > Pinus tabuliformis. The sequence continues at coordinate 411,740,227 of CM062807.1, read as the reverse complement.
AGGAGGAACCCGAAGATCTAGAGGACGAGGAGCATCTCTTCCACTCCCAGATGTGGGTAAAGGGATCCCCACTACAGCTCATTATCGATAGCGGGAGCCAAAATAACCTCATTTTGGCAGAGGTTGTGAAGCGGCTGGGCTTACTGACCATAGCACATCCACAACTGTACACCATCGGGTGGCTTCACCAAGGACGGGATCTTCGTGTGAGCCAGCAGTGTCGCCTTCCATACAACATGAAGCCCTTCACGGATGAGGTATTGTGTGACATTGCTCCCCTTGAAGTTTGTGATGTATTATTAGGACAACCATACTTGTGGAAGAGACATGTTGTGTATGAATCAAGGCCTCGTGTTGTTATTATTACTTTGGGAAATAAGTTGTATAGGATACTGGAGGTAGCATCACCTATTGCCATCTCTTTGGTTACTCCAAAACAATGCAGTAAGCTCATTTCCAAAATTGGGAAATTTTTTTTCCTAATGATACACCCTCAAGGAAAGAGGAAGACGATGGCCACAACCTCTAGACAGGGCCCCTCCACACGACAACTACATATGGACAAGGTCGTGAAGGAGTATGAGGACATCTTCACCTCCCCTACAGGGGTTCCTCTACACTGTCAGGTCAAGTACTCGATCGATCTGACCCCAGGTGCGCCACTGCCTAATGGACCAATCTATTGGTGCTCCGTTCTGGAGAACGATGAAATCAAGAGGTAGATTCAGGAGCTGCTACAGAAAGGTCACATCTGTCTGAGTTCAACACCCTGTGGGAGCCCAATCATGTTGGTACAAAAGAAGGATGGGACTTGGAGACTCTGTATTGACTATCGGGCGCTAAACAAGATCATTGTCCGTAATAGGTACCCGATCCCACGGATCGATGACCTCGTGGACCAACTAAAGGGGGCAAAACATTTCAACAAGATTGATTTGAAGTCAAGATATCACCAGGTACCAATCGAACACTCTAATGCATGGAAGACTGCCTTCAAAGCCGAGGAGGGCCTTTTCGAATGGTTGGTTATGCCTTTTAGATTGACGAATGCTCCTGCAACCTTCATAAGGCTAATGGATGACATCTTGCAGCCATTCACCAACTCATTTGTAGTGGTATACTTGGATGATGTCCTGATCTTTAGCCAGAGTTGGAAAGAGCACCTCCAACACATCTGATAGGTTCTCCAAACACTGCGGCAACACAAGTTATGTGCCAATTTGGAGAAATGCAGTTTTGGCATGACCCAGCTTCAGTATCTAAGATACATTATTAATGAATAGGGGGTGCACGTGGATCTAGCCAAGATCCAAGTCATTCGGGATTGGTTGTCTCCAACCACTCTAATGGAGCTCTGCAACATTCTAGGTCTTGCCAACTTCTATTGCAGGTTCGTGTTGGGATTTTCTCATATCACTTGGCCCTTGAGTCAAGTCACTAAGGGATGAGCGAAAGCAAAATTCTTTTGGTCTGAATCTCAACAAAAGGCATTCACAATGTTGAAATACCACCTCTGCTCGGCACCAGTGCTCGCATTGCCGGACTTGCAACAACCATTTGAGGTCGAGACAGATGCCTCTGACTATGCTATTGCGGTAGTCCTTACTCAACATGGGCATTCGATGGCATATCACAGTGAGACACTTTCAAACACAGTCCGGAAATATCCCACTTATGACAAAGAGATGTATGCCATTATGCAGTCCTGCCGACAATGGAAACATTACATTTTTGGGAAGGAAACGGTCATCCGCATAGACCACCAACCCCTCCACTTCATACAGACCCAAGGGAAATTACAAAATGATCGCCATCAGAAGTGGTCCACATACCTGCAACAGTTCCATTTGAATATCAAGTATAAGAAAGGTAGCACCAATAATGTTGCAGATCACCTCAGTCGACCACCGATCATTTCATTAACCACCATGATCAACTCTTGTGGGCACGAGACTTTTGATTGGTCGCTTCTCTACAAAAGCGACCCAGACTTTGGCCACACATACCAGACACTCTTGGAGGGTCGGTATGTTCTAGATTTTCACCTCCAGGATGCCCGGTTATGCCACCTGGGTCACCTTTGTGTTCCTTCAAGAAAGCATGCCAAGATGATTTGGGAAGCACACTATAGTCTGGCTGCTGGGCATTTCAGGGTTGAGAAAATGATGGCAGTACTAAAAAAGTATTTCTATTGGCTGAATCTTCGATAGGATGTTGGGAAGTACATCAGATCATGCACTGCCTGGGCCATTTCCAAACTAACAATCAAGAAGCAAGGCCTCTATACCCCGTTGCCTACCCCTAGTCGACCTTGGGAATCCATCTCCATGGATTACATTTCAGGCCTTCCTTCCACTAAGCATGGAAACGACTGTGTTTCTGCGGTCGTCGATAGGTTCTCAAAGATGGCCATTATGGTGGCTTGTAAGAAGAATATCATAGCAGAAGCAACTGCTAAAATGTTCTTTTAATGAGTGTGGGTGTACTTTGGGATCCCACATTCTATCACCTTAGATCGGGATAGCAGGTTCCTCAGTACATTTTGGTCCAGTCTCTGGTCGATGCTCGACACCAAACTCACTAAGTCCACAGCCTTCCATCCTCAAACTGATGGCCAGACAGAGGTTGTTAATAGGATGATTGTACACATTCTGCACATGTACAACTCAAAGAATCCATGCACATGGGATGAGAGCCTTCCCTATGTTCAGCATGGCAACAATCGGGCTCTGCACAGCTCAACTGGCCACAGCCCTTTTCAGGTGGGCTTGGGATTCCAGCCGCTATGTCCCATTGATGTGGCCATGCCATTTGCAGCTGCTCACATAGATTTGACTCATGTCTAGTCTAAAACAGATAAGGAAAAGAAATTCATTGAGCACATCCAACATATTCGCCAGTAAGTCCATGACATTCTGGAGAAATCAAATGCCAAGTACAAGCAATGACATGATCAACATCGGGTGCCACACAAGTTTCAGGTGGGGGACAAAGTCTGGTTGCATTTGCAAAAGGAACGCCTTACTGGAGCCTATCGAAAAATTAGACCACTCCGAGATGGTCCTTACACCATTACCAAGGCTGTGGGAGACAATGCATTTGAGCTTAGCATTCCCCCATTCCTTGGCCTGTACCCAGTGTTCAATGTGGACCACCTTCGGCTATACTTTCCACCATTACTAGACACATCCAACAATGCAGAACATCTCACACCCACAAAGTTAAATCCAGATTGCATGGAACAAGTTGCAACTGATCGAATCATGGACACACGGATCAATCACACTCGCTAGCAGAACATCCAACTATATCGAGTTATCAAAGCAGGCCAAATCCTTCACCAGGGCAAGTGGCTCACGAGGGACCAAGTTCAGCAGAAGTTTCCTCATCTCATGGAGGAGCTCAACGTAATGGGGACCATTGCTTCCTAAGGGCGGATGAATGATCCAGGTGGATATTGGTGGCCACCTGCCAATTCGACTTGGACCCCCACCATTATTTCTTTCATCTTTTTAGTTTCCTTAATTGTAGCACAATTTACTATTTTTAGCATTTTTTTGGGTCCTAAACTTTCGGAGCCATTTTGAGGCCCTAAACGACGTTTTTTGGGAAAAATTGGAGCAGCGTGGGTCCATGGACTGATTTTTCTCTTCCTGTAGTTGTATTTCTTGGATAGATATTTCTAATGAGATATTGTACGTGTCAAATGAAGATCGTATGCCAAAGTTACGACCTCGGGATGTTGATGTACCAATTTACCCAAACGGGGCCCACAGTTTGGTGTTTCATATTCTAGGGTTAGGTTTTTGGATGTTTATGGTTTTCCATTGTTTTTCAACAATAAATAGGCCTTTGAGCTTCATTGTAACACAGTTCAGAGGCATGTAGCCACCACATCTCTTCTCAGAGATAAGCTACCATCTCCCTAGTTGTTTATTTCCATTTTCTATTTGTAAGCATTTCTCAATATTTTACATTAATGAAATGACGTATTATTTCCACTGCATCTTTGTGTTTATGGTTATCTCTATAATTTGTTGCATTCTTGTTTAAATCTAGATCACAACATGACCATATTAGATATCTAGTATATTCATATTTTCACAAGATTAGACATGTTCATCATGAATTCTTTGTATTTAGGGAGGCTATGATGGAGAAAGAGTTGGTTAAGACGCCCCTGAATGGATTTACAAAGCCATGGGCTCCCATTTTGAAAGTGTTACGCTAGGTATTTTGGTAGCTCCACAAATTGAATTTTCTATTAAGAGGAACACTAATATATACAAATAGGAGAGAATGATGCTTGGGATTGACATTCCAATGCATGTTCATCTTCTTATTTTATTTTTACATATTTACAATATAGTTACCCAATCCTATATGATAAGGTGTCAGCAAACCCCCCTATAATATGAATGGTGTTTGTATGTCCTCACAACATTTTGAATATTTCAAACTTTTCTCTTCTAAATTCTTCGATTATGATGTGTAAAACCTACTCAGTTGTGGAATAACAGTGTAGGTGAGCAGCTTTTTCCTCAACATTATGTCAAATCAAATGATACTTTTTATTGATATGCTTGGTTTGATCATTGAACTTTGGATTCTTGGCTAATTTTATTGTAGGAGTAGTATCAATTACAATAGCAGTAGAGTGTACTTGTTTCTCCTAAAAATCGTCAAGGATTCTCCTCAGCCACACAATATCTTCGGTTGCCTCTGTAGCTACCACATATTCTTCCTTCCTTATGAAATCTTTTGGAACTGATTGTTAGCATTAGGAGACAACTCTTGATCCAAGATTCATAAAATACCTTGAAGTAGATACTCAATTTTATTTATCTCCATCCAAGTTTGAATAAGAGTATCAGAGAAAGTTGAATTCACCCACCTCTTCATATTTGATTGCAAACTATTGAGTTCACTTGAAGTACCTTATATATATATTTGCAGTAGAACAATGACCCTCACAAATTTTTTTCATAAACATGGAAAGGATTCTAAAATAAAATGAAATGTTTAGATCGATATTAGTGAAGTAGTTAAGGTATCTTGTGAGTTATTTGTACTTAGTTTGCATCCTCAAATACATTTCCTTCATTTGATGTGAGGTTTAATTTCTTTTCTATTGGAGTGGACAAAGGATTTCATACATCCATGCCAAATTTGTTCAACAAATATCCAATATACTCTTAAGAGAGGAATATAAATTTTTGATGTTGGGTTACTTCATGACCAAAATAGTGGTGAACATGTCCCAAATCTGTTATCTCAAATCCTTTCCTCATTTTTTTTCTTTATGGATGAAATATAATTTTCATTGTTCCCTACCATTAGTAGATCATCTACATACACAACAACATGGACAACAATTTTTCAAATTTTCTTAAAAGGAAAATTTCCATCATCAAGATAAAAGTGTTTGAAATTTTGTTTCAACAGGTGCTCGATCAATTTTTCAAAACAGGCTGATGGTGATTGTTTGAGGCAATAAAAGGATTTGATAAAATTACATACTTTATGCTCTTGTCCCTTCATAACAAAACCTTTTGGTGGAGACATAAAAACATTTCTTTTAGATCTCCATTCAGGAAAGCAATTTGTATAGCCATTTGATGGATTTTCTAACCATTATGAGTTTCCAAGGAAAAAGAAGTCTAGATGGTAGCCCATTTTGCTGTGTGGAAAAAGTATCATCATAATTTTCCCCTTATTTTTGTGCAAATTCATTTCCATGATCCTTTCTTTATGCTTTTCAAGTGAGAAATTTGATTTATACTTGTTCTTGAAGACCCACATGTAGCTAACTGGTTTGGTTCCAAATGAAGGGAACACCAACTTGTAGGTTCCATTATTTATAGGAGCATCATACTCTTTCTACATTAATTCTTTCCATTCTTCATGATAAACAACTTCTTTAAAGGAAATTTGTTCAAAATTAGTAGAAAAACATAATTCACAATCATAAAAAGCATCCATATTAATAGTTGAATCAAAATCCTCTACATCACCTCCATTTTATCTAGTAGAATGTTTGGTTCTTATATTTCAAACCTAATCGGGATGAATACTTTCAAGTGTCTTAGTGAGCCATTTTGGAGGACCTTTCTGAGATGGACCACATTGTTCCATTGACTGAGCTGGGACTGAATCAATATTTATCCTTCCAGTTCTCTCATTCACATCACTTAGAGGTATTTCTTGATTAGAATGGGCTAGAGCTTCATGAGGGGTAGAGAGTGCTTCAAAAGGAGATCACACCAATTGATCCAAGATAGGGATCCCCCCCTTGAAGATGTGGAATCTCATTATCAATTTCTCAAAAATATTTTGCATGCATGAATTTGTCTAAGTGATCAAGCTATTGCTCAACAACATTGTTAGTCTTGGAAGATTTAAGAAAAATCACATCTCTAGACAATATAAACTTCTTATTTACTTCATCGTAGAAATGATATACTTTGGAGTTATCTGAGTACCCCAAGAAGATAGATTTCTGACTACTTGTGCCATGTTTGTTTCTTTGTTCCTTAGGAATCAAGGCATAGTAGGTGGCACCAAAAAGCCTAAGATGCCTTATCGAAGGTATTCAGCCATACCACATTTCATAACAAGTCTTATTTTTTAGAGTAGGAAATGGACATCTATTTTTAACATACACTGCACATAGAGTTGTATAAGCCCAAAACATTAGCTGAACATTTTGAAACAATTATTGGTTGAACAATATTAAAGATTTTCTCGTTGATTATTTTAGCTACACCATTATGTTGATTATTATAAGGCACAATTGTTTGATGTTGAATCCCATGTTGGCAAATATAGTTTTCAAATTCATTTGAGCTATATTGTTTTCCATTATCAATATGAATAGAGCCAATATGAGATTGTTTATTGCTTTCAATTATTGCACGAATTTTTTTGAAAGTTTCAAAAGCATCAGGTTTGTTCTTCAAAAAATATAACCAACACATTCTGGTATAATCATTAATAAAATTCAACATATATTTATTTTCATTTCCAGAAGAAACATGCATATGGCATGTTATAGATCATTTTATCACATCCACCCAAATGGCCTAGAAACTAGATCAAATAACATCCTTGACACCTTGCAATCATCACTTTACAAATACTTAAGCATTATCTCTCCAAAAATCCAATAATTATGGGTTTATTAACTCAAAAAAGCATTTTTCAACCCATCGCACGTGTCTTCTGTGCAACCTACACTATTTCATGTTGCATAACTAAGCAAATGAGTTGCCCAATGCATGTTTCCTTTATTGTAGGTGCGATGGTTCTAGAATTTCAGGAAAGATAAAAAATAATTATGAAAATTCTCTTTTCAGAAGCTTATAAGGTGGTTTTAACCCTTTATTATTGATTGATATCTCAAATTCCTACTCTAGAGCTATTATATCTTATCCCTATAGCTTATGCTCTGTCAAAATTGAATGTAGGTCCTAGATTGGTAAAATGAAAACTACCTTATTTACATTAGAAATGTGTTGCCTCCCATAGAGTTTGAATTGGATTTTGGAGAATCTTAGCTATGCCCTCATGTTATTTATTTTCACTTAAGGATCCATTACAATCCTTGAGTTTTGATTGAAGGCTTGCTTCGCAGCTAAGGAAAGACATGTTTGGTGGGAGACATCTACATTGTCAAGAACTACAAAAAGGGTTCTAATCTTCTCCTACATTTCATTAATAAAAAACTTTTTTTTCCTATACTTACACATACTTGATGCATATGTACTTCAATGCCTTCTTGAAATTTGACTTGTTGATAAGAGATATTAGTCAATGCTATTGGTATCTTATAGCTCTCATGTTTGTTACAATTGTTTTTCATGTTCCATTTATTGCAAGTGGCGTTGAAGAAAAATTTCACAAATAGAGAGAAGAGGAGGACTTGCGTTGGACTCTAGGTAGGTCATGCCTCCATTTTTCTAATTTCTCAAAGGAAAACACAAGTTTTTCATTTATGTTGTTTCAAGATCAAGCCACTAGATCTAGGGAGTTAACTTATGTCCGAAGAAGATAATTTTCCGTCAAACAACTTGGTCACTCTAGTCAGGAAGATGATCTTATATTGGTTTCCTTTTCCTAGTCATTTTATACCTTTCAATCAAACATAAATGGACTTTTTTATAGACTTATTAGGCTTGGGGAAACATTATTTTGAGCTTGGTAGCATTTTTCTTTCTTCTTTTGTATAAAGTTATCCACAATGCACTTTCTATTTTGATAAAAAGTGACCCAACACACTTGTCTCTCTATGTAAGCGCAATGTATTACATTGGTTCTCCTATCTAGACTAAGATGGTTCTTGTAGGATGAAATTATTTCATTTTTATGCCTTACTATGAGTTTTGATTTGATCTATTGAATTTTCTTGAGTCTCTGAACTAGTCATTATCTCTGTAAAGACATTAATGTGTTTACATTTGGGTTTGATTTCCTTTTGATGAGAGTTTTTTTTTTACTTTTCTCTCTTCTTTTCTATTAGGTTTTGTAAACAATTCGCTTTAGTTTGTGTGATTTCTTTGGTCAATGATCTAGCTTCTTTCTCATTCTAAGTGAATTTGTAAATTGAAAGCAAAAGAGAAGAAATTTTTTGACTTTTTGCATTACCTTAGTGTTTTTAATTGCTTTGGAATAGTAAATTGAAGAATCTCATTAGGAATCCCTTATTTTCTGGATTTTTTATTGCTACATCATTGTTTTTTTCTTCCTTCCTGTACATAGATGTTCACTGAAAGAAAACGAGTCATTTTCATCATGCTAGTTGAATCGTAACAAGTTCATGTGAATTCATACCATGAGCCTTGAAATTTAAACTTAATTGAAGATAAACCTCAAAATTTATTCAATTAATCTAAGGAGGATTTGGAACATTAACCACACACATAGAGGCCAAGGTTAAAAGACTTTTTCTGGCATTGTTAAATATATTAGTTGTCTTTACTTGTATGTGTTACATTCTTGGGATAGTTTGTATTCCACGTACATAAGTATTTTAGATTGTTATTCACGTACCGTAAAGTATATCGGATTGTGCTCCCCATATGAAAAGTATACTAGAATACTTCCTATTGTATAATATGCATTAGAAAAGACTACCATGTACTATGCTTCCATGTACCCCTGGGTATAATTTGGATGTCCCTATTAGGTTGCTATCCTACCATAGATGACCAAGACAACTGCCTTGTCAACTATGATATACCACACACAACATTTGGGGAGATTTCCTACATGCACTAGAAATGGTATATTGAAGTTCATAGTGAATTCATAAACCATTTTTCCTAGTTACCCCTCTTTATTTTTATTTGTATTTGTATTTTTAATCTCTAAAATTAATTAATTACCTCACTTTCTACTCCTTAGTAGACCTTAGGTTGAATCTAATGGTAATTGTTTTGGAGTCGACCAATCAAGGAAACCCTTCTGATGGAAATCCTGGTCCTTTTACTTCTTTTGGAAATTTTAGTGCCCCTTATATGCCTACATTGTTGTTTCCTAGATTCACCATGGGTTTACTAGTTTGGTTCTTTTCGACCTCTTCTCTTTCGAATGTCCAAAATACTCCACAATCGATTCCTCCACCTGAACAAAATGAGCCTTGAGCTGATCCTCAAGTTAACACTTTTCCTTGTTCCCTCGTTTTCTCATAATCCCTTTCTTCTTCCTCACTTAGTGAAATTGTGGATGCTAGTAACTACGAGGCTATGAAGAATATGAAAAGGAAAAAGACAAAGAAGTTAAATAAGCAAGGGGGTGAAAAAGAAACCATTGTTGTTGATGCAACTAGTCCTTCAAAACCCTATCAAGTCAAATAACCTTGCATGCTTTGTAACAGTAACCACCTCCTTATATTAATTCCTAACATCCACCATGTTTTAGAAGTGTATTCTACAGGGTCACATCAACCCCTGTCATCAACCTCTCAATATAATGTTGGTGACCAACCTTCAACTAGCGCTAATAAGGTTCCTAGAAGGAAGGTTAAATTCAAGTTTCCCTGTAAGTTATGTGAAGGGAATCATGAAATTCTCCTTTTTCCTTGTTTGGATGAAGCTTGCAAACTTTTAGAAACCCTTATTGCTTCTCAACAACAGCTTCCATCTAGTTACCAGAAACTTTCCTGAAATCCTCCACTAGTTGATGAAGTAATTAACTGGAATCCATATTCAAACAATTCCACTCCCTTTGAATGTGAATCCCATGAGATTGTTCCCAACAATCCATCGGTTAAGGAAGTCATTAACCTGATTCCATCTTCAGTTGATTACACTTTTCCTGTATAGAGTTGAGTTCATACCACTCTAATTGTTCTTGTTTATTCAGATTCTATTGAAAAAGGGGGGATTTCTCCCATTGTCACGAAAACCCCTCCAAGTGATAAAGTCATTGCCTTTGATTGGAATCAATTAACAGAACCTCATCTTCCTTCATACATGCATTTTCATATCATGTTGAAGGATTGCGATAAAACCATTCATCACAGTGTTATAGATGAGGGACATTTTATTAAAATTCTACCCTTGACTACTTTTCAAGATTTGGGTTCCCCTCAACTTGTCGTCACCACTTTCAATCTATTAGCTTTTAACAGAATAACCTCTAAACATATAGTGGTACTTCCTCAATTTCCTATTACTTTGGAAGGGAAAACCATCTATATTGATGTTATCGTAGTTCAAGGTCCCCTAGATTTCAATTTTCTCTTAGGGCATGAATATGTTTATGTTATGAATGTCATCATCTCCGTACTCTTGTGGTTGACATGTTTCCGGTAAAATGGAAAAACTATGAATATCAATCAAATTTCATTTTTTGGTCATGATTTGACTTCCAATCATTCAACTTCCCTAAATGTTTTGAACGTGCAAGTAGTTTCTCCCTCGCAATAGGTCAATTATCTAGCAACCTATCCCATGCCCATACTTACTATTGAAGAAGAACCTTTCACTATTTTCTCAATTTATTTTACCTGAATGCAATAGGAGATATGGGGAATCATTTATTGAGGGCATCAGAGCCCGATCATTCCATTGGATCCATTGATGTGTCCTCCTACCAAAGCATTGTTCTCCCATCTAATAAGAACCTCTTTGAATCCATGGCCTCTTGGAGGCCATGATCAAGGTAACTAACCTCAGAGAAGAGTTCCTTTTCTTGTGTCCAACTTGTTAAAAAATAAAAAGGGTTCCTTTGAGCATAGTTATTTTACTATGTCAAACTCGTTAAAAAAAGAAATAGAACCCCATCCAATTCGAATCTTTGATTAAATATTGTAAATTCCAAGTCGATTCTTTCACTTAATATCATAAATTAACCTTGATTCAATCCACCTATTTGTAACAAGTAGTCTACTTAGGTGAATGAAATGAAGCTTCAGAGGCATGTACCTAGAATTTCGTTGTTATCCTAGGGCCTGAAAACTAATATCAAGCATAATTTTCACATGTTTCAAATTTGTGTAAAAATGAAACCAATAACTCTTAAGTATACATTTTCCCATGTTTAAATCTTGTGTAAAAATGAAGCCATTCTCATTTTATCCAATGTGATTGCCATTTTTATCATCCTATTTTTTCTAGATGAACCTTGGTTTTCTCATTCCATCATCACCATTTGCTTCGTGAATCATACACTTTCACTTGGTTTTTAACCTTGCCTAGGGAAATGTTGTGAGGAGTGGTCTTCTTAGCCCACCTCTTAACCTCTATGTGTTTTGAATAGTTCCATCATGACCATAACTAGTTGATACCATTTATACCACTCATTCCTCTATGAGGAGTCCTATTTAAGCTCTTTTCAGAATCCCAAAACATGAAAATATTTTCAAGAACTTGTATTTTCGAAATCGTTAATGTAGATGAAAAGTCATCTACCTAGTATAATTTTAACCCTTTTCCAAATGGATAGACTATTTATGAAAAATGAATACTTTAGTAAAAAATGACTAAAAGGTTCTCCTACATATTGTTTTACAAATTTTCAAGCCCATGAGACTAAATTTATGAAAAGGAACCTCTTGGAGTTTTATTTTTCACCTATTTTTTAAACTCTCTAAACCATAAAAAGGATTCAAGTTATTCCTTCGATGGACTCGTACAACTATTAACAAGCGATGGAATTGTTAAGCATGAAGAGACCAAACCATTCCTCCTTAGGGTTCATTAAAAAGACTCAAAATGATTCATCTGAAGGATGAAATTATAGATCAAACATATGTTATCTTCCTCAGGCTTGTAAAAAATAAGGAGGTACTAACCAGAAATCGTTGGAAAATTGGGAAAATAGGGAATAATACCTATTAATGGCAATCAGTAGATCTTGAACATGACACTCTTTCACTACATCTCCATGACTATTTTGGGTTGGGGAATCTACTTGCCTCACTATTGATCACACCTTCATCATGGGTCTTTCAGTCAATGTTGGTAGATCCATTTAGTGTTGTCGATATGTTAAAGATAAAGTTCACCCTCAGTTGACATCTGCTACAATAACCTTAAGCCTTACTTCATGTCTGCCTCTCCTAAACCAACATTACATCATTACATTTTTTCTTAAGATCATGATACTTGTTTCATGTCATTGATGGGGGATAAATAAAGGTCCCCCTGTAATGGGTTGCTTCCTATCGACATCAAGAATGAGAAAGAAATAAGGAAAGAAAGAAAGAAAGAAGAAATCACATATACTTAGACAGCTCCCCGGCAATAGCACCAAAACATAATGAGGGCCAGTATTGCAGCAAAAATCCTACAACTCCTAGGGCAACCGACTTTACCTCATTAACCCAATGTTCGTACAAAGTTGGAGGTGACAGTGTTGTATACACAAATATATGTAATGGTCTACTCTTGTCACTTTTGAATTGGGGCGATAGACCACTAGGGTTTCTTAAATCAGTCTTCTATTCACTAGAAGAAGTCTGACTATCAAATAGAGAAGGTAAAATTATCTTTAACGAAAGAAAAGGAATGTTGCCTACTTTAAGGAATGAAAGACTGAATTGGAAGATGCTTGTAAAGTGGCATGAAATCATTTATTTACTCATTGACACCTTTTGCTTGCAAAATAAACCTAGCTTATCCTTATTTATAACATGTGATGATGTAAACTAACTGAGCATGGAACCTGATCTAGGAGTAGTATATCTACTACATGCATGTCCTAATTTAGAAATTGTAGAAAAAGCTCATTTTTGATGTTTTCATTTTATGAATGCAAATGCTAATATTTACTTGTTCTTTGGCAGGGGAGATGGGTATGGAGGAAGTGGCCTAGACTGGTCTTCGGGGTATGGAATCCAATTGGAAAGCTAATCCAATCTAACATGACAATTTTGCTAAATTTAGACTCAAAACATGCTTCTATGGGGTTTCATGTAGTACTACTATACGATGTCCTAGTTCAACTACAAGATGCCAAGTTTTACTATAGGAAATAGGAAGAAACGTTAGGAGATGGTAGGGAATGTGAAATGAAGTGTGGGAAAGGTATATGATAGGTGAATAAGTCATGGAGGAGGTGAACACTATCCAGGGTTCAATCAAATGCTTCAAGATGTTTGGGTTTTTTCAATGGAAATGCAAATTTTGCTTACAAAACAATAATTCAAATTTAGGGTTTATTGGAATTTGATAACATGGGTGGATAAGGCTTGGATGAGGCAAATGAGATGAGGTCTCCCTGCAATTTGGAATATCTTGCAACAACATACATTCTTGTATGCATTTATGCACAAATTCATTTATACATGGGAAAGATTTATTAAATGGAAGAAAACAGAGTTATTACCATCTAGTGGATAAGTTCATGAATGGAAGTGCTTTGAAACCAATGAAAAACTTAAGAGATAGAAAATGACAATTGTAACTCATCCTAAGAAACTCAATGAAAATGACCTACTCATCAAGAAACCCTAGATTATGCAACCAAACAAGAAATCTTTTTTTAGGATCGATGAATAGAACTTTCAAGTCATGATCCCATAAGGGAGATGAGGTGAAAGCCACTATCACCATATTTTCCGTAGTCTCTTCTGTCACTATGATACCACTGATCTAACTATCCACAAATGGAAGAAAACTAATTAATCATCCAAATACTTGCAAATTAAGAAAACCTAAATTACTTCAACATCTAACTATGAATGTAATATAAGCATACATGTACAAAAAGAGGAACCTTTGCTTCTGGGGTTGGGCCCTAACCCAAGAGCTTTAGTCCTCTGAGTAAACTCAATGTTGGATCAAGGGAATGGTTTTCATTTTCATTAAAATAACAAGAAACATAAGAGTCATCAGTCATAATGTATTAGCTCGAAAATGCATCTTGGCTACAATAACAAAAAAGTTGAATCCTAATGAGGCTCTAGGCCTTCTTATTTATACAACTAAATTTACCAACGACTTCCTTAAATTTAGGGGGGCTTGGCCCCCAAACTCGAGATCAACTGGTCTTCAACTATCATTAGCTTGGTTGCTAATGATCTTAATGGCTTGGCTGCTTGTAACTACGAGATGATGAGATTTGGTGGAGGAACCTTTGAGTGAGTGAGGAGTTAAGGAGGGAGATCCAATATCATAAAATCCCTCTTGCTTGTATACTTCAAGTTCATGCACTTTAATTAGCCAAAATTTGCTTCAAAACCTGCAATCAATGCACATTAGACCACAAGACATGACATATCATTTACCGTTATCATTAAGAAAATATAACAAAACATGTAAAGAAATGTGAGAAAATTTGATTTTAGTAAGCTAGAGAGTGGCATTAAGGTCCATATAATTTACCCATTAATGAGCCTAATCAGGCTGTAGATAGTACAGAGTAGAAATCTTATGGGAAAGTCCCAGCTTGGAAATTATTTTGGTCATCATATGATTCCAAAAATGCTTTCCATGATCTGTAACTATGTCTTGTGGAACACCAAATTGTGCGATGACATGGTCGAAAAAGAAATATGCATTTGTTTTACTAGTATTATTAAATGTAGGTATCACCTTGACCCATTTGTTAAAGTAATGAATCACTACAATGACATAGAAATCCCATATGACTGAGCGAGGGTTACATTTCATGAAATTGATACCTCATTCCGAAAAAGGACCTACAGTGAGAACAAGATGCATAGGTGTGGGTGGATCATGGGTCTCAGGATTAAATATATTCGATGAATAACACTATTGGATAGTGAGAATACAATTGCAAAAAATGATTGGCCAAAAGTAACCAGCATGTATGAATTTCTTTATGTTAGGTTCCTATACCAATAGGAGTCATAATTTTGATTGACTAAGGTTAAGCCTTGTAATAGTATACATACATTTTCTTTGTGCAAATGTTTTCCATATTAAAAAAAAAAAAAAAAAAAATGTAAAGAGGGTATGTCCTAAAAGAATAATCAAGACAAAAAGAATGAAGAAGGTCAAAAAAATAAAATATATGAACCCCAAAAGACAAAAGGAGACCATGAAAGTGTGCAAGCCAAAATGCCACTACTATATAATTTTTATGCATAATAAATGAATATGTGTAGATTGTTACTTATGCCGCAATCCATGATAGTCAAAATGTTTAAACTCGGCTATTTCATACTTTGAATTTTATATTTATAGGTAGTGAATAAATCTGACCAAATAGTGTAATCTTGGCAGATCATTAGATAGGTAGAGTGAATAAAAGGAGCTCATCAGTTTAATTTGAGCCCTTGGATGATATAAGGTTAAAATTAGATATTTTATTTTGTAAGGAAAAGAAAAATATTGATAATGGTTTGCTAGCCTAAATATACCCACCAATAAGTGAAAAAAAAATGGAGGAGTAATATGTAGTAGGAAGGTTGTAGAAATATCATATCATTTGATACAGAAAGCACTTATGTCATTGGTCCAAATGCATCATTGAAGTATGCACAAGTGGTAAAAAAAACAAAAGCAATGGTTCACAATTTGGTTTAGTTAATACCCCCTCATTCATCTTAATCCCTATGACACTCACTAACTTCCCTCTCATAATAAAAATATTAATACCTATAGTTTTTTAAGTTAAAAAGGCTCAAAAAATTTCTCTGACTTTTGGTGGGACTGAAACCTCAGCCTAATGACTTATTAAGGAAAGGTGTTAAATTACTTTATAATTCATTCATCCCCCTCACAAAACCCCTTTTCCTAAGGTTAGGTTCTCTTGCCTAGGAAAACACCTTTATAAACATGTTTTATGTACAAAACCCACCAAACATATTTATCCTAAATACTAAGTATATGGAAAGAACACAACATTTCATATACCTAAGTGCAATACCCCTTCCGCTCATTTCACCACATATTAACTTTTTAACTTTATTATTTAAATTTCCAAAAAACCCATTGTCTCGTATATATTTAAGTCCTTTATATACATTAACCCCACCCCTTAGTTTGTTTATAAACTATATTACTACCCCGTATCCCACAAATATACTAAAAACCTTGCCCATAGTCCTTAATCCCTCATTAAAGTGCCCCCAACAAGATTAAGTATTAAGTTTATCATATACCACTGGTGATTAGACCCATGGGCCCCTCGAAAACTTTTTGTATAAATTGCCATACAATTTTACCTCTTGATCACCGTACGATCTCCGTCCCCTCATCCAATGGCTCACATCCATATTCAGCTGACTCGAGGTCTGCCCTTTACCTGCCCGATAAGGTGGTTTTCCTCTCGGCCCTCAATGCTACGTGTCAAACAATGAATGGGATTAGGCGACCCCTCCCAAATACCGCCCACACCACAAAAGCGGTGCGATGGACCTCCCAAACCACTTCCCCCTTTCAACCGAAAACTATTGTTGTTCATCAATCAATGAACCCACCAAAAATTAACCATTTCTGCTATAAAAGCCCATTTACCTCTCTTTTCACTCTTTTCACACAGTTGTTATTAAGAATTCAATAAAGCCATTGTGACCCCTGCAAACAGTGAAATTGCTCACTAACCTCCGCCATTACTCTAGAGACACTATAGATAGCCTAGCTCATCCATCAGTCTGTACCAAAACTATGCGAAGCTCCAGCCACCATCAACCACCATTTACAGTGAATTTCGCCCAATTCTAGGTATTTAACTATGGAATTCCAACTCCGTTATCAAATTTAAAGTCAATTCACCCTAATAACATTATTAATTAAGTAAAAAACATCAAAATTACTTTTTCTTTAACACTTTGAGCCATAACCATTTTGCAAAACCTTCGTTGCCCTAAAAACTCTGAATCACCTACCACAGACAAATCCACAAGAACTGAGTATGGCTACCCCAGTTACAATAGATGTAAGGCCCATCTCTACACCTCACTTGGACCTGAACCACCTTCCTTTAGCTGATAAGGATTTTCAAATAAAGGATAACACTACCCAAGAGCCCCTGCTCAAAGTACATTTCCAAAGTAGGGACAAGTTCTTGAAGCATGCTGATGAAATTGGCCTTTGGGAGTCAAATTTGCCCAAGTACCAGTTCCCCCAAGTCCACATTTTTCCTATATTGTTCATATGTGCTATGCTTGCTACATCCCGTGTCACAGAAATATCATGTCTCATGACCAAAAGGTCATTTTCACCCTCACTTTTGAGTCTGTTAATGAAATGTTGCAGCTCCAACCAAGGCCAATCCTAACCCCACTCTCAATTAGAGACATGTTGGACCTGAATCCTAAAATTAGCTTTGCAAAATTGGCCCAACTTTTCCAAACCTTCATCAAAGAAGAGAAACACATCCCTAAGGACTCCCCCCCATATGTAGCTGCTATTTTTTCCCCATGGGGCCAAAATATTTTAGCCATGATATCCTATATTTTGAGGTATACCACTAGTGAATACATTGATGATTTAATCCTTGCCTTCATGTTCATATACACTCTAGGACAGCCTCTTGTTGTCAGTTATGACTATGCCCAATTTATAGCTGATAGGATGCATGAGCAATTCCTTAGAATGAACAATGAAAGAGTTTGCAAGTATTCCTCAGTTTTATACCATATGTTCTTATATTACAAACTTGAAAAGTTCCCATTCACACTTCAGAAGATGGACACCAAAGGTTAGCCCAGGTCAGTCAATTTCTGGACCCCATTAATCCACCAATACTAGTCTCCATACTCTTACTCTGATTTCATTGATTTATCTGTACGTCCAGTCATGGTAATGTTGACTGGAATCCCTCCTCCTAGAATTAGTCCAGAAATAAAGAGAGTCCTTCAATTGTCTAAACAAGGCAAAGTGGGTGACTGGTACCTTTACCACAACCATACAGAAATCAGGATATATGGTTGCATGCTTGCACCATATAAGTTGCCAAGATACCTCCCCATGAGGTTGTTTGCCCTAGACTATTATAGAGAAATCATCAATGCAGATGAAGTCAACTTCGTCAATGCCAAGAAGAAGGCTTATTTCAAGATAAAAGACCAACTAGGTCCCTTCATATGCGACTCTAGGGAGGTTGGCAAAGAGGCAGATTTGATATTACAAAATATGAAGTTCCAAAGAAGTTTTGTTTGGAGATATGATCCTTTTGAATTCATCACAAAGTAAGACAAAAGGTCAAGCTAGGAACTTTCATTCACTATCCCATACCTAAAATAGAAGCATATGAAAATCAA